>OY728132.1:1691072713-1692322713 GCA_963277665.1 Viscum album | reverse complement strand
CACACGCCACTAGGATAAAACTGTTAGCACATTTATATAAAGCAGTTTATATAAAATAATCACAAGTCAAACCAATACCATTAGCCCAACATACTCTTACCAATCCACCTCACCCAAACCAAGCACCCAAGGGAAATCCAAACAATCATGCCATAAGCCATATAACAATTTAACATTAGCACAACAATTTCCATCTTGAAAAGAAATGTAGAACAAGGCAACCAAAATGGTGGGACTTACACTCATCCCGTTCACCCCATTCTCAACTAGCGGTACTTCCCGAACACTACCCATAATGGTGGTTCTTCCGACCACTATAAATCACCTTTTATAGTGATACTTCCCGCCCACTTCCACACAACCAACACAAGCCATAACACTAATCCAACCAACAAGCAAAAAGCACCAAGGTCGTACAATAAGCACACAACCATTTTCAACACATGCCAATTCACTTCAATAAATCACCCATTTATTGATAACCCCCCTTAAATTGTTTCCCTTCCAAACAACATTTCAATTAAACATCTTTATTTAAAACCATTTTTCATCAACCATTTTTTTGATAATTATCCACTAACTATTTTAAAATAAACATTTTAAAATCATGTAATAAAGCCCCTTTAGAAATAATAACCCATTTTCCACAAAATCCCCAAATCATCACCAAATGGATTTCCAACAAGATTTTCAAATCATTATCACAAATAATTTGAAGCAAATAAAATAATTGTAACAAAAAGCCACTCATTCTAACCAAGTGGTGTCGAGAGAGAAGCCACCTACCTTTAGGGTTCCGGTGAAATCGACCCACAAGCAACCACACCCCAATCCGAGCAAATGCTCCATGAAAACTGCTCTACATCTCCTTCCCTATCATTCGAATTCCTTAAAATCAACAACCAAGGCAACCCCAACACTATGTCTACATGAAACAGATGTAAATAGAGAAAACTAAGAGAGAGAGGGAGATGAAGATCTAGATGAAACCACAAACAAACCAAGAGGAGAGACTTACTCGGGAGAAACCACCTTGAAAACACCAAGAAACCCCTTTGAATCGCTTCCAAAGCGAGTGGGAGAGCACCTTCATCCTCTGAGAACCCAAAATCCTTAGTGAGGATCGAGTGGGAGAATATTGGGAGTGAAATAGGTCAATCCTGAAGGATCATGGATTTAAAACCACACTTTTTAAGTGGTCGAACGGTTAGCCCGCACGGTTTGGAAAACCGTACGCTAACCATGCACACACCAATGTCTCGAGAGAAGGGGTCCACATGGTTACCTCACACGGTTTGAAAAACCGTGCGCAAGCTATGCAAAGCCTACTATCCCCCCCTGCATAGTTTTCTAGAGAACCTTCATGGTTTACCCTAAACGTGCTCAAACCGTGCTCCCTAAGAAAAGCCTCCAAACTTATTCAAAACCATTCCAAACTCTCCCAACCTTTTATCAAATCATCCCATGCACTTTAAACACATAAAAAATCATAAAAAAAGGCTACATACCTCAAGACGAGTGTGCTAAATTCTCCCCACCATTGGAATTTCCATCCTCAGAAAGTAGTGAACCCACCCTTTGCCAAAAGAGCTCGGGCCATTGCTTGACCATCTCTTTCTCCCACTCCCAATTATCCTCTTGGATCTCTCTATTCTTCCACAAAACCCAAACCAGACTAATGATTTTACCCTGCAAGACTTTCTCTTTCCTATCCACAACCCGCACTGTCATGTGATCCAATGAAGCATCTGACTCTAGCTCAACATGATCCCATTGAATAACATGGGCCAGATCCAGCTGATACATTTTCAACTACGACATATGAAACACATTGTGCACCGCACAGAACCTAGGTGGAAAATACAAATGATAAGACACCTCACCAACCCACTCAAGAATTTTAAAAGGTCCAATATACCTCAGAGATAACTTTCCATGCTTCCCAAACCGATGATGTACCAACCTAGGAGAGATCCTCAAGAAAACATGATCACCCATCTCAAATGACTACGGGTATCAACGATGATCCACATATGATTTATGACGACTTTGAGAAGCCTCCATTCTCTTCCTGATTAACTTTATCTTCTCCATAGTCTACTGGACAATTCTTGGTCCAACCATTGAGGACTCACCTAATTCTACCCAACATAGTGGAGAATGACACGACCGCCCATACAACACTTCAAATAAAGCCATATGAATGGATGCATGATAACTATTATTGTACAAGAACTCAACCAACGACATGTGATCCTCCCACGAGACACCAAATTCCATGACACAAACCCACAACATATCCTCCAAATTTTATATCATCCTCTTGGATTGACCATCTGTCTGAGGTGGATATTCCGTACTCATGGTCAACTTAGTTCCAAGGGATTGCTGTAAGGATTTCCAAAAAAGAGATGTAAACCTCAGTTCTCGATCAGATATGATTGAAACTGGAACACCATTCCTCTTTACCTCCTCTCAGATATAGATTTTGGACAGATCCTCCAATGTATAAGATTCACAAATTGGAATGAAATGGGCCGACTTCGTTAGCCGATCCACTATCACCCAAATGGAATCGTGCTTTCTAACCATTCTTGGGAGACCTATAACAAAATCCATCTCTATTATCTCCCACTTCCAAATAGGAATTGGTAAAGACTACAAAATTCCCTCTAGCCTCTGATGCTCTGCCTTGACCTGTTGGCAAGTCAAGCATCTCGAAACAAACTCAGCCACTCTTCTTTTTCATACCAGCCCACCAGAACTGTGCTTTTAACACTTTATACATTTTCTGAATTCCAGGATGAATAACCCACCTGAAATGATGATACGCCTTGAGAAAATCCTTCTGACAGGAAACTGGTACAACATTTCAATTCCAAAAACACAAAACCGAATCCCCATTCAGTTGCCAACCCTCAATGGTCTCCCCCCAATGAGTTTTGACCTCAAGGCCACACACTCAAAATCAGATATCTGTGCCTCTTTAACCAGACCAACCAAGTTAGGAATAAAAAAAAACAGAAAGAATACCGCTATATCACCCTGGTCCTCATATTCCAACCACATGTCAGCTATAACCGACATCAACTACCACTGGTCTGATGCCTGTTTCACCACCTGCGTATATGATTTTCTACTTAATGCATCCGCCACCGAATTTCCCTTACCCAGTGTGTACATCAAGTCAAAATCAAACATTTAGAAATATTCCATACATCTCCTTTGCCTCCAGTTCAAATCCCTTTGTGAGAAAATGTGCTTCAAGGTCTTATGATCTGTATATACCGTGAATTTATCACCGAAGAGATAATGATACCATATTTTTAAAGCATGAACTGCTGCTGCCAACTCCAAATCATGTGTTGGGTAGTTCCTCTCATGAAACCTCAACTACTGTGAGCCATACCCAACCACATGATCCCCCTTCATGAGAACACACCCCAAACCTAATCCTGATGCATCACAATACACCACATACACTTTCTCTTGTTCTAGAAAAACCATGATTGGTGCTGATGTAAGAAAACCCTTTATCTCTTCGAAACAATACTGAAACTGTTCATTCCACTGTAATAGAACATTATTTCTTGTCAAAGCTATCATAAATGAATCCAAATGTGAAAAATCACTAACAAAATGACGATAATACATAGCTAGACCGAGGAAAATCTGTACTTGAAACACAATCTTTGGTGGTTGCCATGAGATAATAGCCTCTATCTTTTCCGGATCCACTGAAACACTCCTTTCAGAAATCACATGCCATGAAAATGGACTTCCTGTATCCAAAAGTTACCCATTGACAATTTGTCATACAACCAATTATCCCTCAAGATCCCCAAAACTGTCGCCAAGTGCTGCTCATGCTCCAACCATGTCTTTGAATACACCAGAATATCATCTACAGACACCACCACAAATGAATCCAGATATCTCTGAAATATCCGATTCATCAATTCCATGAACACCGCTGGCGCATTCATTAGACCAAAGGGAATAACCACATATTCATAATGGGAATATCTACTTTTGAAATATGTTTTAGGAACATCGTCCTTCCTCAGCCACAATTGATGATATCCTGACCTCAGGTCAATCTTGGAGAACCACTGGGCTCCCCTCAACTGTTAGAACAAATCATCAATTTGTGGAAGTGAATATCTGTTCTTTATCATAACTTGGTTAAGTCTATTATAATCAAAACAGAGCCTCAAAGTTTCATTTGACTTTTTCACTAATAACATCGGAGCTTCCCATGGAGATGTGCCAGGCTGGATAAACCCTTTTTTTTCTAACTCTTCCAACTAGACTTTCAATTCTCGCAATTCCATAGGTTCCATTCAGTATAACAGAAGTGAGATAGGGCTGGTCCCTAGAAAGAGATAAATCATATACTCCACTTATGTTATGGAAGGTAACCCAGAGAATTCTTTGGGAAAAACATCCATGAACTGATCCACCACTACTGAAAGGACACTCTGCTCAACACCCTCTACCGATTCCAATGAAAACACCGCCAATTGATACGATAACACGCCCACTGCTAGTGCCAACAAACCCATTGCATCCTGTCTTTCATGCCTCTCTCCACTAAAGATATTTCTAATGCCAACGTGTGTCATAGAATCCACTATTCGCGCATTACAGTTGATGTGGGCCTTAAACTCCGCCATCCAATCCATTCCCAGGATTACATCATACCCATCCATCTCAGGCACTGAGAAATTCCACATTATCTAAACCTCTCCCACAACGATACAACATGCTCTACATAAGAAGGCTCAAAAATCTCTTAGAACTAGAGGAGTTTGATGTTTCAAAATCAAAGGCATCATTTCTACCCTTAAACCCAGCAACTCAACCACACGTGCAACAATAAAAGAGTGTGATGCACCCGTATCAAACAACACTTACATCAAGGTAGAATTTAAAAGAATAGTACCTCACACCGTGGATAGTCCCGACTGATCATCCACCACAACCTTCTCGGCTCCTAACAAAGCCTTGGTTTCCACACTCTGCTCTTTATTTCCATGATAAGGATTTTTGGTGTTCTAAGAATCACCATGACTGAATTTTCTCTGCTGATGAGGGGTATGATGTTGTCCCTGTCCCGTCGAATCATACGACATCTGCGATCCCTAAGGAGTGTCACGTGCACCCAAACTCAGAGCATTCCTATAATAGTGATGAAGATGCCCCATCTACTTGAAATTTTGACATGGTCGAGGTTGTGCCGTATAGTCCCACTTGATGTGTGTTATAGAGCCACACTAAAAACATCCTGTTTTGATCTGGGGATTTGAAGGAAGATTTACTGATCCTACCATCGAATTATGTGTCATACTCCCGCCTTGGGAATATGTTTCCCTCCTATGCTTAAACCCATAATTAGATTTTCCACTATTCCCCATGGGTACCACCATGCATCCTCTTCCCGAAGCTCCCAATAGATCCCGCTCAGCCATCGATGCTCGATTCACCATCTCTGTGTAGTCACCGATATACAACACTGCTAATTTTGAACGGATCTCTTGCCTTAACCCCACTTCGAAGATCCTTGCCTTCAATGACATGATACCCTCCACCTCGGGTGCAAACCAAACAAAGCTCATAAACTTAGATGCATACTCTGTCACAGACATATGCTCTTTCTTCAGACTGAAGAAATCAGTTGTGCGCTAAATTCTGAACGTATTTAGGTATAATTGTTTATTAAAAAATTCTTCAAATCCTTTCCACGTCATACCTTGGTCCGCTACCACTTGGAATACCAACTCCCACCATTGAAGAGAAAGATCCTCTAGCTTATACGCTGCTAGCTTTACTTTTATCTCTACCGACATCCCCAAGAATTCAAGAATTCTGTTCATTCTCGACAGCCACGCCTCTTCCCTTTCTGGTTCCCAATCACCCTTAAAGACGGGTGGATCCTGATTTTGAAACTGAGCCACATAATCAACATTCTTTGCCTCTTCTTCTCTATTCAAACTTACCATAGCTTGGAAAGCTTGCACTATGCTCTCGACTAAATGCTGGTTCACCTGGGGCTCAGGTGAAACCATGTTCTTATAGGCCACTTCCAGTTGGTCTCTACGACGCCTATGCAGTTCCATTTCTATAAACATAAAACAATCAACCATGAGCCTCACTTCTGTAGACATCAAGAATTTACATTTCAAACTGCATTACACAAAACTATCACAATGAGGCTTTCCACCTTTCTACAATTGCCATGTTTCACCATTTTTGAAAACCAAACCATTTTCAAAATACCAAATTTATTCACATTACAATTTCACACATCTGAAAAACCATTTCTTAATTCATCCCATAAACCATTATTCCTAATGAAATATGCATCCTAGAGGGAATTCATTTCTACCATATATTCCATGCACATCTCATTGGATACACCCATGACAATCAGATTTCCAATGCCTATAAGTGTCTCCAAAACACTTATATACCCAACTCCCTGGTAACTTGAAGTTCAACATAAAAGGGTTAACTACATCTTTTTATGCTATAAATTCCAAGTTCCGACATTCCTACACCTTGCTACCATCCCGACTCAAGGAATATACAACAATGAATGTCAAATCCAAATCCGAGAATCAACTCCAAAGGACCAAACAAGATGATACCACTGGTAACAACCCTCCCCTACCTCATTGTATTGAGGAGGTGGTGAGGGTTACTTAGTCTTAAGCGACATTCCCAAGGCACCAAAGGCCGGAAATAAATGCTGAGGGCTTCGAGAAATGATTGGGGAACGATTTTCCCTTGAGACAAAACCAACCAACCAAACGATCCACTATCAACAAACTACATGATGCATGTCAACCAATCAACCAACACATACATTATCGAAAGGGAACTACACTATTCCACAATAAAACCTACAACCCAATACAACCAACACAATATCAGAGTACTATGAGGAAGAATAAGAAAATACCCAAAATGAGCCAAGACACACTCTACGGCTCCACACTAAGTTCCATGCTCCAAGCACCACCACATCTCCCAAGCATCACCACAAACCACTTGTAATGAGATGCCTTACCTTTACTTGTGTCTCAGAATATGACATCTGCAAAAGCACCAAAGTGCCAAAGTAGGAGGTGAGTACTAATACTCAATAGGTTTTCCACAAATGACTTCCCTACACACTCTAATACGATAAAAATATTATAACATTTATATAAAAAAGTCTATATAAAATAATCACAAGTGAAACCAATACCATGAGCCAAACATACTCTTACCAAGACACCTCACCCAAACCAAGCACCCAAGGGAAAGCCAAAAAATCATGCCATAATCAATATCACCATTTAAAATTAGCACAAAAATTTCCATCTTTGCAAAGAAATGCACAACAAGACAACCAAAACGACGGGACTTCCGCCCATCCCGTTCACCCCATTCTCAACTAGCGGTACTTCCTGACCACTACCCATAATGGTGGTTCTTCCAACCACTATCCATCACCATTTATAGTGAGACTTCCCTACCACTTCCACACAACCAACACAAGCCATAACACTCAACCAACCAACAAGATCATAGCACCAAGGCCATACAATAAGCACACAACCATTTTCAGCACATGACAATTCACTTAAATAAATCACCCATTTATTGAAAACCCATCTTTAATTGTTTTCCATGCCAAACAACATTTCAATTAAACATTTTTATTGAAATTTTTTTTTCATCAACCATTTTTTTATAATCATCCACTAAATATTTTGAAATCAACATTTTAAAATCACGTAATAAATCCCCTTTAGCAACAATAACCCATTTTCCCTAAAATATCCCAAATCATCACCAAATGGATTTCCAACAAGATTTGAACATCATTATCACAATTAATTTCTAGAAAGAAATTTATTGTAACCAAAAACCACTCGTTATAACCAAGTGGAGTCAAGAGAGAAGCCACCTACCTTTAGGGTTCTGGCAAAATCGACCCACAAGCAACCGCACCCCAATCCGGGAAAACTCCTCATGAAAATCACTCTAGATCCCCTTCCCTATCATCCACAAGCCTTAAAATAAAAAAAAAGGCAACCCCAACACTAGATCTTCATGAAACAGATGTTGATCTAGAAAACTGAGAGAGAGAGAGGGAGATGAAGATATGGAGGAAACCACAAAGAAACCAATAGGAGAGACTTACTCGAGAGAAAACACATTCAAAACACCAAGAAAACCCATTGAATCACTTCCAAAATGAGTGGGAGAGCACCTTCAACCTCTGAGAACCCAAAATTCCGAGTGAGGATCGAGTGGGAGAATATGGGGAGTGAAATAGGTCAAGCCCAGAGGAGCCGAGATTTAAAACCCCAATTTTTAAGTTCTCGCACAGTTAGCCCACACGGTTTGGAAAACTGTGCGCTAATCGTGAGCAAATCACTATCTTGAAAGAAGGGGTCCACACGGTTGCCTCACATGTTTTGGAAAACCATGCGTAGGCCATGTGAATCCTACTATCCCCCCCTGCACGATTTCCTAGAGAACCTGCATGGTTTCCCCTAACCGTTCTCAAATCGTGCTCCCTAAGAAAAGCCTCCAAACTTATTCAAAACTATTCCAAACTCTCCCAACCACTTCTCAACTCATCCCATGCACTTTAAACACCTAAAAAAACTTAAACAAAGTCAAAAAACCTCTAACCGGGGGTGCTATAGGAGATGATATTAAATTATCTCATTATCATAAAAAAATTAAAATAATTTTATGGTAATGTATTTTTCATACTATTTGGATGATGAGAGGTTAGGAAAGAAAAGAGAACAAATGAAAATGTAAAGAAAATGAAAGAAAAGAAAAAAAATAATTTACCTCTTGATTTAATCTTCAACGAGAGACACTTAAGGGGAGATGATTTGGTCTTCTGAGGAGACCAAAGGATTTTATATGTGGGGGAGGTTCTCGGGGAGCGATTTGGGCTGAATTTAGGGAAGGAACAAGGCTTGATAGCAGTGAATAGAAGAGGAAAGTGTGGGTGGTTTCTATAGTAGAGGGGATGAGGGTTTTCTTATTATTTTAATCATTAGTTTATTATTTTTCAATGAGAAAAGAAATTGTGATGATTAAATGAAAAAGGATATTAATAAGTAAGTGTAAGTTATATATTTGGGTGATTATATCACTCATGATGTTAGGAATAGTATATTTAAATTATAATGTATTTATATGGTAAATTAATGTATTTTACTATTCACCAAAAAGTCAAGTTTCAGAAAAATCTAAAAAATTCACCCTAACCATTTTTTGACGTGTAGAATCCAAAAATGAACTCCAATTTTTAAAAATTATTTTCTAAATATAATTTAATTAATTTTTAATTAAAATAAAAATTTACTTGAAAAATACAAATTTTAAAACTATAACTGATTTTATAATGCTTTTAAAAATTACATAAGGTCTTACAAAATAATATTAAAACCAGAAGGCATAAAATTTTTATTTTATGAACACCATTAAGGAAAATAAATTTTCTTTTATATTAATTAATTAATTTTAATTAATTTTTTATGACATACAAAAATACAAATAATTTAACTATGATCATATTATCAATTATAAGATTTCAAAATTTTATTTATACATTCAAGGGAGAGGTTACTATTATTTTGGTTGATTTAATATGCATAAGGGTAACATTACTATTTATAAGGGTCAGTTACTATTCACCAAAAATTATGTTTTTCTTATCGGACTCCAAAAATATTGTTGATTGCAACCATGCATATCATATTTTTGGAATTAAAAACATAAGAGTGTCAAAATTATGTTTAAAGGTTACATAGTACTTAGTAGTTCATTATGTTGTGGTTTTATGTGATTATATGACATAATTTTAAGAAAGAAATTTCCATTGATAAAACATTGGGTTGTTACAAGAAATATAAATGTTTTATTTGTAGAATAATAAAATACTAGGTTATATCATTCTCCAACAAAGATAAATCATAAGAAGGGAATCAAAGGCCTTTCCCTCTCTTTGTTCTAAGGGGTGTAGTAAAGTCCGTCACCTAAGAAATAGTCTTTGTAGTAAATTTTAGAATATTCACAATATGATTCATTATTAATGAACGATATGCAATGATATTAAATAAATTAGTCTCTAAAGATAAATCATTTATAAAAGTACCTCTTAATGTCCCTAGACCCACATTAGTTTCCTCGGTAGACTCTTCCACTGTATAAAGAAGCACCATTATGGATGCCTTAGGATATAAACCCTCAATTCTTGAATCTTCTAATTAAAAATCAGTACCATTTATTGATGATGGGACTATTAAAATATGAGGGGTAGAAAATACATGACATAAATTTTTTAGGTGGAATGAATTACCACATGAACAAAAGATCATTGGTTCTTTAGTACAAACTCACGTTGAATACCTGACCCTGCCACTTTAAAAGAAAATAAATAGGCCTATACCAAAACTTTTACAAGTATTTTATGATTATTACTATAATTTTACACCATGATACTCGTAAATATTATTATTTCCTTTAAAATAACTAACATAACTTCAATTGGGAGTAAGAGGAACTCCTGTCAACCCTGACATACCATCCAGATCAAGATCTGCCATCAATGTTATATCCAACATGTTTGCATAATAAGTGAGATTCATTGTGAAAACCTAAGATCAAATATCATATTTTAGAAACATCTCAAATATCTAGGCATTAATCTTCTCATTCTTCAAAACCTTAAGAGAAAACTAAAAAAATTACCAAAGAGGTTCGCATACTGAGTTATGGTCCTATCACCTTGCTAGAGGCTAAAAAACTCCACGGACATTCCAAAAACCATTTAAAATGGATAAATATATAAATATATAAAATATAGATTAAATATTTACACTAAAAACCTTCATCTTTCATTGTGGTGACCATATAATCCCACCACCTCCTGCAAGGTCCTTCAAGCTTGATGATAGCACATTTCACCTTTGTCAAATCTTTCATTTCTAGGAACTAAAATATAAGCTCAATATTTTATAACCAATACTATAAATAATGAGTACCTTTAGATACTTTTAAAGATAGTAGTTTCTACAAAATAAAATTCTATACATGATCTCCAGTTTCAACCATTCGAAGTTCCACTATTGGAGCCTGAACAGAAACGAGTAGAACTAAACATCCCAAAGCTTGGACCACAAATTCCACTATCCTAATGATATTCTGATCAAATTGAGGATTTTATTTTCATGTTTCATCTTTATATACCTCCTAAAATATGTTCAAACATCTTCATTGGGGAATGGTACTACAAAACACCAACGAGAATCACAAAAAAATTATCAGAAACACTCATATCATCAAAACAATAAAGAGATATCAGAATATAAATTCCATTATATTTAATTCATTTTTTGGATTTAAAAATACTAAAATTAATTAGGAAAAGTAATAGAATAATATTGATTCATTAATAAAAGAAATATTTCCCAGAAACCCCTGGTGGATTATGGCTCATTGTGACGAGAGATAGAAAGGAACTCACTCACAACATCCTGTTAATTCTGAAAAATCCTACCCCCTACATACCTTGACATAATAGAGTGTATACTGACATCATGGAAATATTCTCAGCCTATCCTTGATAAAATATTTTCATTAACCAATCTGAATACTCTGGAATATCAATACCATAGGTGGATCTGACATGACCTGAAGGGTGTTCCAAATACCCACAGGCTGCCGACTAACACCATGGCATCACTAAATGTTAAAAGGGAATTATTTTTCCACAATAATAAACAATTATATGATACAATATTTGGAAAATAAACAATGAAAATTTAGTGTTAAAAACACTCATTAAGTTGAAAAGTACCACATGAATATAGATAAACATACCAAAGTAATTCATCATTCAAAAGATAACGACACAACACTGATAAAGAAAAAGACTCAAAATTCCCATGTAACAAGTAGACCATATCTCAATTGGTCACCCTTATCACTCAAAGGTCCCATGAATCATTTTAACAAATGAAATTGGAGACACTCTTTCCATTTTCCATGACTTGGCATAAAAAAAATCTAAAAACAATTGAAAGAGAAAAGTAGGGTATAAAAAAAACAACCCTATAGGATTCCACCAAATGTTTCATAAGAAATTCAAATAAAAATAAATCATTTATGCTTAAATTTAAATAAACATAATTCATTGAAATTATTTTCACATTTATCAATCAAAACATTTATTAAAATCTGTTTGATGGAAAGCTTTTCAAAACAGTCTCAAATGAATATTTTTAATAAATATAAGGGAATGAATAAAATAGATCTATAATAACTGGAATGTAATAATCAAATCAAAACCAAGAATCATGTTCATAATCCCTAAGTTTAATTATTTCTTATAGATAAGATCTTCTCACTTCTTATTCAATCATCATAGCTCAATGTGTGTACACACGTACCTAAATCTCAAGATATTGGGATAAAATCAATCAATACACCATCTAGGTAAATCATGTTAAACTTTGTATTGTTATATTTTCCATAATAAATCCATTTCAAGGGAGTTATAGTCTTTTTGTGCTAGTCATAATCACTCAATAACTACTCAAGCACACATTTTCTTTCAATCAATAATCAATCATGGATTTTTTTTCCATTTCAATTCAATTCACCAATCACAGTTTGAATTCCCAATTTCATGTTCATCATTCCATTTCAATTTCAAATCCAAAATAGTTGTTTTGATCATGTTCATGCCTTTAAAAATCATCCTTCATTTAAAGGAAATTTTCTCAATAATTAACATTAAATAAATTCATCAAATCATTTCTCCTTTCATGCTAAGTTTTCTAAAAACTCTACCCAATAATTTCAAATCCTATGAAAAATGGGTTTTATTTTTCATGATCCATTCCATTTCAAAATCAAACATCAAATCACTAAAATATAAGGTTTAGAAAATAATTAAAAATAAATTTTATTTAAATCAAAAAATAATTATTTCATTTTTAGGGAAAATACTTATGGAACCAATTACCTTTTATTACATGATCAAATGATCAATCACCCAAAACAGGAATCACCAACAGAGAATTGAAGGCATGTAAGATCAAAGAGGAATACCTAGAATGATAATCCATAAAATCATGGTTTAGGTCCATCAATAAAATGAGTATTCATAATGATTAATGGATTATGGTAAATAAGAATGGGGGAATCAAAATCAAATATATTTCACTTACCAATGGAAGATCAAACACATCAACTGGCACTTCTATCATTAAGGAAGAGAGGGTGGATGAGACAATTCACCTCTTGAGAGCCTCCAAAAGAAAAAGGATCAAATTTGGGAAGAACGGGAGGGGTTTAAAAGTTATGGGGGGGGGAGGGGTTAAATATCCTAATTACAATTTTCAGGTGTTTAAAAATCCATTTGTATGGTTTAATGTGTTAGGATACACTGTTAGTACTAACTGTGTACCTAAAAGTGTACCATCATTAGGATTTTGGAAATGGTTCATGGGTTATCCACATGGTTTGAATAACCTTGTTATAACCATGGAAACCTATATTGTACAAGGTTACATGGTTTATAGGGTAGACCACATGGCTTGAACTAACCTTGCAACATCCATGCACCACCCTCCAAAACCAACACATAGGGCACATGCTTTGTTGGGCCAGACTGAATGGTTTTCACTAAATGTTCATGTAATGACTCGTATTTTCCTGATTTTATTTTTATAAATTATTTGGGAATATTATAAGACTAGGTGCTGAGACGATGTGCGATTCCAATGCCTGGTGTTCATGGAACAATTCGTTGAAAAATGTTTTGTTTTCAATAAAGCACGTGAGCAGTTTTAATGAAAAAGTGTAATAACTCTTAAAAGAGTTCCTAGATTAGAAGTATAAGGACACTATTGTTTTTAGAGCTATGGATTTACCTTATGGGAGTCCTAACATTGGTCGGAGTGGGTCGACTACGAAAGATAGTTTTTTGGACATAACTGTAAATAAAATAATAAAATAATAATTCTTTTATTTTTAAATCATAATAACTCATGAATGATAAATCGAATTGGAGATCCAAGACCACTGTTGAATTTATAAATGTTTTGTTTTCCATAGGCATGACTTAACTTTAGTCAGCACAAGTATTTTATGAAAAAACCCAAAATGGACATAATCATCATTAAATATTTAAGAGATAAATTATTTTTTTGACGTAGCAACAATTTTCCTTAAAAATATTCTCATACAGAAATATTAGGGTTAGCAACAAAACCTTGGGAACACCAAACAATCTCTAGGGAGATATTTGGTGAAACCTCTTGAGCAAAAGGTGATGGAATCACGGATTGACGATCGACAAATGCCGTTCTTGATAGGATCTTGCAAACGACTATGATGTAGTGAAAAATATTCATCAGTGAGTGATCAAAGTCAAAGGTGAATGAATTATTCTAGTTTTCATTCTTCATTCATAAATTCCATGATTAACACGTACCAACCAATGGACAAGTTGATCTGTGGTTCGATCGTAACCTTGTGAGATGGGTTTTATTTCTATAAAATTTTATTGGTAGTTGATCTTGTGATTATTTGTGGATAAATATTATTGTCATTATAATGTAAAAAAACAATATCTATATGAACATCGATCAGAGTACATTCCTATTTTTTGATTTATTCATTTCTCCACCTCGTTCATCATTCATCACAGGCGTTCTTTGCTTGGCCTACGACTCTACATATCTTGATCAATCAATCGTTTCACACCCGATTATAGGTGAAACGATCCAATATCACAGATCTAGGATTAGCATGACTTGAAGGAGGTGTGAAGATAGACATATAGTGATTTAGATGATGGTGGATCCCCAAATTCGTGTTCTTTGATGTTCTTCAGTGGAACGAAGAATGATCCCTTTTTAGCATGTTGTTCGACTAGATTGGAAGATGAAATGAATTGTTTGGGTGATGGCACAACCAGATCAGACTCCAGAGAATGTTATCTCAAATGAGTGCTTTGTTGAATATTTGAAATGAATCTCTAGTTTTGGTAAATGGTAGTTGCGACTTACCTCTAGAATACAAGTCTTGGTTTGAGTATATCTGGATATCTTTTTATACGTTATGTATACAGATACTTGTGTATATCCAACTATACCATTTCTTTTTGTATTTCTATTTTGTTTTGGGGTGTCCTAACGAGTATTTTTATACTCACCCATGCACAATATTTTCCAACACATGTCTTGTCTTATTCAGACAAGAATCTTTTTTGATAGAGTCCTAGGTGGAACAGGACCAAGTGGTGGTTCGTTAGTTAAGACTTTCCAACATGTTCCTACTTCTACAGATAGTATTCCCAGTACCTTTTGTTTATAGGATGTAATTTTTAGTTTATAGACTTTTTCTTTTAGTGGGATTGTATTCTTTCCTAGTTTACTTTACTATACAATAATTTCCCTATTGTACTCTATTGGTTGGGTTTAGTGGTACGGATGCATTTTGTTCCTTAGTGTTTTTTAGATTTAAGCATTTGTGGGATTAGAGATTTGGATGTGTGTACAGGTACTTATGAAATTCCTTCCATGTTAGGGATATGCCTACTTGGTGCTAGTCAACAACCCCTAGCCTATTGGGGGAATGCTTTGGGAGGCATGACGTGAGCCCCATTGAGACAGGTCATGATAGAGTTGTATCAGAGATGGTCGGTTCTACCTTAGGATCGAGAGTCTATGAAATTGGTTTGGGGAAATAGTATTAAGTGTTTCAAGTATTTATTTTAGTCCATGGACTCCATTGTTAGTGTGGTGGTCTATGTATCCATACACCAGGACCCTGATAACCTTGTTTTAAATTCGGTACATGAGAACACTAGTTACAGAAAAACAATAATGTCACATGAATCATATAGAAATGGGTTGTTCTTTCCATGTCCTTCTTGAGTTAGCTCCCTATATATACTCATTGACCGTGGTACATCTTGTTCTCTTACAATATTTCTTCGCAACATATACGAGCTAGGATTCAGTATCTTGATCATAAGGATGACCCCCTCAGTGAAAAGGCTTAGATACTTGGACCAGTTCCTCAGATGTTATCTCTAAGTGGTGCACCACCCATACATCCACATGTATAGAAGAACATGGTACTCGTAGTACCAATGTGTGAAGATCGCAGGATGAGTGCGATTCATGAGTTTTAGCAGTAGAGACCCCTCAAGTTATGAAGTGGGCCTGACACACAGATGGATGTGGACTAGACTGAGGTGGCGTACAAAGTTTTTCATCTATTTAGAACACTAATATACCAGATGGTGGTTCTGGAAGTGAGCCTTTTATTTGGCTCAGAACGACGATGGTGGGGTTTAGTTAGTCGATATTATGGTGGTGCGACCCTTCCATGGGTAGAGTTTTAGGACCTTTTCTGAGAGGATTTCTCACCTTATAAGTTAAGGGTTATGCATATCCCGAGTCTTATACAGCTCTGGCAGAATGATATGTCGGTGTTTGAGTATTCATCGAGGCATACCTACCTCTCTAGGTACATGATGGATATGACACATGATTAACACTACAGAAATCATACCTTTGAACTTGGTCTATGCAGAGACTCCAAGCCATTGTATCACCTCTGTACATTCCTACCTATACTGGGGTGCTAGAGAAGTCTTTGGCATTTGATAGTTCCTTTGATGGGACGATACTACCAGTGGTAGTCAGCATCGAGAAAGTATGAGTAGAGACCTCGGCACCGGGAAGCTGATGTCAGCCTCAAAAACATAGACGTGGGATATGTCACAAGAGGAAGGCCCAAAATAGGAAGTCTACCATTCAAGACTCATGGGGTGAGTCTAGTTAGCCTAGAATGAGGCGATTCTATTCTTGTAGTGGTAGAGGACATCTCACTAGAGATTGTCTAACCAGTCGAGCATCTGACATGGAGATATTTGATGGGACGCCAAGGAAAAGGCACAAATAGGAGTAGGAAGATCCACAGGGTAGAAGAAATTGTAAGGGAGTTAGAAGAGTAGTGTGAGGTGGTATACATTTCAACATGTTACCACCACCACCCCCAGGAAGTCTGTGCCGGGCTAAGGGAGCTAGAGGATAGGGGTGGAGAGAACTGTGTGTAGTTGAGGCGTAAGACCCATAAGCTCCCCGAATGATTCCAGGTATGATTTGTGTATTTTATATTTTAGGTTTTTATTGATATACCTAGATACTATTCATTATTATTTTTTCACAAATCTTGTATGGGACCTTGAGATTCCTGTTATACAGTTGACTCGACCCGTATGCTAGGATACACCTACTGGAGAAGACTCAATGATCACACTTATGCTGATAGTGTGACCTGAACTTTAGAGGTGAGAGTTTAAGTTAGAACCTCTTGGTGGAAATGTCAAGGAATTATGATGTAATTCTTGGTATGAATTGTTTATCTTCAGTCCATGCCCAGATTGACTACTTTAGGTGAAGGGTGCGGTATGTCCGTAGTGAAGGAATGAGGTTTTCCATTGTCTGAGAAAAGGAAACCCAGACATCATAGAAAGGACTCATGAATAGGAGGGTGAAACCAATTACTCTTGAGTTGGCTATCCTGACCCTCGATGTAGCAGATGTTATGAGTTTTCAGTCCCCAACAGTAGTGGCGGAGTATGAGGATGTCTTTCCCGAAGAAGTTCCAGGATTAACTCCTCACTGGGAGATAGACTTTTGCATTGTTTTACACCCCCAGGGAATACGAATATCAACACCAGCATATCAGATGGCTCTTATATAGCTTCTTGAGCTGAGGCTGTAGTTGGAGGACTTGTATATGAAGGGATTAGTAAGACCCAATGTTTTTCCATGGGTATCCCTAGTTTTTTTACAAGAAGGGAATACAATATCTTAAGGTTGTATGTGGATTTTTGACACATAAACCAAGTGATTGTAGAGAATAAATATTCACTACCAAGCATTGATGACCTCCCCGATTTGTTGAGAGGGTCATGATGGTTTTAAAAGGTTGAACCTAGGTCAATGCTTTTAGGAGTTGATGCAGAGTTTGACGAGTGCCCCGATCTTGAGATTTCTAGAGAAGGGTGTTGAGTACGTAGTGTTCTATAATGTATCAGGGACTAGACTTGGTTGTGTCCTAAATCAAAGTAATGCAGTGATTTCATATGGTTTATACTAGTGAAGGCCACAAGAGAAGAACTATGCAACCCATGGTCTTGAGTTGGCAGAGGTATTCTAAAAATTGAATATATGGAGACACTACCTAATAGGTGGGCGATTTATCATCTACTCCCACCAAAAGAGTCTCAAGTATATCTTCTCTTAGAAGGATCTAAACATGATACAAGTGTGATGGATAATGTTCCTCCAGGATTATGACATCGAGATTGTCTATACTCCTTGAAAGGGGAACATGATAGTAAATTCTCTTAGTAGGATATCAAGTTCATAGTTTCTCAATGAGGCATCATAGTAGTTTTCCTCATTTCAAATATCCTTTGTGGATAGAGATGGAGGAGCTTACCACCAGTTGATGGGTGTTACCCCTTCACACTTACAGCGAGTCATGGGGGCACAACATTAGGATATATACTATGAGACCCTACATGATTATATTTCTATATGGAATCTGCCTAATGGATATTCACAAGGTGGGGAGTATGTCAATCCTTTTATAGGATGCATAGTAGTATAAGTGACATTGTGGGAGGAGGTTATATGGGAGATTCATGAATCCCCTTTAGAGGTACACCCTGAAGTGGAGAATATGTAACATGACCTATGATGTTAGTTTTGGTTGACAAAGATGAAGAATGTAGTGGTAGAGTTTGTTTCTCAATGCGTTACGTGCCAACAGGTGAAGGATGATCACTAGGTTTTAGTGAGTTTAGCTCTACCCCTTTGAGGTGCTAAAATGAAAGTGGGATGAAATATCAATGGACTACATGATGGGTTTACCACGTACATCTAGGAGACACAATTCCATTTGGGTGATCATTTAACAACTCCCCATGTCATCCCACTTCATACCTATCTAGAAGTAGAGCTCAATAGAGAACTTGAGATGCCTCTATGTTAATGAGATAGTTTGACTCCGTAGAGTCCCATCAAGGATTGGTTCAAATCGTGATGTTTGTTTCACATCCTGATTGTGGAAGAGATTACAAGAGACCTTCATGACTTAGTTATGCTTGAGCATAGTGTTTCATCCCCATATAGATGGAAAAATGGATCTCACAATTCAGGTCCTTGAGGACATTCTGCGGGCTTACGTGTTGGACTTCAGATGTAGTTGGGAGGATAACTTACCTATGGTGGAGTTCATTTTTAGAAACAACTTTCATTCAAACATTAGTATGACACCATTTACGAGAAACCCTGCAGGTCACCACTTTGCTGGACTGACCCACGAGAGTCAAAACTCATGGGACCAAAGTTGGTGTGAGATACTATTGAGAAGGTACAAATCATCCTAGAGTGGATGAAGACTATACAGAGCCATCATAAATCTTATACTGACAAATGGCAGAGACCTTTTGAATTTAAGGAAGGAAACCATATCATCCTTTAGGCCTCACCTCGATAGGGCTTCAAAGATTTGGATGGTGAGAAAAAGTTATATCTGAAATTTATGATCACTTTTCAGATACTTCATAGATTTGTCTAGTTTGTGTATCACTTGTCTCTACCCCAACAGATGCACTAGGTAAATGAAATCTTCCATGTGTCATAGTTTAGGAGGTACATGAATGAACCATTTCGTGTAATCGACTAGGGTGATCTAGAAATTAAGGATGGATAGACTTTTTTATAGCACTCCGTGGAGATTTAGGATCAATAGAAGAGGATCCTTCATGGGTGAAAAATTCAATTGTTTCATGTTCAGTGGAAGCACGAGAATCTCTAGGAGAGCACATGGGAGTGGGGGGCTCAAATTCATGCTCAGTACCCTCATAGTTTTGAATATCCTTTTTTTAATTTTCAGGGACAAAAATCCCTAAGGTTTGGAGAATGTAATGACTCATATTTCATAATTTTATTTTTAGAAATTATTTTGAAAAATTATGAGACCAGGTGATGAGATGGCGTGCGATTCTGTGACCCGATGTTCCTGGAACGATTCGCTGAAAAATATTTAGTTTTTAATATAGCAAACAGAAGGTTTTCATGAAAAAGTTAAAAAACTCTTAAATGGGTGAGGATATTAGAAATATGATGGAACCATTGTTTTCATATCTTCAGGTTTAAATTATATAAAAAATAACATCATACGATGTAGGTCAGATGTGAAAGATTGTTTTTAGATGTGGCCGTAAATAAAATAATTAAATAAATATTGTTTTATTTTCAAATCCAAGTAAATTGTGAATGGTAACTCATATTTGAAATACGAGACCACTATTGAGTTTGTAATGTAGTTTTTCCTTAGGTGTTACTTAACTTTATTTAGTGCATGTATTATGTGGAGAAACTCAAAAAGGACATAATAGTCCTTAAATAATTTAAAGATAAATTATTTTGTTGACGTATTGATGATTTTTTTCAAAAATATACTTATTAAGAAATCTCAAGGTTATCCTCATAACTCTGTGAAAACCATAAAATATCTAGGGAAATATTTAGAGAAACCTCTCGAGAAAACAACTACAAAATGACTAGTTAAAGATCGAAAGACAACGTTCTTGACAGGATCTCTCCAATAACGATGACACAATGAAAAATCTTCATCAGCAAGTGATCCATGTCAAAGGTTGGTTGGTTTATTTTGGATTTTCTTCCCCATTCATAAATTCCATGATGAACATGGACCAACCATCGAACATGTTGATTCGTGGTTCAATCGTAACCTTGCATGATGGGTTTTATTTCTATGGTATTTTATTTGGAGTTGATCTTGTGATCATTTGTAGATGAATTCAATTGTTTTTCTAGTGGAAATGAACCCAGATCAATGGGAAAATTTATTGTGTTCTATTCCTCCTGTTTTATTTATTCTTTTCACCCCCCATTCATCATTTTTCTCAAGCGTTCTTTGCTTGGAACATGACTTGACATACCCTTATAAATAGTTTGTTGCACACATGATTCTTTGAGTAATGATATGATATCATAGATTTGGGATCAGAGTGACATGATAAAGGTGCGAAGACAGAAATGGAATGATTCATATCCTTGAATCCATGTTATTTGATGTTTTATGGTGGAACAAAGAATGACCCCCTTTTAATCTATTGTGTGACCAAATCGGAAAAAGAAACACATTGTTTAGGTGATGGAACAAATGTATGAGGAAGGATTTTGAGTTTCCCAATGAGGCACGAACGGAATGGTGTCTAGAGCAGTGGTGGATATGACCAGAGCATGAACATGAGATTCTGAAAAATCCTATGCTACACAACATGATATCCAAGATGACACGACGTACGGGTCCCCATTAGCAGTGGCTAGCGTTTCAGGAGGTAGTAAAGTGGAAATGACATGTGACCCCTATCACAGAGCATGTGGGAACTTCCCTAAGTCTCAACATGTATATTGGAAATTACACGTACATGAGGTGGAGTACATGACTTGTCTCTACAGCGTGTACTCCATTGCACAACTAGACCCATATCGGATAGATGGGTTTCCCCATGTATTGGTACACAGGAAGGTAAACATGGGTGGACACCATGTACTGGAACACAGACATAGTACATGGGTGGACCCCGGGTAGTAGGAAAAATCTTGTGAGACTTTCTACATTCCATATAAACCTTTTCTAAAGGACATGTTCTTCTGACAGAGGTCGTTGTACACAGGATATACCCAGGGTGAAGGGACATGGCGCGTGACCTTTCTACACACTGTGTACTATTTTATATATGGATTGGTCTCTTTTTCTACCATATATTGGACAAGTTTTTTTGGGTTGGTTCCACTTACTCATTCCCCTGAAGGTCAGATGGTATCGTTTCCTATGCAATGGAGTATGACTCCCTTCACCAGGAAATTCTGGACATAGTAGAGATTCCCCTCAAAGAGGATCATAACATGATCCTATATCAATTATTATTCCCTATGTAGAGTTAGGTTATCAACACGACCAATCCTACTAGACTTAGGTCCTTTACTTAGCAGGAAAATCTAAACGAGTCGTGGTATAATCCATGGCCCTAGCGGTGATCCTCATCTGTGTATCATGGTCTTCTCACTCGTGGAGTTAGTTATACTAGAGAGAGTGTATCATATATTTCTTTAGAGAAATCAATGTATCTATCTCTCAGGATAGTTCCTAATGAATAGTACTTCTTGAGAGGAATTCAACAGTGCTATCAGACTCAAGAGTATGTGCTCCCCAATGAGTGCTTTGTGGAACCTTTTGATTAAACATCTAGTGTTGGTATATAGTAGTTGTGAATTACCTCTAGACTACAATAATGGGTTGAAGTATATCTTGATATCATTGTTATATGTACAGTAGACACATACTGGTGTAGAGCTGACTGTACCTTTACTTTGTGTATTATTTTTTGGTTTTTGGGTGTTCTACTGAGTATTGTTATACTCACCCCTGCATGGTATTTTCCAAAACATGTCATCTCTTTCGCAGATGAGTTACCTTTTTGACTGGGTCTTAGGTGGACCAGGACCTGGACTAGGACGAAGTGGTGTTTCATGAGTTCAGACAGGGTGAGGTGTTCCTATGACTACAAAAAATAGTCCCAATAGCTTTTGTTTACAGGTTGGACTTTTTTGTTTGTAGAAAAATTCTTTTATAGGGCTTATATTATATCCTAATTTACATTACTACACATAAATTTCCCTATTGTACTTTTTTGGTTGGGTTTATTGGTATGGATGAATTTTGTTCCTTAGTGGTTTTTACATTTTAGAATTTGTGGGATTTGAGATGTGTTATTGTGTACATGTACATAGATAATGCCTCCCAAGTTAGTGATATTCCTACTTAGTGCTAGTCACTAGAACCTGTCCTATTAGAGGCGGGCTTGGGGAGTTGGGGCACGATCCTAGTAGGACATGTCACGACAGTACATCAACCATGCATCACCCCATAAACTTCCAAAAGTTTCCAAAAGTATCTAGAAGCTACCCAAAACGAGATCAAAAACAAAGAATGATTAAAATAAGGGTTAAAAGTTTCTGGATGTGGGTAATAATATGTTATATACTACTTGTTATAATATTGATTCCAGGATAACATTTTCAGTTTTCACTCCATTTACCTAGTCTTCAAAAAGAATTTCTATAAAAATAGTTAATATTTTTACTCAGAAATCATTCACATTAAATAAATCAAAATCAATGTAATAATAATATATAAATTGATACTTTAATTAGATAAAACACCATTAATGTTTACTTTTCCATATAAAATATCCCAAAAACCAATCTAGAAAATGTTTGTATAGAATATAGAATCTATACCTTTTTATTATTTTTTTCACAATACCAAAATTTAAAATAAAAAACCTAGATAAAAACAATATATATTCCTAAAATATATTTGGATTATTTTATATAAACCCTAAACTAAATAGTATATCTTTCCCACACTTGGTCTAGAAAAAATTCTAATTGAATTCAAACATACATATAATATAGAAATATCTCAAAATAAAGTAACTAGTTAGACCAGTATGATGGAAATGGATAACCTAATGGTTCTCTATTTAGAAATAGAGAGGATTCTGGACTCATAAATAGGTTATTTAATGAAACCCTCCTTGTAATTCCTCAATTATTGGACACTAACTTTGAAGGTGTTTCGTGAATCAGCTTATTTGATATCAGGTACACCAAATTTAAAAGTGTTGGTCGCTATATAGGGTATAGTCCATTCGGAATAAAGTTTATCTAGAATTATTTTCATCCATGAGGAGAAGATCAATACTTTATCTCCAATTCTAAAATCTATTTTTTTGATGATTCTTCCCTTAATAGATATGGATTTATCAATGTGAAGTAGGTAATTCTCATATACCTTTGTTCTCATATCCTTAGTCACAATCATCTACAACTTTCACTACTCTCCAACTTTTATAAACATCGAGTTCACACTGTTAATATCCCAGTAGGACTTGTTATACAACTCAATAGACATGTGAGAATTTATTTCCATAGACTATTATATAAAGGGGATTACCAAATAAGGTTTTGCAGGCAGTCCTATATTCCCATAGTGAATCCTCCAACTTTTTTACTCTAGTCCTTCAGGTTTGGTTTCACTATCTTCTCTAAAATAATTTTTAATTTTAAATTGGAAAACTAAGGAATCACATTTTCTTATGGGTTGTATCCATTGGATGTTTTTTTTATTGTACACCATATTTCTTATATTGGGATTCCATGTTCTTGTTGAAAATGTTTATTCCCTGGTAAATAATTATTTCTCAATGAACTCAAAACCTACAAAAAATATTTGACTTTAGAACTTCAATCACAATTTTGGAACCATCTGTTCATGCATATTTTTCTTCAATCCACATAGAAATATAATACAGTACTAAAATTGTAAGAAATTAAATGAAACAGTAAATGTTCCCAAGAAATATAATCCAAAAAAATAAAACATTTCATAGAAAATAAAATGGTTTTTGGGTAATTTCATGTCATAGAGAAATTTCACAAGTAAACTAGAAGTCATGAGTTATTTTAAAAAACCATATAAATATTTAAAAATAGGGGGAAAAATAATATATCTTATGAAACTTTCCTAGTTGTTCATTGAGGTATAAAATGGCCTTTGAAAAAAAGTGTGTGGAAAAATGTAAGTATAGACTTAATCTCTTCTTTAGAGACACACCTCCTTATAAATTATCATTATATACCTTCAAAAGGTATGGTTCTTCTCAAACATAGAATTTTGAATCTGATTTAAATTTAATTTCTCAATTTTTTGAAAATAAAAGAGGTTCCCTTTATGTGTCTACAAAATTCACTAAATCAGCATATTAGGGAACTAGAGAGGCTTCATACATCCACTCACTTGGAAATGAGTCATCCAATATTATTTCAGATGGTGGTTATACCTTGGAAATATGGGGAAGTCTACTCATGTGGTATTAAATATTATTCTCACAACCTTTCTTATCCTTAATATCTATTTTTAATTTATGTAGTAGAAACATTAATCTCACTAGCCCCATCTTTTCATTATCCTTATTCATTAAGTACCTGAGTGTTTCATGATTATAGGAAATAGTCACTTCACATTGTAAAAAATAAAATATTTCTTATATAATGCAACAAAAATAGACAAAAACCTATTCTTAGTTGTTAAATGATTGATCTAATCTATTTCCATGTTTTATGAATCATAGTCTATCACTTTTGAGTGTGGATCAATATTCTATGAGAGTTCAACACCTTTAATTCTATTATAAACATAGAATTTTATCTCAAAGTAAATTTTCTTGATGATGGGTATATTATGGGGGTAGTGGTTAATCTAACTTTTAGATCATCAAAATTTTTCAGGAATGAATTATAAAAAAATTCAAGTTCCTTCTTGAGTTGGTTATTCAAGGAAAATCATTCCTGTTAACATTCAAAATAAATTTTCTAAATAATCCAGCATGCCAAAGAAATGATCTACCATGTCTTATAGTGGTAGGGTAAGGTAGTGTAGAAATAAAATTAATGTCATACCCTCCCAATTAAATTCCATATTAAGATATTATATGTCCCAGAACAATACCTTTTTCATCATGAAATGATTTTTTTTAAATTTAAAACCAGCCTTTTTCAACAAATATTTTTAAAATGTTTACTAAACTCTCTAGATAAATTTTAAAACAATATCCTTATATTTTAAATTAATTACATAATACCTCAAATAATCCTCAATCAAGTCTGAGAAGATACATAGAATGAATGACTGGAAGGTAAATGGGGAATAAAAAAAGATAGAAAGGCATAATTTGGTAGAAAAATATACAGAAGGGACATGTGAATGTGATCTTTACTTGGTCCTCTGTAGCAATTAAAACCTGTAAGTACCTTGAAAATATATCCTAGAAACAGTAGTGACCCTTCCTAGATATCCTCTATAACATTTAGTTTACAAAGGTTATAGGGAAGTGGTCTTTACGGGTCACATAGATCCATATTTTGTACTATATGAAAAATATCTAAATACTATGGACTCTAGTGGGAACCGGTTCCTTTTTTTCATTTTATAAATTTTTTTATCTAGTTTTCTTCAGGGATATTTGGATGGGACATACCAATTTTGATTCCATGATGGGTTAAATTATTCAATCTTCTAAAAGCCTTTATACCTCTTTTTAAACTAATTTTATAAGGGTATTGTGAAGCATTCTTTGGGGTTGTCTCACTGGTTTGGACTTATTTTACAATAAAATTAAATGCATGTAGGTGGTAGGGGTAATCCTTAGAATTTACAAAAATGACCAACCTATTTCCCCAAAACTTTGTTTAAAATTTTCTAGAAGTTGAAACCCTTTCTTGTGTTTTAAATTATTATTAATTATTTTTAACATATTCTCATTTTCTTTTAGAAAAATATATTTTAAGTTTTATGGTAGAATTTTAACATCTAGTTCTAAGGTTTTTTCTAGTAATTTTTAAAAAAATGTTCTCCATGTTGGAAAACTACACAATTAAAGTATAAATATTACAATCAAATTTGACTAAATCATAAAAAACATTGACAAATTTATTCAAATTCTTCAATACTCAATTTTTTTCCAGATTATTCTCATTTTAATACAAAATTAATAAACAAAATAAGGTGCCTCCAAAGATTTTATTAATCTAATTATTTCATCAAATATTTAAATTCCCCCTAATGAGAACAAGGTAAATAAAAAATAATAATGTAAAAATAGATTTCTCCTCATGTGGGTAATTTATTGAGTCTAAGATGTTTAAATCCAAGGATTCCTTACCAAAAGTCACAGAAAGAGGTACTTCATTAAAATTTAATATTGTTTTTGTAGTCCTGGGGAATTTAAGACATAGAAATATGGTATGGTGATCTTTATATTTTCATTATTCTATGTTGAGAATGTAAAATTCAATGTGGAATGTATTTCCTTGTATATTTACCAAGACATATTCAAGGACACATAATTGGTAGAAAGTGTCTCAATTGTCAAGTTTTACAACCACTTGTGTAGATTTTATTATTCCTATATAAAGAGAAAAATAAATGTAATAAGGAATTATATTTATTTATGATATCAAATCACATATTTAATTGAAAAAATTAAGCACTCTAATGGTATAGGGGATAGTGAAAGTATCTGGATCATGGAATTTAATCAGAATTTATAGGGTAGTAAGGGTAGAATGTTTTTTACTAAATATTACTTATTAATTTCCACATAATACCCTTCCCTTTTTTAACAAGTCATGGATTAAATTTTCATATCTAGAAATTTGGTAGATGGATTCCAAAAAAGGGATGCAGATCTCTACTTTCTTGAGTATTTCAAAAATATCCTATTATAGCGTGAATTTACTAGGCCTCTAAGTGGTTTATTCCTTATAGGGAAGGGTAGTTGGGGATGGATTATATCCTATATTTTGGATTTACCTTAGTTTTTTTTACATTTGGTGTTTCCATTTGTGCTTTATCTTCTTTTGATGGGGCTGATTCATCTGGTGTAGTGGGTTTACCAATTCCCGATCCCTCTTGAGATGGTGATTCGTCACGGCTTCCCAGCTCCTTCCCACTCTTTAAAATAATATAACTAACATTTTTAGGGTTATGAATGGATTGATTATGAATATTAAAATGGAATTGATCTGTAGCACCCCAATATTTTATGTTATTTTTATTTTTAAATAATTTTAATCTCTTTGATATCTTACGTTGCATGAAACACATAACTTAAATGAACTCGAAAATATTATTATTTTAACACAATTATTATAAACTATTTGATAAATTTTAGGGTTTGAATATGATTATATATATTATGAAATATATATTAATTCAATTTTTTAATTAAAATTTATTTATTCTCATTAAATAAACACATAATATTTAGGAAAATCATTTTATTCTTAAAATATAATTTTATTAAACAAGTTATTTTTGTTTATTTATATGAGAAAATAAATATAATTAATTTTTGAAACCTTTATAAAATTAATTTAATAACATAAAAACAATATTTGGAATCATAATATCAAAAATAACTTAAGAAGAATTTTGAGGATCTTCGAAAAATTTAATTTTTTTGTGAATTGTAAAAAATACCAATTTTTATAAAACTGTTATTTTTTTTATAAATAAATGGAATTTTATGATTTTAAATGGATATCAAGGTAACTTCAGTAATTTTTAGATAGATATAATCTAATTTATTATTCTTTTAAAAACACTATACCTTATTATAGTATAAGTACTTTTTTTGTCTAAAATACTCATTTATCCAAAAATAATTTTTTGATTGTGTTTTGATGGTTTATTTTTAAATTTAATTGTGAAAATTTTTTGTTTTGAATTTTTAAAAATGTATTCTATATTTGGAGTAAGGTGTTTGAAATTAGTTTATATGTTTATTTTTATTTTTATTCAAAAAATAAATATCATGGTAAAAATAATTACCGTAGTATCGGTAAAATAATGAAGCAGGTTAAAGTTTAAGGGTAAAAGCTTAAAATAACTAATACCTACAAAATTAAATGGGTAGTTTATGTTTTTATCTACCTTAACAAGAATTTTTAACATTAATTATCAAAAACATTCTTTTTAAATTAATGCCACCCAAATATGGTTGTCTTTAAATATAAAATAACCATTATTTAATCACTTAAGACCACCCCACATCATGTATAAATACCACTCCTCACCATACCCTTTCTCATCAAGATCCTAGAATCTATTAAAATTTAAGAAAAACCCTCTCTTCTTCAATCTCCCCACATCAAAATGATGAAATTATCACCCAAAGACCAATTCCATGTTCTTTAAGGGGTTCTTCAAGGAGGTGATATTCAAGAGAAGGTTAAAGTATAGAAAACTAAAGGGAAGCATGAGGTAAGGGTTTATCATATCAATTTCACTTCTATGATATATATGACTTATTCACCACTAATTTATTTTATCTTTTCTGTATACCACCCTTTGATATATCATATATTGAATCTCATTATATTCATGGTATTCAACATTTCATTTGATATTACTTTTATGGGTCATGTGATTCCACTTATTACAAAGAGGTAAGTGATTTATTAACTCAATTTCCAATAATTGGGTAAAAATTTATCTTATTAGTTATTCTATGTTATTTTTTAGTTTTATATGACTTTGTTATGATATATTTTATTTCCACTTGTTTTATGTGGATTTACAGATGATACACATAATGAATTCATTTGATTAATTCTCACTTCAATGATATGATATTAACAAGGGACTTTATTTTAAAAATTTATCTTTATAAAATTTCCCTTTAAACTAACCATTTCTTCCAGGTCTATGTTTTCTAAATTTGTTTCCAAAAATGATTCTACTATTCTCTTATGATTTTTTTAAATTCATTTATAATCATGTTTTTCATTTTAAAAAAATTCATTGAAAGGATTTTTTTCATTTTTTAAATGATATTATTTTTTACTAATCTAAAAAAAGTGGGGAAGGAATTATTTTTTTTAGTCGTACACCATGATAAAATTTTCCTGTCATTATAAAACCTTAATGTTTTTAATATTCTGTTACATTTTTACAAGGTTATTTTTGAAAAAAATTTACTTTATAATTGTGGGGATATTTAAAAATAAATTATTTAAAAATGGAAATATTAATTTTTTTTCAAGAATTATTTCAAATGATCACTAAAATAATTTACCATTTGAGATAAAAAAATTTATGTTACTTATGATTTAATAGGGATATTATTCAAGGATACTTTCCTTACTCTTTTTATGGTTGGTTTATGTTTATGATGGAATGATATTTATGATTTCTATTTAATTTACATTGTATATTCTATGATGAAATGTTTATTAAACCCATTTAATTTCATGGGTTTTGATATGTTGAATGATTTATGTTCTTGTGGAAAACATAAGTATGGTTTTTGTTATATAAATGGTGGTACCTATATTTCCCTCCAATGCATTGGGGAAATATTTATATCTCCTCAAATAACAATGGAATACAAGTCAATGGGCTTAATCCACTATGGGAAACAGGTATCTACTAATCCACTATTGGAAATAGGTGTTTCCTAATCCACTATGGAAAATAGGTGTGTCCTGATCCAATATATTAATGGTCTTGGTATTTAACATTGAAATATGAAATTTTTTTCATTATAAATGATGGTTCCACACCTATATGACATAAGCTTATAAATCATGATTTATTTATAATTATTTCTCACTCTTATAATCGATTTTGTCTAAAATGATATTTTTTATTCTATAAATCTTGTTTATAATTTATGATTGGTCGGGTATGAACTTCATAAGTTATGGTCATGATCAAATAACATTATTCTTGTCTTATTATTTTATATTATCATGTATTGATATATCCTATGTTTATCCTTAATGATAATTTTAGCTCACACTATCTTATGTTTATTTTCCCCAGGATATGAAGAATGGTATTAAGTAGGATATGTAAAAAAGGGTTCTACTTATGTTGGAATAAGAGGAAGAAAATATCTATGTTTTATGAACTAGTGTTTTATGTCTCCAAGTTTCCAAAGACACTAAGCCCATAAGATTATTTCATGGTTTTGATATGTTATGTAACAAATATTCATCTATTTAGATGTAATATCTATGTATGAAAATTATGGTATATTATAGTTAGTATCAGAGAAAGTTTTAGTTAACCTTTGGAAACTAGGATGAGAAAACCTAGAGTAATATCCCTAAGGATAAGTCTAAGTATAAATTACAATCCTAGAATTTTGGTAATGATCATGAATAACCTCGAATTAAACCTAATGTGTCATAGTTTAAAATTTTATAATAAAATTGTCTTAATTATGTGGTTTCCCACTATTATTAGTGTTTCTCACACTATGATTTTTTGGGTTTTAGAAAATGGATGGAACCAGGAGGATTCATGTTAATGGTGAATGTAATGGACAATGAAATGATCTTTCTTGTGAGAGACCAAATGAAAAATGAGTCCAAAGGTGAAACCTTATCATTATGACTAATCATAAATCTATTAATATGATCAATAATATAAACTTTTGTGAGTTTTCTAACCAATATTATAAGGCAAATATTGAGTTTTATGGTGACCGCATAGGAAAGAAAGTTTAATTTTACTCATGTAAAGAATATGGGAAGAGGAATCAAAGACAATGTTTCAAAGGAACTAGAAGATTCTTTGGGTCTGTAAAGGAAGGACACAAAGAAATAAATTGAAAAGGAAAAGTGAAAGGTTCTCTTAACGCAATTGATGAGAGTAATGATATTCATAATGCATCATCAAAAGTTAATTTTTTTTAAATGTGAAATGTATGGGAATTATGTAAATCGACACCTTGTGGGTAAAGTTCATGAATATAATTATAAAGGATGTATGAGTAATGGTTATATTTCTGATTATAAAGAGACTCAAAATGAAATATGATAAGGAAGAAGTTTTAAGGAATAAAATGAAATATCATGGTTAATGGTTTGAGAAGGAAGTGGAATTATTGAGTCTTTATGTATTGGAATTCAAGAATAATGTTGTAGAAGTATTTTTATTTACTATGTAACAATGAAACATCTAAGGATTATTCCACTATAGTTTTTCCTTAAGTATTTGAATGTATATGTTGAATGGTGTTGGTATCCATGAAAAGTGATTGAGGTGGCAAGGTTATATTTTTAGAGAAAACATGATTAAGGGAAAGATAACCCTTAATATGTGCCTGATGTTGGGATAATAAAAAGGTATAGAGATGTTTGATTGTGATAAAATAAATGTGATAGAATCAATAACCATGGAATTGATTAGTAATATGATGACAAGTTGGTTTATGGATTGGGTTTATATAATTTTTAGATTTATGGTAAGAGGAAAGAGTTAATTTTTGAAAGCATACATGTTTTCACTAAGGTGTTTTGGTAATACAGGTTATTAATGTAACACCCCGAGCTTCCACGATACGCCCCTCTTTCAATAATGCAATAGCTTGCATTGTACGCAAGTTCGAGTTCTAACACACCGCGGCTAATCAAAGTAGCCGTCATGAATATTAATACCCACTTTTTAAAATTATAGAAATTTTATATTTCAAAATGGACTTCATTTTTGTATTTGTAATATCGAAATTATCCTAAGTTGATTTTTTTGTAGTTTTCTAAGAACTTTCAATTTTTTATGAATAGTGATAAATAATTAGAACAACTTTTTTAATCAAAATAATTTTAGTGATAAATTTTACTATTAAGTGGTTTTAAAGTATAATTATAATATATTTTTACCATTTTATCCAATGGTGGTCATTAGAATTAATTTAACATTGAAATTGGGCATAAACAATTGTCAATCTTTTGATATATATTGTTTCATAAAAACACGCTATTTGTTGTGACAGCGGGAATTAATTATAAAATTAATTAATGCAACTTATATGTTTGGAATTTTGTAAAATAGACATCATTTTTGAATTCTGAATATCAATTATAGCTTAGGGTGAAATTTTGCCATTGTTCTGAAAAACATCAATTTTTGATGAATAGTGAAACCACTAAGTGGTAGTTAAAAAAATGATTTTTCATTTAAATGAAACATTACCACTTCTGTGATTTGATTTTCAAAAATACGACATACATGGTTGTCATTAGGAAGTAAAATGTGGTTCAATGGGATTAAAATAATTTTTTGGTGAATAGTAACTTTTAAGTTTAATTAATCGCGATTAAAGATAATTAGTGAAATTTAAGGTAAATATAATGTTATAATAATAGGAAATGACATTGAAACCTGTCCTAACCCTATTTTATGAGTCATGGACGACCAAGAAAAACCATGGGTCAACTTGGGGACCCCATGGAGCCACTTTGGTAGGGAAATGGCATTAAAAACTTTTTATTTAATGTTAAAATAAAAATGTCACAAAGAAGAGTTGTTATACTAAAACAATTTTTAAATGGGGTTATACAAGTCATATTTTTTACTATAAATATTCATTAGAAATATAAAAATATTTCCTACATCATGATAGTTTTTTTATAATTTTTAGAGATTAAATAAATTAAATTATTTATGAAACCATGATGATGCAGTGATTACCTCATTAATTAACGATTTTAATAAAATGAAAAGATAATGTAAAATCCAAGGCATAAACTTGTCAAAAACCTATTGGATGAGTAGATTTAGAACCCTTATCACCTTATCCTTGAACTATATAATTTTGGGACCTTTAGAATCCGAAAATAATTTTATAATAAAGTAATATTTCAATCTTTCCAAGAGTGCCCCTTCTCTCCTTTTATAAAAGGCCCCCACCACTACCACCTTATTCACACTTTCAATCCATTTTTCTCAGCCAACATCTACCAAAATACTCTCCCAACTTCCCTCTATTACTCATAGAAGCCTCACTTTGGGCAGAATTCTTCCCAAGGAAGCCTTTGTCTCAAATCAAAAAGAGTTACCCGTTTTAAAGGTAGTGTTTTCTCTTGTGTTCTTTTGTTTTATTTTGCTTCTCCAACCACTTAAACTATTTTTATTCATTTATTTTGTAACAAAAAAAGTATAATAAATATACTAGGATGTTGTTATAATGAGTATTAGATCTACACTTACACACACCTAAATCTAATGGTTAAAGAACATACAGTTTCTGTGGATGGCGAATTTCTGCCTCACGAAGCGATGATTGTTCAACACTCATATAACACCTTAAAAGGTGGCCATTAAGATGTAACTATATTTATATATGATATATAATATGTTTATTTTTTTACTTAAGCTTCTGTATTTTTCATTTATGGAATACCTTTATGGTTTCCATTTTGGGTAAATGCGATATTTTCATTTTAGAAAGTGCGGACTACCGCCCCCTCAAAGTGATTTGAATCGTCAATGCCATAAGTGGGATGTATAAAGGATGGAGTAATTGATATTATATATGATATTATAATGTAATTATAATAAACCTCTATACTATTATGATTTCATTCCATTAAATATGAAATAGAAATGAAAGTAGCGTTTATGCGTACGTACGGCTTACCGTCTCCATGAACGGTGCATTTCATTTCTTACCTCTAAATGTTATGTAATATTATAAATGAATTTATATACTGGATATATATGATAAATATGATATCTACATCATGAATATAATTCTGTATATAATGGATATTTTACCACATGAACAACTTGTAATTATAAGAAGTTTATTTTTGACTCATGTACCAAATATCGACAAAATGAATGTTATTAACTTAAATAATTACATAATGTTAATAACATGGTAATAAGTGATATAAAAGGAATAATGAACATGAAAAAGGTTTTTAAGTAAATTGAAATTAACCCTAGTTTATTATTCAGGAGGTTAAAGAACGATCGAGTCAAGTCAGACACGAGGTAAGGGAACTTCTTAACCCAATTTCTATTCTTTGGGTTAATCTCCTAATTTCAAATTATGTCATGATATTATTATGTCCTATCTTGTATTTTTAATTTATTTATGTGTACTTATAGTGAATACACATAATAGATCTACTTTATTTAAAAAAAATGATCTTTTTAAGGGTCTTCATCTCAATCTCCTTTCATTGAGGCATATTTTGTTTTATACACAACTTTCTTTTATACGGTGTATAAACCCCTTTTAATTTTACGTTTATTCAAAAGGAATCTTTTTTATACGAATTGTTTTACTAAATGACAAAAAGGGAATGTTTTTCTTGCAGTACATATGCGGCGACAACGACTTCTCCGCCACCGTGACCATTATTTGAGTTTCGGCTTCCTCTACAAGCCATAACTTTTTTTAATGAAAAATAAATACAATGTTTTAACTTTCTTTTATTTTGGTATTTAAAATGGCTTTGAAAGTGTTTTTATTATATCAATGTGTTGTATTGATATCTTGTGATTGAAATGTGGAAATGTTATGTTTCCTTTATGCATGTTTTATGTGATACGATTATGTTATGGTTTATGATATGTTTACACATATTCATATGAGGAATGCGTTGGACTTAATAAGTGATGGGTGGAGCCCACTACAGCTCCTCGATGCATCGGTAGGTCTCATGATACAAACTAGTGTCTTGGAACGAGGCCTTGAAAAAATCTTATTTGTGGTCTTGGCATGAGGCCTTGGCTACGTGGTTATGATAGTCTGGCATTGTGCATTCCATCATTATGAAAGTGGTTATTGATATTGCATGTGATTATTAGACTAGTAGAATATCCATGTGAGTAAGTAAATGGAATTATTTAATTTTATTTTTTCAATATTATGCTGAAGTTAAAGTTTAAAATGGCTTTTGTTTTAGTTATACATTGCCTTAAATGTTAATGTTTATTTACGAAAGCTTCCGCAATATTGTTATCCTTACTGAGCATCTGAGCTCACCCCTTTCAATGTTTTAATATTTTCCAGGATGTGAGGAAGTATTTTATGAATGACCTGCAGGGATAGTCAGAATAGGATATGAGTGTGGATTGTGAAGACATTGTTATTTTAGTTTTTCACTTTATGATGTAATGTAACATTTACGAATGTATGTAGTGTTTAAAAGGCTACTAAACTAATCGGTCTTTCGAGACTTGATCTTTTGTGATCATGAAAATGTTATGAAATAACGCACCGACTTTGGGTAACTGGGGTTGGGGCATTACAATTAACTTGTTTCAAAATAATACAAGATAATGACCTCGATGTGTTTGGCGTGTGACAATTAAGAGTTACATCATGTTTTTTGTGGGATTAATGATAAGATGATTTTAAAATTTCAGTGACCTTCATTTGAAGGTTTTAGATTTTAATATTTTGGAAGGTTCATAAGGTTAATCATTTATTAAATTTATTATAATGAAACGTGGTTGAGGTTTTAGATATTAATATATTAATTAACCATAAAAGTATTTATGTGTATTGGATAACCTATGCTAACCATTTTGTTATGATGATAACTAGATACATAAGGAATGACTTATCATTCCATTAGGGATCTTCTAATCTACTATTTCATCATGGAGTACAATTTTAACTTCATTTTATTGAGTAATTGTTGAAGAAAAAATTGACCAAGGAAAAACCAAAAAGTGAGAGTTTAATTATGAAATGAAATAAAGTAATTATATCATTTCAATGGATTTTGAAATAAAATGTTTTTTTTGTTATCATCATTTATGATGATATCAATGAACTTTTTTAGACCTATTTTTTGTATGGTTATGTGTTCATTAAAGTCACCTTGGCCTTTTTATATATCATTATCCATCATTAGTTTATAGTTATAATTCTCTTTAATTTCCACATTTTCACTTTCCACTAATGTTCTCTTAGTCGGAATCCTAGTTTTAGGGTGACCTTTTCCTTTTACAGTACATCTTTGTAAGAGGAAGTTTTATTAACCATTTTTATAATGCGGGTTTCCCAAAAATGAATTTTCCAATATCCAACATAATTTTTTGAAGTTAAAATTTAAATTTCTAGGACACGTTTTTTTAATTCTTGATCCTACCATGATGATTTCTTATTGATTGGATCTTCTGCTGAATCTCTCTCAAGTTCAGGATGTGTTCCATGTATATCTCCTCAAGAAGTACATATATGATCCATCACATGTAATAAAATCATAGTTCAAACTGATGGAACAAGATATTTCTTATGAGGAATATTTGTTGGAGATTTTGGATCAAATAGAGAAAGTTCTATAAAACAAGACCACTCACATGGTCATTCTTTTGTGGTGAAACCTCAATCTTGAGGAAGCTATGTGGAAACCTATAGATGTAATGAAGTATATGTATTCTCATATGTTTTTATCTGAGTGATGAATTTATGGGGAAAAAAATCATATTAAGGGTATAGAATGTAATACCCTGAGATTTTACAGTATGTATCTTTTTAAATAAATTTAATTAATCCGATAGCTTATGTTGCACGAAACACTAAGCTTAAACGAACTACAAAATATTATTATTTTTAAAAGTCCATTATAAACTAGACTTTAAATTGGATTATGTGAATATTATTAACTATATTATGAAATATATATTAATTTCATGTTCATTATAAATTTATTTATTCTTAGGAAAGGAATGCATAATTTTTAGTAAAGTATTTTTTTCTACAAATATATGTTTTCTTCAAAAAAAGATTCTTATTTATTTCTATGAGAAAATAAATATAAATAATTTTTTACACATTTAGAAAATTTATTTGATAAAATGAACATTATTTTTGATTAATCATTTCAAAATTATCTTAGGATGAGTTTTTGATAATTTGCTGACAAGTTTAATTTTTCAGTGAACAATAAAGAAATGCCGTTTTTTTATAAAACACTCATTTTATATTTATTTAAAATTAGATTTATTATTTTAAAATTATATAAAACTAAATTAAGTGTTTTTCATTTATATATAATATAATTAATTACATTTAAAAAAAATTTACCTTATTTTGGTATAAGTATATTTTTGGGCATAAAAAAATATTCTTCAAAAAATCATTTTGTTGCATTTTGACAGTTTAATTTTAAATGTAATTTTGAAACATATTTGCTTTGATTTTTTAATAATGGATTACATATTTGGAATAAATAGGTCCTAATTAGGTTATAATTTCTTTTTATGTTTTAGGCATAAAAATTTACCATGGTAAAAAATATATTTAGAGGTGTATAGGTAAAATAATGTAGTTGGTTCAAGTTAAAAGGTAAAAGAATAAAATACCTAAAATAGGTGTTTGATGCGTTTTTAGACCTTAACCATATTTTAGAATATTATTTTTTATTGAAATTAATTATAATTAATTCCAACCAAATGTGGATGGATTTAAATACAGAATAATTATTATTTAATCACTTAAAACTACCCCTCCTCGTGTATAAATACCAATCCTCACCACCCCCTTTCTCCGAGGCACGATGTGCTCAAAATTAATTTTATAAAAATATTAAATATATTTTTAATTGTTCAAATGAGGGTAATTAAAGAATATGGGATAACTCTTAAATGGTTACTTGTATTAGAAACATGAGACCATGATTTTTTATGTATTGTTGTGTTTACCCCAAACATGATATAAAGTGAGTCGGAGTTGGATGTTCTAACCAATCGCTCATTGACGGTGCGTTTAAGTGAATCAACTAATTAATTTAAATAATTAATTAATTAAACCTTAACCTAAAATGATATTCTTAATATATCTTTAAAGGAATTTTTTCTAGGGTTGGATCATATTTCACAATTCATTGGAGATAACTCTATCCTCCTCCTCCCATTGACGAATCGATAACGAATGATGATGAATCCTTGAATCTGTACGAATCGAAGCATGAAAAATGCATCAAAATCTTCAAATCATTATGTGAGCATGTTCTTCACCAAATATGCATCCAAAAATATTTTAGGACTCATAGTTTTGTGTTTCTATGCCTTTAGATTAAATTATTGGGAAGATCTACTCTCTTTCTTTGATATGCACCACATGTGGCCTTGACATGAGCATATGTACTGAAATCTAATTTTTTTCAATTGATTATCTTACACTAGAGGAACGTTATTGATCATCGGACAAGAATGATTGTATGAATATGTATTAAATATTTTTTTTTCTTTTCTACCCGTTCTTCACGTTATTCACTCATATAATCTCCATGGTTTCCGATTCAATTGTCGTTGGGTGACCCAAGCTTGATCAAGTACCCAGATTCATGATGAATCGATGAAACAACAACAGAATGGTAAGAGAAGCATATATCTAGAATTGTTGTGATGAAAGGATGTTCAATATTACTATTTGAAGATAGATCATCATGTTTTAAAGCTTCAAGTGCATGGGTAACACATGAGAAAAACCTCATCAATGATCGGAGAAGATTCATGGAGAGCAACGACCGAGAACTGAAATTCACTACAAGAGCCATGTTTTTTCATGAAGATTTGTGGTGGAATCCAATGTGATAAGGCATAATTCAAATCATGAAGGCTGAATCTAAAAATATAGAGTTTTTAGAAAAATCCTAACTACACACCATGTATAATGAAGAACACACAGCGTGTAGCCTCCCTCAGCGGTGATGCTAGGGTTTGGGAAATGTTTAGGGTAACATCATGTGTATTAGTCCCTTACACATCGTTCAACCCTTCCCTAGTTGGAAATTATGTTTCATAGGTCATATAAATGGGGATACCTTGTATAAGTACACATACATGGATTTTCTACATGGACAAAATTCCATGCAGACTTACACATCGTGTAACATAGTATACGTACACGAGGTCCGAGTACACAGACATGACTAGACTACACATCCCAAACCCTATATAGGTTAGACATACAGTGTATTATAACTACATATAATGTAATCCTACACAGATGAGAACTATTTACGGGCCAGATTCCCAGGCAACCGGTGAATTGGGGCCACACACCGTGTGGGTCCCCCTTACATATCATGTTATACTTGAGCTCCTTTCTGGATATATCGAATGACTGAATCTCATTCGCTTAAATTTCAACTTGGGCCTTTGCGATGACTGCATTGAGGGTTTTTCATCTTGAACATTGTTGTTCCCTTGGAAATAATTTTTTGAGATACGATATGACATGTTCCAGGTTAGGCATGCACTAAAGTGACACCTAATGACAACAGAAATCATGAAGAATCGCCAGGATGTTCTGATCATTTCCATCAAGTGGGGATGAGTAGTGTATTTCCATAATGATATTTTTGAGTTACCCTATAATTGGGTTGGGATGTTTAGTTCCTCAAAATATTGGGTGTTACCCTCCAGTAGGAGTGGGAAGTGGAGTTCCCAGATGATCTTTCAAAGTTACCATCCAGTAGGGCTGGGCAGTGGATTTCCTCAATGATCCGGGTGTTACCCTTCAGTAGGGATAGGCAGTGGAGTTCTCTGATGGTCTTTCTAAGTGACCATTCATTAGGGATATGAAGTGGAGTTCCTATATGTTTTGGAAATTACCCTTAGGTAGGGATTGTCAATGGAGTTCCCCGATGATGACTTCTTCCAGGAATTATAATCTAGTGGGGATGGGCAGTGGAGTTCCCCGATGACCTTTCCCGAGAATTACCCATCACCAGGGATTGGTAGTGGAATTCCTTAGTTACTATCATATATTGTGGCTCTTGACTATACAACATAATGACAATATGTGTTTGGACATATCCTTAGATTCACAAGGAATAAGAATACCTTCCCCACCAAGATACATCCTTTTGACGCACCTTAAAACCATGAGGGTGTATCAGTGATTCCCAAAGTGAATAGTATCATGGTGTGGTGACTGAGTCCCTCAGAAGTACATATTAAGGGATTATTCATGGAATGTTGGGCATCATTGATGGTCTTTTGGAACTGTTTACTACTCTTATTCTTAGGTAGAGCTATGAGATAGAGATACCCTTAATCTCTCAGTAGGGATTCTATGACTGAGAATATATATATTCTTTCTTTTAGATTAACATCTTATATTTGGATACTATACTTATAGTAGAGTATAATATGGGTGGGTAATTCCATGTGTTTTCCATGTATAGATTATCGTGGTTGGATGATCTAATTCCCTGATCCCAGAATCCCAGAGCCAGTGTATTATTTTAATACACTGGCATGATTACAAGGAATCAAGTCCTGGAGGACCTATTAGTTTAGCAGACTTGGAAAATAGATTACATACCTGAACATTACATTACACATTAAAACATAAAACAAAACTTAAATAATCCTTTGAGAATGACATTATTCCCATATACTAACCCTACATATCAATCATAATACACTTCTTGGGATCCTGGGAAAACAAAACATAAGAAAGGGGTGATCTCAGATACTCAGTAAGGGTAAATAATTTAGTGGAAGCTATAAAATTTTATGGAAAGATGTGTAAAAAAAACCTTTTAAACAGAAAATTTAATATATTATAGAAAAAATAAATCAAACATTACCATATAAACTTTCACATGGATATTCTACTAGTCAAATAATCACATGTAATAACTAATTTCATAACCAGGGAATGCATAATTCCAAACATCATAACTACATAGTCAAGGCCTTATGAAAAGACTACAAATAATATTTTTTAAGGATTAGTACTAAGACACTAATTTGTCTCATGAGACCTACCGATGCATCAAGGGGCTATAGTTAGCCTCGCCCATCACTTACTAAGTCCAATGCATTTCTCATATGAAATGGGTAAAACATTACATAAACATTGATATTAAAACTAGCATACGAAATGTCAATACTTTAACCATAAACCTTGAATGATATAAAAACATAACATCCATAGTAAAACATATCATAACTCATTAAATACAATATAGAACATTATATTATCATAAATAAACCTCAATCATGAATAATATCCAGTAAATGATGATGACATTGTTGAAAATTATCAGTAAAACTCTTTGAAATAAATATCCATTTTTTCATGAAATCATTTAAAAGTCACACAATTTACAGAGGAATACATTAAAAAGACATTTTTGAATCATATTGTCGCATACCAATTTGAAACTTTTGAAAGTAATTAACATTTTAAAACATTCATGTCCATATACATAAATCTATAAAACCATTTTGAAAACATGGAAATTAATGAGAATGATTTAGAAGAATAAATATTTAAACCATTTAAAATGATGTTTAAGTTAATGAGTACCTTAAAAAGAATTATTTTGAAAAATCTTTTATAAAACATGGTCATGGATAATAAATATGTCCCATTAAAAACTTACACATAAACAGTCTCAGATAATAATGAGATTGAGTAATTAACCCTTACCTTGTACTTTCCATTACTCGAGGGTATGTTTATACTCCTTTATAATGACCATAGTATGTTATTAAATTATACCAGAACCATATTAATATTTATGATACCATATATGATTCATTTATTACTTTATACTACCCATTTAATAAAAATTTCCATGTTAATGTAACATTTCTTGTAAAAATCGCTTTCTTTGTCATACGTGTTTTAACTTGTTATTCATGATAGTATCACTTAGATAATGATTTAAATAATTCATGGATATAAAAAATGATTTATATATCATATATATTCAGAATATAAATAGGTATAATAGATAGATATAGGAAATTAATACACCGTTCATGGAGATGGTAGTCCGTACACACGCATGGACATTGTTTCTGTTTTCTTATCCCATAGTATAGAAGTAAGTAAATGACATATATTTTTCTACATAAATATATATTACTCCAGTAAAAATATTATTTCATATACCTCATAATTAGTAAATATATATATTTTTATAAAAATTCTTGAAGGGTAATCGTTGAAGATGAATCTCATTGCATTGTGGAGACGGTAATTTGTACGTACGCACGAGTGAAAATATCATTTTATTGATGGTGGAACACTATTTAATTGTATGTTATATTATATATAAATAATCATTAACTTGTTATATTTATTATTTTACCACAATTATACTCATTACTATACCCATCCAAATAATGAAGTGTTGAATAAAAAACTACACCGCAACATGAAGATGGTAAGCTATACGTACACATGTATGATGACTTTTTCATTCATAGGATGGATAGAATAATGAATATGGATGTACCATATTGATAATAAAATCTCAGTATGTATAAGTTACTTGATTTATTATTTTAGTATAGAAATAAGAAAGAAAGAGTAAGTAGAAGAATAAAATAACTTTGAAAGAGGTGATAAAATAATTACCTCTTCTTTGGGTGATTGCTTTTGATTTGAACAAAAGGGATCCATAAGTTGGATTTATGATCTAATTAAGGCCACTAGGATGAAGTTAGGGTAGTTGGGAGGAGATTTGAGTAGGGTTTGGCTGAGCCAAATGGTGTTGGAGGTGTGAAATTAATAAAAGGGGAAGTGCCCTTTTATATTAGAGGTGAGGGGCACTTACGAAGAGCTTGAAATATTAATTTATTATAAAATAATTTTCTGTTTCTAATAGCTCCAAATAGATTTATTTCTAGGATAAGGTGATTATGGTTCAAAATACTCTAAACCAATAGGTTTTAGACAAGGTTAGGTCACCATATTAACCTTATATTTTAGATTTAACTGTAAGTTAAATAGTTTAACTTTTACCATGTCTTCTTGTACTTTTATTTTACCAGAAGGGTTGGGGTCAAGACCCTGTAATAAAAAAAATAAAAAAACAACAGAAACCCATTTTAAATAGGGTAATAGAAAACCCATTACACACTTGTGGTGACAGAGGGATCATCCCATTACAACCCAGTATAGAACTCATTGTAGCAACCTGAAATCTGAGAGGGAGATAACCCATTACATGCCTGAAGTATAGATATTAGTCAATGGTCCTAGAGCCAAGAGAGATAATACCAAATACAAATAATTGAGCAATAATAAACACAATAAAATATAAGAAACCCTAAAAAACACTGTCGTAAATACATTCCCATCGGCTAAGTCCGCCACCGCTGCAAACCCACACCACTGAGGTCGTCGTCACAGCCCTCCGTCCTCGTGGTCATAGTGTCGACCAAAACTCAAGCCCCCAAAGAGGACACCACCAGTCATTCATGAGCACCGTAGTACACTATTTTTCATGCACACCATCTTGACTCATATACATTCCCGCTATCGTCCGATTGATTCTCCAGATCCGTGATCCACTAACCCTCACCGGAGAAGGACGTTGCTGCTGCTGGAGGGAGCTACACCCAAAATCACGGCCCAAGATCTAAAACACCACATGACTCATTCCAAGCCCTTAGAATATTATGCCGCCAAAAAAGATAGTTGATTCCACCCCACAAACCAGCTGAGCCCGCCTCCATCTACAATCACTACTGATCTACTCTTGGACCAACGCCATCGACGTTGAGGATCCAGCAGACCGAAGTCGCAAGGAGAGGTGTGATGAAGAAGGGAGGGAAGGCATGGATGCAAGGTAAAACCAAGAACTGAAGATGAGAAGTGGCAAGAAACCCTAATCTATAAGGAGAGATCACCCATTGTTGTTCCTTTTATGAGATAATCATCTAGTCTCAGTATGTTTTACTTCAAGTATGTTTACATTACATGGTTAATAAACATACTATAAAATGCCAAGAGAACCTCAAGTAGTTCATTAATGACATATATATCATTATATAAGTCCTTTTGCCTAATAATATATTTTATGAAAAATTATATCATTTAATAAAATAGTATTTGTTTTAAAAACTCATTTTTGTCAATTTTGACACTATTTAGTATTTTTTGTTAAAGTCATCACAACTTAATTAATTAGAAAATAATAAATTTAATAAAACATAACATGTCATATTAACCTAGAAAATTCGTGGATGTCATCAATAGTCTCATTTTACATTTATTTTTATATTTATAAACTCTTTTATTTTAATCTTTCACTAATAAGGTAATTACTACATCATCAATGTGTCATAAATAAATTTAATTATTAAATGTATAACAATTATAAATATAATAACATGATGTAATAAATCTTTTTATCTTTATAATGAACATTTATGGTCAAATTTATCTTATGTATAACTCTATATTAAAAATGGTTTAGTTAATAAAATTTGAATTTGACACTTTTAACTCTCCTTTAAATAAAATATAATAAATGTCCTATTATAACCCAAGTGAAAAAAGGATCATAATTTTGTTATAAGGTTGTTTTTGGTTGAGAAAAAAAAATCCAATAGAATCAAGACAATTTTTAGGGTAAATTTTTATTATTATAATATTATTTTTACCTTTTATTACCCTATTTACTTTTAAATGTGGTAAATATAATTCAAAATTTACTATTCACAAAATTATTTTCATCCTAGGGAAAAAAATATTACATACTAATGTCAACCATGTATCTCGGATTTTTGAAATGTAATTCACATAAGTGGTAAAATTACATTTTATGCAAATTTACAAATGTGCCTAGAAGGTGGGTAAAAGACGTTAAAAAAGTTCAATAAAATTTTATATGTCTAATATTATTATAAAATTACTCTAATGAATTAAATTGGACTAGTATATTTATTATTTATCTATTTTTTACTTTATGATAAATTTATAATTAAAAACAATTATTTAAATGAAAAAGTCAGTTTTTATCTACAACATAGTGTTTTTCACTATTTATCAAAAATTTAATGTTTTCAGAAAAATACAAAAAATTCACCCAAATATAATTTTGATATTAAAAATTAAAAAATTATGTGAATTTAACCAAATTCAAAACATATAAGTTGCATTAATTAATTTAAAATTAATTTCCGTTGTCAAAACCAGAAAGTTTTTTTTAAGAAGTAAAAACTATCAAAAGATTGACATGTGTTTATGTATAATTTAGTTGTGAAATTACATGAAATGACATAAATTATATTAAATGATAAAAATATAATCTAATTATACTTTAAATACACTCAAATGTACAATTTAACACTATAAATTATTTCGATTAAAAAAAAAATTAATTAAAATTTAGTATTTTTCACTTTTCATCAAAATATAAAAGTTATCATAAAAGTACAAAATATTTATCCAAACTAAATTTTAATGTACCACTTATAAATAATAATTTAATATCATAAAATTGAATAAATTAAAGTTTCAAATATTGGATTTAAAAAGGTATTCTCCATTAAAAGGCGGAAAAACTATATTTTTTTTGAAAAATACTTCATTTATCTGAAAAATTGAATTCGTCCTGATATAATGTCTAAGAAACAAAAAAGATGAATGTTAAAATTATATAATATATATATAAAATTTAAAATGTGGTTAATACTATTCATTACCAATTTTTAAACGGTTAGTTTGATAGGTCGTGATGTCCTTGAACTCAGTGTTGCGTGTTGTGTCAGCTATTTAATTACTTTAAAGAGATGATGTACTATAAAATATTGGGGTGTTACATTCTATCCTCAAATAAATTTTTTTCTCACAATTTGAAATTGTTCTTTGAAAATAATTGGTTGAAAATAGAAAACACCTTTGTGGAAAACCCACATTGGAAATAGGGTTAATAAAATTTAGTCTTAATAAGAGGGAAAGGGAAATGAAAAATTCACCACCAAATCAGGGTTTTGAATAAGTGAATATTGGTGGAAATTATAGACATGTAATTGAAGGATAAACGTAAATATTTATAGAGAGTTATTGAGGTCATCAATCACAAATAAGTGAACAAAATAAATGGAAAATTGAGGGCCTCCAAGCTATAAATCTATGATGTTTTAAAGTATCATTGGTTCAAAAAAACATATGGTATTAGGATAACAGATTTTTTTAGATACCCATTTTTTAGAGAATGGATTAATTTACTATCTATATAAGAACTAATGTCAACATAATTGATTTCATTAGCTGTCATAATTATAATCTCATCATTTGACTGTGCTTATATCTATTTTTACTTCACCCCTTACACTAGGAAATGAATGTTCAAAAAGGATTTTTTAACCCTAAAGCACATTTGATAAATCATAAGGTCCACAAGTATTTCCTTAATCATTGATATGTTTACTGAAATACAAAAGGATAGGTTAGAGTATACAATAAATTATACTTTAACCATATAAAAATATCAAGTTCTCAACATACTCTATTTCAACCTTTAGACTTATCCAAAATACATGTGTCCAAACTCATAGTCTAAAAAAATATATGGGAGGTAAACACATTGAAGATCTCTTTTTCCACATAATAACAGGTGAATACCTTCATCATGTATTTTCTTAAAACATGGTTACATATTGAATTACCATAAAACCCTATTGAATATGTTTATGATCCCTTATTCCTTATAGAATACCATATATACTCCTTAAATCCAAAATTGTTGTAAACTTCAATAATGATGGAATAAACAAACAATTAATTAGTTCCAAGCTAGTAAAGAATATTTAATATAATTTATCCAAATCAATCATCTATTATTCCAAAATAACTACCTTAATATATGGACCATATTAAGGTTTATCTTTCCCTCAACTATGTATTTTCCAAAATGTTTTACTTTAAACTGTGTCACATTACTTGGTACCATACAATCTCAAATCCTTAATGAAATAGTACTGCAGTAAAATCCTTATTTATTTCCATAATTCATATAACTAGTACATCATTGATACACCACTCAAATGTCATAATTCATTAATAAAAATATAAGAACCCTAATTATTTCTATTAATTGGAGGTAGTATCAAAACTTGACTATTATCCAATATCGTCATTAGGGGTATACTCTGATGATTGGGACATTGATTCGCGTAGTGTACCAAATCCTTTTAGATGAAACATTGTACATTTGAAACCATTTTCTTAGCCACACAATGATGTATTGGGTGTCCTTTTTTCAACACTTATAACAAACTACCATTACCTTAAAGCATTTACCAAGGTGATTTTTCTACAGTTATCACATGTGAGAAAATCCTTATTTCCCTTATTCCCTTTATCTATCTTTTTTTCCATCCTCTTATTTTATTGCTTCCCTTTAAATCCATAGGACTCAGAGAATTCATTACTTATCTTATTAACACATGATACTATTTTTTCATATGATACAGATAGGTTGGAGACTATTTCCCTTCTAAATGTTGGCTCAAGACCATGAAAGATATGGGTTTTCTTACTCTTTGAATGATTCATATTGCTGGAGTTCGCATTCCTTCTACTGGGATCTATTTCTAAATGATGACATACAATTGTTTAGATCATATCATAATGTATAATTCAAAAACTATAAAAATTTTCAACATTAATTAAAGATTTACACACATCTAGTCTCATAATCATAACATTGGTTTCTTTTCCAACATATTTACTCATAAATCCTTCATAATGGTTTGTAAAGAAAATGTGAATTATCCTAAGCATATACCCCAGGTGTGTCAAACCATGTGCACAGTAAGGCCCATTGTTGTGTATCGGGATACCCTGGGACAAGACCGAAACACATTGTCAGAGTTTTCACTCCTAGGTACATCTATGCCAGAATCACGTCCACTTGTATTACCCAGATAGGGATGTATTTCTTGGAAAACCCACATAATATCTACATTACCAAAATTTTTGTATGTTCTTATATACTAATCCCGAAGTTTATCTTAGGGTAATGTTTCCTAATAAAAGTTTATCTAAGGTTATTGATAAACTTCCTCTGATATCAATTGTAATGCTCAACCCCAGAAGACTAAAGATAGTTCATTATTTTAATACAATAGCATGATTACAAGGAATCAATTCCCAAAAAATGCATTAGTTTAGCAGTCTTGGAAAATAGAGTACATACATGAACCAGACATTACACATTAATACATAAAATACAACATAAATAATCCTTTTAGAATGCCATTATTCCCCTATATTAACCCTTTATATCAATCATAATACACTTTTTGGATTCCTGGGAAAACAAAACATAAGAAAGGGGTGAGCTCAAATGCTTAATAAGGGTAATTAATTTAGAGGAAGCTATAAACTTTTAATACAAGATGTATAATAGAAACAATAACCTTTAAAAAAAAGACATGAACATAATATGGAAAAAAATAAATCAAACATTACCATATAAACTTGAACATGGATATTCTATTAGTCAAATAATTACATGTAATAACTAATTTCATAATGAGGGAATGCATAATTCTGGACTTCATAACCACATAGTCAAGGCCTCGTGCCAAGACTAAAAATAATTTTTTTTCAAGGCCTTGTGGAAAGACACTAATTTTTATCATGATACCTACCAATGCATCGAGGGGATACCGCAGGTCCCACCCATCACTTACTAAGTCCAATTCATTACTCATATGAAAAGGGTGAAACATAACATAAACATTTGTATTAAAACTAGAATATAAAATGTTAATACTTTAACTGTAAACAATGAATGGTATAAAAACAACACATCCATTGTCAAACATATCATAACTCATTCAATACAATATAAAAAATTATATTATAATAAATAAACCTCAATCATGAATAATATTCATTAAAGGATGTTGACATAGTTGAAAATGATCAGTAAAATGCTTTGAGAGAAATATCTATTTTTTAGGAAACCATTTAAAAGTTAGAAAATTTATAAAGTAAGAAATTTAAAATAAATTTTTGAATCAAATTGTCCCATAAAACTTTGAAACTATTTATGAGAATTAACATTTCAAAACATTCATGTCCATATCAATAAATCCTTAAAACCATTTTGAATACATGGACATTAATGAAAATGATTTAGAAGAATAAATATTTAAACCATTAAAAATGATGTTTTAGTTAAAGTGTCCCTTAAAAAGAATCCTTTTGAAAACTATTTTATTAAACATGTACACAGATAATAAATATGTCCCATTAAAAACTTACACATAAATAATCTCAGATAATAATGTGATTAAGAAATTAACCCTTACATTGTACTTTCCTTTAGTCGAGGGTACATTTATCCTCTTGTATAATGACCATAGTATGTTATTAAATTAATCAGAACCATATTAATATTTATGATACCTTATATGATTCATTTATTACTTTATACTACCCATTTAATAATAATTTCTAAGTTAAAGTATTATTTCGGGTAATAATCACTTTCTTTATCATAAGTGTTTTAACTTGTTATTCCTGATCATATAACTTAGATCATGATTTAAATAAATCAAGAATATAAAACATGATTTATGTATCATATATATTCATAATATAAATATCTATATTAGATAGATATATGGAATGGAAACATCGTTCATGGAGTGGTAGTCCGTACATACGCATGAACATTGTTTCTGTTTTCTTATCATATAGTTTGGAAGTAAGTAAATGACATATATTTATCTATAAAAATATATATTATTCCAATAAAAATATTATTTAATATACCTAATAATTAATATATATATATATTTTTATAAAAATTCTTGAATGGTGATCGTTGAAGATGAATCTCATCGCGTCGTGGAGACGATAATCCTTACGTACGAACGAGCGACATTATCATTCTATTGATGGTGTAAATCTGTTTAATTGGATGTTATATTATATAAAAAAAAAATTAAAATATTATATTTATTATTTACATCAATTATACTCATTATTATAACCATAAAAGATAATGAAGTGTTGAATAACAAACTGCACGACGACATGGAGATGGTAAGCCGTACGTACGCATGTATGGTGACATTAGCATTTATAGGATGCATAGAATAATGAATATGGATGTACCATATTTATAATAACATATTAGTTTGTAGAAGGTACTGGATTTATTATTTTATTATGTAAATATCAATTAATGAGGAAGTAGAATAAGAAAATAACTTTGAAAGAGGTGATAAAACAATTACATAATCTTCAGGTGCTTCTTTTGATTTTAAAAAAGGCTCTATAGGTTGGATTTATGATCTAAGCAAAGAAAATAAGTTTAATTGATGGTATTTGGGAGGATATTTGAGCAGGTTTTGGCCGAGATAAATGGCTTTTGAGGTGTGAAATTAAGAGAACGGGAAATTCCCTTTTATAAGAGAGGTGAGGGGCACTTTAGGGAAAGCTTGAAATATTAATTTATTATAAAATAATTTTTGGTTTCTAATAGCTCCAAATGGATTTATTTCTAGAATAAGATGGGTATGGATAGAAATTATCTCAAAAAATAGGTTTTATACATGTTTAAGTCATCATGATAACCTTATATTTTAGATACAACTCTTAGTTAAATAGTTTAACATTTACCTTGTCTTCTTGTGTTTTTATATTACATGGTTAATAAATTTACAATAAATTGACAAGACAATATCAAGTGGTTAATTAATAATTTATGTATCATTATATAAGTCATTTTTCTGAATCTTATATTTTTAGGAACATTATATCATTTAATAAAATAGTATTTGTTTTAAAAACTCATTTTTTTCAATTTTGATACTATTTAGTATTTGTTTTTTGTTAAAGTCATAAAAATACAATAAATTAGAAAACAATATATTGAATCAACCCTAAAATGTTATATTCACCTATAAAATTAGTTTATATCATTAAAAGTCTCAATTTACATTTATTTGTATATTTATAAAATCAATTATTTTAATAATTCATTAATAACATAATTACTGCATCATCATTGTGTCGAAAATATATTTAATTATTAAATGTCAAAAAATTAAACATAAAATACCATGATGTATGAAATTTTTTTATCTTTCTAATTAACATTTTTAGTTTAATTTAACTTATATATAATTCTATATTAAAAATTGTTTAGTTAATAAAATTTGAATTAAACACTTTTAACTCTTATTTAAATAAAATATAATAAATATCCTTATCTTAGCCATGTGAATAAAAAAGGATAATATTTTTTCCCTAAGGGTTATTTTGGTATAAAAACACTTATCCAATAGAATTAGGAAATGTTCTGGGGTAATTTAATATTATTATTATATTATTTTTACCTTTAATTACCCTATTTACTTTTAACCTTGGTAAATAAAATTCAAATGTTACTATTCACAAAAAAAATTATTTTCATCCTATTGAATCAAATTTTAATTACTGATTTCATCCATTTCTCTCAGATGTTTTAAATTCCATTCACAGAAGTGGTAAGATTACATTTTATGCATATTTGCTAATGTGTCTAGAAGGTGGGTAAAAGACGTTAAAAAAAGTTCAATAAAATTTTATATGTCTAATATTATTATAAAATTACTCCAGTGAATTAAATTTTATATATGTATTATTTATCTATTTTTACATTATGATAAAATTTTAAATAAAAATAATTATCTAAATGAAAAAGTCGATTTTTATCTACAACACGGTGTTTTTCACTATTTATTAAAAATTGAATGTTTTCAAGAAAATACCAAAAACTCACACAAAGATAATTTTGATATTCCAAAATCAAAAATTATTTTAATTTTAAAAAATTCCAAACCTAGAATTTGTATTAATTAATTTAAAATTAATTCCCGTTGCAAAACCAGAAAGCAGGTTTTTAAGAAGTAAAAACTATCAAAAGATTGACATATGTTTATGTACAATTTAAATGTGAAATTACATCCAATGAACTAAAATATATTAAATGATAAAAATATAATCTAATGATACTTTAAATATACTAAAATTTATAATTTAACACTATAAATTATTTTGATTTAAAAAGGTTTTTATTTAAAATTTAGTAATTTTCACTTTTAATCAAAATATGAAAGTTTTCAAAAAAGTACCAAAAATTTATCCAAACTAAATTTTTATGTACTTATTCTAAATTATAATTTAATTTAATTAAATTTAATATACAAAAGTGTCAAATGTTGGATTTAAAAAGTGTTCTCCATTAAAAGGTGAAAAACTGCATTTTATGAAAAATACTTCTTTTATATGAAAAATTGAATTTGTATTGATATTATGTCTATGAAACAATAAATATTATTTTTAAAATTATATAGGATATATATAAAATAAAAAATGTGGTTAATACTATTCAAAACCACTTTTTCAACGACTAGTTTGATAGGTCGTGATGCGCTTGAAATCAGTGTTGTGTGTAGCACAAGCTATTGAATTAATTTAAAGAGATAATGTACTATGAAATCTTAGGGTGTTACATATGAGTCTACTCTCCCACTATTGGTGGTTATGTCTATATGATTAGTTCATCTAATCACCGTGTTTATCCCCTTGTGCATGGATGGGCTTACTTTCACTCTTGGTTTGGTTGAGTTGTACACTTTCAATGTACCTTGTTTTATCTACTGCTTTATTCTTCATTTTTATCTCTTACTAATCCCACTTAACCTTTTATGGAGTTCTAAATGGTATTATTATACTCACCACTACATGGGATTCACCCACACATTTCATGTCTTTTGAAGATGAAATATAGGTTGACTATGAATTCAGAGGAATATAGAGGTAATGGGTGCTTGGATTGCGTATAGTGTTCATAGCTTGGGATACAAGAATTGGGCTTTCTCAACCATTTAGTCCTTTCTAGTTTTGTCATGCTGAGACATATTTATGGTTGGGAATGTAAATTTTCCCTTTACTTTTAGTTTACATTACCGTACTAATTAACTTCCTATAGGTTCATGCTTTTTTGATTTACTTTACATCTGTTTAAATATTTTATACTTTCCCTATGCAATTTTGCATTGAGTTGGTTGTGTGCATGCATACAGGTTCTTATCAAAGGACTATAAGGGTTTTTTGTGCCTTCAGTACTAGTCACCACCCCTAGTCAATGGAGGCGAGCTTGGGGTTGTTGCGGCTATAGCCCCATCTTGGGTTGGTTCATGATAGATTGGTATCGATGAAAACTCATTTGATGGGATATTGTTCGGATGTTTCCCCTTAAAATAATTGGCTAGGTTTAAAGAAATGGTTTCAAAGTGTCTCAAGTGAGGCTCTCAGGCTTGGGAGTCTAGTGATGGTACGGATGGCTAACATTTCCATTCACCAGGACCTTGATTTCCTACTTTTGACTAGACATGCTGAGACATTTGTTGCATGGATCAAAGGTGCATGCATCATATTGGATTGTGTCTTTGACTATCCTTCTTGATTCATCTTCCCATTATTGTTGATATATATATATATATATATTCTCATATAATAGTGGTGTTCTTTGATAACCTTGAATATGCCTCTATGACGACAACCAGCCAGGATACCTGCTCTGGTTCATGACGATGACTGTATGAGTGACTAGGCCTCCATTTAGGACCCATCATGTGACCCCATTACTCCATATGGGTAGGTAGCATCATATATACCTACCGAGTACTAGATAGTCCCATCAGAGTAGACTGAGGATGTAATGGTCTGTCCCTAGAAGCCCAGAGTCGATGCCTTATTTTATTACATTGGTATGATTACAAGGAATCTAATCCTAAAGGACCAAATAGTTTAGAAGTTTTGAAAAACCAGATACATAAAAATGTTCTAAAATAGAAATTTAAAGGAAAAAAATAAATCATTTCCATTGGAAACATCCATAACTCCTAGATTATCCCTACAAGTCATTCATAATATCCATCATCACATCCTACGGGAAATAAAACATAACAAAGGGGTGAGGTGAAATTCTCAGTAAGGGTAAGTAATATAGCGGAAGTAATCATAAACATGAACACTATGCATGTTGAGAATATAAAAACACATTCCTTTAAACATATACTTGAGAATAACAAAGAAGGAATAGAAGCGTAATGAATAATTCCATAACAAAACCTAACCATGTACATTCTACTAGTCGAATAATCACATAGAATATCAATTACTAGTTTTATAATGAGGGAAATACAAAATGATGGATATCTAAAACATACCTTCATGGATTCATGCCAGAATCTATTATTGTCATTGTTTAATACCAAGAATTTATTATTGTCAAGGAATCATGCCAAGAATATATCAAGGTTTCATGGTAGAATCTATTATTGTCATGGATACAAGCCAATAATCTATTAAATGGGTAAGGCCTTAGACAAAACCATATCTATTTTGTCTCATGAGACATACCGATGCAACGAGAAGATATAGAGGGCCCCACCCCTAAAATAATATTTCCAATTTATTCCACATATTAGTGGAATGAAATGTAAATAACATATTCAATCATATTGAATCTAACAAATGAAATTTAAGTCTCTTTTCGTGATCATTAAACATAACACTAACCAGTCAATGTAATTGGGTGAATGGTTTCAAGAAAGAACATTCATATTCAAACTAATAATAAACCATTCAATAAAACATTATAGATGATATCATAAAATATTTATCCCAATTAAACATATGAATCAACTATTATGACAACCTTGCTTTTTATTACAACTTAAACATGCTTTATTACATAAAACTTCACTTGATACAACAAAGAAGATCGAGAGGTTTAGTGTATTTGGGGCTTAGGATCATTACATAAAAACTTTAAACATGAAATACAACATCTTTATTGAAAACTTCCTTTACATGACCACTACATTCCTTCGTATTTAGCATTGCATGGGATAACCTGAGGACATGCATAAGAAAAGGGTGAGCTGTAAAGACCAGTAAGGGAGTACACAATGAATAACATGAGGAGTACAATACATGTTAGGCAATAGGCATATCAATAGAGAATAATAGAAACATGAGCATAAAGGCATGATAAAGCATGATAATCATAACATGGAAATGTGGCAACAACACTTAACATTGAATTAGCATGAGCCAAGGCTCATTGCACATGGAGCATGAGTAAACCCTCATTGCACTTGAAGCACGAGTAAACCCTCGTTTCACTTGAATTAGCATGAGTAAACACTCATTGCACATGACGTATCATGATACTATACTTTACCCAATGCATTGGAGCGCTATAAAGGGCGCACCCTTCTTAAACATTTCATTTCATGCATAAGTGTGCCACATGGATCATAAAACATGGATTCATAAAACATAATCATTTATCCCACGATAAAGGAATGTGGAATTCATACATGAAACTTTATAATCAATAGTAAATGTGCATAAAGGTGAATACCCTTGATGGAGACATGGGCATGGTATTCACTACACAATGATATTGGCTTAGAAAATCGGTGTGATTTCGGCAGCGTAACGGCGTGACATAAGAATTCATAAAAAAAGGTTGATGAGAGAGAAAGGGGTTCATCATCATATTTACATGTAATGGAAAGTAAGGAGGTCATATAGATACATGTCCCAACAATTGAAAAGGAATTTAGATTCATGATACAAAAGTATTGCTTGAATATAGAAGGGGAGAAAAAGGTTCCTTTCAGAATTTCGGCATAGTAACGGGTGTACATGGGAGGCATTTAATGAGAGAGAAAGGGGTCTCCCATCATTCAAACAATAATAGGGCAGTATGGGAGAGGTGCGAAACCATACCCCAACATTCATAATTGAAATTAAAAGGGAAATACAACTTAATGAAAATTGACAAAAATGAGAAAGGAAGAAAAAAAACCCTTACTTGGAAGTGTGCTTCCAAAGGCTAGAGAGAGGCTTGTGAGAGGCTTCTTGGGAGCTTGGGGCACCTTGAGAGGATTCTAGAGAGAGTAGGGCAGAGGTTGGACGAACTTCAAGGGCTTTGAGTGAGGAGGAAGTGGGAGCTTGGGTGGGTTTAAATAGGAAAGGTGAGAGAATTCTTTATTATTTAGGTTTGGGACCCCTTATATTAAAATAATCCAAACCACAAACCATACCATGGTATTTGCCCATGGTTTCTGGAAAAGGAAAGAGGAAAACAATATTTTTCAAGTCCAAGGTCCGAACTTATTAAAAAATTAGGGTTTCTTATGTGGAGGTGAGTCACACTCCCATGGAAATTAATTTAAAAAGGCAAAGTGTTGATTAAGTCTTGAGGGCTCCATTAATGCTTTGAAAAGTAAGTCAAACAAACCCAAAACCTCATTATTTTAATGATAAAACACATATTGGCCGAACATAAGGATTATGGTATTTTATTACATCACCATTGGGTCATTACGATGTCATAAAACACATTATGTATTTAAATGGTATTTAATTTTTACCCAAAAATTTGACTGTCTCAGAAAATTATGAAAAATTCACCGTTGGATAATTTCGACGTCCTGATTCCAAAAATAATATTCATTTTATCTAAATAATTTTCTAAATATGTGAATTTTTTACTTTTAAAATAAAAACCGACATTTATAAAAAATTCACGGGTTTTGATAGAAATGGCTTTCAAACCTTAATAAAAATTTTAATTGCATTCATAAAATTATAAGATCATTTATATTTAATAAAAATTAATTTAATATTAATAATAGTATTTTATTAAAATATTATTTAATTCAAAAATCCTTTAATTTAATAAAATATAATTCTTAATTAAATAATAACTAAAAACACCATTTGTACTTTAAAAACTAATTACAATGTATCAAAAAAATTATATTCATTATTATATACAAAAAATAATGTACATGAACATGGTGCTACTTATTTGTTACATAACCCCTTAAAATAGCCGCATAAGACCTAAGGGTAAGGTGTGCGATGGTGACAGACTCTTGGGGTTGCTCGGATAACATCGCTCGAGTGGTAATCTCTATCAACTTCCATTTTTCCCGTAGACGATCACGTTTGAGCTTGACTTGATGAAGATCAGCTTGGGCTTGGTCAAGGGAAAAGCCCAAAGACGCCACCTCTTTTCCGAGCTCCGACAAATGGGCTTCGTAAGGGGAAATTCTACTGGATGAGGCCATCGCTTCCTTTGTCTGAGTAGAAACGGTTTCGTTAAAGCCTTATATTTATACTACTCAGATGATCACTGTTCAACGGCTATAAAAGTAACGGTCACAAATCTTAACATAAAACTAAAGAAGTTGACATCTTATAAAAACATTTTCTTTCATAAAGAAACATTTAACTGGATCAAGAGGGATTTTACATTAATGAAACTTTGGGTCATTACAACATTCCCCCCTTAAGAAATTTCACCCTCGAAATTTTCCTTTTCCCACACTAAAACAAATGTGGGTAACTTAGCTTCATCATATCCTCCAACTCCCAAGTTGCTTCTTCAAACTTGTGGTTTCTCCACAAAACCTTGACGAGGGGCATTGTCTTATTTCGTAGAACTTTTTCTCTACGATCTAAGATCTTCACTGGTTTCTCCTCATAAGAAAGATCGTCTTCTAATTGTACCAACTCGGAAGAGAGTACATGTGAAGGGTCTGGTATGTACTTCCTTAAGAGGGATACATGGAAGACATCATGCACCTTGTCCATAGTCGGTGGAAGTGCTAGTCGATAGGCCACAACCCCAACACGATCAAGAATCTTGAATGGGCTAATGTACCTTGGACTTAACTTCCCTTTCTTTCCAAACCTCATGACCTTCTTCCACGGAGATATGCGTAAAAACACCATGTCTCCGACTTTAAACTCAAGGTCTCGTCGACGATTATCTGCATAACTCTTCTGTCGACTTTGGGCTGCCTTGATATGCTGCTGAATGGTTTTCACCTTCTCCACCATTTCTTCGACCATTTCTGGTCCAAGCAGCTTACGTTCACCGACCTCATCCCAACATGCCGGTGTTCTACACCTTTTCCCATACAGGGCTTCATATGGTGCCATTTGGATGCTCGAGTGGAAACTATTATTATAAGAGAACTCAACCAGAGGAAGATGTTGATCCCATCCTCCTTTAAAGTACATTGATCACGCTCTCAACATATCCTCAAGTGTTTGGATAGTCCGCTCGGATTGGCCATCAGTTTGAGGATGATAGGCCGTACTGAAGTTCAGTTCAGTATTCAGAGCATGTTGAAGACTCTTCCAAAACATAGAGGTAAATCTTGGATCTCGGTCAGACACAATAGATAGTGGTACTCCATGCAACCGTACCACTTCCCTGATATATATCCGTGCCAGTTGATCCAAAGAGAAATCCTCTCGAATAGCAATGAAGTGTGCAGTCTTTGTAAGACGATCCACAACAACCCAGATTGCATTGTTGCCTTTGGATGTCCTTGGAAGTATGGTGACAAAGTCCATGGTGATGTTCTCCCATTTCCATTTTGGTATGGGCAATGTTTGCATCATCCCCTTAGACTTCTGCCTCTCTGCCTTCACTTGCTGACACACCAGGCACTTTGATGTATATTCAGCGATCTCCTTCTTCATATTATCCCACCAAAAGTTTTCTCGGAGATCTCGATACATCTTTGTGCTCCCTGGGTGAATAGAGAAATTTGAACTATGTGCATCATCCAAAAGTTCCTTCTTCAGCTCCGAACTTGATGGAACACATAGTCTTTTCCCAAACCGCACAATTCCTTCTTCATTAACATTAAACTCTGAGGATTTTCCCTTTTTGATAGCTTCCACTTTTTCTTGGATTCCCGCATCATCCTTTTGAGCATCCTTTAACCATTCCAAAAGAGATGGTTGAGCAATCATTTGTGAAAGGATTGATGATGTTCCCTTCTTTATGATTTCCACGTCCATCTTCATCAAGTCTAAGAAGATTGGATCCTTCTCAATTCTCATCATTGATAGAATAGCTGGATCCTCTCTACTTAGGGCATCCGCCACCTTGTTCGCTTTCCCAGGGTGGTAATGTATTTAACAGTCATAATCCTTGATGAGCTCTATCCATCTTCTCTGGCGCATATTAATCTCTTTCTGTGTGAATATATATTTAAGACTCTTGTGGTCAGTATATATCTCACATTTCTCTCCATAGAGATAATGCCGCCAGATTTTCAAGGCAAAGATCACCGCCGCCAACTCCAGATCATGCGTTGGATAGTTTCTCTCATGGATTTTCAACTGCCTTGAGGCATAGGATATCACTTTATCATTTTGCATCAGCACACATCCTAAGCCCTTCTTCGAAGCATCACTGAATACCACAAAAAGCTCCCCACTTGTGGGTAAAGTGAGCACGGGTGCAGTGATAAGACTCCTTTTCAACTCCTTGAATCTTTCTTCGCATTCATCACTCCAAGCTAACCTTACTCCCTTTCGAGTTAGCTTGGTAAGAGGGTTGAACAATCGTGAGAAATTTCTCACAAATCGTCGATAATATCCAGCTAACCCCAAGAAGCTACGGATATCAGTTACCAATGTTGGCCTCGGCCATCCCTCAATTGCATCTGTTTTGGAGGGGTCCACAGATATCCCATTGCTTGTGATGATATGACCCAAGAATGAGACTTCCTTCAACCAAAACTCACACTTGATGTACTTTGCATAGAGCTTCTCCTTGCGCAAAGTCTCTAGTACAGTTTTTAAATGCTCCTCATGGTCCTACTTGGTTTTGAAGTATATTAGAATATCATCTATAAAGACTACCACAAATTTGTCTAGGTAATCTCTAAAGACTCTATTCATCAAGTCCATGAATATTGCTAGAGCATTGGTGAGTCTGAAAGGCATTACTATGAATTCATAGTGCCCGTACCTTGTACGAAAAGCAGTCTTGGGGATATCTTCCTTCTTCACCCTTACTTGATAATATCCCGACCGCAAGTCGACCTTGGAGAAGTATTGTGCTCCACACAGCTGATCAAACAAGTCATCGATTCTTGGGAGAGGATACTTGTTCTTTATCGTGATTTTGTTAAGTTCACGATAATCGATGCAAAGCCGCATTGACCCATCCTTCTTCTTGACGAAGAGGACTGGTGCACCCCATGGTGATGCACTTGGGCGTATAAACCCTTTATCCAGATTCTCCTGTAGTTGTTTCTTCAGCACTTCAAGCTCAACAACAGCCATTCTATATGGAGTCTTGGATATTGGTAGTGCCCCGGGTATAAGTTCAATTGAGAACTCAACATCTCTTCTTGGAGGAAGACCAGGAAGTTCCTCGGGAAATACTTCAGCGAATTCCCTCACAATAGGCATTTCTTCAAGGGTGGTTTCTTCCTTGGACTCAATCATCTGAGCCAGGTATGCGTGCTCATAAGGCAGTAATATCCATGCTTGAGATGATGGAGTTAAAGGAGATTCATCTTCCTCCTGACACTTGTAATGAATCGGGGGTCGATTCTCCATATGGAGTGTGATTTCCCTCTCCCGACAATTTATGTTGGCTCTATATAAGGAAAGACAATCCATGCCAAGAATTGCATCAAATTCCACCAAAGGGAGTATGATGAGGTTCGCCGGGAAATTCAATCCACATATTATAACAGGGGAGGACTTATACTCATGGGATGCAATGATTGCCCCATTTGCCGTACTCACCGACATCTTTACTTCCATGATTTGTGGTGGTGCAGGGATTGTTCTACTAAACTTTTGAGATATAAAAGAATGCGTAGAACCTGAATCAAAAAGTACGTTCGCTATTCTTGAATGAATAACTAGCGTACCTATCACCACTTCGTTGTCGGGGTTCACTTCGGCAGAAGTGATGGCAAAAGCTCTTCCTTGCTGTCTTGGAGGTTGTTGATTGCCTCCGATAACCCTTGGATTAGGGCACTGATTCGCAAAATGACCCGGTTCATTGCATTTGAAGCATTGAACAACGCGTTGAGGTTCGAACGGAGCATTCCTCTCCTCTGTCGCAGCCGTGGGTCCTTCTTGCTGATAGTTAACAGCTAGGTGCCCTTCTCTTCCACACTTGAAGCATTTTCTTGTCCCCCTAAGGCAATTTCCAGGGTGCTTCTTTCCACACTTTTGGAAAGTGGGGTGCTGGAATTTCTTAGCGCCGTTGGATTTATCCATCGGACCACCAGCATTGAAGTCCACCTTCCGCTTCTTGTCCCCATGATACCCCTGTGATTCTCCGATCTCGATTTCAACCTTGAGGGCACATCGGAAAATTTCCTCATATCTGTCGAAGTCACGGATCACTAATGCTTTCCGCAAGCTAGGCTTCAGCCCACCAAAGAAGCGGTCAACCTTGTATTCGGGGGTAACGACAAAGCCGGAAGTGTATCGTGCAAGCCTTGTGAAGTTTGCCTCGTACGCTCCCACAAATTCTTCATCTTTCTGTTTGAGGGAAAGGAAGTCCCTTTCCATCTTAAGACGGAGGGTGCGTGTAAAATATTTATCGAAAAACATCTTCTGAAATACCTTCCATTACAAAGCCTCGATCTCCTCCTCAGGCTTCGTATTTTTGATCAATGTCCACCATTGATCAGCTTCACCCTCCATACGATAAGCCGCTAGGAGAACCTTCTCTTTTTCAGAGCATTGGAGGATGGAGAATATCTTTTCAAGGGAGTTGATCCATTGTTCAGCAATCGTGGGATCAGATGATCCACTAAAAGTAGGAGGCCTTTGTCTCATGAAGCTTTCAATAGCGACTTGTTCTTTCTTAGGGGGGGTTGAACGTTCCTCTTGACCAGTGTTTCTATTCAAAACTTGAGTTAGCTGAGAGAGAAGCGTGACAAAGTTCGCGATTCCCGCTCCCATTGGATTGGGCATCTCATAAGTACAGTCATCACACTGATCTTTACAACGGTTGTTAGCCCGAGTTCTCCTATTACCGGCCATTGGCTGGAATAAAAGGAAAGTTAGGGGTAACACATAAAGGGTAATCCAAAGACAAAAGTTGATGACTTATAAATAAACTTTAATCTCTTTAACTCATGAGTCTATAGGATTCAATCCAGGCTTTTCATGATCTTCCTTCTAACATATATTCTTAGGGGCATTTTTCCCTTAATAAGGGTTCATACTAAGATTGTGAATTTATCAAAACATATCCCCCGGGAGTGTCGTAACCAAGAGTTCAGCAAGGCCCGTTGTCATGCACCAGTTCCCGTTCGAGTCTAGCTCAAAGCGGTGTTTTCGGGTTTTACCCCTAGGATACATCTGTGCCAGAGCCGCCTCTACCTGCTCGTATCCAGACAGGGATGCATTTGTTTGATAAACCACTTACTTAGTATTTACCAAAACTTAGGGATGTTTTTATTATGCTTAGTCTTGTATCTAAGGCTTTACTATGGTTTCCTAATCCCAAAAATAACTAAACCTATCCTCTGATACCAACTATGACAACCCTGCTTTTTATTACAACTTAAACATGCTTTATTACATAAAACTTCACTTGATACAACAAAGAAGATCGAGAGGTTTTGTGTCTTTGGGGCTTAGGATCATTACATAAAAACTTTAAACTTGAAATACAACATCTTTATTGAAAACTTCCTTTACATGACCACTACATTCCTTCATACTTAGCATTGCATGGGATAACCTGAGGACATGCATAAGAAAAGGGTGAGCTGTAAAGCCCAGTAAGGGAGTACACAATGAATAACATGAGGAGTACAATACATGTTAGGCAATAGGCATATCAATAGAGCATAATAGAAACATGATCATAAAGGAAAGATAAAGCATGATAATCATAACATGGAAATGTGGAAACAACACTTAACATTGAATTAGCATGAGCCAAGGCTCATTGCACATGGAGCATGAGTAAACCCTCATTGCACTTGAAGCACGAGTAAACCCTCGTTGCACTTGAATTAGCATGAGTAAACACTCATTGCACATGACTTATCATGATACTATACTTTACCCAATGCATTGGAGTGCTATAAAGGGCGCACCCTTCTTAAACATTTCATTTCATGCATAAGTGTGCCACATGGATCATAAAACATGGATTCATAAAACATAATCATTTATCCCACGATAAAGGAATGTGGAATTCATACATGAAACATTATAATCAATAGTAAATGTGCATAAAGGTGAATACCCTTGATGGAGACATGGGCATGGTATTCACTACACAATGATATTGGCTTAGAAAATCGGTGTGATTTCGGCAGCGTAACGGTGTGACATAAAAATTCATAAAAAAAGGTTGATGAGAGAGAAAGGGGTTCCTCATCATATTTACATGTAATGGACAGTAAGGAGGTCATATAGATACATGTCCCATCAATTGAAAATGAATTTAGATTCATGATACAAAAGTATTGCTTGAATATAGAAGGGGAGAAAAAGGTTCCTTTCGGAATTTCGGCATAGTAACGGGTGTACATGGGAGGCGTTTAATGAGATAGAAATGGGTCTCCCATCATTAAAACAATAAGAGGGCAGTATGGGAGAGGTACGAAAGCATACCCCAACATTCATAATTGAAATTAAAAGGGAAATACAACTTAATGAAAATTGACAAAAATGAGAAAGGAAGAAAAAAACCCTTACTTGGAAGTGTGCTTCCAAAGGATAGAGAGAGGCTTGTGAGAGGCTTTTTGGGATCTTGGGGCACCTTGAGATGATTCTAGAGAGAGTAGGGCAGAGGTTGGACGAACTTCAAGGGCTTTGAGTGAGGAGGAAGTGGGAGCTTGGGTGGGTTTATATAGGAAAGGTGAGAGAATTCTTTATTATTTATGTTTGGGACCCCTTATATTAAAATAATCCAAACCACAAACCATCCCATGGTATTTGCCCATGGTTTCTGGAAAAGGAAAGAGGAAAACAATATTTTTCAAGTCCAAGGTCCGAACTTATTAAAAAATTAGGGTTGCTTTTGTGGAGGTGAGTCACACTCCCATGGAAATTAATTTAAAAAGGCAAAGTGTTGATTAAGTCTTGAGGGCTCCATTAATGCTTTGAAAAGTAAGTCAAACAAACCCAAAACCTCATTATTTTAATGATAAAACACATATTGGACGAACATAAGGATTATGGTATTTTATTACATCACCATTGGTTCATTATGATGTCATAAAACACATTATCTATTTAAATGGTATTTAATTTTTACCCAAAAATTTGACTGTCTCAGAAAATTATGAAAAATTCACCGTTGGATAATTTCGACGTCCTGATTCCAAAAATAATATTCATTTTATCTAAATAATTTTCTAAATATGTGAATTTTTACTTTTAAAATAAAAACCGACATTTATAAAAAATTCACGGGTTTTGACAGAAATGGCTTTCAAACCTTAATAAAAATTTTAATTGCATTCATAAAATTATAAGATCATTTATATTTAATAAAAATTAATTTAATATTAATAATAGTATTTTATTAAAATATTATTTAATTCAAAAATCCTTTAATTTAATAAAATATAATTCTTAATTAAATAATAACTAAAAACACCATTTGTACTTTAAAAACTAATTACAATGTATCAAAAAAATTATATTCATTATTATATACCAAAAATAATGTACATGAACATGGTGCTACTTATTTGTTACATAACCCCTTAAAATAGCCGCATAAGACCTAAGGGTAAGGTGTGCGATGGTGACAGACTCTTGGGGTTGCTCGGATAACATCGCTTGAGTGGTAATCTCTATCAACTTCCATTTTTCCCGTAGACGATCACGTTCGAGCTTGACTTGATGAAGCTCAGCTTGGGCTTGGTCAAGGGCAAATCCCAAAGATGCCACCTCTTTTCCGAGCTCCGACAAATGGGCTTCGTAAGGGGAATTATACTGGATGAGGCCATCGCTTCCTTTGTCTGAGTAGAAATGGTTTCTTTAAAGCCTTATATTTATACTACTCAGATGATCACTGTTCAACGACTATAAAAGTAACGGTCACAAATCTTAACATAAAACTAAAGAAGTTGACATCTTATAAAAACATTTTCTTTCATAAAGAAACATTTAACTGGATCAAGAGGGATTTTCCATTAATGAAACTTTGGGTCGTTACAACTATACTGTTTAAATTGATGAAAATACTATTATAAAATCATCGTGTAATTCTTCATATAAGTACTCTTTAACATTGAAAAGAATAGTTATTTTGGAAAAATATTTGTATAAAACAAGAAGTGGATTAAGGTATTTTTTTATAATAAAATTAGTGATTTTAGAAAAATAATGGTGTCTTAAAACATATTATAGATTTCATATGAAAATAGGAAATATTTTGATAAGTTCCTTTGAAACGTTCTTGTTTATCAGGAAGAATGTTTGAAATATACTTTTAAAACATTTTACTACCCATAAAATATGGAGGTATTATGATTGGTACAGATATATAGAATATTAAAATAGAATTTTGATGAGTATATAAGAATAAATAATAATTTCATTGAGTTAAGTAGATAATAAGAACCTCAATGAAAATGGAGGTTCGGGTAGAAAACCCTTACCACTTTGTATCCAATCGAATCATATTCCCTCAAATTAGTAATCATAAAATGATTCATTAAATACCATGAAAATAAAGAGATTCATGATATTGTATATTAATGGGAAGTATAAATACACCATACAAAATAAATAGTGGTTAATAAATATTATCTCACAAAAGTTGAAGTGAGATTAAAAAACCCTTACCTTATGTCCGAACGTGTTCTGTGGTTGACCTTAAAATATTGGATAATAAAATTAAGTCAATTAATTAATTAATTCAGAAACTTATATACGTGTATTTGGTTCATTATAATTTTATTAAGTTTATTTATGGCATTTTGGATGATTTATAAGATACAATATTATTGCTCGAGAGTGTTCAATTCCTTGGATTTCATGATTTCTATACTTGTATATGAGTATGGAAGTTCACGTGGAATTGGTATAATTATATTGAATTGAATTTATATGATACTAATGAAAATAAATAATATTAAATGGTGATATAATTAATCTGGTTATATTGCATGGGGATGCGTTATTAGATAGGACATTAGTGAAAATCATTTAGATTATTTTGGGGATATTTTGATTATTACGAACTAGTTTTGTCATATTAATTAGTATTATGTATATATAATGGTTGTATAACATTACATAAGACATAATACATATTTTATAATATGGTTAATCCATAAAAAGTGTTTCATGATCATAATGGATGGAGAAATTGAAGAACGAAAGTTTGTCGTCCACGAAGGTTGTAAATCAGAACCTCTCAGATAATGATTTTGTTTTTAAAATAGAAGAGATAGAGTAAAAATATTGTTGATGAGTACTACATGAACATGATATAATTAAAGTATATAGGTTATAATGGATTTATCATGATCATTTTTACAGATGATATGAGTAAAATATAATAAAATGAATCAAATTGAAAATGAAATTAAAAGAAAAAGGAAGAGAGTTTACCTCTTTAAATATCCTCCTTGAGAACCACCTTAAAGGAAGGGGTTTTGGTCTTTTGGAAATACCAAGAGCTCCTATAAAAGGAGAGATATTAGGGAATATTATTTAGATATAAATTTTAGAATATTAATTTTTTATAGGAGTGAGGAGAAGATGGAGTGAGGGGTGGTTTTTATAGTTGAAGAGATGAGGGTTTTCCCATTATTTTAATCATTATTTTATTATTTCGGATCAAGACTATGAATAGTCTTGATTTTTGTGACCTAAAATAGTAATAAGTTCCAATGAGTTCAAAATAATGGCTATTTACATAATCCATGATTCAAGAATGATGCATAAATTCATTTATTTAGTATATCTCATAAATTATCAAATTTCACTATTCACTAAAAAATTCAAGTATTTTAGAAAAATCCTAAAAATTAACCCTAACCATGTTTAGACATTTAGAATTAAAAAATAGACTCCATTTTATCAAAATAATTTTCCAAAAATGAGAAATTTAATTTTTAATTAAAACTATCATTTACTCGACAAATAGTCTTAAAATTAAAACTGATTCTATAACTCCCTAAAAATAAAATAAGTTCTCCTTAAATTACCCTAAAATCATAGGAACACAAAATGATGATTTATGAATACATTTCCTAAAAAATAATTTTCTTTTAAATAAATTTTTTAATTATAAAATTGAAATTAAATATTTATTACTCACAAAAATACCAACACATAATAGTGAATTTTTAAAATATTCTATTTCATTTACAAGGTTCTTAAATTTTATTTATACTATCATGGGTGATGTTACTATTCCTAATGGTAATATTACTATTCATATGGGTAAATTACTATTCATAAGGATGACATTACTGTTCATAAGGGTAAGTTACTATTCAACAAAAAATGTAAGTTGATCCTATTAGACTTGAAATAACTCACTAAACACAACTGTGTATGTCTGTTTTTTTGAAATTCAAATCACAGAAGTGGAAAAATTAAGTTTAACGGACAGTTTGTTACTGTCTTTCTTAATTAATTATAATAAAAAAGTGATGTTTTGTAGAGACTCAGTGTTGGGTGCATATAAACTTTCTAATGAATTGAAATTATTTATGAAGAAACATACCAAAAAAATCATTGGGAGTCATAGTAATAGTGAATATATTCAAAACATAATTTTGTAATTATCAAAATAAATATAATAGTCAATATATAAATATTTTTCTTAAAATATTTAGTTGAATAATATTTTGATAAAAATGAATTCTATAATAAAAATAATGAAATAAAAATATTCATATTAAAATATATTTTTACACAAAATTATACTGTAAAAAATATTTTTTTATAACATTAATTTAAAATTTATTTGAAAGATATAAATTTGAAATATAATTATTTATAAGTATTATTATTTATTAAAACAGTTAATTTTAAATTATTATTTTTCAAAAATTAGTGAATTTAAAATTAAAAAAAAATTGCCAGGGTGTTACCTTATTACCCCCTCAATAGAATTGTGTCCTCACAATTCGTTTGTTGGACTAAAAAGAATTATGAATTTCTATCTTTACAATTAAGAAACACTAGGACTGCTAAGATTATAGACTCTATAATTTAGAGAACAACATATAATCTCCAATGTTTTCTAGACCGTTTCCCCATAATCATAAACATGGTTTCTATTTAACTTTAAATCCTTCATAATGGTTTGTACGGAAAATGTGAATTATCCTAAACATATCCCCCAAGTGTGTCAAACTAGGTGCACAGTAAGACCCATTTTCATTTACCAGGTTAGCCCGAGTTAAGATCGGTATACCTTTTTAGAGTTGTTACTCCTAGGTATATCTTGGTCAGAACCATGCCCACTTGTAGTATCCAGAGAAAGATGTATTGTTAGGAAGACCCGCATAATCTCCACCTTACTAAAATTCTTAGATGTTATTAAATGATTATCCTCAAAGTCTATCATAGGGATATGTTCCCTAAACTATGTTTTCTAAATATAGTTATCAAGGTTTCTACTAAAATTCTTATGATACCGACTATAATACCTTGACCCTATAAGCCCAGATCTAGTGCCTTATTTATTACATTGGTATGACTACAAGGAATCAAATCCATAAGGACCAAATAGTTTAGTAGATTTGGAGAACTAGATACATACATAAGTTCAATATTACAATTTGAAAGAAAAAAGAATTTCCATTAAAAACATCCATATCTTCTAAATTATCCCTTCAATTCATTCCTATTATTTATCTTTGCATCCTGTGGGAAATAAAACATAAGAAATGGATGAGCTCAGATTCTCAGTAAGGGTAAGTAATACAGTGGAAGTACTCCTAAAAATAAACACTAGGCATGTTGAGAAGCTAAAAACACACGTATTTAAACATATACTTGGGAATAACATGGAAGGAATATAAAAATAATGAATAATTCCATAATAAAACATAACCTTAGATATTATACTAGTCTAATAATCACAGGGACTATCAATTACTAGTTTCATAATGTGGAAAGTGCATAATGATGGATATATAAAACATACCATCAAGGCTTCATATTGAAATCTATTATTGTCATGGATACATACTAAGAATATATTATTTTCAAGGCTTCATGCCAATAATCTATCAAGGCTTCATTCCAAAATCTATTATTGTCATGTATACATGCCAATAATCTATTAAATGGGTAAGGCCTCGACCAAAACCATATCTAGTTTTTCTCATGAGACCTACCGATGCACCGAGGAGCTATATTGGGCCTCACCCATAACATAATAAGTCTAATTCATTCCTCAAATGAAAAGGGTGAAACATAAACAACATATACATTCATATTGAAACTAATATATAAAATTTAAGTCACTTTCCCTAATCATTAGACCACAATCCATTTTTTTATTGAAAAACCACTTTCAAGGTAAGTGGAAACTCATACAGTACCATTCCTTCACATCAAGTCACACCCACATTACAGAATCCAAAAATAAAAATAGTAAAACAGAACCAAGTCACCGGGTTATCCGTCGTCACACACCCAGTTTCAAAATTCAAACTATCGTCACATCAAATCATGCAAATTAGGTGAGATAATCGATGTGAATCGACTGAATTGAGGAAGGAAACATACATTTTACACTTCATCACCATCATCCCTTCACCTCACCATTTTCATTGGCATCCACCACCAAAAGCCACAACAAACAACCCCAATACAATCCATCATGCCGAAAGACCATCAAGGCTGGAGACAACTGATCACCAGAACCCTTCATAACCACCAAGAAAAACCAAAATATAACATGAAGGAAATATCAAATTATAACCGAAGCCAACAAATCAAAGCACACCAACTCTTGAAGCTTCTTGAAGCCCTTCAAACATTGAGCCACAAATCCCAAAACTGTATAGTTTCCATTGCACCAGATCCAACAAGGAAAGTCAAATAGAAACTTGTGATTAGAGCACGTTGAGTAGCCAAGGATCTTCATAACACAAACATTATTGGAACCAATAAACCTTCTTGAATAAAGTTTTCAATGGCACAAAAAGGAACCAGATCTCCATCTCCAAAGAAACAGAAGCGCAAATCCACAAAAAACCATAGAAATAGAGAAACAAAGAAATAAAATCGAATGCAAAGAAAAAAACACTCCAAATCTGGAATCACCTTGAATCACTTCGAATGATGAACCACAAATCCAAAAACTTGGTAGTTACCTCTGTGCCAGATCCAACAAGGAGAGGTGCATAGGCACTCGGGGTCAGAGCAGGTTGACCGGACAAGGAGCTATTCAGGACAAAACTGACGTCAGGCCCACAAGACCATATTGAAAACAGATGTCGTCTTCATATAATAGAATCAAAGCACCATTGAAGATAAGAGGGAAAAGTAGGAAAACAGAGGAAGAAGTAGAACAGGGTTTTGCGGGATGAGAGGAGGAGAGAGCTAGGTGAGAATGGGGGAAGCTTGCCGGAAGCATCTGAGCAAGGGGACGAGAGGATATGAAAAAAAGAGTTCTTTTGAAAAAATACTTGTATTAAACTAGAATTTCATTATGGTAGTTTTTCCTAATAAAATTAGTGTTTTTAGAAAAATAATTATTCCATAAAACATATTATATATTTCATTGGAAAATAGAAAATAATTTGAGAAGTTTTTTTGAAACGGGCTTGTTTATCATGAAGAATTTTTGAAAAATATTTTTAAAAAATGAAACTCCCCAAAATATAAAGAAGGATTATGATTGGTACACATAAATATAATATTAAAATAGAATTTATGAGGATTTCATAAGAATAAATAATAATTTCATTTAGTTAAGTAGAGAATAAGAGTAATCCGAATGAAAATGGAGGTTCAGGTAGAAAACTGTCACCACTTTGTAATCAATCGAATCATATTACCAAAAATTAATAATTATAAAATTATTCATTAAATATCAAAAAAATAAATATATTCATGATATGATACATCCATGGGAAGTATAAATACACCATACACAATAAATAGTGGCGAATAATAAATATCTCACAAAAAGTGGAAGTGAGATGAGGAAAACCATACCCTATATCCAAACGTGTTATGCAGTTGACCTAAACATACTAGATAATCAAATTAAATAAATTAATTTATTAATTAATAAACTAATATACATTTAATTTGATTCATTATAATTTTATTAATTTTATTTATGCAAATTTGGATGAGTTATAATATACAATTTATTTTATTAGGAGCATTTGATTACTTGTTTTTCATGATTGGTATACCTGTATATGAGTATAGAAGTTCACGTGGAATTGGAATAATTCTCTAGAATTGAATTTATATGATAATAATGAACACTTAGAAGATTTAATGGTGATATAATTTGTTTGGTTATATGGTATGAGGATGATTTATTATATAGGATATTAGTGATAATAATTTATATTGTTTTGGTGATATTTCGATTATTATGAAATAGTTTTGTCTTATGAATTAATATTATGTATATATATATAGGTTTAATAACATTAAATAATAAATAAAAAATATTTTATAATATATTTCAACCATAAATATGTTTTCATGACAATTCATGAAGGAGAAATTGAAGAACAAAGGTTCATCGTCCACAAAGGTTGTAAATCAGCACCTCCCAGAAAATGATTTCATTTTTAAAATAAAAGAGAGAGAGTAAGGATATTAATGATGAATCATCCATTAAAATGATATAATTATAGTATATAGGTTATAATGGAGTTATCATAATCATTTAAATAGAGGATTTGAGGAGAAGATAATAAAATAAAACAAATTGAAAATGAAATTAAGAGAAAAAGGAAGAGGGTTTAACTCTTGAAATATCCTCCTTGAGAACCTCCTTAAGGGAATGGATTTTGGTCTTTTTGATATAAAAAGAGATCCTAGACATGGGTAGAGTCTAGTTAAGAGTATTTTTAATGAAATTTGAGAAGAATCATGGCTTATATGAGTGAGGAGAAGAGGGAGTGAGGGGTGGTTTTTATAGTGGAGGAGAGGAGGGTTTTCCATTATTTTAATTGTTATTTTTTTATTTTTTCTTAAGACTATGAATAGAATTTAATCTTGTTACATAAAATAGTAAAACGTTCATTTTAGTTCAAAATAATTTCCATTTACATCATACATGAATCAAGCATGACACACAAATTCATTTATTTAGCATATTTTGTAAATTATCAACTTTCACTATTCACAAAAAATCATGTATTTCAAAAAAATACCAAAAAATACCCCAATACATTTTTAAAAGTGTAAAATTAAAAAATGAACCCTATTTTATCAAAATATTTTTCTAAAAATGATAAATTAATTATTTAATTTAAATCATCATTTACTTTAAAAATAAAGCCTTTAAAATTAAAACTAATTTTATAACACCCTAAAAATTAACTAACATCTCATTAAATTATCCTAAAATCCTAGGGAAAAAAATATTTCCTTAGGAATACATTTTATGAAGATTAATTTTCTTTTAAATAAATTTATTAATTATTAAATTGTAAATAATTATATATTACTCACAAAAATACCAACACTTAAATATTAATTTTTAAAATATTCTATTTCATTTATAAGGTGGATACATTTTATTTATACTTTCATGGGTGAGGTTACTATTTATAAGGTTAATATTACTATTCACAAGGGTACATTACTATTCATAAGGGTAACATTAATATTTATAAGGGTAAGTTACTATTCACAAAAATTCTAGTTGATTCTATGAGACTCTAAATATCTTACTGAATGTAATCATCTTTGTCTATTTTTTGAAATTCAAATAACAAAAGTGAAAATATTACATTTAATGTCTAGGTTATAACTACATTAATTAATTAATTATAATAACAATGTTTTGTTTCATAGAGACTTAGTGTTGTGTGCATATAAGCTATCTAATGAATTGAAATTATTTATGAAGAAACATACCATAAATTTTTGGGGTGTCATATTAATAGTGAATATATTCAAAACATAATTTAGTATTTATCAAAATAATTATAATAGTCAATATATATGTATATATATATATTGTTCTTAAAATATTTAATTAAATAATATTTTGATAAAAATTAATTTATTAATAAAAATAATCAAATAAAAATATTCATATTAAAAAATTATTTTTCAAAAAATTATACTGTAAACAATATTTATTTTTTTAAAATTAATTTAACAATAAATTTAAAGCTATAAATTTGAAATATAATTTTTTATAAGTATTATTATTAATTAAAACACTAAATTTAAAATTATTATATTTCAAAATGTAATGTATTTAAAATTATAATACAAATTACTGGGGTGTTACATTGGACATGCACAGGATGAGTGCACTCTGTGAGTTCCAACATTAGAGATAACTGATGTTCTGTGAAGAGCATGATCCTTAGGTAGTAGAGGATTGGTTAGAGTTGGTGGTCCGTGTCTTCAGGCTTAATCGGACCCCGAAGGATCAGGTGGTGGCACTAGCATCCAACCTTTTCCATGGAACAACTTGGCATTGGTGGAGCCAGGTTACACAAATGCACGATGAATTGGCACTCTCATAGGATATCTTTCTATAGATATTCTATGGGGATTAATACCACTCCTTCTTGAGCTCAGTCTAAATCCAGGAGATTCTGAAGCTGTATCAGGGAGGGAAAAATTGGCTGAGTATGTGGTGAGGTTCATAGACCTTACACGTTACTCTCTTGACATGATCTGGGAGAGCTACTTATGAGCACAAAAGTTTGATCAGGGACTCTATAGTGAGATCTGAGCCATCATTGTAGCATTGTGCATACCCACATATGTTTGGTTGCTAGATAGATAACTTTTGACAGATATATTTCAGTCAAAGGGACGCTAGAGAGTTGGAGCTGGCAGTGGGTGCAATAGGGCTGAGTCGTCTATAGCCACAAGCTGACATCAGGTGCTAGGATCTCAGAATATGAGACCCTTTGGTTATTAGGATCACGAACATAGTTTCTTGGGGAAAAGGCAGTGCAGAGGACTATAGTAGCTTAGGGAAGGGTGGTGTTTTTCTTGTGATGGGAAATGTCACGAACCAGGCCGGGTCGTCATCCGAACCAACACCCGACCCGGTCTGCGACATGGCCCGAAGGGCGTTCCCGATCCCCACGGGCTGGCAACTAGTGTCGGGCATCAAAACAAACCAGTTGGGAATGGTTTGGCCCATGACAAAGATAAATAGACATAAACTGAACAAGCAGATAAATAAAAGAAAATAACCTGAAAAACGTGGCACCAGAAAAAGGAATAAACAAAAGACGTGACATACCTCAGGTGACCCCGTGGATCACCACGGTACGACAACCACACTGCCTCCCAAAAGCGATCCAAGACTGAAACCTGCAACTAAAAAGTAATGTGGGCGTGAGCACCGAGATGCTCAGTAGGAAAGCCAAAATATAACCACGTCCTATGCCTCCGCCTTTATTAAGAAACCCAACTATGCCAGTTTGAAAATAATCCATAATAAAATAATGTTTTCCCTTCTTTTCAAATTCAAGTAATGAGTTTGCATTTTTAAATAAAACATTTCACTCTTACTACATTTTCAAAATATGTTCCAAGCATGCATTAACATTTCAAAATGAAAAGAAACCAGTTTGAAATAAAATGTGATTTTTTTACAAAACAAGTCACCGGGTATGAAACAACTGAAAATAAAGATACATCACAAGAAGCATGTCACAAATGAGCACTATGGATAATCCTTATAGGTAGCTAGAACAAGTGGAAACCTAGAGACGTCTTACCTCGGTGAAACGTGGCTTAGAAGACCACGACCCTCAGAAAATGTGGCTTAGAAGGCCACGACCCTAAAAAACCGTGGCTTAGAAGACCACGACCCTCAGAGATTCACATGTTTAGTTAGTGTTGTTGCGTCGATCCTACTAGACAAACCGGGATGAACCCCTGCCGTGTCATCTAGCATACTAGTCCTGGTCACCCACCTAGATACTCGGGTTTCCCATTGTGCTCGATTTCAAATGGTGGTGAGTTTTCTTTATCAAGCATTTAAACAAGTACATTACACTTTCTTTATCTAAAACTCATTCAAACTTTCACCACCGCACTCTCTACTTAAGTACATTCCCCCTCTTTACATCACACAAACACGCACAAGCCTTTACACTAGGCACATATCACAAACCACTCATTAACACTTGCATCACATTTTATTTTCAAATTTAGGGGAATGACTAAAAAGGGGTTTTCTATTTTCACAAACCAAATCTTAATGTGCCAAACGGGCCTCAATAGAGGTTTTTTCTATTTCATAAAACATTCTTAAGATTCCAAACATGCGTAATTACACAAAGAGAACACTTTTTACAATCAACCAGCCAAAAGGCCAAACACCATTGGAAATACACCTTACCAATTTAAAACCACTTAAGAAATCAATTTTTTTCAAGAAAAGTCACTTAAGACCAATGACTTTGAAATACATTTCAGTTTTCCCAATACAAGGCATAATAGTTTCTAGCAACCGTAATCAGATTCCATAGTATATGTATATAGCATAGTGTAAAACACATTTTTAAAACAATCAAGCAATTATGAATTTCAAATTAAAAGCTTAGGCATAGGGGAACTACCTCAAACATGTCATTGTTTGAAGACGAACACTCGAACTGATCCTTGGCACAGACACACACATGCATTTATACATATATACATACACCCCTAGGTGCATTGCACATATTCCCTGCGCCATGAGGGAATATGCACAATGAGGGAATATCTATATATATGCCTTACCGTATGCATGTACATGCAGGGATCCTCGATACCCGTGACCCAAAATCATCGCAGCGAGGTACAACACACTACACATATAATTTAATGAGATAATTAAAACATATAATCAAACATTTGACCAATTTATAAAACATTTTATCATGCTCAAAGTGGTACATTTTCCATCAAAAATTCTTTTCCAGCACCCACGCACCTCAAGTACCCACAATAACACATTTCACACTACTCAAACGATTAATTGAACACTTCCAATGATTGCCACAACAAGGCGCACACACATACACCCCCATATGCATACTCAAACCCACTTTTGAAAACACTCACACCAAAACAACATACAAACATGTTTCACACACTTTACAAGATTTAATAAACCACTTAAAAAATTTATAAAACAACTCCAAGTGGTATTACAAGACATTGAACACAAAAGCCTACACCAAAAACTCTTATAAGGCCAAACGCACACCACTCACTTGTCAAAACAGAAAACACAGCCTGTGAAAAACATAATAAACCAACTGCACAATAAAAAAACACTTTTAATACTCAAAAAGACTATTAATAAAATTTATTAAAAAGTATCAAAACATTTTGCTTAACTTTGAATACCAAAAGTTCACCCAAAATCTCTTTTATGATAAAATGCATTTTAACGTCGCATCAAAACACAAACCACATCCCTTGGAAGTCTTAACAAACTATAAAAACAATTAATTAAACACTAATAAATAATTCATCATAGGTTTTTCACACATTAACACACTCATATTTCAAAAACATACTACTAACAAAATAAATGCACATCAAAAATCAAATACAACCAATTTCACCCTTTGCATATTCTAACAAATTAAATACACAATTTATAAAATGCTGATAAAAATCTCAACATGGGTTTGCACCGAAATTTATACACATATTACATCAACATGCTATTGAAAAATTAAAAGTATAACAAATCTCAAAAAGAATCAAACTCGCATCTCGCAAATAAATAAATAAACAAACTGAATTAATAAAACTCCCAAATTAATGCATCAAATAATGGTTATACACAGAATCACATACCTAATATGGAGGAATTTCAAATATCAGTGCGAAACTTCAATCGCCTCATAACTGCACCACACGGTGATCAAAATAATCACTAAAATCAAACAATCAAAACATATACCTCATAAACAAGCCAAACACAAATCCATCTCCCCAATGAATAAGAAACAAAACAAAAAATTGAAGGAGGAGGGTTTACCCGGAGGGAAGTAGTGTCGGGGAAGAGAAGCGGGGCGCCGGAAAATGTGCCAGAAAGAGGAGTGGACACCGGTGAGAAGGACCGGCTGTTGAAGAGAGGCGTGCGCGTAGGCTGTCCGGCGAGGAGAGGGTGGCGCGGTGCGATGCGGCTTTCCGAAAAAGGAGGAGGAGGCGGCGAGGGCAGTGACCGGAGAGGGAGGATGCGCGGCGATGGCTGCGGCCAGAGAGGGAGGAGGCACGATGAGGGCGGCGGCCGGAGAGGGAGGAGGTGCGGAGAGGGCTAGGGGGGACAAAGGGGTAGCGTGACGGGGGGGGGGGGAGTTCGGCCGTGTAAGGGGAAGGGGGAGAGAGTGAGTTAGGGTAAAAAAGTAAAATAAAATAAAATAAAAACAAATAATAATAATAATAATAATAATAAAAGAATGAAATGAATAACATATAGACTAAGGGGATAAAAGAAAAGAGTATAAAATAAACAAAATAATAAAATAATAACATATAATAATGAACAAAATAAGAATTTTAATAAAATCTAATAATAATAATAATAATAACAATTTTATAAATATGTCAATAATTTAATATTCTAAGCCTAATTAAAATATTAACTAAAATAATAATAATAAAATTATTAACTGAGAGTGGACACCGCGCATGGTCTCACGTGCAGGGTCGCGCGCATGTTTTCTTGTCTCAAAAACAACACATTCGATAACAAACAATCCCTTAACAAAAATTAGGAACTGCACAGGGTGCGCATATGCTCGCATGTTCGTATAAAAATGAGATTTTCTTTTAATTTAAAACCGGTTCAAAATGCAGTTCAAAAACGAGACCCAAAATAATTAAAATGAAATAAATCATCGGGTCGGGCTGTGAAAATTCTCCCCACCATAAAAACTTTCTTCCCCCAGGAAGTCACTCAGCCAAAAGAGTAATAAAACTCGAGTTTGAAATTGAACGAGGCCAACAAAATCACGAACTTGGTATAACTTTTCACTCCATCAGTCACACCTGACCAACTCTGAGGGAAACTGAGAAGAGAAGAACCATCTGGAGAAGAGGAGGGTTCTCCCCACCACAAGAACCTGACTAGCACAACCAACATTGAGACTCTTAGCATGAACTAACTCTGGAACTGCTAACTTGATCCAAGAGGGAACTGCCACATAGACCAAAGCTCGAAAAAGGCACGACAAGATTCCTGATGAGTCTCTCTACCATTTAAGAACCAACTAGCTTAAACCAACCAGTATAAACCGACATGAGAACTTCCGACCCAAACCAAAAACCACTACGACATTAGAAAACCCACAGAAGAATTCTACCAAATAACAAACTTAACCATGACTCATCATTTCCACAAGAGATGAGCATCTCCAAAACAATCATGCACTAAAACAAAACGGGTCACACTTGAGGAGGCGCAACTACTGGAATTACAAGAAAACAAGATCACCATGCCTTTTTACAACCACAGTGGGGTATTCAAATAACAAAGACCACAACAAGAAAAAGAGACCTTTGCGCCTCTTATAGAAAAATAGAACCTTCTAAGATGAGTGATCTTGAACTGAGAAACTTAAACTATCTCTATTTTAGCACTCGAGACAAAAGTTAGACCAATGTGACCCACACCCAACGATTCCTGACTGTGTGAAAGACTTCACTCCGAGACCTGTGGATGGAGCTCTGATGTCTTGAAGCATCTGTTGCCCCACAGCCAGGAGCTGACATCCTTAGGTCGAGACTCCAGTTGACGATGCCGCTAGTGGAACCTCTCCAATTGTCCCAAATGGCCACACTGACGGAAAGCCTTCGGAGAATGATGACAAGGTGACTTAAATTACCCAAACCGAGCACACTAGAAGCAAATAAGGGGGTGTCCCAACTAATAGAGGATGGAATTGACAAGAAGACTTGTCTAAAACGGGTTCCTCCGATTCGATCTCGTCCCCGGATGAGGAACCTTCCTGAACACCATAAAGAAACGATCCTGGAGCCCTGGACAAAAACCCCACACAAGAGATACTTCAACTGATTCCACGACGCTACCTCTGGAGAAAATGGAATCAACCCCTTGGCATGTCCAACGTAGGCCTTCACTGATTGTTGGCCTTACTCGACACCCACTAGTTCTGCCACTTTCCCCTGCTTTACTTTCTCGGGTATAAACCATCGGATGAGCGTCGCCTTAAACACCTTCCAAGACGCACCATCATGAAACGAAGCTGGGATTATTTCCTCCACCAATCCAAAGTTGCACCTTCAAACGGAGCCAAACCAACATAGACTCTCATAGCTATGGGAGTTCCCAATAACCTGAAAACACCCACGATTTCACCATGCCAGTCTACTACCTTCGATAGATCATGATCACCACAGAATATGAACAACAACTGAAAAGAATTCAATTCCACCACCCTGCTAAGAGTCTGGGTAGAACCAACAACTAGAAGAGGCTCACTAGAAACTTCTGGGACTTTTCTGGGCAGCATAATCAAATACAAGAGGCACAAATCCGAATCAAAACTCATCATAAATCAAAATTCCACACCTCAATCATGAACTAAAGCTCAAACTCAAATCACTACTCCAAGCACAATTCAGTACGTCACAACCAAGAACTCACGAAAAAGAATACCCAACACGAAAAGAGAACGCTAAAAAATTTCTCACTCACTTTTCTAAACCTTTGAAACACCCTTTTTGAAAACCATCCTTCATCAAACAAAACAACTTAAATATCCACCATCGGTATCCCATGAATTCTCACACATACATATCCCTGTGCTAGCTCAAGCACCCATCCACTCACATCACCAATTCCCAACTTGCCACATGCGTACCTCAATGTATGTGATCACTCATAGGAATACCAACGGTCAATTCAAGAAACTTCTCATTTCCAAAACAGACCACTAATCACGAAGCACAAATTCCCGACCAATTTGAGAAAGTCACTTATCATTAAAGAAACACATTTCAAAATTCCAAAACGTTTTCCATTTCAAAAACCATTTTCCACTCCAACGACCATGTTCCCTTTTGAAAACACCTTTACAAAAATCCATTTTCATTTTTGAGATCTACTCTCATAAACCAAAATGAAGGTCAAACATAACTCACATCAAAATTTCAAAAAATAAGGGACTAGTGGCTATGCCAACCCGGTAACATGGCTTAGCAGACCATGCTCCGAGCGGGCATCCACCACAGGAAGTATCTTGAACCGTGTACTCGGGCTGTACATGGGTCGCTACTCCATGCAGGCTTGTCGCGTAACACCGGATCACTTCCCTTGTCATCCCTCATCCACACAGACCAAGAAAAAGAAAAACTCAAATCCCATACTACCCTTGGTAACTCGAGTCTCGGGACGGGTAAGGGTTCATGACATCCTTCTCGCACCTACCTCTCGAGCCCCAACACACCTAATCACCAAGCTACTTGACACCCCAAATAACAAGGTCCCCTCTGAAACCATTTTGTCACGAACTAGGCCGGGTCGTCATCCAACCCAACGCCTGACCCGGTCCGCGACATGGCCCGAAGGGCGTTTCCGATCCCCACGGGCTGGCAACTAGTGTCGGGCACAAAAAAAAACCAGTTGGGAACGGTTTGGCCCATGACAAAGATAAATAGACATAAACTGAACAAGCAGATAAATAAAAGAAAATAACCTAAACAACATGGCAGCAGAAAAAAGGAATAAACAAAAGATGTGACATACCTCAGGTGACCCCGTGGATCACCACGGTACGACAACCACACTCGCTCCCAAAAGCAATCCAAGACTGAAACCTGCAACTGAAAAGTAATGTAGGCGTGAGCACCGAGATGCTTAGTAGGAAATCCAAAATATAACCACGTCCTATGCCTCCGCCTTTATTAAGAAACCCAACTATGCCAGTTTGAAAATAATCCATAATAAAATAATGTTTTCCCTTCTTTTCAAATTCAAGTAATGAGTTTTCATTTTTAAATAAAACATTTCACTCTTAATACATTTTCAAAATAGGTTCCAAGTATGCATTAACATTTCAAAATGAAAAGACACCAGTTTGAAATAAAATGTGATTTTTTTACAAAACAAGTCACCAGGTATGAAACAACTGAAAAGAATGTTACATCACAAGCAGCATGTCCCAAATGAGCACTATGGGTAATACCTATAGGTAGCTAGAACAAGTGGGATCCTAGAGACCTTGTACCTCGGTAAAACGTGGCTTAGAAGACCACGACCCTTAGAAAAGGTGGCTTAGAAGGCCACGACCCTCAGAGAATGTGGCTTAGAAGACCATGACCCTCAGAGATTCCCATGTTTAGTTAGTGTTGTTGCATCGATCCTGCTAGAAAAACCGGGACAACCCCTACTGTGTCATCTAGTGTACTAGTCCTGGTCACCCACCTAGATACCTGGGTTTCCCATTGTTCTTTATTTCAAATGGTGGTGAGTTTTTTTATCAAGCAATCAAACAAGTACATTACACTTTCTTTATCTAAAACTCATTCAACCTTTCACCACCGCACTCCCTACTTAAGTACATTCCCCCTCTTTACATCACACAAACACGCACAAGCCTTTACACTAGGCACATATCACAAACCACTCATTAACACTTGCATCACATTTTATTTTCATATTTAGGGGAATGACTAAAAAGGGGTTTTCTATTTTCGCAAACCAAATCGTAATGTGCCAAACGGGCCTCAATAGAGTTTTTTTCTATTTCATAAAACATTCTTAAGATTCCAAACATGCGTAATTACATAAAGGGAGCACTTTTTACAATCAACCGTCCAAAAGTCCAAACACCTTTGGAAATACATCTTACTAATTTAAAACCACTTAAGAAATCAATTTTTTTCAAGAAAAGTCAATTAAGACCAACGACTTTGAAATACATTTCAATTTTCCCAATACAAGGCATAATAGTTTCTAACAACCGTAATCAGATTCCATAGTATATGTATATAGCATAGTGTAAAACACATTTTTAAAATAATCAAGCAATTATGAATTTCAAATTAAAAGCTTAGGCATAGGGGACCTACCTAAAACATGTCGTTGTTTGAAGACGAACACTCGAACTAATCCTTGGCACATACACGCACATGCATTTATACATATATACATACACCCATAGGTGCATTGCACATATTCCCTACTCCATGGGGGAATATGCACAATGAGGGAATATCTATATATATGCCTTACCGTATGCATGTACATGCAGGGATCCTCGATACCCGCGACCCAAAATCATCGCAACGAGGTAAAACACACTACACATATAATTTAATGAAATAATTCAAAAATATAATAAAACGTTTGACCAATTTATAAAACATTTTAGCATGCTCAAAGTGGTACATTTTCCATCAAAAATTATTTTCCAGCACCCACGCACCTCAAGTACCCACAATAACACATTTCGCACTACTCAAATGATTAATTGAACACTTCCAATGATTGTCACAACAAGGCGCACACACATACACCCACATATGCATACTCAAACCCACTTTTGAAAACACTCACACCAAAACAACATACAAACATGTTTCACACACTTTACAAGATTTAATAAACCACTTAAAAAATTTTATAAAACAACTCCAAGGGGTATTACAAGACATTGAACAAAAAACCTACCCCAAAACCTCTTATAAGGCCAAACACACACCACTCACTTGTCAAAACAGAAAACGCAGCCCGTGCAAAACATAATAAACAAACTACACAATAAAAAAACACTTTTAAAACTCAAAAAGACTATTAAGAAAATTTATTAAAAAGTATCAAAAAATTTCGCTTAACTTTGAATACCAAAAGTTCACCCAAAATCTATTTTATGATAAAATGCATTTTAACGTCACATCAAAACACAAACTGAATCCCTTGGACGTCTTAACAAACTATCAAAACAATTAATTAAACACTAATAAACAATCCATCATAGGTTTTTCACACATTAACACACTCATATTTCAAAAACAGACTAATAACAAAATAAATACACATAAAAAATCAAATACAACCAATTTCACCCTTTGCACATTCTAACAAATTAAATACACAATTTATAAAATTCTAATAAACATCTCATCATGGGTTTGCACCGAAATTTGTACACATATTGCATCAATATACTATTGAAAAATTAAAAGTATAACAAATCTCAAAAAGAATAAAACTCGCATCTTGCAAATAAATAAATAAACAAACTAAATTAATTAAACTACCAAATTAATGCATCAAATAATGGTTATACGCAGAATCACATACCTAATATGGATGAATTTCAAATATCAGTGCGAAACTTCAATCGCTGCATAACTGCACCACACGGTGATCAAAATAATCACTAAAATCAAACAATCAAAACATATACCTCATAAACAAGCCAAACTAAAATCCATATCCCCAATGAATAAGAAACAAAACCACAAATTGAAGGAGGAGGGTTTACCCGGAGGGAAGTAGTGTCGGGGAAGAGAAGCGGGGCACTGGAAAATGCGCCAGCAAGAGGAGGGGATGCTAGTGAGAAGGACTGGCTGTCGAAGGGAGGCATGCGCGTAGGCTGTCTGGCGAGGAGAGGGTGGCGCGGTGCGGTGTGACTTTTCGGAAAAGGGGGAGGAGGCGGCGAGGGTGGCGACTGGAGAGGGAAAAGGCGCGGCGAGGGCGGTGGCTGGAGAGGGAGGAGGCACGGCGAGGGCGGCAGCCGGAGAGGGAGGAGGCGCGGTGAGGGCGGCGACCAGAGAGGGAGGAGGCGCGACGAGGGCTAAGGGGGAAAAAGGGGTAGCACGACGGGGGTGGGGGGGGTATTCGGCCATGTAAGGGGAAGGGGGAGAGAGTGAGTTAGGGTAAAAAAAATAAAATAAAATAAAATAAAAACAAACAATAATAATAATAATACTAATAATAAAATAAAGAAATGAATAACATATAGACTATGGGGATAAAAGAAAAGAGTGTAAAATAAACAAAATAATAAAATAATAACAAATAATAATGAACAAATTAAGAATTTTAATAAACTCCAACAATAATAATAATAATAACAATTTTATAAATATGTAAATAATTTAATATTCTAAGCCTAATTAAAATATTAACTAAAATATTAATAATAAAATTATTAACTAAGAGCGGACACCGCGCACGGTCTCACGCGCGGGGTCGCGCACATGGTTGCGTGTCTCAAAAACAACACATTCGATAACAAACAATCCCTTAACAAAAATTAGGAACTGTGCAAGGTGCGCATACGCTCACACGTTCGTATAAAAATGAGATTTTCTTTTAATTTAAAACCGGTTCAAAACACAGTTCAAAAACGAGACCCAAAATAATTAAAATGAAACAAAGCATCAGGTTGGGGTGTGACAGGAAAGGTCACATGGAACATGACTTCCCGACTAGATGTGCTAAGCAGCCAAGACCGATATCTGATGGACCACCACGAAAAATGCAACACCATGATCAGAGATCTCCCAGGTGTGGATAGGGTGGTCTCTAGAGAAGTGGAGAATTTAGAGGATCAAGAAGAGTTGTAGGTGGAGGGAATTTTTTTTTTGAAATCCTTCATCAACCACCATCATGTGGTCCACGTCAGGCTCAAGGAGCTAGCGGTCAGGTCCGTAGATAGCTGCAAGGTTTGGAGGCTTATGACTACTCAGTTCATGACATGATCAAAGGGCTGATATATATAAATATTAATTTTCTTCTATACCATTATAAATATGTATCATTCATTATTTCATTAAATTAATTCTGGTCCGAGAGGTGGAACTCATAGTTGAGGCACTAGCACAATGTCTTTATCTTGAGGTTCCTACATGGAATTATTCTTTTGTATCTTTTATCTACCAGTAGTGATAGCTATCACTTGGATGAGAGATATTAATATTGAACATTTTGGTCATCATGATGGAACCCTACGACGTCATACTGGGTATGGATTGGTTATCCATGGTATGAGCCCAGACCGACTGTCACCACAGACTAGTTAAATGCCTATGCACTGATGGGATGAGATTATCCTTTTTTGGTGAGGGAGATCTCATTTCAGTACAATTGAACTAAGTGAGAAGGATGATACAACCCATCACCCATTAGTTGGAAAGTGTATCCCTAAGCGATGCAGTCTCTTCAGGAAACTGGATTTCTTCAGTTGTGGAGGATTATATGGATGTCTTTACTATGGAAGTTTCGAGGCTACCTTAAAATAGGGAGATTGATATTTTCATAGACTTGCATCTTGGGACTACCCCAATATCTTCTACGGCATATCAGATGGCAGCTACTGACCTCTGGGAGTTGCATTTGTAGTTAGAGGACCTTCATGAGAAAGGTTTCATCCGATCCAGTGTGTCCCCTCGAGTGACTCTAGTTTTGTTCGTGAAATGGAAGATAGAAGATTGTGGATTTTCATATATTATCATCACCTGAACCGAGCCATGATAAATAAAAATTAATCCTTTCTAATAATTTTTGTCCAATTTGATGAGTTTCAAGGAGTGAGATGGTTCTCAATGATCAATCTCAGACCTGTATACCACTAGTTGAGGGTTCATGAGGCTCACATTCCAAATTTAGTATTCCAATGTCACCACAGACTCAATGAATTTTCTACTGATTCCCTTTGGTGTGAAAAATTAATCTGCCATGTGTATGGATTTGATAACCCAGGTCTTCCAGCCATACATTGAACAATTTGTTTTTTTCTTCATCGATCACTTACTCTTCCACTCTGCAACATGGGATGAGCGTGTATAGCACTTGTGGATAGTCCTAGACTATCTTTGAGATCACCAGATTTAGGAAAATATCTCTCAGTTTCATTTCTGGATATATGTGGTTCTCTTTTTGGGGCATGTTATTTCTACGAATGATTTAGTTGTGGATATAGAAAATATTGAAGCATTTATTTCTTGGGATCCACATAAGAATGTGTCAAAGCTATGAAGCTTTCTTGGATATGAATGTTACTAAAAGAGGTTTTTTGGATGAATTTTATCGTACTATAGCCCATTTGACCACCCTAACATAGAAAGGGAAGTCATTTACCTGGTATGAGCAGTTCCAGAGGGCCTTTAAGGAGTTGAGGTCGAGGTTGAAAAGTGATTTGGTGTTGATACAACTCGAGTAAGGTGTTTAGTTCTTAGTGTATTGTGATTCCTTAGGATCTGGGATTGGTTACGTGTTGATGCAGCAACGAGTAGTTATCCCATATTAGTCAATATATTTAAGACACCATGATAATAATTATGATAATCATGAACTAGAGATGATATCATTATTCTTCTGCATGATAATGTGGATGAAATACCTTCTGGGGGAGTGCTTTGTAGTTTAATCAGACCACTAGAGTCTCAGGTACGTCTTCACTCAAAGAAACATGAACCTAATTCAATGAAACTGGTTGGAGTTCCTGTAAGAATATGACTTCAAGATTATCTCTACTTTTAGTAAGGGAAACCTTGTAGAATATTACCTTAGCAGGAAGTACCAGGATCTCCTAGTGTGGGAATCTTATAATTAGTTAGTTTCCCTACAGCTGACCCTAGTGGAGAAAGAGGGTACATCCTTTCTTTAGTTGATGGTGTTGAATACTTTGCTTCTCAACCATGGGAGAGAGTCCCAGGTGTTAGAGAGTAAATACGAGCTCTTATGTGATCAAATATCCACAGGCGATGCACTTGATTGATATTTTTTAGGAGGGAATCATGACATATTATTCTAGGGATGAATAGTGGTTCCAGTCGTGATGTGGGGGAAGGTGATGCGGGATTTAGACACTTTTCACCTAGATGTACATCTTGGATTGGGTAATATGTAAATATACCATCAATGATATTTTTTTTGGTCTAGCATGAGATAAAGCGTAGAAGAGTTCATCTTTATATACCTCACCTATCAGCAGGTGAATGATGAGGACCAAGTTCTGGAAGGTTTATTGCGGCCTCTTGAGATCCCTAAGTGGAAATGGGATAAAGTATCCATGGAATTCATTACAGTTATTCCAAAAAGAGTGAAGGGACATTATTCTATATGGTTGGTAGTTTAATAACTTATGAATATGGAACATTTACTTACTATCAGTGAGTAGAGTTTGGGGGATATTTTGGGGAAGATGTATATTTGGGAGATCATTGGACTTTACCGGGAACCCTTGATGATTTTCTTCGATCGTGATTGGAGGTTTACATCATGTTTGTGGATACAACTGCATGATAATTTCAGAACCCATATAAGAATGAGTACATTCTTTCACCCCTAGACTTTTTGGAAAATTGAGTGCAATATCAATGGGAATGTGGATATGTTAAGGGATTGCATGTTGGACTTTGATCGGAGTTGAGAGGATCACCTTCCCTTGGTATATTTTATGGGAAAAAACATTCAATCTACCATTGGAATGTAACCTTTTAAAGACTTTTACTGGATACCATATATGTAACATCCCAAATAAGTAATTAATAATAGATATTCTTATCTATGTCTATTTATGAATTATATAGTGTTTTAGAGGCATAAAATGAGAATAATTCCAATCTTAAGCATTAAATAATCTAATATTTTTAAAAGATTGTTTTACCGCCTTTTGATGGAGAACAATTTTATAAGATATATCTGTCAAAATAAACTTATTCTTTATGATTGGGACATTGACATTTACTTTGGATAAATTTTTGGTATTTTTCTGATAATGTTCATTTTTTAATGAATAGTGAAAAGTGTTGTATTTTAATTCAAAACATCTTTTTAATATAATCTATTTATATAGTTATATTACCTTTTTAATTGGTTTTAAAGTGATATTAGAATATATTTTTACCATTTAATCCAATGGTGGTCATTGGAATTAATATCACTTTGAGATTGGACATAAATGAGTGTCAATCTTTTCATAGATATTGTTTCTTAAAAACACGCTATTTGATTTGACAACGGGATTTAAATACAAAATTAATTAATGCAACTTCTATGTTTTGAATTTGGTAAAATAGACATAATTTTAGAATTCAGAATATCAGATATAGGTTTGGGTGAATTTTTGGTATTTTTCTGAAAAACATTAATTCTTGATGAATAGTGAAACCACAAAGTGGTAGTTACAAAAACTGATTTTTCGTTTAAATGGAACTTTACCACTTCTGTGATTTGAATTTCAAATATCAAATATAAATTATATTCATTATTAAGTAAAATTTGGTTCAATGGGATGAAAATAATTTTTGATGAAAAGTAACTTTTAAGTTTTATTAATCACGATTAAAGGTAATTAGTGTAATTTAAGGTAAAAATGATATTATAATAAAATGAAAATATCTTGACACTTGTCCTAACCCTATTGGATGAGTCATGGACGACCAGGAAAACCCATGGGTCGATTTTTTGGACCACATGGAGCCACTTGGTTTTGATAATGACATTAATGCCTTTTATTTAAAGTAAAAGTAAAAATAGCACAAACATGTATTGTTTTACTAAATTTTTTTTACATGGGGTTATACAAGTCAGATTTTTGACTATAAGTAGTCATTGGAAATATAAAACTATTTCCTACATCATAGTATTTTTTTTAATTTTTAGACATTAAATGAATTAAATTATTTATGACATCATGATGATGCAATGATTACCTCATTATTTAACGATTTAAATAAAATGAAAAGATAATGTAAAATATAAGACCTATACATGTCAAAAACCTATTGGATGGGTGTATTTAGAACTCTTATCACCTTATCCTAGAAATAAATCAATGTGAGATCTTTAAAATCTAAAACTCATTTGAAAATAAAGTAACATTTTATACCTTTCCAAGAGTGCCCGTCATCTCCTCTTATAAAAGGCCCCCACCTATACCTCCTTACCCACACCTCTCAAGCCTTTGGATCGGCCAATATCTAATAATTTTGTCTCTCCAAATCCATCTCCTCATCCTAGAAGTCTTAACTTAGGCAGGAATCTCTTCAAGAAACCCTTTTGGTTCAAACCAAAGAGAGTTACCCAATTTTAAGGTAATGTCTTCACTTGTGTTCTTTTGTTTTATTTTGCTTCTCCAACCATCGAAAAGCTTTTTATTAATTTATTTTGTAACAATTAAAGTATCTCAAATATACTAGGATGTTGTTATAAGAATGATTCTAGCTACACTTACACACACGTACATCTAATGGTTAAAGAACATACTGTTTCTGTGGATGGTGAATTTCTGCCTCACGAAACGATTATTGTTCAATATTCATTTAACACCTTCAAAGTTGGCCATTAATATGTCACTATATTTATATATGATATATAATATGTTTATGTTTTACTTAATCTTCTGTATTTTTCATTTAAGGCATACCTTTATGGTTTCCATTGTGGGAAAACGCGATATCTTCATTTTAGGAAGTGCGGACTACCGCCCCCTCAAACTTATTTGATTCGTTAATACCATATGTGGTATGTATAAAGGATAGATTTAATGATATTATATATGATACCATACTAGAATTATAATAATATTATGTATCATTATTTTTTAATTCCATTAAATATGAAATAGAAATGGAAGTAGCGTTCATGCGTACGTACGACTTACCGTCTCCATGAACGGTGCATTTCATTTCTTACCTCTAAATGTTATGTAATATTATATATTCATGTATATAATGGATATATATGATATATATAATATCTACATAATTAATATAATTCTGTATTTAATAGATATTTTATCCCATGAACAAACTTGTAATTATAAAGAATTTATTTTTGTCTCAAGTAGCAATGATCGAAAAAATGACCATTATTAACTTAAATAATTACACAGTGTTCATAACTTGGTAATAAGTGATATAAAAGGAATAATAAACATGAAAAAGGTTCTTAATAAATTAAAAATTAACTCAAGTTTATTATTCAGGAGGTTAAAGAACGATCGAGTCAAGTCGGACCCGAGGTATGGGACTTCGTCTCAATCTCCGTTCATTGAGGCATATTTTTTTATACACAACTTCATTTTATATGGTGTATAAACCCCTTTTATTTTACATTTATTCAAAAGGAATCTTTTTTATACAAATCATTTACTAAACGAAAAAGGGAATGTTTTATTTTGTCGTACGTATGCGGCGACAACGACTTCTCCGCCACCATGACCATTATTTGAGTTTCAGCTTCCTCTACAAGCCATAAATTTTTTTTAAAATGAAAAAATTAAATACCATGTTTTACTTTTCTTTTATTTTGTTATTGAAAATGGTTTTCACAATGTTTTTTTATATCAATTTGTGGTATTGATATCTTGTGATTGAAATATGGAAATTTTATGTTTCCTTTATGCATGTTTTATGTGATATGATTATGTTATGGTTCTTTGACATTGTTTATGAAGATGGGTGGTTCCATGATAAACTAAGGGCGGGTGAGCCTGATATAGATCACCAATTAATTGGGTAATGCAAAGGAGTTAAACGTTAAGGTTTCTCTGAAGATATTTATGGAATATACTGTGATGGGTATTCCAAACGTAACCAAGAGGGTTACTCCCTACGTAAGAATGTTATGAATGCCTCAATTTGCCTTTATGTCTTATGATTTCTACGATTTATTCATGATTTGATGAGGTATGTTAATGTTCTTATGTTTTATGAGTAAAGTATGATTTCATTGATTCTTATGTATACATGTACTCATGTTTCCTTTCAATATTTTTATATCCCTTACTGAGATTTTTATGCTCATCCCATGTTTTTGAAATGTTTTTCACAGGTCAAGGGAAAGGTACATGATATGATGATAGTGTCAAGGAAGTGTCAAGAAAGAATCCATGTTTTATTTTAAATATGTTTCCATTTATGAGAAAAATTAATACTATCTTTTATTGTAACCACATTGTTTAAATCTGGGATGTAATGCATGTTTTATGATCTAATTCTCTAAAACTCTAAACCTGAAAAGATCCTCAATGTGTATTCTTGAAATATCTCAAGATTAAGTAATGTTTAAGTCCGGGGCCTTATAGTTGGTATCAGAGGTCAGTTTAGATAACTTTAGGAGTTAGAAATATATTAAATGATTATCCAAAAATATTTTTTTATGGTCAAATTGATATGATATAGCATTTAAAGATTACAATGTTGCTTCTCCTAAGATATTTCTGTGCTAAGAATGGGTTTTCATAGAGGAAACTGAAAATATTTTCTGGGAAGAAATATAGAGGGAAATGACCTTTCAAATCAGTATCCAGAGATGGTCAGAATCAGAACTAAATAGTTTGTTGTAGTGATGGCTCAGTTGACTCTGGTGAAAAATGTTGGTTGTGTTTATTGATGATATTTTGGTGTTTTCTAAAAGTAAAGAGGAGTATGAAAGTCATTTAAGGGTTATCTTGCAAACCTTAAAAGAAAAGAAACTGTACGGAAAATTCAGCAAGTGTGAGTTTTGGTTACAAAAAATTTCTTTCCTTGGTCAAATTGTTTCAAAAAATGGCATAACTATTGATCCTGCTAAAACAAAAGTTGTTGAAGAATGTCCAAGACCCACATATGTAACCGAGATCCATAGTTTTCTTGGTTTGGAAGGTTACTACCGAAGGTTTGTTGAAAAATTTTCACGGTTATCTATTCCAATGACTAAGCTAACTCGGAAGGGTGATATGTTTATCTGGACAAAAGAATGTGATGATTGTTTTCAGGAATTGAAAAGAAGATTGGTGAATGCTCCAGTTTTTGCACTACCTTCCAGGAATGGAGAGTTTGTTATCTACAGTGATGCTTCATTGAAAGGACATGGTTGTGTCCTAATGAAGAATGACTAGGTAATTTCTTATGCTTCACGTTAGTTGAAAACACATGAGGTAAATTAACCTACACATGATTTGGAATTAGCTGCTGTTGTTTTCGCTTTAAAAATTTGGAGGCATCATTTGTATGGAGTAAAGTGTGAAATATATACCGATCACAAAAGTTTAAAGTATATATTCACTCAGAAAGAACTGAACATGAGACAGAGGAGATATTTAGAATTAACCATGGATTATGATTGTACAATTCATTACCATCCGGGAAAAGAAAATAAAGTGGCTGATGCTTTGAGTCGAAAAAGTAATTCTTCATTAACAATGCTGCGTTTGGAACGTGATCCTTTGGTTAAGGATATGATAAACTTTGGCATAGAAGTTGTTGGTGCAGGATGTCCTTCTGTTTTGTTTTAGGTATCAGTGAAATCTTCTCTATCAGACATAATTAAGCAAGCACAGAAGCAAGACAGTGAGTTGCAGAAAAAGGTAGAGATGGTTTAGAAGGGTAAGTTGCCTGAATTCAACATTGATAATGACTGTGTTTTGAGATTTGGGAAGAGATTGTGTGTGCCCTTTGATTCACAGTTGAAGAGAGAGTTGTTATGTGAAGCTCATAGTTCTATGTTTTCAGTTCATCTAGGGAGTAATAAGATGTATAGAGATCTTCGAGAGTATTACGGGTGGGACAGAATGAAAAGGGATATTGCTGATTTTACTGTGAAGTGTTTGACTTGTCAATAGGTAAAAGTAGAGAAGCAGTTACCGAAAGGGATTATTCATCCTTTACCAGTACCAGAGTGGAAATGGGAGAATATATCCATTGACTTCACTATGGGATTGTCGAAGACACCTCAAGCTAATAATGCAATCTGGGTTATTGTTGATCGCTTGACTAAATATGCTCATTTCCTTACTATACGAGATAATTTTTCCCTAGATCATTTTTTTAGTTTGTATCTTAAAGAGATAGTTAGGTTACATGTAATTCCTATCTCCATTATATCTGACCGTGATCCCAGGTTCATTTCCAACTTTTGGAAAGGCCTTCAGAAGTCGTTGGGTACTGAATTAAATTTTAGTACAACTTTTCATCCTCAATCAGATGGGCAGTCAGAACGAACAATCCAGACTTTGGAGGATATGCTACGTTCTTTTTTGATGAATTATCAGGGAAGTTGGGACCAAAATCTTTCTTTGGTCGAGTTTTCTTATAATAACGGTTTTCATTCCAGTATACAGATGGCACCATTTGAGGCATTATATGGGAAGCAGGGTCAAACTCCAGCTTTTTGGGATGAAGTAGGTGAAAGCATGTTGATGGGACTGGAATTGGTAGAAGAGTTGGAAGAAAAATATCAGTTGATATAGAGACACATGAGAATATCTCAGAGAAGGCAGAAGAGTTATGCGGACAACAGGAGGAAGAATCTCTCTTTTAAGGTAGGTGATCATGTTTTTCTCAAAGTATCACCATGGAAAAGTGTGATGCGATTTGGTAAGAAAGGAAAGCTGAGTCCAAGGTTCATTAGACCATATAAAATTCTTGATAGAGTTGGATCTATTGCATACCGAGTGGCTTTACCTCCGAGTTTATCTCAGGTACACAATTTTTTTCATGTTTTAATGTTAAGGAAGTAAATGCTAGATCCATCTCATGTTCCGAGTCCAGAGGTAGTTCAGTTGGAAGAGAATCTATCTTATGAGGAACAACTGGTTTAAATTATTGATCACAGGGAGAAAGTGTTGCGGAATAAGGTGATTCATCAAGTAAAGGTTTTGTGGAAGAACCACATGAGTGAAGAGGCAACATGGGAATCTGAAAATGCAATGAGGGATAAATACCCCCATTTATTTGATAAGTAAATAAATTGCGGGGACACAATTTTCTAAAGGGGGGAAGGATGTAACATCCCAAGTATGTAATGAATAATAGATATTCTTATCTGTATCTATTTATGAATTATATAGTGTTTTAGAGGTTTAAAATGAGAATAAATCCAATCTTAAGCATGGAATACTCTAATATTTCTAAAAGATTGTTTTACCACCTTTTGATGGCGAACCATTTTTAAATATAACTTTTGAAAATTTTATAAGCTATATTTGTCAAAATAAACTTATTCTTTATGATTGGGACATTGACATTTACTTTGGATAAATTTCTGGTATTTTTCTGATAATGTTCATTTTTTTAATGAATAGTGAAAAGTGTTGTATTTTAATTCAAAACCCCTTTTTAATATAATTTATTTATACAGTTAGATTAACTTTTTAATTGGGTTTAAAGTGAAATTATAATATATTTTTACCATTTAATCCAATTGTGGTCATTGGAATTAATATCACTTTGAGATTGGACATAAACGAGTGTCAATCTTTTGATAGATATTGTTTCTTAAAAACACGCTATTTGATTTGACAGCGGGATTTAAATATAAAATTAATTAATGAAACTTCTATATTTTGAATTCGGCGAAATAGACATAATTTTTGATTTCAGAATATCAAATATATCTTAGGGTGAATTTTTGGTATTTTTCTGAAAAACATTAATTTTTGATGAATAGTGAAACCACAAAGTGGTAGTTACAAAAACTGATTTTTCGTTTAAATGGACCTTTACCACTTTTGTGATTTGAATTTAAAAAATCCAATATAAATTATTTTCATTATTAAGTAAAATTTGGTTCAATGGGATGAAAATAATTTTTGATGACAAGTAACATTTAAGTATTATTAATCGCGATTAAAGGTAATTAGTGTGATTTAAGGTAAAAATGATATTATAATAAAAGGAAAATATCTTGACACTTTTCATAACCCTATTTTATGAGTCATGGCCGACCAAGATAACCCATGGGTCTATTTTTGGGACCCCATGGAGCCACTTGGGTAAGATAATGACATTGATGACTTTTATTTAAAGTAAAACTAAAAATGGCACAAACATGTATTGTTTTACTAAAAAAAAATTTACATGGGGTTATAAAAGTCAGATTTTTGACTATAAATAGTCATTGGAAAGATAAAACGATTTCCTACATCATAGTATTTTTTTTAAAAAAAAAATATACATTAAATAAATTAAATTATTTATGACATCATGATGATGCAACGATTACCTCATTATTTAACGATTTAAATAAAATGAAACGATAATGTAAAATATAAGACCTAAACATGTGAAAAACCTATTGGATGGGTGGATATCGAACTATTATCACCTTCTACTTTAAGTAAATCAATGTGGGACCTTTAAAATCCGAAACACATTTGAAAATAAAGTAACATTTTATACCTTTCCAAGAGTGCCCCTCCTCTCCTCTTATAAAAGGCCCCCACCTCTACCTCGTTACCCACACCTCTCAAGCCTTTGGATCAGCCAAGCTCTGATCATTTTGTATCTCCACATACCTCTCCTGAGCCTATAATCCTTACCTTAGGCAAGAATCTCTTCAAGAAACCCTTTTGGTTCAAACCAAAGGGATTTGCCCGATTTTAAGGTAATGTCTTCACTTGTGTTGTTTTGTTTTATTTTGCTTCTACAACCCCCTAAACTCTTTTTATTCATTTCTTTTGTTAAAAATACAGTATATAAAATATACTAGGATGTTGTTATAATAAGGATTCGAGCTACAATTATACACACCTACACTTAATGGTTAAAGAACATATTGTTTCTGTGGATGGTGAATTTCTGCCTCACGAAACGATGATTGTTCAATATTCTTTTAAAACCTTTAGAGGTGGCCATTAAGATGTCAATATATTTATATATGATATATAATATGTTTATGTTTTACTTAATCTTATGTATTTTTCACTTATGGCATACCATTATGGTTTCTATTATGGGCAACCGCGATATCTTCATTTTAGGAAGTGCGGACTACCACCTCCTCAAAGTGATTTGATTCGTTAATACCATATGTGGTACGTATAAAGGATAGATTTAATTAAATTATATATGATACCATACTATAATTATAATATTATTATGTATCATTATTTTTTAATTCCATTAAATATGAAATAGAAATGGAAGTAGCGTTCAAGCGTACATACGGCTTACCATCTCCATGAACATTGAATTTCATTTCTTACCTCTAAATGTTAAGTAATATTATAAATTCATTTTATAATGGATATATATGATATATATGATATCTAAATAAATAATATAATTCTGGATATAGTAGATATTTTATCCCATGAACAAACTTGTAATTATAAAGAGTTTATTTTTGACTCAAGTAGCAATGATCGACAAAATGACCATTATTAACTTAAATAACTACATAGTGTTCATAACATGGTAATAAGTGATATAAAAGGAATAATTAACTTGAAAAAGTTTCTTAAGAAAGTATAAATTAACTCAAGTTTATTATTCAGGAGGTTAAAGAACGACGAGTCAAGTCAGACTCGAGGTATGGGACCTCGTCTCAATCTCCTTTCATTGAGGCATATTTTGTTTTATACACAACTTTATTTTATACGGTGTATAAAGCCCTTTGACTTTTACATTTAGTCAAAATGAATCTTTTTTATATGAAGCATTTACTAAACGACAAAAGGGAATGTTTTTTTGTCGTATGTATATGGCGACAACGACTTCTCCGCCGCCATGACCATTATTTGAGTTTCAGCTTCCTATACTAGCCATAGATTTTTTTTTAAAATGAAAAAAAATTAATACCATGTTTTAATTTTCTTTTATTTTGGTATTGAAAATGGTTTTCACAATGTTTTTATTATATCAATGTGTGGTATTGATATCTTGTGATTGAAATATGGAAATGTTATGTTTCCTTTATGCATGTTTTATGTGATACGATTATGTTATGGTTCTTGGGCATTGTTTATGAAGACGGGTGGTTCTGTGATAAACCAAGGGCAGGTGAGCCTGATATAGCTCTCTAATGCATTGGGTAGCACGAAAGAGTTAAACGTTAAGGTTACTTTGAAGAGATTTAGGGAATATACTGTGATGGGTATTCCAAACCTAACCAAGAGGGTTACTCCCTACGTAAGAATGTTATGAATGCCTCAAGTTACCTTTATGTCTTATGATTTCTATGATTTATTCATGATTTCATGAGGTATGTTAATGTGATTATTTTTTATGAGTAAAGTATGATTTCATTGATTCTTATGTATACATGTACTCATGTTTCATTTCCATATTTTTATATCCCTTATTGAGCTTTTTATGCTCATCCCATGTTTTTGAAATGTTTTTCACAGGTCAAGGGAAAGGTACATGATATGATGATAGTGTCAAGGAAGTGTCAAGAAAGAATCCATGTTTTATTTTAAATATGTTTCTGTTGATGGGAAAAATGAATACTATCTTTTATTGTAACCACATTGTTTAAATGTGGGATGTAATGCATGTTTTATGATCTAATTCTCTAAAACTCTAAACCTGAAAAGATCCTCAATGTGTATTCTTGAAATATCTCAAGATTAATTAATGTTTAAGGCCAGGGATTTATAATATAGGTGTAACGACCCAATCTTTTTGAGTAGTATATTAACTTACTCTTATTGATTTAATAAGATGTTAATGGTTAATGCAGAAAGAGGAGTCGATGGCTTCATCCAGTAGACTCAACCCTTATGAAGCCCACTTATCAGAGCTTGGGAAGGAGGTAGAATCTGTGGGCTTCGCTTTGGACCAAGCCCAAGCCGAACTCCAGCGTGTCAAGCTTGAACGGAAACGCCTGCGGGAGAAGTTCAAGTTAGTATAGATTACTACTAGGGCAATGTTATCTGAGCCTCCCTCAGATTCTCTCACCATAGCACACCTTACACTCAGGTCTTATGCCGGTGTTATAAGGGGCTATGTGACGAGACCCTAGCTTCCTTGTGTAATCTCTTCGGGTGAATAAATTGAGATTTCTTCCTTTAGTGATGTTTGTGAAATTTCAAACGTCCAGATAATTTTAGAATGTATTTTATTGATGAATTTTGAAAAAGGGATATTTTGAAATATTTATGTAAACCCTAAATAACTAATGATGTGTAATGATTTTCAAAAAATGGTCTTCTACAAAAGTGTTCATTAAGGAATTTGGAGTCTAATAAGATCAACTTAATTTTTGATGAATAGTAAATAGTGAATAGTGATTTTACGCTTAGGATTAGTAATGTGACCAAATGGATTAGAAATCTCACTTAAAGAAAGTTTTAAAATAATCTAGGCACCTTGATTAAGTAATGTGATTCAATAAAATGGGTAAATAACGGTTTCATAAATTATTATTCAAGTATTAGTTTTTTCGGATGAATAGTGTTTTTTAATTAAAAATTTAATTAAAAATAATTAGAAAATTATTTTTATAAAAATGACTTTATTTTTGAACTCAGAGCATCGATATTATGTTATGGTAATTTTTGGGGATTTTTCTGAAAAAATAAATTTTCGGTGAATAGTGTATTTATTTAAAAATAAAATTAAAAATATTTAGAAAATTATTTTTATAAAATGGAGTTCATTTTTGAAATCATAGCATTGATATTTGGTTAAGGTGAAATTTTGGGATTATTCTGAAAAAGTTGAATTTTCGGTGAATAGTGAAAGTATAGTTTTTAAGTTACGGGTGTTTAATGACATCATTAAATGATGTATTAAGTATATATTCAATATGGTCGAATTATGAATAGTAAGATAAGGTGTGAGGTGTCCCAAGTGGCCAATACCATGGGCAAATACCATGGGCAAGCCCATGGTTTTGCCAAAACCACTAGTGAGGTGTCCCTTGGCCATTAATGCTTTGTCCCCTCACTTTCCCTATAAATACCCACCCTTTCCTCCTTTAGTTTTCACTCCCAACTCTCCCCCAACGAATTTCCGGTCTTCTTACCTTCCAAGGAGTCCTCCCAAGGTGCCCCCAATCCCTCAATGTCCAATCCTTTGAGTTTCAAGAGTCACGTTTTAAGGTAAGGGATCCGACCCCTCTCTTTCTTTTCATGTAATCTCTTTTATGTCATTCCTTTTCTGCTCCATGTTTTTATGTGAGAGGATGTTCTTTTATATTCCTCTTACTGCCCTTTCATGTTTATATGATGATAGATCCCCTCTTACTCTCATCATTTCGTTTTATGAAAGTTTAAGTGACACCGTTAGGCTGCCGAATTTTTAAGGGATTCTTTCACCCTTCTCATTTTTCAAGTTTGATTTTCATGTCAAGTCTTTCAAGTTCTTTTTTTTATGTTGGGGTATGATCTATATATCTATCATACTGATCTCTTATGATCATATGATGAGATACCCTATTTGATCATGAAAATTCATTTTTATTGAAGTTTAAGTGACGCCGTTAGGCTGCCGAATTTTCATAAGAGAAATCTAATTTTTGTCTTCCTTCCATGCTTTTCTTTTCAAATGGTATGTCCTCCAAATTTCATTTCCAGGTCCATATATCCTTCTTATTCTTTCACCCTACTGTTTTATGGATCATTTATGAGTGGGTGACCCATGTCCCCTCCCATTTCAATGTTTTCTAAAACCCCAAAACTTAGCCGTTATGCTGCAGAATTTTCCCCTCAAAATGCCTCTCTCTTTTCTCAAAAATTGTTTTATGTTATAAAGTGAATACTCAAAGCTCTTATTTCTACAAGGGTATTCACATATATATCAAAATCTTCCATTTTAAATTCTGGGATTTACATACATGAGACCCGCATTCCCTTTCCGTGGGTTTAAAGTGACATAAAGATCTTGTCTTTAAAGCAGTTTTAAAACGTTATGATTATGAAATGAAACCCATTTATTTTATGTTATATGGGTTACTTATGAAATGTTTGATGATGAAATATGTGGCTCACATGATAATAAAGACAAATTAAGGGTGCGCCCTGATAGCGCTCCAATGCATTGGGTAATGATGTAACCACTAGAGATTACAATTTTCCTGATACCTTGGTGAATAACCTTGGTAATTTTCAAATGACACCTTGGGGATGGACCTTGGTGATATGTTCATGATTGTCTATTTTAAATGATTTAGCCACATCTTCAAGTTATGGAAAATGTTGTTTTTATTATGAAATGCCTCATGATTTTATTTCTCATACCTTAAAGTTCTTTTCATGTCCTTATTGAAGTATATCAAGTTCACATGTAAAATGTTTCTCTTGTTTCCCTTACTGGGACTTCTGCTCACCCTTTCTTTTGATGTATGTCCCCAGGTTATGAGATGCAGTAATGAACCTAGGATGAACTTAAGGAGAATCCTTTCAAGTGTTTAAGAAGAATGCTTTATGTTGTTTTCATGTATTATGTTCCTGGTTTCCAAGACACTAAACCTTAAAGATCCTCAGTTGTGTGTAATGTAATGAAAGTTTAAGTTATAAAATGGCGGGATACTATAGTTGGTATCAAAGGATGGTTTAGTTATTTGTGGAAATTAGGATATAAAAAAAACATTAGGAAGAACCCTATAGAAAAGTTTAAGTATAGGAAAACTTCCTGGTATTTTGGTAAGTATTGAGTAAGTGGTCTATCAAACAAATACATCCCTGTCTGGATACGAGCAGGTAGAGGCGGGTCTGGCACAGATGTACATAGGGGTAAAACCCGAAAACACCGCTTTGAGCTAGACTCGAACGAGAACTGGTGCACGATAATGGGCCTTGCTGCACTCTTGGGTACGACACTCCCGGGGGATATGTTTGGTTAATCACATGCTTTTTATGAATCATTATGAAGGAATTATAGAGAACTATAATTGTCTAAGCACGAAGTCTTAGTTAAAAGATTCATAAATGAAATAAGTTTCTCACTAAGGTTTTATTCTTTTAGAAAATGGCGGGCAATAGGAGAAACCATGCCGATGGTGACCGCAATGCACCATGTGCTGACGGCCCTCCGATGGAAGCCGGAATGGAAACATTCATGCGAATGATGAACCAACTGACTCAAGTTATGAGTAATAACTTGAATCAAGCTGAGAGGCTGACCTCACCTCGAAGGGAACAACTTTCTGTTGAGTCCTTCATGCGTCAACGACCGCCAACATTCAGTGGATCTACTGACCCATTGGTTGCGGAACAATGTATAAGCTCCATTGAAAAGATATTTTCTGTACTTCATTGTTCGGAACAAGAAAAAGTCACCCTTGCTGTTTACCGCCTAGAGGGAGAAGCTGATCAGTGGTGGTCACTGATCAAAAACACGAAGCCACGAGGAGAGATGGCAGCTATGGAGTGGGAAGAATTTTGGGGGATTTTCTTTAACAAGTATTTCCATCGTTCAATGAGAACGAAAATGGAGAAAGAGTTTCTCGAGCTGAAGCAGAAGGAGAACGAATCTATCGGAAGCTATGAGATGAACTTCACAAGGCTTTCCCGTTATACCTCAAGCTTTATCATGGACCCTAATGGGAAGGTTGATAGATTCTTTGGCGGACTACGACCACATCTGCGGAAGAATCTAGCCAACAGGGACTACGATAGCTATGAAGAAATAGTTCGAAGTGCTATAAAGTTGAACTAGAGTTTGGGGAGACACAGTGGTCTCACAAATCTAATGAGAAGAAGAGAACTCTAGAACCGAGCCTGGGAAGAAGTTTTGATCAGGAAAGAGGTGGAAAGCATATGCAACATGCCACATGCAATAAATTTGGGAAGAAGCATCCGAGGAACTGCTTGATCGGAAGTGGAAAGTGCTATAGGTGTGGAAAAGAAGGCCATATTTCTCGGAATTGTCGTGGTGATATGAAGCCTCAACTTCCCAACACTAACGACAGAGGAAATATGGTTCTGGCCCTACCCGAAGTCACATGCTTCAAGTGTGGACAGCTTGGGCACTTTGCTAATCAATGTCCAAATCCGAGGGCGGTGGAGGGGAATCACCATCAACCTCAGCAGAGGCCAAGTGAGCAAGGTCGTGCTTTTGCTATCACAACAACGGAAGTTGATGTTCCGAATGATGTGGTAGCAGGTACTCTTGTTGTCCTCTCAAAACTAGCAAGTGCTTTATTTGATTCTGGTTCTACGCATTCCTTTATTTCTTCCAAGTTTGCAAAGAATATAGAATCAATCCACGAATTGCTTGAGGTAGAGTTGTCAGTCAAGACTCCAAGTGGGATTATCCATGCATCAACAATGTTTAGAGACTCTAGTGTTTACTTTGGTGAGCACAATCTTATCGCAAATCTAGTAGTCATTCCCATGATGGAATTTGACATTATACTAGGGATGGACTGGCTCTCAAAGTATAATGCTAAGATCAAATGCAGAAGTAAGGAAATCTTAGTAGTCTTGAAAGAACGACCTACAGTTATCTTCCAAGGAGAGATATCCCGAACTGATCCCTATCTAGAAGCACCTCCTATAGCTTTCTTTATGGAGTTAATCGGTGGTGATGAAGAAGAAAAGGGAACATACAAATAGAAGATGTTCCGATTGTTCAGGAATACATGGATGTATTTCCTGAGGAGTTACCTGGACCTCCCCCAGAGAGAGAGGTAGAGTTCTCCATTGAACTCGTACCTGGGTCCCAACCGATATCAAAGACTCCGTATAGAATGTAAAATGTGGAGCTAGAGGAGCTAAAGAAACAACTCCAAGACTTGTTGGAGAAGGGGTTTATCCGACCGAGTGTGTCTCCTTGGGGAGCACCAGTTCTCTTTGTGAAGAAGAAGGATGGATCAATGCGGCTATGCATTGATTATAGAGAACTGAACGGGATCACATTGAAGAATAGATACCCTCTTCCAGGAATTGATGATTTATTTGACCAACTTCGTGGGGCTCAATTCTTCTCTAAGATTGACCTTCGATCTGGTTATCATCAACTGAGGGTGAAGAAGGAAGATATTCCAAAGACTGCCTTCCGATCAAGATATGGGCATTATGAGTTTACTGTTATGCCCTTCGGCTTGACTAATGCTCCTGCTATTTTCATGGATTTGATGAATAGAGTCTTTATGGACTACCTTGATAACTTTGTGGTAGTTTTTATTGATGATATTTTGATATATTCAAAAAGTCGTGAGGAGCATGAAGATCATCTGAGGGTTATTTTGAAAACTCTACGGAAGGAGAGGCTCTTTGGGAAGTTCAGCAAGTGTGAGTTTTGGTTACAACAAGTGGCTTTCTTGGGGAACATCGTAACCAATGAAGGAATCTCGGTTGACCCTGCAAAGACAATGGTTGTGGAGGAGTGGCCTCAACCCACAACAGTAACTGAGATTCGTAGTTTCCTTGGTTTAGCGGGATATTATAGGAGGTTTGTGAAAAACTTTTCACAGCTTTCTAATCCACTAACCAAGTTGACTCGAAAAGGGGTTAAGTTCATCTGGACAAAGGAATGCGAGGAAAGTTTCCAAGAGCTGAAGAAGAGATTGGTTACTGCACCTGTGTTAACACTACCCTCTATCGGAGAAGGATTCTTTATTTTTAGCGATGCATCTCTGAAGGGGCTTGGGTGCGTCCTCATGCAAAATGACAACATAATTGCTTATGCATCTCGACAGTTGAAGATTCATGAGCAGAATTATCCTACGCATGATCTAGAGCTGGCGGCAGTTGTTTTTGCTCTAAAGATATGGAGGCACTATCTTTATGGGGAGAAATGTGATATATACACTGACCACCAAAGTCTAAAGTATATTTTCACTCAGAAAGAATTGAACATGAGACAAAGGAGATGGTTGGAGCTTATTAAAGACTATGATTGTTCAATTCATTATCACCCTGGAAGAGCAAACAAAGTCGCGAATGCGTTAAGCAGGAAAGATCCTGTTGTTCTGGCAACAATGAGGATCCTGGGAGATCCCTTGATTAAAGATCTAGTAAAACTGGACATGGAAATTATAAGGAAAGGGACATCATCAACCCTATCCCAAATGATTTCTCAACCTTCATTACTAGAGAAGATCAAGAAGGCTCAAAAAGAAGATCCTTTGCTGCAGGAGAAGTTCGAGGCTGTAAAGGATGGGAAGTTCCCTGATTTCAATATTGATCAAGAAGGTGTATTGATATTTCGTACAAGATTATGTGTTCCATCTATTCCGGAGATAAAGAAAGAACTGATGGATGAAGCTTATAGCTCTACTTTCTCTATACATCTGGGAAGCACTAAGATGTATAGAGACCTTCGTGATCATTATTGGTGGGATAACATGAAGAGGGAGATTGCCGATTACACTACAAGGTGCCTGGTGTGTCAGCAAGTAAAGGCAAAAAGACAACTTCCTAAGGGGGTATTACAACCGCTACCCATACCAGTATGGAAGTGGGATAATATCACCATGGACTTTGTAACTGGTCTCCCAAAAACATCCAAAGGAAACAATGTGATATGGGTTATTGTGGACCGTCTCACCAAGACAGCCCATTTTATCTCTATTCGGGAAAATTTCTATCTGGATCAGCTTGCCAAGATATACGTGAAGGAAGTGGTAAGGCTGCATGGGGTACCACTATCCATCGTATCTGATCGTGACCCAAGATTCACATCAAAATTCTGGAGAAGTCTTCAGCATGCTCTGAATACTGAATTGAATTTTAGTACGGCCTATCATCCTCAAACTGATGGCCAATCTGAAAGGACTATTCAGACACTCGAAGACATGTTGAGATTATGCTCAATGGAATTTAAAGGTGGATGGGATCAACACCTCCCATTAGTGGAGTTCTCCTATAACAACAGCTTCCATGCGAGTATTCAGATGGCACCCTATGAAGCTCTGTATGGAAAGCGGTGTAGAACTCCTACTTGTTGGGATGAAACTGGTGAGAGGAAGCTTCTTGGGCCTGATCTTGTGCAAGAAATGACAGAACAGGTTCATGCCATCCAACAACACATAAAAGCTGCTCAGAGTCGGCAGAAGAGCTATGCTGACAATCGACGAAGAGACTTGGAGTTTGGTGTTGGTGACAAAGTCTTCCTTCGAATCTCTCCATGGAAGAGAGTCATGCGGTTTGGGAAGAAAGGGAAGCTCAGCCCTAGGTACATTGGCCCCTATGAAATCCTTGATCGCATAGGAGCAGTGGCCTATCGTCTAGCACTTCCACCGAACCTAGCTCAAGTTCACAATGTCTTCCATGTATCTCTCTTGAGGAAGTACATACCCGACCCTTCGCATGTACTGAACCCAGAGGTGGTACAACTTGAACATGACCTCTCTTATGAGGAGCATCCAGTGGAGATCTTGGACCGTAGAGACAAGGTCCTACGAAACAAGACTACCCACCTTGTGAAAGTGTTGTGGAGGAATCATAAATATGAAGAAGCGACTTGGGAGCCTGAGGAAACGATGAAGCAAAAGTACCCTCACCTTTTCGACTAGGCCTCAAGTATAAATTTCGGGGACGAAATTTCTTAAGGGGGGAAGAATGTAACGACCCAATCTTTTTGAGTAGTATATTAACATACTCTTATTGATTTAATAAGATGTTAATGGTTAATGCAGAAAGAGGAGTCGATGGATTCATCCAGTAGACTCAACCCTTATGAAGCCCACTTATCAGAGCTTGGGAAGGAGGTAGCATCTGTGGGCTTCGCTTTGGACCAAGCCCAAGCCGAACTCCAGCGTGTCAAGCTTGAACGGAAACTCCTGCGGGAGAAGTTCATGTTAGTATAGATTACTACTAGGGCAATGTTATCTGAGCCTCCCTCATATTCTCTCACCATAGCACACCTTACACTCAGGTCTTATGCCGGTGTTATAAGGGGCTATGTGACGAGACCCTAGCTTCCTTGTGTAATCCCTTTGGGTGAATAAATTGAGATTTCTTCCTTTAGTGATGTTTGTGAAATTTCAAACGTCCAGATAATTTTAGAATGTATTTTATTGATGAATTTTGGAAAAGGGATATTTTGAAATATTTATGTAAACCCTAAATAACTAATGATGTGTAATGATTTTCAAAAAATGGTCTTCTACAAAAGTGTTCATTAAGGAATTTGGAGTCTAATAAGATCAAATTAATTTTTGATGAATAGTAAATAGTGAATAGTGATTTTACGCTTAGGATTAGTAATGTGACCAAATGGATTAGAAATCTCACTTAAAGAAAGTTTTAAAATAATCTAGGCACCTTGATTAAGTAATGTGATTCAATAAAATGGGTAAATAACGGTTTCATAAATTATTATTCAAGTATTAGTTTTTTTCGTATGAATAGTGTTTTTTAATTAAAAATTTAATTAAAAATAATTAGAAAATTATTTTTATAAAAATGACTTTATTTTTGAACTCAGAGCATCGATATTATGTTATGGTAATTTTTGGGGATTTTTCTGAAAAAATAAATTTTCAGTGAATAGTGTATTTATTTAAAAATAAAATTAAAAATATTTAGAAAATTATTTTTATAAAATGGAGTTCATTTTTGAAATCATAGCATTGATATTTGGTTAAGGTGAAATTTTGGGATTATTCTGAGAAAGTTGAATTTTCGGTGAATAGTGAAAGTATAGTTTTTAAGTTACGGGTGTTTAATGACATCATTAAATGATGTATTAAGTATATATTCAATATGGTCGAATTATGAATAGTAAGATAAGGTGTGAGGTGTCCCAAGTGGCCAATACCATGGGCAAATACCATGGGAAAGCCCATGGTTTTGCCAAAACCACTAGTGAGGTGTCCCTTGGCCATTAATGCTTTGTCCCCTCACTTTCCCTATAAATACCCACCCTTTCCTCCTTTAGTTTTCACTCCCAACTCTCCCCCAACGAAGTTATGGTCTTCTTACCTTCCTAGGAGTCCTCCCAAGGTGCCCCCAAGCCCTCAAGGTCCAATCCATTGATTTTCAAGAGTCACGTTTTAAGGTAAGGGATCCGACCCCTCTCTTTCTTTTCATGTAATCTCTTTTATGTCATTCCTTTTCTGCTCCATGTTTTTACGTGAGAGGATGTTCTTTTATATTCCTCTTACTGCCCTTTAATGTTTATATGATGAGAGGTCCCCTCTTACTCTCATCATTTCGTTTTATGAAAGTTTAAGTGACGCCGTTAGGCTGCCGAATTTTTAAGGGATTCTTTCACCCTTCTCATTTTTCAAGTTCGATTTTCATATCAAGTCTTTCAAGTTCTTTTTTTTATGTTGGGGTATGATCTCTATATCTATCATACTGATCTCTTATGATAATATGATGAGAGACCTTATTGATCTTGCAAATTCATTTTTATTGAAGTTTAAGTGACGCCGTTAGGCTGCCGAATTTTCATAAGAGAAATCTAATTTTTGTCTTCCTTCCATGATTTTCTTTTCAAATGGTATGTCCTCCAAATTTCATTGCCAGGTCCATATATCCTTCTTATTCTTTCACCCTACTGTTTTATGGATCATTTATGAGTGGGTGACCCATGTCCCCTCCCATTTCAATGTTTTCTAAAACCCCGAAACTTAGCCATTATGCTGCAGAATTTTCCCCTCAAAATGCCTCTCTTTTCTCAAAAATTGTTTTATGTTATAAAGTGAATACTCAAAGCTCTTATTTTTACAAGGTTATTCACATATATATCAAAATGTTCCATTTTAAATTCTGGGATTTACATACATGAGACCCTCATTCCCTTTCCGTGGGTTTAAAGTGACGTAAAGATCTTGTCTTTAAAGCAGTTTTAAAACGTTATGATTATGAAATGAAACCCATTTATTTTATGTTATATGGGTTACTTATGAAATGTTTGATGATGAAATATGTGGCTCACATGATAATAAAGACAAATTAAGGGTGCGCCTTGATGGCGCTTCAATGCATTGGGTAATGATGTAACCACTAGAGATTACAATTTTCATGATACGTTGTTGAATAACCTTGGTAATTTTCAAATGACACCTTGGGGATGGACCTTGGTGATATGTTCATGATTGTCTATGTTAAATGATGTAGCCACATCTTCAAGTTATGGAAAATGTTGTTTTTATTATGAAATTCCTCATGATTTTCTTTCTCATACCTTAAAGTTCTTTTCATGTCCTTATTGAAGTATATCAAGTTCACATGTAAAATGTTCCTCTTGTTTCCCTTACTGGGCCTTCTGCTCACCCTTTCTTTTGATGTATGTCCCCAAGTTATGAGATGCTGTAATGAACCTAGGATGAACTTAAGGAGAAGCCTTTCAAGTTTTTAAGAAGAATGCTTTATGTTGTTTTCATGTATTATGTTCCTGGTTTCCAAGACACTAAACCTTAAAGATCCTCAGTTGTGTGTAATGTAATGAAAGTTTAAGTTATAAAATGGAGGGATGCTATAGTTGCTATCAAAGGATGGTTTAGTTATTTTTGGAAATTAGGATATAAAAAAACATTAGGAAGAACCCTATAGAAAATTTTAAGTATAGGAAAACTTCCTGGTATTTTGGTAAGTATTGAGTAAGTGGTCTATCAAACAAATACATCCCTGTCTGAATACGAGCAGGTAGAGGCGGCTCTGGCACAGATGTACATAGGGGTAAAACTCGAAAACACCGCTTTGAGCTAGACTCGAACGGGAACTGGTGCACGATAACGGGCCTTGCTGCACTCTTGGTTACGACACTCTCGGGGGATATGTTTGGTTAATCACATGCTTTTTATGAATCATTATGAAGGAATTATAGAGAACTATAATTGTCTAAGCACGAAGTCTTAGTTAAAAGATTCATAAATGAAATAAGTTTCTCACTAAGGTTTTATTCTTTTAGAAAATGGCGGGCAATAGGAGAAACCGTGCCGATGGTGACGGCAATGCACCATGTGCTAACGACCCTCCGATGGAAGCCGGAATGGAAACATTCATGCGAATGATGAACCAACTGACTCAAGTTATGAGTAATAACTTGAATCAAGCTGAGAGGCCGACCTCACCACGAAGGGAACAACTTTCTGTTGAGTCCTTCATGCGTCAACGACCGCCAACATTCAGTGGATCTACTGACCCATTGGTTGCGGAACAATGGATAAGCTCCATTGAAAAGATCTTTTCTGTACTTCATTGTTCGGAACAAGAAAAAGTCACCCTTGCTGTTTACCGCCTTGATGGAGAAGCTAATCAGTGGTGGTCACTGATCAAAAACACGTAGCCACGAGGAGAGATGGAAGCTATGGAGTGGGAAAAATTTTGGGGGATTTTCTTTAACAAGTATTTCCCTCGTTCAATGAGAACGAAAATGGAGAAAGAGTTTCTCGAGCTGAAGCAGAAGGAGAACGAATCTGTCGGAAGCTATGAGATGAACTTCAAAAGGCTTTCCCGTTATACCTCAAGCTTTGTCATGGACCCTAATGGGAAGGTTGATAGATTCTTTGGCGGACTACGACCACATCTGCGGAAGAATCTAGCCAACAGGGACTACGATAGCTATGAAGAAATAGTTCGAAGTGCTATGAAAGTTGAACTAGAGTTTGGGGAGACACAGTGGTCTCACAAATCTAATGAGAAGAAGAGAACTCTAGAACCGAGCATGGGAAGAAGTTTTGATCAGGAAAGAGGTGGAAAGCATATGCAACATTCCACATGCAATAAATGTGGTAAGAAGCATCCGGGGAACTGCTTGATCGGAAGTGGAAAGTGCTATAGGTGTGGAAAAGAAGGCCATATTTCTCGGAATTGTCGTGGTGATGTGAAGCCTCAACTTCCCAACACTAACGACAGAGGAAAGATGGTTCTGGCCCTACCCGAAGTCACATGCTTCAAGTGTGGACAGCTTGGGCACTTTGCTAATCAATGTCCAAATCCGAGGGCGGTGGAGGGGAATCACCATCAACCTCAGCAGAGGCCAAGGGAGCAAGGTCGTGCTTTCTCTATCACAACAACTGAAGTTGAAGTTCTGAACGATGTGGTAGCAGGTACTCTTGTTGTCCTCTCAAAACTAGCAAGTGCTTTATTTGATTCTGGTTCTACGCATTCCTTTATTTCTTCCAAGTTTGCAAAGAATATAGAATCAATCCCAGAATTTCTTGAGGTAGAGTTGTCTGTCAAGACTCCAAGTGGGATTATCCATGCATCAACAGTGTTTAGAGACTCTAGTGTTTACTTTGGTGAGCACAATCTTATCGCAAATCTAGTAGTCATTCCCATGATGGAATTAGACATTATACTAGGGATGGACTGGCTCTCAAAGTATAATGCTATGATCAAATGCAGAAGTAAGGAAATCTCAGTAGTCTTGAAAGAACGACCTACAGTTATCTTCCAAGGAGAGATATCCCTAACTGATCCCTATCTAGAAGCACCTCCTATAGCTTTCTTTATGGAGTTAATCGGTGGTGATGAAGAAAGAAAAGGGAGCATACAAATAGAAGATGTTCCGATTGTTCAGGAATACATGGATGTATTTCCTGAGGAGTTACCTGGACCTCCCCCAGAGAGAGAGGTAGAGTTCTCCATTGAACTCGTACCTTGGTCCCAACCGATATCAAAGACTCCGTATAGAATGGCAAATGTGGAGCTAGAGGAGCTAAAGAAACAACTCCAAGACTTGTTGGAGAAGGGGTTTATCCGACCGAGTGAGTCTCCTTGGGGAGCACCAGTTCTCTTTGTGAAGAAGAAGGATGGATCAATGCGGCTATGCATTGATTATAGAGAACTGAACGGGATCACAGTGAAGAACAGATACCCTCTTCCAAGAATTGATGATTTATTTGACCAACTTCGTGGGGCTCAATTCTTCTCTAAGATTGACCTTTGATCTGGTTATCATCAACTGAGGGTGAAGAAGGAAGATATTCCAAAGACTGCCTTCTGATCAAGATATGGGCATTATGAGTTTACTGTTATGCCCTTCGGCTTGACTAATGCTCCTGCTATTTTCATGGATTTGATGAATAGAGTCTTTATGGACTACCTTGATAACTTTGTGGTAGTTTTTATTGATGATATTTTGATATATTCAAAAAGTCGTGAGGAGCATGAAGATCATCTGAGGGTTATTTTGAAAACTCTACGGAAGGAGAGGCTCTTTGGGAAGTTCAGCAAGTGTGAGTTTTGGTTACAACAAGTTGCTTTCTTGGGGCACATCGTAACCAATGAAGGAATCTCAGTTGACCCTGTAAAGACAATGGTTGTGGAGGAGTGGCCTCAACCCACAACAGTAACTGAGATTCGTAGTTTCCTTGGTTTAGCGGGATATTATAGGAGGTTTGTGAAAAACTTTTCACGGCTTTCTAATCCACTAACCAAGTTGACTCGAAAAGGGGTTAAGTTCATCTGGACAAAGGAATGCGAGTAAAGTTTCCAAGAGCTGAAGAAGAGATTGGTTACTGCACCTGTGTTAACACTACCATCTATCGGAGAAGGATTCGTTATTTTTAGCGATGCATCTCTGAAGGGGCTTGGGTGCGTCCTCATGCAAAATGACAACATAATTGCTTATGCATCTCGACAGTTGAAGATTCATGAGCAGAATTATCCTACGCATGATCTAGAGCTGGCGGCAGTTGTTTTTGCTCTAAAGATATGGAGGCACTATCTTTATGGGGAGAAATGTGATATATACACTGACCACCAAAGTCTAAAGTATATTTTCACTCAGAAAGAATTGAACATGAGACAAAGGAGATGGTTGGAGCTTATTAAAGACTATGATTTTTCAATTCATTATCACCCTGGAAGAGAAAACAAAGTCGCGGATGCGTTAAGCAGGAAAGATCCTGTTGTTCTGGCAACAATGAGGATCCTGGGAGATCCCTTGATTAAAGATCTAGTAAAACTGGACATGGGAATTATAAGGAAAGGGACATCGTCAACCCTATCCCAAATGATTTATCAACCTTCATTACTAGAGAAGATCAAGAAGGCTCAAAAAGAAGATCCTTTGCTGCAGGAGAAGTTCGAGTCTGTAAAGGATGGGAAGTTCCCTGATTTCAATATTGATCAAGAAGGTGTATTGAAATTTCGTACAAGATTATGTGTTCCATCTATTCCGGAGATAAAGAAAGAACTGATGGATGAAGCTCATAGCTCTACTTTCTCTATACATCCGGGAAGCACTAAGATGTATAGAGACCTTCGTGATCATTATTGGTGGGATAACATGAAGAGGGAGATTGCCGATTACACTACAAGGTGCCTGGTGTGTCAGCAAGTAAAGGCAGAAAGACAACTTCCTAAGGGGGTATTACAACCGCTACCCATACCAGTATGGAAGTGGGATAATATCACCACGGACTTTTTAACTGGTCTCCCAAAAACATCCAAAGGAAACAATGCGATATGGGTTATTGTGGACCGTCTCACCAAGACAGCCCATTTTATCTCTATTCGGGAAAATTTCTCTCTGGATCAGCTTGCCAAGATATACGTGAAGGAAGTGGTAAGGCTGCATGGGGTACCACTATCCATCGTATCTGATCGTGACCCAAGATTCACATCAAAATTCTGGAGAAGTCTTCAGCATGCTCTGAATACTGAATTGAATTTTAGTACGGCCCATCATCCTCAAACTGATGGCCAATCTGAAAGGACTATTCAGACACTCGAAGGCATGTTGATATTATGCTCAATGGAATTTAAAGGTGGATGGGATCAACAACTCCCATTAGTGGAGTTCTCCTATAACAACAGCTTCCATGCGAGTATTCAGATGGCACCCTATGAAGCTCTGTATGGAAAGCGGTGTAGAACTCCTACTTGTTGGGATGAAACTGGTGAGAGGAAGCTTCTTGGGCCCGATCTTGTGCAAGAAATGACAGAACAGGTTCATGCCATCCAACAACACATAAAAGCTGCTCAGAGTCGGCATAAGAGCTATGCTGACAATCGACGAAGAGACTTGGAGTTTGGGGTTGGTGACAAAGTCTTCCTTCTAATCTCTCCATGGAAGAGAGTCATGCGGTTTGGGAAGAAAGGGAAGCTCAGACCTAGGTACATTGACCCCTATGAAATCCTTGATCGCATAGGAGCAGTGGCCTATCGTCTAGCACTTCCACCGAACCTAGCTCAAGTTCACAATGTCTTCCATGTATCTCTCTTGAGGAAGTACATACCCGACCCTTCACACGTACTGAACCCAGAGGTGGTACAACTTGAACATGACCTCTCTTATGAGGAGTAGCCAGTGGAGATCTTGGACCGTAGAGACAAGGTCCTACAAAACAAGACTACCCACCTTGTGAAAGTGTTGTGGAGGAATCATAAATATGAAGAAGCGACTTGGGAGCCTGAGGAAACGATGAAGCAAAAGTACCCTCACCTTTTCGACTAGGCCTCAAGTATAAATTTCGGGGACGAAATTTCTTAAATGGGGAAGAATGTAACGACCCAATCTTTTTGAGTAGTATATTAACTTACTCTTATTGATTTAATAAGATGTTAATGGTTAATGCAGAAAGAGGAGTCGATGGCTTCATCCAGTAGACTCAACCCTTATGAAGCCCACTTATCAGAGCTTGGGAAGGAGGTAACATCTGTGGGCTTTGCTTTGGACCAAGTCCAAGCCGAACTCCAGCGTGTCAAGCTTGAACGGAAACGCCTGCGGGATAAGTTCAAGTTAGTAGAGATTACTACTAGGGCAATGTTATCTGAGCCTCCCTCATATTCTCTCACCATAGCACACCTTACACTCAGGTCTTATGCCGGTGTTATAAGGGGCTATGTGACGAGACCCTAGCTTCCTTGTGTAACCCCTTCGGGTGAATAAATTGAGATTTCTTCCTTTAGTGATTTTTTTGAAATTTCAAACGTCCAGATAATTTTAGAATGTATTTTATTGATGAATTTTGAAAAAGGGATATTTTGAAATATTTATGTAAACCCTAAATAACTAATGATGTGTAATGATTTTCAAAAAATGGTCTTCTAAAAAAGTGTTCATTAAGGAATTTGGAGTCTAATAAGATCAACTTAATTTTTGATGAATAGTAAATAGTGAATAGTGATTTTACGCTTAGGATTAGTAATGTGACCAAATGGATTAGAAATCTCACTTAAAGAAAGTTTTAAAATAATATAGGCACCTTGATTAAGTAATGTGATTCAATAAAATGGGTAAATAACGATTTCATAAATTATTATTCAAGTTTTAGTTTTTTCGGATGAATAGTGTTTTTTAATTAAAAATTTAATTAAAAATAATTAGAAAATTATTTTTTAAAAAATGACTTTATTTTTGAACTCAGAGCATCGATATTATGTTATGGTAATTTTTGGGGATTTTTCTGAAAAAATAAATTTTCGGTGAATAGTGTATTTATTTAAAAATAAAATTAAAAATATTTAGAAATTTATTTTTATAAAATGGAGTTCATTTTTGAAATCATAGCATTGATATTTGGTTAAGGTGAAATTTTGGGATTATTCTGAGAAAGTTGAATTTTTGGTGAATAGTGAAAGTATGGTTTTTAAGTTACGGGTGTTTAATGACATCATTAAATGATTTACTAAGTATATATTCAATATGGTCGAATTATGAATAGTAAGATAAGGTGTGAGGTGTCCCAAGTGGCCAATACCATGGGCAAATACCATGGGCAAGCCCATGGTTTTGCCAAAACCACTAGTGAGGTGTCCCTTGGCCATTAATGCTTTGTCCCCTCACTTTCCCTATAAATACCCACCCTTTCCTCCTTTAGTTTTCTCTCCCAACTCTCCCCCAACGAAGTTCTGGTCTTCTTACCTTCCAAGGAGTCCTCCCAAGGTGCCCCCAAGCCTTCAAGGTCTAATCCTTTGAGTTTCAAGAGTCACGTTTTAAGGTAAGGGATCTGACCCCTCTCTTTCTTTTCATGTAATCTCTTTTATGTCATTCCTTTTCTGCTCCATGTTTTTATGTGAGAGGATGTTCTTTTATATTCCTCTTACTGCCCTTTCATGTTTATATGATGAGAGATCCCCTCTTACTCTCATCATTTCGTTTTATGAAAGTTTAAGTGACACCGTTAGGCTGCCGAATTTTTAAGGGATTCTTTCACCCTTCTCATTTTTCAAGTTCGATTTTCATGTCAAGTCTTTCAAGTTCTTTTTTTTATGTTGGGGTATGATCTCTATATCTATCATACTGATCTCTTATTATCATATGATGAGAGACCCTATTTGATCTTTCAAATTATTTTTTATTGAAGTTTAAGTGACGCCGTTAGGATGCCGAATTTTCATAAGAGAAATCTAATTTTTGTCTTCCTTCCATGCTTTTCTTTTCAAATGGTATGTCCTCCAAATTTCATTTCCCGGTCCATATATCCTTCTTATTCTTTCACCCTACTGTTTTATGGATCATTTATGAGTGGGTGACCCGTGTCCCCTCCCATTTCAATGTTTTCTAAAACCCCGAAACTTAGCCGTTATGCTGCAGAATTTTCCCCTCAAAATGCCTCTCTCTTTTCTCAAAAATTATTTTATGTTATAAAGTGAATACTCAAAGCTCTTATTTCTACAAGGGTATTCACATATATATCAAAATGTTCCATTTTAAATTCTGGTATTTACATACATGAGACCCGCATTCCCTTTCTGTGGGTTTAAAGTGACGTAAAGATCTTGTCTTTAAAGCAGTTTTAAAACGTTATGATTATGAAATGAAACCCATTTATTTTATGTTATATGGGTTACTTATGAAATGTTTGATGATGACATATGTGGCTCACATGATAATAAAGACAAATTAAGGGTGCGCCCTGATAGCGCTCCAATGCATTGGGTAATGATGTAACCACTAGAGATTACAATTTTCATGATACCTTGGTGAATAACCTTGGTAATTTTCAAATGACACCTTGGGGATGGACCTTGGTGATATGTTCATGATTGTCTATGTTAAATGATGTAGCCACATCTTCAAGTTATGGAAAATGTTGTTTTTATTATGAAATGCCTCATGATTTTCTTTCTCATACCTTAAAGTTCTTTTCATGTCCTTATTGAAGTATATCAAGTTCACATGTAAAATGTTCCTCTTGTTTCCCTTACTGGGCCTTTTGATCACCCTTTCTTTTGATGTATGTCCCCAGGTTATGAGATGCAGTAATGAACCTAGGATGAACTTAAGGAGAAGCCTTTCAAGTGTTTAAGAAGAATGCTTTATGTTGTTTTCATGTATTATGTTCCTGGTTTCCAAGACACTAAACCTTAAAGATCCTCAGTTGTGTGTAATGTAATGAAAGTTTAAGTTATAAAATGGCGGGATGCTATAATAGGTCACCTTTATGATGGAAAGATATTAGGGAGACATCTCTTATGGGCCCAGAGTTTGTGCAGGAAACACGAAAGAAAGTGAAGGTCATCTAATAATGGATGAGGACAACATAGAGTAGAAAAATCCTCTGAAAATCACCTTTGAAGGCCCTTGATGTTTGAGCAGCGAGACCACACATTCCTGAGATTATCCCCACAATGAGTAATACAGAGGTTCATCCAGGGAGTCATGTTATCCCAAAGGTTTATCAGGACAGTTGAGATCATGCAGCGGGTTAGAGAGGTTTTTTATAGCCTCACCATTCCCTACAACTAGAGTGGGTTCACGATGTCTTCCACATGTTGTAGTTGAGGAGATTAATGTATGACCCTACACACATCATAGACTGGGTAAGGCTGGACATCAAGGATGGAGCCACCTTTGTAGAGAAAATGGTAGTGATCGAGGATCAATAGTAGAGGACTTTATGTGGATGGACCATCCCTTTGTTTTGTGTGTTATGATAGCATAGAAACATGCAGGACAATTTTAAGGAATGTGAGACCCATGTGAAGGTTCATTATCCCAAGTTATTTTGCCAGTTTTTCTTTTCAAGGATTAAAATATTGAAGGAGGGAATGATGTAGATACCTGATTTTTTTCCTTGTATGTTTTTAAATATTTCTATATATATTTCTAAAGCTATGTGTTGGACAACATGCGATTCTGAGCCCTGATTCACCTGAAATTAATTTTATAAAAATATTAAATATATTTTATATTATAGGTGAAGGTAATTAAAGAATATGGGTTAACTCTTAAATGGAATCTCATATCAGAAATATGATACCACAATTAGGTATGAAATGCGGTTTTTACCCTAGGTGAGACATATAGTGAATCAACAGAGGTTGTTTGGACCCCTCCTTCGTTGATAGTGTGTTTAAGAGAATCAAGTAATTAAATAAATCAAGACCTAAAATTATGTTGTAAATATATCTCTATAGGAATTTTTTCTAGGGTTTTATCATATTTTAAAATTTTGCAGTGAGAGATCTCTCCTCATCACCCCTTTGAAAAATTGAGATCAAATGATGATGAGTCCTTGGATCAACATGAATCGAAGAACGATGAACATATAAACTTCTTCCAATAATTGAATGAGTCCGTTCTTCACCATCGATCAATTGAAAAGAAAGTTAGGACACATATTTTGGTTTTTTTACTCCTCCTGATTAAATGATTGAGCATATCCACTCCCGTCCTTAGATTTATCCCACCTGTGGTCTTGACATGAGCATATATACTGAAATCTAAATTTGGTTCTATTGATTATCTATCCCCGAAGCCACATTCTTGATCTTCAGCCTCTCTTTCATAGCTGATGATGTTATAAACCTTTTTTTGTTGATTTTATCCACTATTCTTCACTTTATTCAACGATAGAATCCCTGTGGTTCCCAATTTGACAATTTCTAGGTGACACGAGCTTGATCGGGTACCCAAATTCAAGATGGATCGATGAAAAAACAATGGAATTTTGAGTGAAGTGTAAATCTAAAATCATTATGATGAAAAGATGTTAAATTTGATGATTTGGGGAAATATCATCAAGGGTTGATGATTTGGGTGTGTGGGGAAGACAAGAAAAAACCCTTGTCTATGATCGATGTTGGTTCACATCGAGAAACTACCAAGATACAAAATCTATATCAAGTTACATGTTTTTTGAGAAAATTCAAGGAGGAATCCAAGGCAGTGAGGCCTAATTCAAGGTGTGATGATTGGATAAAAAAATATAGATTCTAGAAAAATCATGACTACATGCCATGTATAATGAAGAACATAGAGATTATAGCCTCTCTCAGTTGTGGTTCTAGGGTTTGGGAAATGTTAAGGGTAACACGGTGTGTAGTACTCCCTTACTTGTTGTCTACCAACTACATGGTTGGAAATTTCATGTCATGGGTCACATGGATGGGGAGACTGTTTAGATGTACACAAACACAAGTTGGACACATGGAAAAAATCCCATGTGGACTTACACGTCATGTACCATAGTACACAAACACAGGGTCTGAGTACTTGGAAAAGACTAGCCTACTTTGCCCGGACCACGGATAGGTTGGTCACGCCATGTAGTCCAACTACACAGAATATAGCCCTACACAGATGGGAGCCATGTACCATCTAGATACATGAGAAATTGGTTAAGTGGTGCCAAAAACTGTGTGGTCCCCCCTTACATGAAATGTTCTACTTGAGATCCTTTCAAGAGACTTTAAATGATTGGATCTACTTTATATGAACTCGGATTTTGGATCGCGAAATACCTATCCAGAGTTTGATTCCTCATAGAATGTGATAGTGACCTCAGAAATGGATTTTGAAATACAATATTAAATTTTTTGGGGTTTTCACGTGTTGAGGTGACACCCAATGGTATCAATGATTATATAGAATCACTGGGATGTTTCAGGAGTTACCCTATAGCATGGATGGGTAGTGGTGTTCCCCAATGATCTTTCCAGGTTACCCTCCAATAAGGCTAGCCAGTGGAGTTCCTCGACATTCTGGGAATTACCCTCCAGTAGGGATGGGTAGTGGAGTTCCCCGATGACATTTCTAAGTTACTCTCTAACAGGGAAAGGCAATGGATTTCCTCGATGTTATAGGCATTACCCTATAGTAGGGATGTAAAATGGAGTTCCCTAATGATATTTATGAGTTACCCTACAGTAGGGCTAGGGAATATAGTTCCACCACATTCAAGGCATTACCCTCTAGTAGGGTTGGGTGGTGGAGTTCCCCAATGATGGATTCGTCTAGAAGTTACCCACCAACGAGGTTAGGCAATGGAGTTTCTCAATGACATTTCCCAAGTGTTACCCTTCATCGAGGATGGTAAGTATAGTTCCTTGGTGACTATTAGATATTTGGGATCCTGAAATTTCAGCATAGTGATGATATGTGGTTTGACGTATCCTTGGACTCACATGGAAGAGGAAGACTTTTCCCACCAATATGTGTCCTTGTCACATGACTAAAAACTGTGAGGGAGATTCTGTTCCACCCAATGTGGATAGTATCGAGGTTGGGTGATTGAGTCCCTTAGACTTATGTGTTAAGGACGGACATGTGGGATGTTGGGAATCATTGATGGTTTTTTTGGAATTATTGGATAATCTTATTGCTGGGATGAGTTGTGAGATGGAGATCCTCTTACTCCCTCATTTGGGTTTCATTGACTCAAAATATATATAAATATATTATTCCATCTGAATTATTTCCATGGATTGGGATACTCTCATTCTAGGAGAGGAAAATACGTGTAGGGTATTACATATGCTTTCTGAGTCTCGATTATCATGGTTGGATGAGTCTACTCGCCCTCTATAGGTGGTGAAGGGTCGACAAGTAGTTCATCTAATCACTATGATTTTCCCCTTTCTCTTGGGTGAGCATACTTTAACTCTTAGTTGGGTTGAGTTTTACTCTTTCACTACACCTTGTCCTATTTAATACATTATTCTTTAGTTTTATATCTTAATACTACCACTTCACCCTTTCAAGGTGTTCTATTGGGTATTTATATACTCACCCCTGCATGGGCTTTGCCCACACTTGTCATATCTTTTGCAGATGAAGGATAGAACGACTATGACTTCAGAGGTTCCTAGAAGTACTGGGTGCTTGAACCACATACAATGGCCATACCTTGAGATATAGGAGAGGGTATCCCTCAACTATTTACACTTTTCTAGTTTTTTCATATTGCAGCATATTTCTGGTTGGGAATGTATTTTCCCCTTCAGTTTAAGTTTATCAACCCCTAACTTTGTACTTCTTAGAGGTTCATGAATGTTTGATTTAATTTATAGAAGTTTGCATATTTTATACTTTCCCTCTAAATTTTTGAATTGAGTAGGATTTGTTCATGTGTATAGTTTCTTAGTAAAAGGCCTCCCCAATTTTTTTGTTCCTTCGGTGCTTGTCACCACCCCCTGGCCAATTGTGGTGGGCTTGGGATAGTTGCGGTTTGAGCCCCATCTTGAGTCATGTCGTGACAGCTCCCCACTCTCCCAGAATCCATGTGATGTTGGATTAACCCTAATACCAACTTTATGTTCCTTAAGGGATCCTTCATGGAGGTAATATTAAATAAGAGGATAAAGTATGTAAAACTTAAGGGAAGTGTGAGGTAAGGGTTTCTCATCTCACATATTCTTTTGTGAGATATATTCCTGATTGAGCACTTATTTATTTTTTGTGGTTTTTATAATTCCCTTTGATATATCGTATCATGAATATAATTATCTTTATGGTATTTAATGATTAATTTGATAATTATTACTTTTTTGGGATATACGATTTGACTGATTACAATGTTTTAAGGGATTTTTAGCTCAATTTCTATTCATTGGGTTAAAATTCTAATTAATTGGATATTCCATGTTAATATTATGTGTGAGATAAATTTTTATTATCTTATTTTTTATATTTCCACTTGTTTTATGTTTATTTAAAGATAATTCACCAGAAAATACAAATTCTCATTTCAAATTAACTTTATGGGAGAAGTGGGAAACCATAAAAGATAAAAAAACCACAAAGTACAAAAAATCTCACAAAATTATTAAAAACTAGACTAATATTTCTATAATTTGACACCCTATATAATTCATAGTGTAGAGTAGTTACCAGATATCCAGTTCATTATTAATAAGCTCTAAAAAATGGTATGCCATTTTGTCCCATGTCTGTATGAATTCATCTGTGTTTATTTTATGATCATTGAAGCCACAATTCATTTAATAAATTCTCCCTTCTAGGATATAATATTTTCAAGGGACCTTCTTTTAAAAATTACCCTTTTAAAATTTCCTATAAAAAATTATTTTTCTTCCGTGTCCATGATTTCTAAAATTATTTCGAATTTTTTTACTATTATCTTATGATTTTTAAAGTCATTTTACTCATGTTTGACATTTTACAAAAGCGGTTTGAAATGATATTTTTTTTTAATTTTATAAATTATGTTCTTTGTGAATTATATGAAAAAAGTACAAAAGGCATGCTTTTTTAACTTATAAAACATGGGAATATTTTCCTACCATCGTGACTCGTTAATGTTTTAAAGAATCATTTATAAGTATAAAATTTTCTTTTCAAAGAAAATTTTTTACTTTATAATTGTGTGGCCCTTTATAAGAAATTATTTTTAAATGGATGTGTTATTTTTTTCAAGATTAATTTTGAGTGATCTCTAAAATTATTTTTAATCTAAGATAAATTTTTTTTATGTCACTTATGCTTTAATGAGGATATTTTTCAAGGGTAAAATCCATAATATTTTTATGTTTGGTATATTTTTATGATGGAATTATATTTATAAAACCCATTTATTTTATATGGTTTATGATATGATAAAATAATTATAAAATGAATTTCTCTTCATGGGTTCTGATATAATGAATCATTTATGTTCTTCTGGAACACATATATATGGTTTTCATTATGTGACGGGTGAAAACTATATATCCCTCCAATTAATTGGTTAAATCTTTATATAATATTATATAATAATGGGATTCAAGTTTATGGGATTTATACACTATGTAAAATAGGTGCATCTTGATCTGCTATGGGAAACATGTGCATCTTGATCCACTAGGGGAAACTGGTGTGTCCTGATCCACTATGTTGATGGTCTTGGTATTTAACCTTGAAATATAACACTTTTATTACATGATATTATGGATCATGAATGATTTATGATTATTTCTCACTCTTACTGTATATGTTTTTTGAGATGATAATTTTTATGCCATAAATCATGTTCATTATCTATGACTGATTATGTTTGAAATTCAAAAGATATGGTCATGATCATATAACTTTATTCTTATCATATGCATTCATATGAACGTTGATTGATATCTCCTATGTTTATTCTTATAGAGAATTTGAGATCATCATTTTTTAGGATTTTTTTCTATAGGATATGTAGAAAGGTATTATGTATGATATGTAAAAAATGGTCCTAGTATGAAGGAATAAGTAAAAGATAATGTATACGTTTTATGAACCTGTTTTTTCTGTTTAATGTTTCTAAAGACATAAACACATATGGTTCTGGAATTTTATTGATTTTTTATCTAATGAATGTTCATCTATTTTGATGTAACATATATGTATGAAAATTATGGGCTGTTATATGATTATTTAATTCATTGATAGCTGTCGTAACCTAGATTTATTTTGCATGTAGGTCCTTCAATGTTGATTCATGGGTGTTGAGAGTATTTTTTGGAGTGGTGTGAGATACCAAAATCTATTTTAGAAACTCTTTCATTGTGGTATCTTGATTGTTATTTAATTTATAAGTTGTAGAGGGATGAAAAATTTTTCTTTGGAAGGGTGGAGGTTGGAAATATTGTTAAAAACCTTACTAGAAAGGTTCTCTTTACTTTTATCGGTCCCCCAATTTCAATTGTGTATTAGAAAATTCACTAAACACATGGTTGTTTATTAGTTATTAATCGAAGTATCATTGGTACATTACATCACAAATCATTATTCCTAGGACACTAAGAAATCCATCAGTGAGGTTTTCCTGAAAATAGAAAATCTAGAAGACCCTCATTGTTGTGGGAGATGACATTTCTTTTACTATTTTCATGAATATCTATCTCATTAGAGAGTTTTGTTCATTCTTTTTTTTTCAAGTAAAGGGGAGTTAGATATTTTTACATCATTTACTCTTCTTTCTGTAGATATTATACTAAATTGTTGAGAATTTTAAAGGATCATATCAATTAAATATCTAACTTTAGTGGGGAAATTCTCTACTAATTCTCCTTTAGAGGAATAATCTAGAAGATTTTGGTAAATTTCCATCAACCCTCAGAAAAAGAATACCAAAAAATTGTGATATTCAAAAGGTTGATGTTGGAAAAAGGTTATCAAAGGATTGAATATCTCCCAAAACTCATAAGGATTCTATCTACTTTATTACTTGATATCATAGAACTCTTTCCTTATATTAGTTATCCTTGATATAGTGGAGTAATTTTGGAAGAATATCTTTTTGAACCTATCCCATTTAGTAACTCCACCAAACTGGAGGTGGTAGAGAAATTCCTTGGCTCCCTATCATGATAAAAGTTGAAGAAATTCCATCTCATTTCATCATATAAAACTCCACTTGGGTTAAAATTTGTGTAAACATTATAATATTATCTTATATATAGGTTAGAGTCATCTCGTTCCAAACTATGAAACTTTGGAAAGAGTAAGGTGATTCTGGTTATTACTTAAAATTATTGTTGATTATCATCATCTAAATTGGATGTATAATATTTTATTAATGGTTAATTAAATTGTTAATTTTCCAATTTTTTCACTAAAAAAGTTACTATAGTTGAAGAATTTGTATATGGGAGTTTTTAAATAGAAGTATGAGAAATTACCTCTCCTCATATTCTGTGATTTTTTATGTTTTTGATCATGGAAGAATAATTTGTTCAACCTTAGGATCAGAACCAATGAGTTGAGATGAACTAGATCCATTAATTTTTTGAAATAATATTAATAATAGAGTTAAAAACCAATATTGGACTCCCTAGTAATGGCACTGGGTTTGATGATCAGCTGTCATGGGGCACTCAACAAAACAATTTTTGAAACCAAGTAAAATGTTTTAGTAGTTAGAATCACTTTTTTCTCTAGAGAGGGTTGTGATATGGGTGTGTTTTTCTTCTATTTTATGGGTTTTAATGGTGAAAATAGTAATGGAATTAAAAAATATTGGTTTTAAATTCAATTTTAAACGTCTTGGCCTAACCTCAGATCACCCCATTATCTTTCCTATAAAATCATTTTTACAATTTTTACTCTCTCGTTTTATCTATCATCATGTAAAATCCAACTTGATTAGCCTCACATTGAATTTTCAATTTAACTGAATTAATGAAATAATCACTAGAACCTCAAATATCTACTAGCATACTAGTAAGAGATCTCCAATGACCCTTATGTTAACCCACTACTCACGATCGCAAGAAATAGTAAGGGAATAAGTGGAATGTGTGTGTGATCTGGTGAAGAAGGGAAGATGAATTCAAAATGAAAGAAATAGAAATCCATTAATATATATAAAATTTTTATGAATATAGATATAAAATAAAAATATATTGAATAATTAAAATTTATAATTCATTAATAGGGGATAAGTAGAATCTCCTCGGATCAACCACTAATGGATTAGCGTATCATCCATAGTTATTATAAAAATAAAGGGATGAAATAAACAATAGTAACCGTGAGTGATCGTAAATAAACCTATGAGAACGAGAGAGAGTGAGAGTTCATCAATATGATAAATAATGTACTATTTAAATAATATTTCTTAGAGATCCTTTGTGTGATTCAAAAAATCACCTCGTGATCCCCACAAGTATCAATTACTTCTGTGTGTGACTCTGAGAATATTCTTTTTTTAGTTTTGGGAAGTGTCTTCTTCTTCATTAAATGATTGATATGTGTCTGACATCTATGGTCTATAAGATTTATTTATTGTGTGTCTTTATGATTTCACTCATCTTGTAAATTAGTACATTCGAGGAGAATCTGGATGGAAGGTTTCAGTGCTTCACAGCTCAAGTGAAAAGTCATAATATATTTGTTATTTTTTAGTGATTCACATGTAAATGGGATCATTAGGGTTCCAATTGGGCTTGAAAATATTTTTTCATACATGGTAATGTAACACCCGAAGATTTTATAGTATGTTATTTCTTCAAATAAATTCAATAACTTGCGCTACACGCAACATCGAGTTCGAGCACACGCCAACTTACCAAACTAGCCGTTCAAAAAGCTATTATGAAAATTATTAACTTAATTTTGAATTTTATATACTCCATTAAATTTTAGAATCCATATTATGTGTTTTTTAGATGTAATATAAAAACAAATTCATTTTTTAGATAAAAGATGTATTTTTCAAAAAAAGAAATTTTACTGCCTTTTAATGGAGAACCTTTTTTAAAACCAATATTTGACACTTTTATATATTCAATTTAATGATATTAAATTATTCTTTAGAAGAGAGACATAAAAATTTAGTTTGGATTATTTTTTTGTACTTTTCTGATAACTTTTATATTTTGATGAATAGTGAAAAATACTAAATTTTAATTGAAAACAACTTTTTTAATCAAAATAATTTATAGTGTTTAATTATGCATTTGAATGGTATGGAAGTATAATCAGATTATATTTTTAAAATTTAATACAATTTTGGTCATTATAAGTAATTTCACATTTAAATTTAACAAAAACACATGTCAATCATTTGATAGTTTTTACTTTTAAAAACCTGCTTTTTGGTTTTGAAAATAGGAATTAATTTTAAATTAATTAATGCAATATATTTGTTTTGAATTTGATAAAATAGACTTCATTTTTTGAATTCAGAATATCAAAATTAGCTTAGGGTGAATTCTTGGTATTTTTATGAAAACTTTCAATTTCTAATGAATAGAGAAAAACACTACATTCTTATTTAAAAACAAAATTTTATTTAAACAAATATGTATTTTATTTATAATTATTTTAAGAAAAATTAGATACATAATACCTATATTAGTTCAATTTCATTCAGTTAAGTCATTTTAATAATAAAATTAGACGTATAAGATTTTATTGAACTTTTTACCGTCTTTTACCCACCTTCTAGGTGCATTTGAAAATTTGAATAAAACATAATTTTACTACTTATGTGAATTGAATTTAAAAAATCCGAGACACGGTTGATATTAGTAAGTAAAATTTGGTTTAATAAGATGAAAATAATTTTTGGTTAATAGTAACTTTTGATTTTATTTACCACGGTAAAAAGTAAATAAGGTAACTAAAGGTAAATATAATATTAAAATTACCCCAATACATTTTTTTATTCTATTGGGTAAGTGAAATTCGACTCAAAAAAACCTTATAAATAAATTATGATCCATTTAATCCAATTGGATTAGATTATGACATTTATTGTTATTTTATTTATAGAAGAGTTAAAAGTGTTAAATTCAAAGTTCAATAACTAATCAATATTTAATATAGGGTTAAACATAAGATAAATTTGACTATAAATATTCATTATAAAGATAAAAATATTTCCTACATAAATAATATTTTATTTATAATTTATATACATTGTATAAGTAAATTTATTTATGACACAATGATGATGCAGTAATTACCTTATTAATGAAAGATTAAAATAATTGATATTATAAATATCAAGAAAAATTTAAATTGATAGCTTTAATGAATTCCACTAATTTTCTAGGTTAATATGACATGTTAGGGTTAATTAGATAAATTGTGTTCGAAGTGATAAGGTTGTTATGACTTTCACAAAAACAAAATACCAAATAGTGTCAAAATTGACATAAATGAATTTTTAAAACAAATATTATATTATTAAATTATATAATATTCCTAAAAATATAAGGTTCAGAAAAAGGGCTTAAAAAATATTAAATATGTAATTAATGAAACACTTGAAGTTCTCTTGAATGTTTACAATAAGTTTATTAACCATATAGTGTAAGAATACAAGAAGATCCGGTAAATTTTAAACTATTTAACTAATAGTTATAACTAAAAGATATGGTTAATATGGTGACCTAAAATTGTCTAAAACCTATTAGTTGAGAGTATTGTAACCCATAACCACCTTATATTTGAAATAAATTAATTTTTAACCATTAGAAACTGAAAATTATTTTATAATAAAATAATATTTTAAACGTTTCCTAAAGTGACCCTCACCTCTCTTATAAAAGGGCACTTTCCCTTCTCTCAAATTCACACCCACATGCCATTTTGATGGGCTAAAACTTTCCCAAATATCCTCCCAAATTCACTCAATTCAACCTAGAGGAATTTCCTTGAGAATAAATCCAACCTAAGGAACCATTTTTTTCAAATCAAAAGAAAACACCCGAAGAAGAGGTATTGATTTCACCACCCTCTTTCAAGTTCTTTTCTTCTTCCACTTCATCTTTCTTTGTTATTTCCATACCAAAATAATAACTCCATTACCTTGTACATACTGTGATGTTATTATAAATTTGGTACAACCATATTATTTATTCTATTCATCCTATAAATGACAATGTCACCACACGTGCGTACATACGGATTACCGTCTCCACGTCGTGATGTAGTTTGTTATTCAAACACTTCATTATTTGGATGGGTATAATAATGAGTATAACTGATGTAAATCATAAATATAACATGTTAATGATTCTGTATATATGATATACCATCCAATTTCATATGATTTCACCATCAATATAATGATATTTCTGCTGGTGCGTACGTATAGATTACCGTCTCCACGACATGATGAGATTCATTTCCACGTTCACAATTCAACGATGATTATAAAAATACATATTATTAATAAGTATGCAATATAAGAAATAATAATTCTACTAGATATATATATATATGTATTTAAATTTATCTCATTCACTTACTTCCATTTAATTATGATCTAAATGATACAATCAAGAATAACAAGTTAAAACACGCACAATAAAGAAAACTATTATTACCAAAAATGTTAATTTAACATGGAAATAATTATTAAATGGGTAGTATAATGTCATAAATGAATCATGTATGATATAATAAATATAAATATGGTTCTAAAATAATTTAATAACATACTATGGTCATTATACATGAGGTTAAATGTTCCCTCAACTAAAGAAAAGTGCAAGGTAAGGGTTAATTCGTCAATCTCATTATTATCCGAGATTGTTTTTGTGTATGTATTTTCAGGGAAATATTTATTATCCTTGTCCATGTTTCATAAAAGACAATTTAAAAGGATTCTTTTAAGATATTCTTTAACTAAAACATCATTGAAAAGTTTTTAAATATTTATTCTTCTAAATATTTCTCATTAATGTCCATGTTTTCAAAATGGTTATAAGGATTTATTTATATAGACTTGGTTGTTTTAAAATGTTAATTATTTTCAAAAGTTCCAAAGTTGTATGGGACACTTTGATTTAAAAATATCTTTTAAATTACTTCTTTTATAAATGTGTGACTTTTAAATGATTTCAAAAAAAGGGATATTTCTCTCAAAACGTTTTACTAATCAATTTCAACTATGTCAGCATCATTTACTGGATATTATTCTTGATTGAGGATGATTTATTATAATAAGATATTCCATATTGTATTGAATGAGTTATGATATGTTAGACTGTGGATGTGCTATTTTTATACCATTCATGGTTTACGGTAAAATTATTGAAAATTTGTATGCTAGTTTTAATACGAATGTTTACATTATGTTTCAACATTTTCATATGAGGAATGTATTGGACTTTGTAAGTGACGGGTGGAGCCTGCTATAGCTCCTCGATGCATCAGTAGGTTTCGTGAGACAAACTAGTGTCTTGAAACAAGGCCTTGGAAAAACAATTATTTGAATTCTTCACACAAGGCCTTGACTATGTGGTTATGATGTCCGACAATATGCATTCCCTCATTATGAAATTAATTATTACATGCGATTATTCGACTAGTAGAATATCCATGTGGAAGATTATATGGTAATGTTTGATTTATTTTTTCCATATTATGTTCAAGTTTATGCTTAAAAGGCTGTTGTTTTGTTATAAATCTTTCCTTAAAAGTTTATAGCTTCTGCTAAATTATTTACCATAATTGAGCATTTAATCTAACCCCTTTCTATGTTTTATTTTTCCCAGAATGCGAATAAGTATATGACAACTGACATATATGGATATACTAAGGTATATGAATGTGTACAATGTAGACAATTTTGTTGTTTTTTTCATTTTATAATGTAATTTAAAACTTATGAATGTATCTAGTACTTCCAAGGCTACTAAACTGATCGGTCTTTCAAGACATGATTTCCTTGTATCTTGCCAATGTATTAAAATAATGCACCGAATTTGGGTAACTGGGGTAGGGGCGTTAAAGTTGGTATAAGAATAATTTTAGTACAAAATTTGGAAATTAGATTTCAAAATACTTTGATTAGAGAACATTACCCTAAGATAGACTATGAGGATCAGTATATAAGAACTTCATAGAATTTTGGTAATGTAGAGATTTTGTGAGTTGTCCAAGCAATACATCCCAATCTGGATATGAGTAGGTAGAGGTGGCTCTCGCACAGATGTACCTAAGGGTAAAACCTAAAAACATCGCTTTGAGATAGACTCGAATAGGAACTGGTGTACGACAATAGGCCTTGCTACACTCTTGGTTACGACACTCCCGGGGGATATGCTTAGGATAATTCACATTTTCATTACAAGCCATTATTAAGGATTTAGGAGTAAATAATTCTTTAAAGAAAACATTTTTTTAGGATTATAGATTATATTCATAATATTTTCAATTTAATTTAGGTATTTTACAAGTTTTTAATTATGCTTTGTGATTAATAAATAGACCTAGTGTATGCCATTGTTTAGAAATGACACCTAGTAGAAGGAATGCGAACTCCAGCAACACATATGATCCAAAGAGTAAGAAGGATCAAATCATTCACGATATTAATCCTACATTTAAAAGGGAAATAGTATCCCACATATTCTCATCATATGAAGAAATAGTATCATGTATTAATAAAATAAGTAAAGAATTCACTGAGTCCTATGGCTTGAAGGGAAGCAAGAGAAGAAATAGATGGTAGATAGAAAGATGGATAAAGGGAAGAGGGGAAAGAAGGATTTTACCATATGTGATAATTGTGGAAAGAATCACCTTGGATAAATTCTTGAAGGGAATGAGAATTTTTTTTATATGTGTGGAGAAAAAGGACACCAAGTACATTATTTCAAGGTTAAGAAAAAGGTTTCAAAGGTGCAATGCTTCATCTGCAAGGAGTTGGGACACTACACAAATCAATTTCCAAATCATCGGAGTATGCCCCAAATTATGCTATTGGATAATAATCAAGTTATGATAATACCACAGATGAAGAGGAATGACTAGTGTTATTATGTTGTTATTAAATAATTATTTCATTTGAGTGTTGTATCAATGATGCACTGGTAATATGAATTATGGAAATAAATATGGATTGTATTTCAATACTATTTCATTGAGGATTTGAGATTATATGGTTCTAAGAAAAGTGACTCAATATCAAGGTAATTTTATTTGGAAAATACATGGTTGAAGGAAAGATAAACCTTAATATTTTTCTGATACTGAGGTATTGATTTTGGAATAAGGTAGGACTGATTTGGGTAAATTATATTCGATATTCATGACTTCTTTCAAACTAATTAATTGATTGTTTATTGCATTATTGTTGGAGTTTACAACATTTTTGGATATAAAGAGTATATTTGGTATTCTATATGGAATAATTGAGCATGATTGTAATAAAAAACGCTTTATGGTTAATTAGGGTTTTATCATGTTTAAAAAAAATACATGATGAATGTATTCACATGTTATTATGTGGAAACAAAATATCTTCATTGTGTTTACATTCCTTATAAATTTTGGACTATGAGTTTGGAAAGAAGTATTTTGGATAAGTATGAAGGTTGGAATGGATTAAGTTTTACGTTGGATACTATTCTTATGGTTAAATAATTTCATAAGATTATTTTTGGATTGTTATAAAAAGGATATCCTGGAGTTTGGGTGATAACCCGTTGCGTCCAGCAAGGCCACGAGACTTGAACCTGCAACCGAAGGGCGATAGGGGTGCAACACCTACCACTGGCCTATGTGATGTCCTGGATTGAATAATGTATTTTTTTAAATGTTCTAATAGGTGAGTTATAAATTCTTTTTTTTATAACCCTATACGATTAGGATAAGAAGAATATTTTTATGTTTTATTATGTTTTAGAGTGAAAGATGAGTTTGTGGTAGAAATCAGTTAAAGGATGTAACTCTACGGGTCAAGTATTTGTTTTCTCTTATTCTATAAAGAAATTGATCCTTAAAATTTAGGGAAGGGATCTTAAAACCAAAAATATGTTATCCTAATTCCTTATGTTTTGTTGAACTGGTGATATTTTAAATCATCATAGATTGATGGATTTGAAGCCCTCAATTTTACACTTGTTTGGGATTTATGACCTCAATCAATCCCTATAAATATTTATGTTTTTCCTCCAATTATGTGTCTTTAATTTCGAACAATGTTATCCTAATCGAGATCATAATTTTGTGGTGACTTTTTCATTTCCCTTTCCCTCTTAATAAGACTAAATTTTATTAACCCGATTTCCGATGTGGGTTTTCCACAAAGGTATTTTTCTATTTTTAACCATTTATTTTCAAAGAAAAATTTCAAATTCCAAGGACGTAATTTATTGAAGGAGGGGAGAATGTAACACCACAATATTTCATAGTATGTTCTTTCTTCAAAGAAATTTAATAATATGCAATACACGCAACACCGAGTTCGAGCGCACCACAACTTACCAAACTAGTCGTTCAAAAAGAGGTTATGAATATTATTAACTGAATTTTGAATTTCATATAGTCCATATAATTTTAGAATCCATATTATGTGTTTCTTAGATGTAATATGAGAAAAAATAATTTATTTTGGCATAAGAGAAGTATTTTTCAAGAAATGCAATTTTACTACCTTTTAATGGAGAACCCTTTTTAAAACAAATATTTGACACTTTTATGTATTAAATTTAATTAAATTAAATTCTTCTTTATAACAGGGACATAAAAATTTAGTTTGGATTAATTTTTGGTACTTTTCTGATAACTTTCATATTTTGATGAATTGTGAAAATTACTAAATTTTAATTGAAAACAACTTTTTTAATCGAAACAATTTATTGTGTTAATTTATTCACTTGAATGGTTTGGAAGAATAATCATATTATATTTTTATCACTTAATACAATTTTGTTCATTATAAGTAATTTAACATTTAAATTTGACATAAACACATGTTAATATTTGATAGTTTTTACTTTTAAAAACATGCTTTTTGGTTTTGACAATGAGAATTAATTTGAAATTAATTAATGGAACTTCTATGTTTTTAATTTGATGAAATATAATTCATGTTTGAATTTAGAATATCAAAATTAGATTAGGGTGAATTTTTAGTATTTGTCTAAAAACATTCAATTTTTAATGAATAGTGAAAACACTGCTTTATTGTTTAAAAACCAATTTTTATTTAAATAATTATTTATTTTATTTAAAATTATTTTATGTAAAAATAGATACATAATACATATATTAGTTCAATTTACTTCATTGGTGTCATTTTTATAATAAAATTAGATGTATAAAATTTTATTGAACTTTTTACCGTCTTTTACCCACCTTCTAGGAGCATTTGAAAATTTGAATAAAACATAATTTTACTGCTTCTGTGAATTGAATTTCAAAAATCCTAGAGACACGGTTGATATCAGTAAGTATAATGTGGTTCAATAAGATAAAAACAATTTTTGGTGAATAGTAATTTTTTACTTTTATTTACCTTGATAAAAATTAAATAAGGTAATTAAAGGTTAAAAATAATATTAAAATTACCCCAACACATGTCCTTATTCTATTGGATAAGTGTAATTAGACCCCAACAAATCCATAGGAATAAATTATGATCCTTTTTTTCAACATGGATTACATTAGTACATTTATTATTATTTTATTTAAAGAAGTGTTAAAAGTGTTAAATTCAAAGTTTATTAACTAAACCATTTTTAATATAAGGTTACACATAAGATAAATTAGAATATAAATATTAATTATAAATATAAAATTATTTAATATATAATGGTATTTTATTTATAATTTTTAGACATTATATAAGTAAATTTATTTATGACAAAATAATGATGGAGTAATTACCTTAATAATGAAATATTAAAATAATTGATATTATAAATGTCAAAATAAATTTAATTTGATACTTTGATGCATTCCAATAATTTTCTATGTTAATATGACATTTTATAGTTGATTAGATAAATTTTTTTCTAAGTGATAAGGTTTTTATGACTTTCAAAAAAACAAAATACCAAATAGTATCAAAATTGACATAAATGAGTTTTTAAAACAAATATTATATTATTAAATTATGTAATATTTATAAAAATATAAGGTTTAGAAAAAGGATTAAATAATATTATATATATAATTAATTAACCACTTGAGGTTCTCTTGGAAGTTTAGAGTATTTTTATTAACCATATAGTGTAAGAATACAGGAAGACACAGTAAAAGTTAAACTATTTAACTAATAGTTAAATCTAAAAGATAAGGTTAATATGGTGACCTAAACTTGTATAAAACCTATTGGTTGAGAGGATTTAGACCCATCCACACCTTATCTTTGAAATAAATCTATTTATATTTATTAGAAACCGAAATTTCTTTTATAATAAAATAATATTTTAAACTTTTCCTAAAGTGACCCTCACCTTTCTTATAAAAGGGAACTTCACCTTCTCTCAAATTCACACCTTCAAATCCATTTTTCATGGCCATACCCTGCCAAAATCTCTTCAAAAATTCTCTCACTTCAAACTAGAGTCATTTTTTTGAGTATAAATCCAACCTATAGAGCCCTTTTGTTCAAATCAAAAGGAAACACTCGAAGAAGAGGTAATGATTTCACCACCCTCTTTCAAGTTCTATTCTTCTTCCACGTCCTCTTTATTAGTTGTTTACATAACAAAATAATAACTCTAGTACCTTCTACATACTATGATGTTATTAAAAATATGGTATAACCATATTCTCTATTCTATCCATCCTACAAATGACAAAGTCACCACACGAGCGTACGTACAGATTACCATCTCCATGTCGTGGTGTAGTTTGTTATTCAAACACTTCATTATTTGTATGGGTATAATAATGAGTATAAATGATGTAAATAATAAATATAACATGTAAATTATTCTTTATATATTATATAGCATTCAATTTCATACGATCTCACCCTCAATATAAATATATTTCTTCTCGTGCGTGCGTACAGATTACCATCTCCACGACATGATGAGATTCATTTCCACGTTCACCATTCAACGATGATTATAAAAATACATATTATTAATAAGTATGTAATATATGAAATAATAATTCTACAGAATATATATATATATATATATATATTTTCATTTATCTCATTCGCTTACTTCCATTCAATACGATTTGAAAATAGAAACAATTCTTATGCGTGCGTACGGCCTACCGTCTCCATAAACGGTGTTTTCCATTTCATAGATCTATATATTATACATATTTATATTCTAACTATATATTATAATATATAAATCATGTTTTATATTCTTAAATATTTAAATCATGATCTAAATGATTCAATCAATAATAACAATTTAAAACACATACAATAAAGAAAGCGATTATTACCCGAAATTTTAATCTAACATGGAAATAATTATTAAATGGGTAGTATAAAGAAATTATTGAATTATGTATGATATAATAAATATGAATATGGTTATGGTATAATTTAATAACATACTATGGTCATTATACAAGAGGTTAAACGTACCCTCAACCAAAAGAAAGTGTAAGGTAAGGGTTAATTCCTCAATCTCATTATTATCCGAGATTGTTTATGTGTAAGTATTTTCTGGGACATATTTATTATCATTTTCCATGTCTCATAAAAGAAATTTAAAATTGATTATTTTAAGATAATATTTAACTAAAACATAATTATAACTGTTATAAATATTTATTCTTCTAAATATTTATCATCAATGACCATATTTTTAAAATGTATTTAAGGATTTATTTATATGGACATGATTTCTTAAATTTCTAATTCCTTTAAAAGGTTTCAAAGTGGTATGGGACACTTTGATTCAAAAATATCATTTAAATGACTTCCTTTATAAATGTGTGACTTTTAAATGATTTCACAAAAATTGATATTTCTCTCAATATGTTTTACTGATCATTTTCAACTATGTCAGCATCCTTTACTGGATATTATTCTTGATTGAGGTTGATTTATTATAATACGATATTCCATATTGTATTTAATGAGTTATGATATGTTAGACTATAGATGTGCTATTTTTACGCCATTCACAGTTTATGTAAAAGTATTGAAATTTGTTATGCTAGTTTTAGTACAAATGTTTATGTTATGTTTCAACATTTTCATATGAGGAATGCATTAGACTTAGTAAGTGATGGGTTAAGCCCGCTATAGCTCCTCGATGCATCAGTAGGTCTCATTAGACAAACTAGTCTCTTGGAATAAGGCCTTAGAAAAAAATTTCATTTGTAGCATTGGCACGAGGCCTTGACTATGTGGTTATGATGTCCAACATTATGCATTATCTAATTATCAAATTAGATATTACATGTGATTATTCTACTAGTATAATATCTATGTGCAAAGTTTATATTGTGAGGTTTGATTTATTTTTTTCCATATTTTGTTCAAGTTTATGTTTAAAAGTTTGTTGTTTTTATTAAACATCTTTATGTACAAGTTTATAGTTTCTTCTAAATTATTTACCCTTATAGAGCCTCTGAACTCACCCATTTCTATGTTTTATTTTTCCCAGGATGCGAAGAAGTATATTATGAATGACCTATAGGGATTGTCTAAGGGATATGAATGTGGAAAATGGAGACAATGTTGTTGTTTTTTCATTTTATAATGTAATGTGAAACGTTTGAATGTATCTAGTACTTCTAAGGCTACTAAACTGATCGGTCTTTCCGGGCATGATTTCTTTGTATCATGCCAATGTATTAAAATAATGCACTGACTCTAGGTAACTGCGTTTGGGGTGTTATAGGTAAGGTAGGTGTGGATGTTTTTTGCTTCGATGATATCTTTTATCTTTCATTTAATCATGATCTATTTTATATAAAAAATTATAGTGCTTCCAGGATGCCAGTAACTTGAATGTTTTGAGAAAGATAAATAGATCTAGTAAACCTATATAGAATAAAATTTCAATGAAGGGGAATGTCTGATTAGGTGGGTTTAGGACTATAATCTTGTTGAAATACAGAACATGAAGTTCTATCTTGGAAAACAGTTTTGATCCCAATTTAGAATTTATATTTTCTCACCTCATAACTATATGATAACAGTGACAAAGGTAGGTATGATTGGCTACATGTGACCCATTTTCTGGTATGAAAATTATATCTCAGAATATGGATAATTATTATACAGTGTTACTCAATCAACTTCATTAATTTCAAAGCCTTTGTATTTGATAACTTAAAATTGCAGTAAGAGAAAATCTCTTCATCTCAAAAAATATCATCTTTAATTTCACTTTTTCAATTAAAATCCAATAATTGATTTTAAATTTGGCCAAACTCAAGCTCTACCTACTTCGTGGATCAATGGTTTTATCATAGAGCTATAATAAACTAACAACAACTTAACATGTGTCTTCAAGGATCACTTCTCTGGTGTCCATGTTTACTTGAATTTGAATTTGAGATCTTAATTCTTCAGTAATGATATGTGTTCTCCCTTTAGAGATTAAAACTATTGTATCGGTAGTTAGACGAGGTCCTCACCGATCTCAAATTCCTAAATATATAGAAATTGGAAGCAAGAAAAAATATTTCTCGACTCGGCTTGTAGATTTTTTTGGCTTCATTGGGAAAATTAGTGCACATGTGTAGATTGTTGCGGTGGAGACTAGTGTCATAGTAGAAGAAATCACAAAAAATACCATAGGATAAAAAAAATTCACCCAAATTCATTTTTTCATTCCCACCAAAAGGATTTTATCACCCGAATCCATTTTACAGACATAAATGTTGTTGTACCACCAATATTGGGAACATGAACATGCTGCCTGAATACCAGATCCAGAATACATTTGATATAACCAATCCTATCTCTTCACATCCTCTCATAAATGCTTAATTATTCAATTTCATCATTGACACAACATCGTCTTCACAATCTCTTCGCATTAGCTACAGCAAAGTTAAAATCCCCTTCTGAGTTCTCTCTTCCATATCTCAAAAACGTACTGCTCACCATATAAGGCCCCAGCCTTCAACCTTACTTAATCTTGAGTTATTACAAGATTACACATTGAGGATCTTTTCAGTTTTAGAGTTTTAGAGAATTAGATCATGAAACTTGCATTACATTCCACATTTAAACAAAGTGGTTACATAAAAGACAATATTCATTCTTCCCATAAATGGAAACATATTTAAAATAAAACATGGATTCTTTCTTGACACATCCTTGACACTATCATCACATCATGTACCTTTTCATTGACCTGTGAAAAACATTTCAAAAACTTGGGATGAGCATAAAAATCTCAGTAAGGGTTATAAAAATATGGAAAGGAAACATGAGTTCATATATACATTAGAATGAAATCATACTTTACCAATAAAACATAGGCACTTTAACATACCTCATCAAATCATGAATAAATCATAGAAATCATAAGACATAAAAGGTAACTTGAGGCATTCATAACATTCTTACGCAGGGAGTAACCCTCTTGGTTACGTTTAGAATACCCACCACAGTATATTCCCTAAATCTCTTCGGAGAAACCTTAACGTCTCACTCCTTCGCGTTACCCAATGCATTGGAGAGCTATATCGGACTCACCCACCCTTAGTTTATCACGGAACCACCCGTCTTCATAACAATTCCCAAGAACCATAACATAATCTTATCACATAAAACATGCATAAAGGAAACATAACATTTCCACCTTTCAATAATAAGATATCAATACAAAACATTGATATAAAAACATTATGAAAACCATTTTCAATACCAAAATAAAAGAAAAGTAAAACATGGTATTTATTTTTCTTTTAAAAAGAATGTATGTCTTGTAAAAGAAGACGAAACTCAAATAATGGTCACAGAGGCGGAGAAGTCATTGTTGCCGCATATGTACGACAAAAACATTCCCTTTTGTCGTTTAGTAAAATGCTTCGTATAAAAAAGATTCCTTTTTGGATAAACGTAAAAGTCAAAGGGGTTTATACACCGTATAACATAAGTTTGTGTATAAAACAAAATATGCCTTAATGAATGGAGATTGAGACGAAGTCCCTTACAAAGACGGTATCCTTGGTTTAAGGATAAATCAATTACATAATTATGTGTGAAAAAAGAATACACAAAATATAAGTGGATATTAAGTGTAAAATAATCAAAGGTCATTCACACATATTCAAAGGATGACATATTCAATATCTACAGGTTGATCCCAAAGAAATCGAAATTGGGTTAAGAAGTTCCCTTGACAGCCTAACGACGTCACATCAAAAAGAGTTGATGAGAGATAAAAAAAGGGTATCTCATCACTTGGACATAAAATTTACATCAATAAGGATATATGAGAACATATCCCAACATAACAATATGTAATTGAAAAGACCCAACAAAAGAAGTCTTTTAAAAAGAGAAGGGTGAAAGGTTCCCTTACCGACATGGGTATCTTTTGAAACATACACCTCGTGAAAGAAGAACAATACAACATTGATGTAAATACTCATAAAAGAAATTATATTACACAATGAGTAAAATAATGGGAAGTACATACACCACTCAAAGGAAATTGTGGCAAATGTATCATAAATCTCACTGGAATAAAAGTGAGATGAAAAATCCCTTACGAAAACTCGGCAGCCTAATGGCGCCACATAAAACTTACAAAAATGTATTTATGAGATAAAATAGGGTATCTCATAATATTAACATAATGTTTATAGAAATATGAATATAAAATAACATCCCCCAACATAACAAATAGGATCTTAAAATATGTGACATAAAGGAGAGTACTTAAAAAGAAAGAGAGAGGTTAGATCTCTTACGAAAATTCGGCAGCCTAACGGCGCCACTCAAAACTTCCAAAATGGATGGATGAGAGAGAATAGGGTCTCTGATCACATGAACATAAAAATTATAGTAATATTAATATAAATGAACATCCCAATAACAAGAAAGATGAGCTTTAAAAGGAATGACATAAAAGAGTGTACTTAAAAAGAAAGAGTGGAGTAGGATCCCTTACCTCGGGTCCGACATGACTCGATCGTTCTTTAATCTCATGAATAATAAACTTGAGTTAATTTATACTTCCTTAAGAACCATTTTTCAAGTTCATTATTCCTTTTATATAACTTATTACCATGTCATGAACACTATGTTATTATTTAAGTTAATAATGCTCGTTTTAACGATCATTGGTACTTGAGTCAAAAAAATAAACTCTTTATAATTACAAGTTGTTCATGTGGTAAAATATCCATTATATCCAGAATTGTATTCATGATGTAGATATAATATATATCATATATATCCAGTATATTCATGCATTTATAATATTACATAACATTTAGAGTTAAGAAATGAAATGCACCGTTCATGGAGACGGTAAGCCGTACGTACGTATGAACGCTACTTCCATTTCTATTTCATATTTAATGGAATTAAAACATAATGATACATAATAGTATTTTAATTCCAGTATTGTATCATATATAATATCATTAAATATATCCTTTATACATACCACATATGGTATTAACGAATCAAATCACTTTGAGGGGGCGGTAGTCCGCACTTCCTAAAATGAAGATATCGCGTATACCCATAATGGAAGCCATAAAGTTATGCCATAAATGAAAAATACAGAAGCTTAAGGAAAACATAAAAATATTATATATCATATATAAATATAGTGTCATCTTAATGGCCACCTTTTAAGGTGTTAAAAGAATGTTGAACAATCATCGTTTCGGGAGGCTGAAATTCACCATCCACAGAAACAATATGTTCTTTAACCATTAGATGTATGTGTGTGTAAGTGTAGCTCGAATACATCTTATAAAAACATCCTAGTATATTGAAGATACTGGAGTTGTTACAAAAGAAATTAATAAAAAGAGTTTAGGGGGTTGGAGAAGCAAAATAAAACCAAAATACTCAAGGGAAGACATTACCTTAAAATCGGGTAACTCCCTTTGGTTTGAGATCAAAGGCTTCCTTGGGAAGTATTATGCCCAAAGTGTGGCTTCAAGGAGTTATAGAGGGATGTGGAGAGACAAAATGGGTAGGGGTTGGCCGAACCAAAGGCTTTGGAAGTGTGGGTAAGGAGGTAGAGGTGGGGGCCTTTTATAAGCGGAGAGGAGGGGCACTCTTGGAAAGGTATAAAATGTAACTTTATTTTCAAATGAGTTTCGGATTTTAATGGTCCCACATTGATGTGTTTCGAGGATAAGGTGATAAGGGTTCTAAATCCACCCATCTAATAGGTTTTTGACATGTTTAGGTCTTAGATCTTACATTATCTTTCCATTTTATTTAAATCCCTTATTAATGAGGTAATCGCTGCATCATCATGATGTCATATATAATTTAATAAATTTAATGTCTAAAAATTATAAAAAAAATATCATGATGTAGGAAATATTTTTAGATTTCTAATGAATATTTATAGTCTGAAATATCATTTATGTAGAAAAAAATTAAAAATATTTTACTTAGGTGATACATTCTTTGTTACATTTAACATTCTTTAAAAATAAAAAGATAAAAAGTCACTTTCTCACAAAAGTGATTCCATGGGGCCCCCATGTTTGGCACAAGGAATCCCATGGTCTGCCATGAGACAAACAGTAGCCTTAGGAAACATGTTGTGGTCATTTTTTATTATTATGATATTATCTTATTATCTTTAACTACCTGATTACTCATTAATCAAGATAATTAAAGATAATTACAGTCATTACTATTCATATGTCCAAAAACAAAAGAATATTAATTACATAATTTGGACCTTATAATTGCAAATATTTAATCCATTTTAACAAATTCCAAACACATAATTTTCAATAATTAATTTAAAAAAACTTCTCGTTTTCAAAACAAATAGCGGGTTTTTTAGAAATAATATTTATGAAATGTTTTGCACTTGTTTATGCCCAATTAAAAAGTGAAACTAACCCTAATGACCATAATTGTATTAAATTTTAAAAATATATTCTAATTACACTTTAAAACAAATTAAAAATATAATGTAACCATAAAATTAAATTATATGAAAAAGCAGTTTTGATGTAAAATGCAGTATTTTTTATTATTCATTGAAAAATGAACATTGTCAGAAAAATACCAAAAATTAACCCAATGTAAATTTCAATTTCCCAATCATAAATAATATGTTTATTTTTAAAAATAGAGCTTATAAAATTTTCAAAAGTTTGATTTAAAAATGGTTTTCCATCAAAAGGGTAGTAAAACAATCTTTTAAAAATACTAGTGCATTCAATGCTTAAGATTGGATTCATTTGTATTCTAAGCCTCTAAAATTTATTGGATAAAAGTAAAAACATTTAACAAACACATTTAATCATAAATTAGTTATTTATATTCATTCCTGTCAATACAACGCCTAGGTGTTAACTACTATTTAAAATAATATTATTTTATTATTAGAGTGCAATGTAAGATTCCCAAGAAACTCGTTGTTGCGTATTGCGTACGCCATCGAGCATAGCATACCCTTTAAAGTAATATTAATATTTTATTCACAAATATGGATAAATATAAAAATGTCATATTTTTTATTTACCTGGGGTGTAACATCCTTCCACCCTTTTGGGAATTGCATCCTCGTAATTTTAAAATTGAGCTTGGAAACATCCTTGAAAGTCCCACATCGGAACAAGAGTCGGTATAAAAATCACTTTAAAATAAAGAAAGATAAGTACAATGGTCACCCGAGTTAACCCACACTAGGATTCCATGTAGGAAAACATAGACATGGAGGAGAAAACATAGGGTCATGTTCTGATGGAGAGTGATAGAAAACATGTTTAGGAGAAAGTTAACCACAAGAAAATCACAAACTTGTGATGGGTTAAACGGTATTCGATTCCCCAGTAGGAAAAGTTAATAGAAAACATTTTTGTTTTAAGTTACTTTTTATTGAGGAATTTATTCATAAGGAAACATAATCACTTATCATGTTGACTTTAAACTTTTATTAGATTCCTTACAGAAACTCTTATTTTCTCCAAAAGACGAGTATTTAGGAAGACTTGTTCACATTAAAAGTACTATAATCAACTTATAGAGAATCACTTAACACACCAAAGAGAACTATATACTTCCCATGTCTTTCGACATTAACCAAAACCAAACCAAAAAGGTTAGTACAAGATCAGATAATCCAGAAAAGGATAACCCTTTATAAAAAAGAAAATCTATGCTTAATCTTCAAAATTTCTCCAAAAAAACCCAAAGTTCAACGAGGACCATTTGATAAAGAATTTGTCCATAAAATTCTTCAAAGTAAACCAAACTATGATTGAAACCCAAATATTTGAAGGATTTAGTCACATAGTCTTCTAAGTTAAATCGTAACATTTATCTCCAATCAACATCAGTTGCTCCTAAAGTCTCGTATTGGAAAGTAATTAACCTAATCACATATCCTCCATGATAGGTTAATAAATTTCCATAGATAAAACAAAATCAGCTTACTCTTAATTCATAAAATCATCTAACTAAAAAATAATCAGTCAAACTAACCAGGGACTTCACGTAGTCCAATGGTAGGTGATAAATACCAGTCGCACTTTGGTTGTGGGTTCGATTCCCTCAGATTTGTCTGACGCGACGGGTTATCACACGGTCTGCGTGTTGTCCTTTTTCCAATACTATATAATTCTCAAAACATTTCCAAAAACGAGATAAAATCTTCGAAGATGATCATAACATATTTTAACCTCAAGTTTATCTCATGCCTTTCATTTTACAGCATATCATATAATAACCCATAATTACCTCAAAAGTAAGGATCATATAAACCCAAATGGTTCTTTATAACTATGTCCACAAAATAATAGATTACTATTCCTTGAATAAAATTTTCATATATTAAACATCAGGGTTACACAAACTATAAAAAGTCTTCTAATGTAACCCCATCATCAAAAGAGACTTAATACTCTTAATAATTTCACCATAACTCTTGAAGCCCTTATATGTTGACATCTTACTCATTCAACATTCTTCATGATCCATTAACCATTCCATTCCAACTTATTCTGAAATACTTCTTTCCTACAAACAAAATCATGAATCATATCCTAAGATTCCAAAATAGGAAACCAATATTTATGAAATAATCCATACCTTTGATTGGTCATTTTCAGTTTCTTCATCCTCAATCGGAATGGAATTAGGTATTGGTAAATGAACATTTGTACGCTCTTGGTGATCCCATTCATGAAACTTCTTCATAAGACATGTGTTTGCATAATGACCATGCACACCACATTTAAAACATTCAATTGATCCCTCAGAAAGAACTTCTTTCCCTTTCCTCGAGTCAACTGGATGCTTCCTTTTTCCATTGCAGGTTCTTGCTTTATGACCTTCATTTCCACATCTATAGCATATTTCTGTCCCTTTGAAACATTTTCCTAGGTGTTTCTTTCCACATCTTTGACACATAGGTTTTTGAACACACTTACCTTTATGATTATTACCTGTACTTCTGTAGGGATTTGTTTCTCACATATATGATGCCTTAGAGAAATCACCAAGGTTTAGGTGGTCAATCATGACTCCAGATAGTTGGTTGAGGATAATCACAATAGTTCTCATTGCAGCTCCCATATCATTCAGTTGCTTTCTCAAAAAACTGTCACAGTTTCCTTCACATCCACTGTTACTTTGGTTCCTGCTAGATCCAGCCATTTACTAAAACCAAAAAGGTCAGTGTGAGTATATCAAAAAAACCATCATGTACTAATGAGGAAGATAAACACTAAGATATACTTACTCATTCACTTTATCTAAAACTAGGACTCTTTCTAAAATCCTAACCATTATGGTAATGTCACTAATGCTTAAAGAATACCCTAACCTCTAAAGTTATCTAAACCGACCTCTGATACCAACTATAAGGCCCCAACCTTAAACCTTACTTAATCTTGAGTTATTACAAGATTACACATTGAGGATCTTTTCAGGTTTAGAGTTTTAGAGAATTAGATCATGAAACTTGCATTACATTCCTCATTTAAACAAAGTGGTTACATAAAAGACAGTATTCATTCTTCCCATAAATGGAAACATATTTAAAATAAAACATGTATTCTTTCTTGACACATCCTTGACACTATCATCACATCATGTACCTTTTCTTTGACCTGTGAAAAACATTTCAAAAACTTGGGATGAGCATAAAAAGCTCAGTAAGGGTTATAAAAATATGGAAAGGAAACATGAGTTCATATATACATAATAATGAAATCATACTTTACCCATAAAACATAGTCACTTTAACATACCTCATCAAATCATGAATAAATCATAGAAATCATAAGACATAAAAGGTAACTTGAGGCATTCATAACATTCTTACGTAGGGAGTAACCCTCTTGGTTACGTTTGGAATACCCACCACAGTATATTACCTAAATCTCTTTGGAGAAACTTTAATGTTTAACTCCTTCGCATTACCCAATGCATTGGAGAGCTATATCGGGCTCACCCGCCCTTAGTTTATCACGGAACCACCTGTCTTCAAAACAATTCCCAAGAACCATAACATAATCTTATCACATAAAACATGCATAAAGGAAACATAACATTTCCACCTTTCAATAACAAGATATCAATACAACACATTGATATAAAAACATTATGAAAACCATTTTCAATACCAAAATAAAAGAAAAGTAAAACATGGTATTTATTTTTCTTTTAAAAAGAAGGTATGGCTTGTAGAAGAAGCCGAAACTCAAATAATGGTCACGGAGGCGGAGAAGTCGTTGTCGCTGCATACGTACGACAAAAACATTCCCTTTTGTCGTTTAGTAAAACGCTTCGTATAAAAAAGATTCCTTTTTGGATAAACGTAAAATTCAAAGGGGTTTATACACCGTATAAAAGAAGGTTGTGTATAAAACAAAACATGCCTCAATGAATGGAGATTGAGACGGAGTCCCTTACAAAGACGGTATCCTTGGTTTAAGGATAAATCAATTACATAATTATGTGTGACAAAAGAATACACCAAATATAGGTGGATATTAAGTGTAAAATAATCAAAGGTCATTCACACATACTCAAAGGATTACATATTCAATAGCTACATGTTGAACCCAAAGAAATCGAAATTGGGTTAAGAAGTTCCCTTGACAGCCTAACGGCGTCACATCAAAAAGAGTTGATGATAGATAAAAAAAGGGTATCTCATCACTTAGACATAAAATTTACATCAATAAGGATATATGAGAACATATCCCAACATAACAATATGTAATTTAAAAGACCCAACAAAAGAAGTCTTTTAAAAAGAGGAGGGTAAAAGGTTCCCTTACCGACATGGGTATCTTTCGAAACATACACCTCGTGAAAGGAGGAAAATACAACATTGATTTAAATACTCATAAAAGAAAGTATATTACGCAATGAGTAAAATAATGGGTAGTACATACACCAATCAAAGGAAATTGTGGCAAATGTAGCATAAATCTCATGGGAATAAAAGTGAGATGAAAAATCCCTTACGAAAACTCGGCAGCCTAACGGGGCCACATAAAAATTACAAAAATGGATTGATGAAATCAAAGAGGGTATCTCATCATATTAATATAAGGTTTATAGAAATAGGAATATAAAAGAGCATCCCCCAACATAACAAAGAGGAGCTTAAAAGAAGTGACATAAAGGAGAGTACTTAAAAAGAAAGAGAGAGGTTAGATCTCTTACGAAAATTCGGCGGCCTAACGGCGCCACTCAAAACTGACAAAATGGATTGATTAGAGTGAATAGGGTCTCTCATCACATGAACATAAAAATTACAGTAAGATTAATATAAAATAACATCCCAATAACAAGAAATATGAGCTTTAAAAGGAATGACATAAAAGAGTGTACTTAAAAAGAAAGAGTGGAGTAGGATCCCTTACCTTAGGTCCGACTTGACTCGATCGTTATTTAATCTCCAGAATAATAAACTTGAGTTAATTTATACTTCCTTAAGAACCATTTTTCAAGTTCATTATTCCTTTTATATCACTTATTACCATGTCCTGAACACTATGTTATTATTTAAGTTAATAATGGTCGTTTTAATAATCATTGGTACTTGAGTCAAAAAAATAAACTCTTTATAATTACAAGTTGTTCATGTGGTAAAATATCCATTATATCCAGAATTTTATTCATGATGTAGATATCATATATATCATATATATCCAGTATATTCATGCATTTATAATATTACATAACATTTAGAGTTAAGAAATGAAATGCACCGTTCATGGAGACGGTAAGCCGTACATACGCATGAACGCTACTTCTATTTCTATTTCATATTTAATGGAATTAAAACATAATGATATATAATAGTATTTTAATTCCAGTATGGTATCATATATAATATCATTAAATATATCCTTTATACGTACCATATATGGTATTAACGAATCAAATCACTTTGAGGGGGCGGTAGTCCGCACTTCCTAAAATGAAGATATCGCGTATACCCATAATGGAAGCCATAAAGGTATGCCATAAATGAAAAATACAGAAGATTAAGGAAAACATAAACATATTATATATCATATATAAATATAGTGTCATCTTAATGGTTACCTTTTAAGGTGTTAAAAGAATGTTGAACAATCATCGTTTCGGGAGGCAACAATTCGTCATCCACAGAAACAATATGTTCTTTAACCATTATATGTAGGTGTGTGTAAGTGTAGCTCGAATACTTATATTAAAAAAATCCTAGTATATTGAAGATACTGTAGTTGTTACAAAAGAAATGAATAAAAAGAGTTTAGGGGGTTGGAGAAGCAAAATAAAACAAAAGGACTCAAGGAAAGACATTACCTTAAAATCGGGTAACTCCCTTTGGTTTGAGCTCAAAGGCTTCCTTGGGAAGGATTATGCCCAAAGTGAGGCTTCAAGGAATTAGACAGGTATGTGGAGAGACAAAATGGGGAGGGGTTGGCCGAACCAAAGGCTTTGGAAGTGTGGGTAAGGAGGTAGAGGTGGGGGCCTTTTATAAGAGGAGAGGAGGGGCACTCTTGGAAAGGTATAAAATGTAACTTTATTTTCAAATGAGTTTCGGATTTTAATGGTCCAACATTGATGTGTTTCGAGGATAAGGTGATAAGGGTTCGAAATCCACCCATCCAATAGGTTTTGGACATGTGTAGGTCTTATATTTTACATTATCTTTCCATTTTATTTAAATCCATTATTAATGAGGTAATCACTGCATCATCATGATGTCATATATAATTTAATAAATTTAATTTCTAAAAATTATAAAAAAATATCATGATGTAGGAAATATTTTTATCTTTTTAATGAATATTTATAGTCCAAAATATCATTTATGTAGACAAAATTAAAAATATTTTACTTAGGTGATACATTCTTTGTTACATTTAACATTCTTTAAAAATAAAAAGATAAAAAGTTACTTTCTCACAAAAGTGATTCCATGGGGCCCCCAAGTTTGGCACAAGGCATCCCATGGTCGGCCATGAGACAACCAGTAGCCTTAGGACACATTTTGTGGTCATTTTTTATTATTATGATATTATCTTATTATCTTTAACTACCTGATTACTCATTAATCAAGATAATTAAAGATAATTTCCGTCGTTACTATTCATAATGTCCAAAAACAAAAGATTATTAATTACATAATTTGTAACTTCTGATTCAAAATATGTAATCCATTTTACCAAATTCCAAACACATAATTTGGAATAATTAATTTAAAAAACATCCCGTTGTCAAAACAAATAGCGGGTTTTTTAGAAACAATATTTATGAAAAGTTTTGCACTTGTTTATGCCCAATTAAAAAGTGAAACTAATCCCAATGACCATAATTGTATTACATGGTAAAAATATATTATAATTACATTTTAAAACAAATTAAAAAGATAATGTAACCATATAATTAAATTATATGAAAAAGAAGTTTTGATGTAAAATGCAGTATTTTTTACAATTCATTGAAAAATGAACATTGTCAGAAAAATACCAAAAATTAACCCAATGTAAATTTAAATGTCCCAATCATAAATAATATGTTTATTTTGAAAAATAGAGCCCATAAAATTGTCCAAAGTTTTATTTAAAAATGGTTTTCCATCAAAAGGGTAGTAAAATAATCTTTTAAAAATACTAGTGCATTCAATGCTTATGATTGGATTCATTTGTATTTTAAGCCTCTAAAATTTATTGGATAAAAGTAAAAACATTCAAAAAACATATTTATTCATAAATTAGTTATTTATATTCATTCCTGTCAATACAACGGCTAGGTGTTAACTACTATTTAAAATAATATTATTTTATTATTAGAGTGCAATGTAAGATTCCCAAGAAACTCGTTGTTGCGTATTGGGTACGCCATCGAGCATAGCATACCCTTTAAAGTAATATCAATATTTTATTCACAAATATGGATAAATATAAAAATGTCATATTCTTTATTTACCTGGGGTGTAACACACCAACTTCCCCATCAGCCTCTCATTCACTCTCTAAGCCATTGCTTATTGGAAGTATCATTCCTCTTATTCATGGAAGCCACATATTGCACACAATTTTCTCCTCTTCACATCATTTGTTTATATAGGAGTTATACTACCCATTTTTTCCAATTAATGGGGTCAGTAAAACCATTCTTCTCATTTAATGCGACACACCATTAAATATCCCATATAATGTGATTCACTATTAAATTCAGAACATTAATATTTTTTGTCAATAACCCAACAATATCTATCTTGACATACAATATGAATGTATCATGATCATTGAATTCCACATTTGTTAGCTCCACTTCTATTGACCTCATAATTATTTTATTCATGATCATTAACTCCGCTGTAATCTATTTCTCCTTTAAAAGATCTATTATGATTGACTCTACCATCAAGGAATCTATATCATGATGTGACTTAATGGATTTTTCACAATCATCATAGGTCCATGATAGTCTCCTCTGATCAGAGATTTACATTATGGAGGAATCAGTTACAAAACACAACATAAGATTCACAAATTCACCCAAATGAATTTTTTCATTCTCACTCCAAGGTTACCTGAAGTCATTTTATAGACACCAATGTTTTTGTACCATTAATACTGAGAACTGGTACATGCCACCTGATTAATGTAATAGGAAGTCTTTTTATACCATCATTGTCATCTCATTTTATCCTCCGATAGATGCTTCATTATTTGTCTTCATCGTTGACACACCATTGTCATCGTCAACACGCCGTCATCTTCATCACTCTTCACATTAGCTACTGAAAACATAGAACCACCTTCCTAGTTATCCCTTTCATATCCCAATGAAATACTTCTCACATCTTGTTTCTTCAAAGGATATTTTCAGAGATGTGGTAGGCCTAGGATTCATCTCCAATATGTGGATCTCCATTTCTATGGGGCTTAGCTATGAGAATTTTATTCATCAACAACATCAAAACTTCAATATTCAACAAGACCATGACATGAAACGTCTTCTTCTATTTTGGTTAGTAATGAAGGTATCATAATTAAGATATGGGTCATCCGTGACTTTGATTTGGAATTATATAAATCTAACAGAGGGCGTATCTTGGATTCATCCTTGGTCAAACTCATCTGGATTTGGATTTCATGGTCTTGATTTCAATTGGTATCCGTAAAATTCAGAGGTGCATAAATTTTCTTTTTTTATAATAGAAAATTCATCACTCTAATATTCAACATTTAATCAATACCTCATAGATTTTTATTTTTCTAATGGACCTCTATTTTAATAAAAGTAACAAAACACTTTTGGAGGATCATTTGGTTTCGGAATAATTTTACAGAATGGTAGAATTTAAAAATCAAAAAATGTTCAAAAAATAAATCTATAATTATGGTCGAGAAATTTTTTAACATTCTTAAATAACTGGATGAATGAGATTCTAAAAATTATTCAAAACTCATTATGGAACATGTGATAATAATGAAACATGTTGATGAAAATATGAAATAATCTCTAGGATAATATATTATTCCTTATTTAATGAATTTATATACTCAATTAGCGATCTTCCCAATTTTTCATGCATCATGTTTACAACCAAACCACATAAAACTCCCTTATAATGAAATAATAATATTGACCTATTAGAATATAATAAATCTACGGGTGATTAGTTTAGATAGAAACCAATTAATTTCAATATTTTACCGGTCATGAATAAAAAATAATTGAGTTCCATTTTCAATTGAATTATTTTATTCACTGATTAGAGAGATAATAAATAATTACTATGTGAGTTTAGTAAAGTCATTCAATCTCATATACACAGTTTCCAAGGTAATATGTTTGATTATCATTATAATTTACTATTCTAAAATTTCCTTTTTTTTTTGGAGATTTTCACTTCACAATATATTTATTCACCTCTTTTTACATATTTAAGATATGTATCATTCCAAATTATTATTTTTCAAAAAATTTATAATTTATATATGATATTAAATTCAAAAAAAATATTCTCTCAAAGGGATCCTACAACACTCCATTTGATTCTTAAGAAAATGCATCAGATATGTTTCTATTTGATCCAGTTGGGGTGTCATCAAAATATGGATAAAAAAATTAATATTAGGGCTTGATGGGTAGAAACCCATCATTATTATGTTTTTATTTTACTTTATTTTATTTTCATGTAATAAAATGTGAATATATTCATCATTGAAACATTCTCTAGAAAATTCCCTAGATATGAATTTTAATTAATATTTTTATCATCAACATATCTAATTATGCTGTTATTTCGATCATATGACTTTAGTATATATTAATTTCACCTAAAATTTATAATTAACATAATTTAAAGAGCTTAATTCAGTAAGGATAAAATCTATACATCTATTTGAAAGTAATTATATATGGATTACATTTATTTTTTATCTTATTTATACTTTTAAAAATTCTATTATATTAAAATAAAGAGAACATTAATTTTCATTTCTATTATATCAAGTCATGGATTATGCATAAGATTATTTTTCGGAATAGTTTTTTTTCTTCATATAAATGATTACAAGTGATTGGTGATATTATTTTTGGATTCTTAAAATATATTTCCAAAAAATGATTATTTTTTCGACTCTTATTTTTACTCAAGATCATATATATTTCCAAACATCATATTTTTATTCCTGATAGGTCAATGAATCATTTTTCACCACATTCCATTTCCCTTTTTATTGAGTGAACCTCAGCCTTTGTTAGTGTCAAATCATAATAATACAAAGATACATAAGACCATTACTCAGTTATAACATTCCGTGATCAATCTCTCTGTGAGCTTGATGATTTTGACTATACATGTCCTCTTATCACAAGACCATTAAAACTGAGTATAGGTAGTTGAAACCTTCACAATAATACTTTTACAGGGCTGTATGGTTCTTTTAAAAGGAATAAAAATATCCACATATTAGTCCTACAAGATGATACTCCACCATGACTGAGTCCAAGAAGCTGATACTCGAAAAAATAAATAATGATTAATTTGATTGAGAAACATATTTAACACACAGTTTCACTAGAGACTGATTGAAAATGGATCTTCTTCTTCATAAATAATATTCTTCCAGAATGAAAAACTTCTAAGAGATCCTAGTTTCAAAAAATCTTCAAAAAAACCACAACAGATAAATAACAACAATAACAATGAATCAACAATTGACACAACACAACATTGAAACATGTATGTCTCCAAATTTTAACTCATTTTAATAACAGATATGTTCATTATTTTAAAGAGAATTATTGTATCAATGAATGATATAAATCTTGGCATTTAACAAGTGAAACTTTACCTTCTCTTGTTTGAACATATCCATTAATATCACCAGATAAATCGTGATCATTTGAATTTTAAGCAAACAAAAAAATTCATAACACCCCTTAGAAAAAGGAACAATTTATTACATTAAATATAAGCCTTTTAATTGGCCGTAAAACATTATTTACATGATATTTAATTCCATAGAGACCATTATATAAAACATGAATAATATCTTGAATTTAAAAATATGTCGTTGAAAAAGTCAAAAATAGGGTTTCTCTATGTATGAATAAACACAAAAAGTACGATTGAAAGTAGATGGTTGATTAAAAAAGTAGGGTTGATGAACCATATGTTTATCCTTTAAACATAGGATGTTTTCTAAAACTAGGGTTGTTGATCCATACTTTTACAATAATGTAGGGTTCATGATCAATATTTTTATTCCAAAAATATGCTTCACAATCCTTAAATTCCTCTTAAAAATGTAAAATTCACAAACTATTCGTTCTATTTAAAAATTTAGGGTATGAAATTATTTTTAGATTACTTTAAAACACGTCCAAAAAGTTATAGAAAAAAAATAACCCATAATTAAGACAATTTTTTCAAGAAATATATTCCTAAAAAACACATAAATTAAGTTCCGTATAAACAAACAAGGTTATTTTTTATCATAAAAATCAACAATATTCATAGAGTATTGTGGAAAAAATACATGCCCAACAATTTCCCCTTTTTTGATGATCACAAAACCAATATATAATAACTTATAGAAAATATAGAAAATGTAAACACAAATTAAATAAAGTATTTAAAGGGATACAAAAAATTATAGCACTCGTTTAAGGTTATATAAACCATTATTTAAACTTGGAATATAAAAAGCTATGTCTTCTAAAAAATTATTTGTATGGTAAATATTTAAATTCCCAATATCCTCAGTTAATATATTATTATAAATATTCTGTTTATTAAATTTTCTCCCCCTTTTTTTGATATAAAAAAGAAAGTAATGGAAAATAGTTTATAAAAGATTCAATGTCTCACATAACTAATAACGAATGTTATGATATTCTAATATAGAAATGATACCTATATAGGCACTAGATATGGAAAGTAATAATAATAAATTAATTGACACAAATGTAATAAAGAAAATTATTTCACTACAAGATGTGTTTTATTAAAATAAACATTTGGATAAAAAATATTAAGATGTAGGATTGGATGAGGTCAAAGGATCTTATTTAGATGAGTTATCAGGGGAAAGGGAAGCCTGAAATCCCGATGTAGGTCCTTACAGACATCCACTATTCCTCTGAAATTATGATTAAACATATCAGCCCACAATTTCATCAAAATATTTGATTCCCGAACCAATTCAAAATCTTCATCCAAATTGACCTTTAAAAATTCATGAATATTCTCTTAATACTGAACAAAATTTTATAGTATCTCACTTAACTGATTGAGAAGAATTTGAATTTCAGGCTCACTAGATGTTAGTTTCATAACAAGTGATTTTTGATAGTCCAACAAAATGTGAAGTGGATCACTATCATACTGAAGATCATGAATTTTATCATTCACTGTAGACAAAACCACTATAATATATTCAAATATTCATATTAAATTTAGATACGTTGGATGAGAATAATTGGAAGCCCTTGATTGACTAGAGAAACTTCTTATCGATTCAAATTGACTTCCCAAGTATTTCTTTAAATATCAAAAATACTTCTTTGAAATAGATTACACATTAATCTTCCCAATCTAATCAACCATTTCTCTTTGAAAGGCATAAAAATATATTCTAAAAATAAAATTTTCTCAGAGAGATTGCAGTTGAGAATGAAATTATTCCAATTCTCCCATTGGAATAGTTGAGCTTTAAAATCCTCCAACGATTTGTTATTAACTTCCATCTCACACTGTAAGGATGAATTCACTTCTTAAAATGATTAAAATTAATAAATAAATGTTTTATATGAACACAAAGAGAGTAAGAATATTCTTATTCATGAAATCTTGATGGTTTTCCTATTTAAACTACAGCTAAGTAATGAAATTTATATTTATCACTAGAAATGATGACCTAGTTATAAGAAATTACATCTTCTCACCATATTTAGATGAATCCTTTTGCATATATTCTATAGTAGTATAGATATTTTTTTTTTCAATTATTTCATTAGTTTCAATGACTGATGGTTGCACATACACATATCATGAACATTACCCTCAACATGTTCTTCAACATGAAATTATTTATCATCTATATTCTCAACTTATTTCCTATAGGATTATTTTACACTCCTAAACACATGGTTGTTAAACATCATTAGCATAAATAAGTTCAATTTTCTTCTTATTGTTTTGATGATGTTACAAGGGACTCATTATTATCGTATTCTGAATGTTCCATAAAATAATGTTGAAAAATTATTTTAATAGGATTGTTAAAGACATCAACCATTATTCTTATTATTATTGTCTAAAAAAATAAATATTCTTTAATATCCAACTTATTCTTCCTGAATATGTATTGAACCACCTTTTTTTAGATTTTCTTTCTCAAACTGAGCATTAGTACCAAATAAATGTTGTCCATTAGCACCAGCATGCATCAATTTTTTTTAAGGTTCTCAAAGAGAAACCTAATTTTCCTAAACTTACAACATTAAGAATATTACTATGATTAAATTTAATGCTTATATGGACATCCTGTATCATATTCTTTTGATAAAAAATCTTATAAACAATCCTTCCATATGGATAAAAAGGCATCCTTACCTATTTCTGACCGCAATAATGCATAAAAATTACCATATATCTACTAAAATTAAACATGATATAAATTAACATCGAAATAAATATTTATATATATGGAAAGATAATTTTCTATAACATATAAATTCGAGAAACTTTTGTAGACTAAATTAATTTAACTAGATCCTTCTGGTCATCTTTTAGATCATTCAAAAACAAATTCAAAATAGGGGAAAGAAAAAAATAAAAGACATAATATCCTCATATTTATGGTTTTCATCACCATTGGATTGTAAAAATGACTGAAAACTCCTTCACGCAGGATCTCAAAAATCATGGCTATTTATACTAAAGAAACTAAAAATTCCATATCATATACCTTTGAAATGATAACATCCTATGTGTCACCAAAATTTAACTGGGAATTTTCATAGAACCATTTTTATTTTCTATCGAAAATATACTCAATATTTTCTCCATTGAAAATAAATTATTTCACTTGGAATTATATTTCTTTCAAAAACAAAATAATCTTAAAAAATAACCATTTGAAATCAAAAACTTTCTCCTGGATAAATCGTATATCATTTCTTATAGTGTGTTTGTCCTTAGATTCACTTGATCTTCCTTCATCAGTTCACTTTTTCATTTCCATTACTGAAAATTGGAATATTTGAGCATCATATTCAAGGTTTTTGAAGGGAAAAAAGAGATCTGAAATTTAAAAGGGTCTTAAAATTAAGGAAAGATATAGAGTTTTTTATGGTTTTGTTGATATTGGTTTGGTTTTTTAAGCCCAATACTTATAGTAATAATCATTTATTTTAATTTGAAAAAGGTTTTTTTTAAAAAGTGTATTAAATCCATTATTTAATATAAAAATAGAAAAATAAATAATACCCAAACATAAAATAATTAATATAAAATTGAAAAAATCAATTAATTAAAAATTTATTCAAAATTAAATATACCTAAACCCACTTTAATAAATTCAATTATAATAATGGGAAGTATTTTAGTGAAAATATCAGCAAGTTGATATTCAATACTTACACATTCTAAAGATATATTCTTTTTTAGAGTATGACCCCTTAGAAAATTAGGTCTTATATCAATTTTCTTTGTTCTAGAGTGAATTAAAAGATTTATCAAAATATTAAATGAACTTGTATTGTCACATAAAATAGAAATATAGTTGAAATTAATTCCAATGTTTAGTAGTGTGTGTTTCTTTCACAAATCATGTGCACCAAAACTTCCAGCATATATATATATATATTCTTCCCCAGCTATTGATAGATTAAAAGAATGTTTTTTCTTAATTGACCAAGAAACTAAGGACTTCCCTAAAAACACATTGGTTCCTCATGTACCTTTTAAATCTAATATACTACATCCCAAATAAGAATATGAATATGCAATTAAATTAAAATCATAAGTTTGTGTAAAATGTATGGATTAAAAAATAAGTCCTTTTAAATATCTAAAAATTATTTTAATAGCAAAAAGATGTGATTATTTTTGATTTTATTTAAATCTAGAACATATAAAAACATAAAACATAATGTATGTTTTAATAGAAATATGATATAGAAAACATAAAATGATACCATAATATAACATTCTTTTAACTGTTTTTCTATCTTCACCCAAATTATGTTTTATATTGGTACACATGAGAGTCTCACAAGTCTTACTATATTCAAGTCTAAACTTTTTCAATAAATCAATAATATATTTACTTTGATTTAGAATATTTCATAATCTTCCTGATATATTTGGAAACCAAGAAATAAATTTAATTCTACCATCATACTCATTTCAATTACATTTTCATATTATTTGAAAAAATTTTAAAAATGTTTTTATTTGTTAAACAAAAAATAACATCATGTACATAAACCTGTTCTAGTAATTTATTAAAACAAATTTTTTTCATTAAGGGATTGGGATTAGATAATCCTACATAAAAACATTTTTCAAAAGAAAAGAACTTAATCATTCTTACCAAAATATAGGTTGTTTATAAGGATATAAAGTGGTTTAGAATGCTTGAAAACTGAATTTAGTATATGGGTATTTTCAAAACATGGTGGTTGATAAATATAAAATTCCTCCATTGAATATCAATTTAGAAAATTTGGCTTTATATCCATAGAATATAATTTAAAAATCATATATGATGCATAAACTAGAATGATTATAATTGATTCCAATATTGAAACAAGTGAAATGGATCCATCATATTTAATTACCTATTTTTGATTATATCCTTTATCTAATAATCTACCTTTATTTATTTTAATTATCCATTGGATGTCTTACTTATTTTTAAAGACCCATTTTGATCTTATTACTGGATGATTAGATGGTTAGTTAACCGAATAAAAAAATTTATTTCTACTAAATTTATTAAGTTCATTTTGAATATATATTAGAAAAATTTCATATTTTAATTCTTCATTTATAGATTTAGGTTTTAATTATGAAGGGAAGAAAGAAAATTCATCAAAATTTATTATATTTCTTCTATTATGTAATCTTTTATCTAGATATACAATTATAGTTTCTAAAGGATTATCTTTTAAGGTTATAGGTTATCTAGGTAAGAAACTTTCGAGTTCACCAATTTCATATTCTTCTGAACTAGACTGAACTTCATCAAGTTTATTTTTAAAATAATTTTTAAGTGATTCAAGTCTCATGTTGTATTAATAATAAGAAACATCATCTGTTTGATTTTTTCTATGATCAGACTGAAAACTATTTTTTTATTAAGGAAACACTTTTGTGGAGAAAGTGAGAAACCAAAAGGTCCAACAAGACATCCTAACAAACCCAAAAAAAACTAGAAAGAGCAGGAACTACCACATACATGCAACAACAACAACCACCATCCCTGAGATGGACACTTGGCGATCCCATGCAAGCATGGTCCCTCCCGATGTTGCCATCCCTCAAAATCAGCCATATCCTAAATAACCTGAAAAGGAAATGGTAGAGTGCTCTAGCCCAATGAGGAAGTCCAGACTGCACTTCCCAAATCAGACCGGGGGAAAAGCCTCATTAGAAAAGGAAATGTTACCAAAACACAGCCTTAACCTATTATTGCTTTCTTCCCTGTAGAGATTCCAATGAATTAGCCATACCTTAGCCTTAGGATCTTCTCCAATAACGTCTTCCAAACAGTTCGCCATTTTGTCCTAAGTGCGGATATATTCTTCATTACTGATTTTCTTATCGTTGAAGCCTCTCATTAAGATCAGATCTTGCTTGTTAATCCACTTTGCTTGTTCGTGGTTGACCTCCACTCTTACAACTCTTCCCATCATATCTGCCTCATCCTATGGAATGTCAACATACAAAAATTCCTCGACCATATCCTCCTCAGAACAATGGATATGTTCCTTTCTAGTCGTCAACTTTCCAGTAGAACTGCCCATTTGATTGACGTTCCCCTTGGTTAATGCCTGGTGATCCTCTTTCACCGCGTTGGGCAGTGACACCGGTAGTTTCTTCCCAGAGCGTGTCTCCAAAGGTGGGGGAAGCAAGGAGTAATATTTTTTCCCCTTCCTCTTTTTACAACTCACACTGTTCTTCTGAGTTGGAACCTCCTTAGTCACCTGATCCAATGCAACCATGTTGACCCCCTCTGGGTCCGCCTCACCACCACCCAGCTGTCCAACAATCATTGTATGGGAATAACCACAGTTTGGAATATCACCTTCATTGTTTTGATGGAAAGTGGTTTGTTCATCTTCCCCCACCTGGGCCACTCTTCCATTTGAACTTTCTAGTACAACAAATCAGTTTGGGGAAAATGGTATAGCATCATCCACCCTAACCTCAGTCAGACTGGTTGGAGTATTCTGGATTGCAATCATAGGTTCACCAAAGTCCTGCTGGTGCTCAAGTCCCCTACCCATATACTAGAGATTACATGCCCCATCCTTGTCCCGATCATGGCTATTTATTGAAGCATCAAGGATCAAGCCATTCGATTCACCATTCTCCCAGTTAGCCATTTCAGAATCCTCCAGAGGGGTAGCCACCAAAGTTACAGACATGTTCTCCTTCCTCCTAACCTCATTCACTTCCACCTGTACTCCTAAGTCTATACACAGCTTGACATAATTCTGTCTCTTGTCTTCCAGATCAATAGTTGACAAAGGATCATCTACCTCCACTGAAGGAAACCCCTGAACCAGCAGATCATTGTCCCCAACTGTTTTGGAGGGAGCATGACAATCTTGTGGAAGGCCTGCAGGCGAATCACTGTCTTGTTCAGCACTAATGGTGACCACACCTCCTCTCGGCGGAACATCCGCTGGCATAGCTGGCATATCAGATCCTCGGCCACCCCTAGACCTCCTTCGGCAACCATGTTCATCATGACCCTACCTATGACATAATGAATAGAATGGAGTCCAAGATTCGTAGACTACTGATTGAGCATACATGTACTCTTCTTCAACTATAATCCAGACAAGCTCCGGCGGAAATCTTGAGAGATACATTTCCACACAAATTCTCGCCGAGAATGGATGAGACAGAGAAGCTGTTCTTTGATCACTGCATATAAAGCGCCCTATCGAGTTTCCAATTGACCTCAGCAACCCAATATTCTGAAATGGCAGAGGAAGTCCAGGCAATTGAATCCAAATTGCCATGAATGGAGAGTCACAGTTCATGTGCGCCTCAAAAGACCAGCGGAGTAAGTGGAAAGGCAGGACACAGAAGGGTTTCCTCTTCCTCGACGAAGCCCTACCCAAATCTTCTTCATCGGAAAACAAAATGAGGAATTGACGCGGACCCAATATACTTACAAGCGTACGGTTCTTCAAACCCCAATATGTATTTACCGCTTTGTCGAAGTGCTCCACAAGAGGTCGCCGCCTCGTAAACCTCACGATCAGCGCCGAGGAGAGTAATGCTGAAGATTCATAGAATTCCTTCACCGAAACCAGGACAATAGGTTGACCTGAAATGCAACCAGGTACCTTTGGAGCAACTTCAATTTCAAGGAGGAAGAAACCCGCATCCGGCGAGGATCCAAAGAAATCCCTGGCACTTTGTTCCGAATCTCCTAAAGCATGATTTGGGGGTGAAGATCCCTTCCCCATGATGGGGGAAGGGGTCGCGGCGACCACCATCACCATAGGGTTAGCTGAGCATCGCCCTCGCTGCGGTCGCCCTCGCTGCGGTCGCCCCTGATTCATTTTTTCTATGATCAAAAGTGTCAATTTTATCAGAATTCTCATGAACAGATTCTCCATAAATCCCTGACTTTTTATTATACACTCTATAATATTTTGTGGTAGAAAAATATCCTATTAATATACCTTTGTCTACTTTGGAATCAAATTTACCAAGGTTTTCTTTTTTATTCAAGATATACACCTTGAATCCAAACACATTAATGTATCTGACCTTATGATTTCTAGTATTCCATAGTTCACAGGGTGTATATTTAATATATGATCTTATTTAAAATATATTCATGATATGAAAATCTCTGTCTATAACTTATTTCAAAAAGTATGTTGGAAGACTATATTAATTTAACATAGTCCTTTCCATTTTTTAAATTGTAATATTTATTGTTTCTATAATTAAATTTTTTGTGGCATTCTTGGTGAAGAGAAGGTGTCCTTAATATATAGTTATAAGAAAAAATAATTAATCTCTTTATTATAAAATTATACACCATGAAAACATCACAATTAAATTAATTTAAAATATCTTTCATTTTGAACAATTTTTAAAAATCATACAAAAAACAAAAAAAATCTCACTTTTAAGATTTAGAAAATAAAAACATGTAAATATTTAAAATTCATCAACTTTTTTACAAAAAACATATGTTATTATAGACAATATATATAATATTGATGGTCTATAAAAATACATGTGGATAATTCTAGTGATTTATATGTATCAACTTTGTTAATGGATTTCAAGGATGACTTGTGTTGCTCAACAATTTTCCATGCATCACAGAATCTATCTTTGTCAAATTTAAGACTAGGAAAATCTAAAACTAATTATTTCATAGATGGTTTATATTAAGTAAATATATTACATTTTACAAGTACCTTATGAAAAATCCAAGATTCACTTGTCTTAATAGTTAAACAACAAATTTTTTGTTCACATAAGGAATTAAGATCTAAGGTATAAACGTTTTCAATTCATGATACTCTAAATTTAATTAGTTTATCTTTAAAAATAGATTAGACATTAATATATAAATTAATATAAAATTCATAATTATATAGTTGAAGGATACTTATCATATTGTGCTTTAACCCTTGAACATATAGTACATTGTCGATAAAAGATGATTTTTGATCTCTAATTGATCCAAATACCACTATTTTTTCTCTTGAATTATCACCAAAGCTAACAAACCCTCCATATAATTTTTCGAATGTATAAAAATTGAAAATTTTCGAATCATGCATCTTGAGTAGGCAATATAATTTTACCATAAATTTTTTTTTCCATGTGACATTTTCTCTATAATTTTTTTAATGTTTACTTTGGTACCCATATTTTCTTGGGTCCAACTCTGTCAATATGAAAATATATGGGTAATAGTATATTCCTTATTTTTTAAAAACATACGGTATATGATTTATAAATATTTCTAGAAATAAAAGATTTTTTAATTCCACCAATATGGGTATTTATTAAATAACTTCCATTAGAATAATTTCCCTTAATTCCAAAATAAAAATAGGAGAATTTTGATATGTTTTTAATTTTTGAACTAGGTAAAAAATAATTTCTATATAAATTTTTTTTCTATTCTTTCCTATTCCTTATGTTTCATTTTTATGAACATTTTTCAAAAAATCTAATTTAAATATTCTTCTCCATTAGCAAATATGCTAGAAACACTTTTGAATGACTCCACTTAATCTTATAATTCTTTTATTATGTTTTCATGATGAATTAATTTTGAGGTAGATTTGTTAAATTATTATTTTAATTATAGGTTTTATTTTAAAATATCATCATTTTAATTTAAAATAATAATAATATTATTGTTTACTGATGTACTAATTTTAACGAAATATTCATATTTTTCTTCAATAATAGAGCAGTATGAAGTCAACTTTCAATTAGAGTATCTTTCAGAATCAGAAGTTGATGAATAGTAGTATTGTACCCATTCATCTACCTTAGTCATAAAGATAATATTTTTCTTTTAGATTGGTTTGAACTTTTTGTGTGTCAAATTTCGTAGAACAAGTAGATTTTTAGATACACTCAAAGTAGCCATCATTTTTTTTCCATTTCATTAATAACCGGTTCTCATCCAATTTTTCCTTCATTTATTCTTTATGTTTATTTTTCCATCCTTTAACTATGGAAAATTAGGTATGATACATTCCAACTTATTTCATTAATATATTTATGCTTCTTTAAATCCTCTATCATCTTTCTTGAATCCTTTTTTATTCTAGTAAATATTTTTTGAATCTTCTTGCTAATTGAGGCATTTCCATTTCAAAATATGAACATTCTGAATCATTTGATAATATTGTATCTATTTTTATTTCATTTCATGTTTCTTAGTAGTAAATTTTATGCAGGTATTTTCCATTTTATCACCCTACGATCTTCAATTTTAGTTTTCATTTATTATTTATACATCATTAAATTTCTTATCAGTTATTTAATTGTCAAATTTTTAACCGATGTAGATTTTCATATAGCAGCAAATATTCCATTCCACTTAGAGTGTAAAACTCTAAGAACTTTTAATGCATTATATTTTTGTCAAATTTAAGTTCATAGGGTATCGACACCATCGAATATTTAAGTCAATATTATATTCATATGGTTGGGCTTTCACAATCATTCATTCAGAAAGTATTGAATTTCATATTTCCAATAGCGAACCTTAATTATTTGACATTTTCAGTTCCTTAATAGGAAACAACAATAATATTCCACATATCATAGGAAGTAGAACATTGATATACTCGATTGAATTTATCTGGACCAAGCCCACATATAATGGAATCATTGATCTTGAATTGACACCATACTCGTCTTATTTATTAGAATTCAATGTTTCAGGGTTTTTATGGATTTCATAAGGATTTAAAATCTTAATGTAAACTTTCAATCCATGATTTTTCCAAGAGATAATCATGAGATATTTTCAGAATCCATAATTATCACCATTAATGTACGGACTGTAGATCATTAACATACATTCTTTTAGTTATTTCATTTACATTTGTCTTTGTATGGACCTTTTACTTGAGCTTGCTAGAGGTTATAAAAAATAAATCCTATGATACCAATTTTAAGGTCAGAATATAAAAAATATACACCAGGGGGAGCTGAACCATACATTTATCCCTCAAATATAGGGTTTATTCTAAGAGCAGGTCTACCGATCAATAATTTTACAGTAGTGTAGGTTTTACGATCTATATGTTTATTCTGAATGTAGGGATCCCAACCCATACATTCCTCTTATAAACGTAGGGTTCCAAAACCCTACATTATTCTTATAAACTAAGGATATGAATAGTTTCTAGATTACTTACAATCATGTGAAAAACACTATATAGAAAAACATTATCTTGAAAATAAGATAAATTTATCAATAAATCTATTCATTAAAAACACTTAAAGTAATTTCATTAGTAAAAAAACTAGGATATTTGTTATCATCAAAATAAAAAATATTCCTAGAGTATTTAAAAAAAATATCCTATAGTTATAACTTCTAGAATATAGGATATTCATACATCAAACCTATAAAAATTAAAATGTTTTATTTAAATCCTTAAGGATTTTTTTGTTCATTAATCCTATTTTGCTTCACTATACTACACTTATACTTTTACAATAATATATCCCTTAGAATACATGAATAAAAATAATTTGAATAATTTAATATCTTGTATCCCTTCCTACCAATATCTTTGATATTTTTATAATAATTCACAATCTAAGAACATGAAAGATATTCATTCATGTAGATGAATATTTGAGTGATAATGAGTTATTGTTTGGTCCATGATCACGTTACACATTTTTTATTAGAAAAAAATTCTGTCATGTATTTTTGGTTTTATGATAAATAAAAGTATAAATCCTATAAAACATTCTTGGAATCATTGTGGATTGTGTTCATAAAGTTTGGATAATGGTTATATATTTTTTGTACCAGAGGTTAGAAATCACATCAAGAATCGTAAATATTTTTTTGTGAAGGATAAATTTTACACCATAAGGATAACTCCATAGTCATTCCATGAAATCTATTAGAGTTTTTTATTTAATACACTATAAATCAAGGGGACACACTAAAATAAGTTTCATTAATTTAATTCATTGACTGTAGTTAATGGATCATGAAAAAATGTAGATAGTCGCACTTTGATGACTATGATTTATTCATAACAAGAGACCACAAAAATATTTTTTAATTATCTGTTTTGAGGTAATTACATCATGAACATTTCATTTAACCATGATTTATTTAATTAAGATACATTTTAGAAGGTAGTGATAGTGAAAAATTAGTATTTATATTCAAAATTTTTTAATTTTTTTTAGAAGAATGATTTTTTAAAAATGAATTTGGTCACACTATGGTGATCATGATCTTATTGTTTTAATCATTTTTTATTTCCTATCAATAATGTGGTAACTGGGAATCTAAATGAATTTTATTTGACTTATATATTAATATAAGGAATAGATGAATTTTCACATAAAATTATGGAATAATTTAGGGCATTAATGGAAGGGAAACATAGATATTTTATTAGAGATTAAAATAATATAAATTCTTATATTAAATAGCTAAGAATATGGGAGAGATAAACGTATCATGTGTTAGTGAATTACAAACATTTTTGGAATGAAAATATCTATTTATACTGAGGCGACCCAAACTTTCACTCCCATTTTAGATGATAAAAATATCTACTTATAAAAATTATCTTTCTTACTAAGTGATATTATCAAAATTAAACATTAAAAAATTTCGCATTACTATTACATGTCACTATAATATAACACAAATTAGAGAACATTTTAGTTTAGTTTATTTGAGTGATATCTATATAACAAATTTATTTTACAACACATGGAAATTAATCCATAATTAAAATCCTATACAGTTCATTAATGACTTCATATAAGTTATATATATCTTCATAACCTGGGGAAATGAAGTATGAGAAAGGGGAGAGATCAAACGTTCAGTAAGGGGTAACTTATAGACATATCATTACTGATTATATCATAATAATATGAGGAAATATGGGTAGAGGAGATTTTTTTTTATTAAAAATAACACTTGAAAATATGAGTTTCCTGAAATCCTGATATAAGGAAATGTAATCTCAAATAGAAAAACATATACCATAGAAAAAGTGTGAAAAATCATTATATGATGAACATGAGCCATATAAAATCAAAATAGGAACATAAATATGAAATAAGAGTGTGGAATAAACATAAAGACTACTTTCATATGTCATTTCAACCTGTTGAGACCCTTGTCGCATTGGATACATAGGATAATCATCCATGTATCCTCTTAAGCTTGAAAAAATACTATAGTTTAGCCTTTTTTAGGGGATAAAAAATCATATGTACCCTATTGGCATTGGATAAATCCTATAATGTACCAATTGTATTCGGATAATGCCTATTGTGTATCTTATGGTTTGAGATAATTCCACTTATATACCATTTGTCTTATGAAAGTCATCTAATTCACACTTTGGCTTGGGATAAGAATTCTTGTGTACCCTTTGGGTTGGTATAAATCCTCTCATATAACCTTTTAGATAAAGATATATAAACATTAATAATGCATTAGACGGTTGTATATGACCTCTCTCATTACCATTCTTACATATTTGTGCCATAAGAAAAAAATTAAATCCAAAATTAATCATGAAAAGAATATGGGTTTCATATCACTTTTATATAAAATTATGTAACGAAAACATTCAAAGTTACATAAATAAATTTAATAAGTTTATTGAATATAAATTTGTATACAAAGATATTCATAATCTTTCATGGTAAATACCTATAAATCAGGATAAAAAACATATGGTATTTAAACCATATAGATAAAGGGTATACAATTATTAAACAATTTATATAATCAATTGATTAATTGAATCTATGTGAACACCATTAAATCCAAGGAATCATGAATAGGGTATTCATAGAAAAATTTCATTGGAAGTAAAATTATTTTTACAAAATGAAGATGATTAGGTAAGAAAAAAAATAAGGGGTGGATCATTTCTCTTATAATTTTTTTTAACATTTCCAATATGTGAAAAAATAACTTTACACTCAATGGTTAGATAATGAATAATTTGAGAATAATAGAATAATTTCATATTGAAAATCATTATGAAATTGAACCTTTTATCATGAAAAACCTTTTCAACAAAACACAATGAATTATGGAAAAATTACTTACTTTTGAAAATAATAATACATGATTTTTTTAAATTATGGTAAATCCATTCTTGTAAAAACAATTTTAAAAATATATTTCATTTCTTATTTATCTAAAGAAAGACTAACCAGAAAATTCCCCAAATTCTTATGAAAGGTCATTTCTAAAGTGGATCAAATTTTTAATAAGGTATATTAAAATATACATTTTTAAGAAATCCCCAATAATCTTTTCTATAATTATACATAAAGTATTTATATATAAAATGTGGCATACAAAATAAGGAATATATCTACGATATGTAAAACCTTTAAATATTTTTAAAACACCTTTATTGAAAACCCACATCATAAATTGAATAAAAAACATTCCATTTTAATAGTCTTGAAGAGAAGTAATAGTATCACATGAATTAATCCATATTTATGTTCCCAAAAATAGAGGAAATGTTTTTCAAGAATCAAAATATGGATACATATGAGATTGATCTATTATAATGAATTGGAGTTATTTTTACCAATGTGAAACTATTATTTTAGAATATATATCATCAAAGATGATGATACTGATGAAAAAAAAATTTCCTAGAAAAAAATATAAATTCCCATTTGAAAAATAAAATAAATGGACAAAAATTGGCTTCAAATATCATAACCAAGTACATTAGTCAAAGAAGAATAATTTGAGTTTGAAAATCTATTAAGGAACAAGTAACATTTAAATCAAATCCCCTTGAAGGATATGATTTAAAATAAATACTTAAATTTCATGAATAATTAGAGAACCATAAAAAATATATTTAAGGTTTATTTGATTCACCATTATATATAAAAATGTTGTATAATATTAAATATGTCTCAAGGAGTGAAATTTTAAAACAAGAAACCTCTATCGTTGTCCCGATTCACTCTGCACATGTGCCCAAATTCTAGAATAATCAAATTAAATTTATTATAAACCTTTTAAAAAATTACTCATCTATAATTAATTTACAATGGAATATTTATTTTAATATTCTATTTTCCTATTATATAGTTTTTTCTTATGTTTGTTATTTTTCATAAAATTTGAATCGGTGTCATCTTATTTTGTTAATTTAAATGAATGAGTTTGGTATTTTAATAAAAAAATGTTAAAATTTATATAAAATTAAAATAACTATATAATATTAATTATTTTCTTAATAACATATAATTACATTAGTATTTATGTTCTTATAGTCATCTATGATATAGTTTTATATCATAGTTCATTTAAGTTGTTTATTCGACCCAAACAACAACAATTTATAACTAGATGGTTAAAAATGGTTAAGGAAGTGTGCAATATCATTATTATAGAATAATAATAATAATATTTAGATATTTTTATGTTTTTTAATCATATTTTATGTTTTTTGGATAATTAATGAAAATAAATATGAAAAACAAAAAAACATTATTTTGTGGATGTGGTAGTCCACACAATACATAATGCACATTATTTTGTTTTTCTCAGCGGTTCAGAAACATTAAATAATTTTTTCTATTAATATAACTATAATTAAGTATTATAATGATACTTAATTAATTATATTACTATTTTAGAGTAGTTTTTGGAGATTAATATTAAGAATAAAAGGATAAGTATTAAGTAATACTCACATCGGGAACGTGAACTTTTTCTTGAAAGTATCATTTGAAATGAAGGGATTATGATAAGTTATTGAGACCAGAGAATTATGAAATTTAGGTATGATTCAATGATGATAAAAATTGGTAATGTTTTAGGAATATATATGGATGAATTGGTGTGGCATGAAAGGGTGTAATTTCCCACTTTTATAATTGAAGAAAATAGAACTTTTAGAAAACCCATTATTTTTCAATAATTGAATAAAAATATTAATGGGTATAGAATTAAAATATATTAAAATAATGGATTTTAAGGTGGAAGAATTTTTAAAACACCTTAAGCACCGAATTTTCCACATGGTTTAAACATGTCTCAAGCATTATATCACTTTTTTTACATTTTACAATTTTTCTTTTTTACCTTGGTAACTAGTTTTCTACCCTAGTTGTTTATATGTTAGAAAATATATAAAATAATAATCTATACTAAATTATTATTTAATGATTCAAAATTTAAAATCTATTTAATAAAATTCAATTTCTAAAAAATATAAAATTTTAATTTTAATTAAAACATCTAATATATAGAATAAATGTTTTGTAGAAAAATGTTATTATTACTATTAAGTTTTCTTAAAATTCATTAGTATTGATTACCTATTGAATGAGTGATAATATATTTATATATATTTTTAAAAATAATAATAAATTAATTTTTGATAATAGGTTGATTTATTTTATTATATAAAAATAAAATAATATTAATAAAACAATTCTTTTAAAATAACCATTCTAATATTATCATGATAATTAAATTTTATCTTGAAAATCATTATTTTATGAAACAAAATTGTCCTTTTTACATAATATGATAATTTTTATATAAAATATAAATTTAATTTTCATAAATTTAATTTCTACAAGTGATGAAAACTAATTTTTAATATAATATAATAGAAAAAATCATTAGAATAAAATGTTACTTTTGTTCTCAAAACAAAAAACATAGGATATATAAATTAATTATAGTATTTTAAAATTATTTAATTTAATATATAGTTTCAAATAAAAATGTTTCAAAATATTTTAATTTATTATTTTATTATGATAATTTCATAAAGTGGAGATATTAACAAAATAAATATTTTTTACTATTTATAGAAAAATAAATTATTTCAGATAAATCTAGAAATTAACCTTAGAATAGTTTTATTATATAGAGTTCAAAAATTTAACAAATTTTGTAAAAATTAATTCTAAAATCTATCAATTTAACTTTTAAATGAATATTATATATATATATACTAATTTAATTGAAAAATTTCTTTTTTGAAAAATTAAGTGACTTTAAAAATATTTAGAATGAATTTTCTAATTGATTTCAATAGTTTCTTTACTATACGTTTAATTATTCTTAAATTTATATAATAATAAAAAATGAAATCTTCTTTTTTGGTGTTGTGTGTGAAAAAATCTATCGAAGATTATATTAGTTTAGAGAAAAAATATATTCCTAAATATGAGGTTGTTACTCATTGATGAAAGCAGTTGAGGGTATTTTTATTATATTCATAATTGGAGATATGAATTCTAATATGCCATCTAACTTTATCTCTTAGGATATATCAAGTTATATGTCATTCATCAAAAACATTATTCATTCATACAATCATAAACAAAAGTATGTAAATTGTAACACCCCAATCTTCCATGGTACACTCCTCTTTGAATAATACAATAGCGTGTGTTGTACGCAACATTGAGTTCAAGTACACCACGACTTACCAAACTAGCCGTTCAAAAGTGGTTATGAATAGTATTAACTAAATTTTAAATATTATATTATCCTTATAATATTAATCCATATTATGAGTTTCTAAGACATGATTTATAAACAAATTCATTTTTTCAGATAAAAGAAGTATTTCTCAAAAAATGAAATTTTACCACCTTTTAATAGAGAAGTCATTTTAAAACCAATATTTGAAACTTTTATATATTCAATTTTACAAAATTAAATTATTATTTAGAATCAGGACATAAGAATTTAGTATCAATAATGTTTTGGTGTCTTTCTGATAACTTTCATATTTGGGTGAATAGTGAAAAATTACTTAATTTTAACTGAAAACAACTTTTTAAATCAAAATAATTTATATTGTTAAATTATACATTTTAATGGTTTGGAAGTATAAATAGATTATATTTTTACTATTTAATCCAATGATGGTCATTTTAAGTAATTTCACCTTGAAATTGGATATAAACAAGTGTCAAACTCAGGATAGTTATTATTTCTTAAAAATATGCCTTTTGGTTTCGAAAGCAGGAATCAATTTTCAATTAATAAATGCAACTTTTAAGTTTTGACTTTGGTAAAATAGAATTCATTTTTGTATTCGGAATAACGAAATTATACTAGGGTGAAATTTTGGTACTTTTCGGATAACTTTTATATTTTGATGAATAGTAAAAATTACTAAATTTTAATTAAAAACAATTTTTTTAGTCGAAATAATTAATAGTGATAATTTATTAATTAGAGTAGTTTTAAAGTATATTTAGAATATATTTTTACCATTTAATACAATGTTTGTCATTGGACATAATTTCACAATTAAAACGAACATAAACAAGTATCAATCTTTTGATAGTTATTATTTCTTAAAAACACGCTTTTTGTTTTGACAGCGGGAATTAATTTTAAATTAATTTCTGCCACTTCTATGTTTTGAATTTGGAAAAATGGATTCCATATTTTAAATCAAGATGTTAATATTGTGTAAATGGGTGACTTTTATTTTTATACATTTTGAATAATTATTTCGGTAAATATTTTATTTACCATGGTTAAGGGTAAATCCGGTAAATAATGGTTAAAACAATAATATTATAATAATAATAAATTACCCTAAAATGTGTCCTAGACTTATTTGTTGATACATGTTCGACCATATGCATCTTTGGGTCGATTGTGGAACCCCATGGAGCCACTTGTAGGTGCTAGGGACACATTATTTTAATTAAGTTAAAATCAATACAAAAATGACACAAGCATATATCTTTTAGCAAAAAAATTGTCACATAGGGTTATATATGTTGGATTTTAGAATATAAAAATTAATTAGAAATAGAAAACGATTTCCTACATAATGGTATTTTATTTATAATTTTTAGACATTAAATAATTTAATTTATTTATGACACAATGATGATGCAGTAATTACCATAATAGTGAAAAATTAGAATAATTGATATTATAAAAACCCAAATAAATAAAATTTCAGACTTTTATTGAATTACACTAATTTTCTAGGTTGATATGACATATTAGGATTGATTTAATTAACTTTTTTCGAAGTAATCATTCTGTTATGAGTTTCACAAAAATCAACTATTGAATAGTGTCAAAATTGACATAAAAGAGTTTTTAAAACAAATATTATATTATTAATTGATATTAAATTCCTAAAAATCTAAGTTTCGTCCAAGAGACTTATATCATGATAGGTGTATCATTAATGGACCACTTGGGGGTCGCTCAGATGTATATGGTAAGTTTATTAACCATATAATATAAAAATACAAAGGGACATTGTAAAAGTGAAACTAATTAACTAAGAGTTAATACTTAAAGATAAGGTTAATATAATTATCAAAACCAATCTAAATTCTATTGGTTTAATGGTTTTCTACCTATACCCACCTTAACATTTTAATAATAAACTTTGGATCCATTAGAAACCGAATATGAATTTATTATAAATTAATATTTCTAGCTTTTCTAAAGGTTCCCCTCACCCCTCTTATAAAAGGGCACTCCTCCTTCTCATTTCTTCACACCTTCAAAGCCTTTTGGTTCGGCCAAACCCTGCCCAAATACTCTCTAAACTTCCCTCACTACAACCTAGAGGCCTTATTTTGATCAGAAATCCATTCTAAGGAGCCCTTTTGATCAAATCAAAAGGAAGAACCTGAAGAAGAGGTAATGTTTTCACCACCCCTTTTCAAGTTCCTTTCTTGTTCCACTTATTCTTTCTTTGTTATTACCATTCTAAAATAATAACTCCAGTATCATATATATACTGTGATGTTATTATAAAAATGGAAAAACCACTTTTAGTATTCTATCCACCCTTTGAATAACATGTCACCATACGTGCGTACGTACGGCTTACCGTCTGCATGTCGTGGTGTAATTGTTATTCAATATATTATTATTTTTATGGGTATAATAATGATGTGTAACTCATGTAAATAATAAATATAACATGATAATGATTCGTTATATATGATATACCATCCAATTATATATTTTTTTAATATCAAAAGAATGATATTGTCGCTCGTGCGTACGTACGGACTACCATCTCCACGAACGCGATGAGATTCATTCTCCATCATATCCATTCAAGTATAATTATCATTTGATGATTTAAAAATTGTATCTAAGGACTTTATATAATTCTGGATATGAATAATATACATCCCATTAATAAAGAATATGGCTCACATAACAAAGAATATAAAGTAAAATGAACCCGTTAACACCCGAAATGACGATAATTCTAAGATATTATTAACAAATCAATGTTTAAAGATCATATATGATATCATATTAATGTAAATGATTCTTGTATAATTAAATAACAATTATTTCACCATTATACAGGAGGTTAACCTACCTTCTTCCCAGGAAAAAGTAAAAAGTAAGGGGTTTCTTATCTCACTCTTAATCTCGTGAGAATTCCATTGTTCACCACTTATTTATTGCATGTGGTGTATGTGTACTACCCATAATTGTATTCATTGTGTATTATACTTTAATTTATGGGAATTTACATCATCATTGTATGATCCTTCTTTCATGGGTGTATGTTTCATAAGTTACATAATCGATAAGGGAATTTGAAATTTCAATTCCCATTTATTCGGATTTACGCAAACTCCATTGATTATTTTACTCCGAGATTATGTGTGGAATCACTATTCACTTGCTTATGTCATAATTTCCACTCCCCATTTCTGTGGATATACTTTTTATACACATAATCACTCCATTGATAATTTCTCAAGTCATTGATATGAATTTGATAAGAGTAATTTTAACTCATTCTCCATTTGTTGAGTTAAACATCCAATTCATTGGGGTTGTTTTTGAAAGATTATGTGTGAATGTTCTTTGATTTTTTTACACTGAATATCCAATCTTATTTAGTGTATTTATATTTTTCACAAATAACTGTGTCATTGATTTATCCTTAACCTAAGGGTACGACCTTTATGATATATTTCATCTCAATTTACATTCCATTGAGACTTCTTTGTTGATATACACCAAATCACTTTTATGTGGTGTATATAATGTAATTTGACATTGTATATCATGAATCCCTTTATTCTCATGTTATTAAAATATTTTTATTACCTCAATTATTTGTATTCAAGTGTCTCTCTCTTGGTGAGAAACTCTAACTAAAATACAATTTTTAAATGTTTTAAAGACTTAATCTTCTAAATAATACTCATTAATATCCATGTTTTAAAAAAATGGTTTTAAAGATTTATTTATATGGATATTAATGTTATAAAATTTAAACTCCTTTTAAAAGTTTCAAAGTGTTATGAGACAGTTTGATTCAAAAATCTATTTTTAAATGGCTTCTTGACAAATAGTGTGACTTTTAAATGTTTTCAAGAAAAAGAGGGATATTTCTCTCAATAGTTTGAGGATTATTTTTATGTAAATATCCTTAATTATTCTTTATTGAGGTTAATGTGATACAGTAAAATATTCCATATTGTATCGAATGAGTTTTATTTGACTGTGGATGTGCTATTTTTATACCATTCATGGTTTTTGGTTAAAGTATTGACATTTCATATGCTAGTTTTAATATGAATGTTTATGTTATGTTTAAACCTGTTCATATGAGGAATTCATTGGACTTAATAAGTGATAGGTGGAGCCCGCTATAGCTCCTCGATGCATCAGTAGGTCTCATGAGACAAACTAGTGTCTTGGCACAAGGCCTTGGCAACATCTTATTTGTTGTCTTGGAACGAGGCCTTGGCTATGTGGTTATGATATTCTGGAATTATGCATTCCATCATTATGAAAGTGGTTATTGATATTGCATGTGATTGTTCGACTAGTAGAATTTCCATGTGAATAAGTAAATGGAATTATTTCATTTTATCTTTTCCATATTATGCTGAAGTTCAAGTTTAAAAGGCTTTTGTTTTAGTTATAAATTTCTTTAAGTGTTTATGCTTATCTATGAAAGCTTCTGCTATGTTGTTATCCTTACTGAGAATTTGAGCTCACCCCTTTCAGTGTTTTATTTTTCCCAAAATGAGAAGAAGTAATTTATGAATGACCTACAAGGATAGTGTGAGTGGATATGAAGACAAAATATTTTTTATGTAATGTAAAACATTATGATTGTATCTAGTGTTTCCAAGGCTACTAAACTAATCGGTCTTTCGAGACTTGATCTTTCTTGTGATCATGCCAATGTTATGTAATAATGCACTGACTCTGTGTAACTGGGTTCGGGGCATTACATTTGGTATCAGAGGAAGTTTAGTAAAAACCTTGGAAGCTAGATAAACTCTGATTAGAGCACGTAGACCTAATATGAACTTTGAGGATTAGTATATAAGAACTTCCTAGAATTTTGGTATTGTAGAGATTTTGTGAGTTTTCGGAGCAATACATCCCTGCCTGGATACGAGCAGGTAGAGGCGGCTCTGGCACAGATGTACCTAGGGGTAAAATACGAAAACACCGCTTTGAGATAGACTCGAACGGGAACTGGTGCACGACAACAGGCCTTGCTGCACTCTTGGTTACGACACTCCCGTGGGATATGCTTAGGATAATTTACATTTTCTTTACAAACCAATTGGAAGTAATATATATATAAGATGAGAGTAAATGACCTTGGTTAATCCTAATATGTTTCAAATCGATAATATGGTGACATGTTAATCTCTAAATGATTTTATGACTACTATTACTCACACAATGCTTTCTGGTTTTAGTCAATGGCTAGATTCCGAGGGAGTCATAGTGACTTAGTGAATGATGTACAAGGTGGGAACAGTGGTGTCAATGAGAAACAAAATAGACTATTGATATTAAAAGATATCGTCTTTATGCCAAATCAGTTTTCCAAAAATATGATCAACAATATATATATTAACCAATTCCCGAACTCAAAAAAGAAGAGAAAGGTGATGAATGATAAGAGCTCCAGTAGTGAAGACCATGGAGAAAGGAATCATAAATTTCCATCATGCAAGAAATGTGGTAGGAGACACCCGGGAAAGTGTCTCAATGGGACCAATAAATTCTTTACGTGTGGGAAGGAAGGACATAAAGTGAAAAATTGCCGAAGAAAAATGAAGAGTACTATGGAAGAAGATAAAAATGGTCCCAAGAATCCATTTACAATCATTTTCCGTAAATGCAGGGGACCTGGCCATTACCTGAGTGAATGTCCTATTCTATAGGATATTTTCTTGGTCAGAGAAGAAGCTATGTGGAAATAAATGGTTGGATAAGTGTTTAAAAATTATTAGTGATCCTTGTTGAAGGGTTTAATTTGGAATAATTTTCTCTTGTATTTGTAACCCTAACGTTTTCCATGTGAGAATGATATTTATGGAAGAATTATCTTTTCTCTTGTGGATATAGTTATAAATAACCATTTGGTTTTATATGATCATTGGGTTTGAGGAAATTACAATTTATTATAATATGGGATGAAAATGCAAGGTATGAGATAACATTTGTGGTTAAATTATGTTATGGTTATTTTGAGTAATTTATATCATTTTGGTAATGTTATAAAATATAGTTTTTGAAAAAAGAAAACACGTAGACCGTGTGACATCCCGTCGCGTTGGACAAAGCTGTGGGAATCGAACCCACAACCAAAGTGCGATTGGGATTTATCACCAACCACTGGACTACGTGAATTCCCTGGTTAGTGTGACTATTATTTTTAGTTAAATGATTTTATTGATCAATAATAATTTGATTTGGGATCTTATGTCTTACCAAATGAATATCCTTAGTATTGGAAAATGATTTGGTGATTAAGTGATAAATGTTATTTTGGAAGTTGTTCGCTTTGTTGAGAACACTATATGCCAAAGGAAAATAGAGTAGTATGGGATTTCATTTGAAGAGTAATGGTGGATTTTTATCTATGTTTTTATTGTGGATTTATAATGATTTGGGTTATTTATGGAAATGATTAGGTTAATTACTTTTAAGTATGTGACTTTAAGAGTAATTAATGTCATTTGGAGATACAATTTAACATGGGAGACTACATAATCAAATTCTTCTATGTTTTGGGTTTCAATATTAGTTTGGATTATATTGAAGGATTTTAAGGACAATTGATTATTGAATGGTATTTATTTAACGATGGGTTTTTATTGGTTTAATTTTAGAAATTAAGATTAGTGTTTATTTCTCTAAAGGAATATCCTTTTGGGGGATCATTAGATCTTGTACTAACCATTTTGGTTTTGATTAATCTCTAAAGAAAATTTAAATATATAGTTTACCCTACATGGATCACGAGATTCTATAGAAGTTTATTCTAGCTCTTCCAGTGTGACCAGGTCTTCTTGAATACTTGTCGTTTAAAAAAAATGAGTTAGTGGTGGAAATTTATTAAAGAATGAAACTCTACTTAAAAAGTAAGTATATATCTTTATATTCTTATCCAATATCATAAATTAATTCCTCATCATTATGTAATGTAACTTAAAACAAAAAATGTTGTCCGTTTACTTTTCCAATAGGAGACTAATGATCGTTTTTCCCAACAAAAGTTTGTGGTTTTCATATTGTTAACTTTCTCTTGTTAATGATTTCTATCCCTCTCCATCAGAACTTGACACTTAGTTTATCATCCACATCCATGTTTTCCTACCTATAATCCTAGTATGGGTTATCTTGGGTGACATTTTGACCTCTCTTTTTTCTTTTAAAGTGATAGTTTTATTGACTCTTTTTCCGATTTGGGACATTCCATTCTCAGGCCCAATTTTTAAAATTGCGAGGATGCAATTTATTGAAGGAGGGGTGAATGTAACACCCCAATCTTCCACGGTACACTTCTCTTTGAATAATACAATAGCGTGTGTTGTACGCAACACTGAGTTCAAGTATACCACGACTTACCAAACTAGCCGTTCAAAAGAGGTTATGAATAGTATTAACTAAATTTTAAATATTATATTATCCTTATAATTTTAATCTATATTATGAGTTTCTAAGACATGATTTATGAACAAATTCATTTTTTCAGATAAAAGAAGTATTTTTCAAAAACTGAAATTTTACCACCTTTTAATGGTGAAGCTTTTTTAAAACCAACATTTGAAACCTGTATATATTCAATTTGAAAAAATTAAATTCTTTTTTAGAATTGGGACATAAGAATTTAGTATCAATAATGTTTTGGTGTCTTTCTGATAACTTTCATATTTGGGTAAATAGTGAAAAATTACAAAATTTTAAGTAAAAACAACTTTTTTAATCAAAATAATTTATATTGTTAAATTATACATTTTAATGTTTTGGAAGTATAAATAGATTATATTTTTACTATTTAATTCAATGATGGTCATTTTAAGTAATTTCACCTTGAAATTGGATATAAACAAGTGTCAAACTTAGGATAGTTATTATTTCTTAAAAATACGCCTTTTGGTTTCGAAAGCATGAATCAATTTTCAATTAATAAATGAAAATTTTATGTTTTGAATTTGGTAAAATAGAATTCATTTTTTTATTCGGAATAACAAAATTATCCTGGGGTGAAATTTTGGTACTTTTCGGATAACTTTTATATTTTGATGAATAGTAAAAATTACTAAATTTTAATTAAAAACAACTTTTCTAATCGAAATAATTAATAGTGATAATTTATGAATTTGAGTGGTTTTAAAGTATATTTAGAATATATTTTTACAATTTAATACAATTTTTGTCATTGGACATAATTTCACAATTAAACTGAACATAAACAAGTATCAATCTTTTGATAGTTATTATATCTTAAAAACACGCTTTCTGTTTTGACAGCAGGAATTAATTTTAAATTAATTTCTGCAACTTCTGTGTTTTGAATTTGGAAAAATGGATTCCATATTTGGAATCAGGATGTTCATATTGTGTAAATGGGTGACTTTTATTTTTAGACATTTTGAATAATTATTTCGGTAAATATTTTATTTACCATTGTTAAGGGTAAATCCGGTAAATAATGGTTAAAAAAATAATATTATAATAATACTAAATTACCCTAAAACGTGTCCTAGAATTATTGGTTGATACATGTTCGACCATAGGCATCTTTGGGTCGATTTTGGGACCCCATGGAGCCACTTGTAGGTGATAGGGACACTTTATTTTAATTAAGTTAAAATCAATACAAAAATGACACAAGCAAATATCTTTTAGAAAAACAATTGTTACATAGGGTTATATATGTTTAATTTTAGACTATAAATATTAATTATAAAGATAAAACAATTTCCTACATAATGATATTTTATATATAATTTTACACATTAAAAAATTTAATTTATTTATGACACAATGGTGATGGAGTAATTACCATAATAGTGAAAAATTAGAATAATTGATATTATAAATACCCAAATAAATATAATTTGAGACTTTTATTGAATTACACTAATTTTATAGGTTGATATGACATATTATTATTGATTTAATTAACTTTTTTTGAAGTAATCATTCTTTTATGAGTTTCAAAAAAATCAACTATTGAATAGTGTCAAAATTGACATAAAAGAGTTTTTAAAACAAATATTATATTATTAATTGGTATTAAATTCCTAAAAATATAAGGTTCGTACAAGAGACTTATATCATGATAGGTGTATAATTAATGGACCATTTGGGGGTCTCTTTAATGTATATGGTAAGTTTATTAACCATATAATATAAAAATACAAAGAGACATTGTAAAAGTGAAACTAATTAACTAAGAGTTAATACTTAAAGATAAGGTTAATATAATGAATGAAACCAATCTAAATTATATTTTTTGAATAGTTTTCTACCTATACCCACCTTAACCTCTGAATAATCAACTTTGGATCCATTAGAAACCGAATATGAATTTATTATAAATTAATATTTCTAGCTTTTCCAAAGGTCCCCCTCACACCTCTTATAAAAGGGCACTCCTCCTTCTCATTTCTTCACACCTTAAAAGCCTTTTTGTTCGGCCAACCCCTGCCCAAATACTCTCTCAACTTCCCTCACTACAACCTAGAGGCATTATATTGATCAGAAAGCCATCCTAAGGATCCATTTTGATCAAATCAAAAGGAAGAACCCAAAGAAGAGGTAATGTTTTCACCACCCCTTTTCAAGTTCTTTTCCCATTCCACTTCTTATTTATTTGTTATTACCATTCTAAAATAATAAATCTAGTATCATATATATACTGTGATGTTATTATAAAAATGGTACAACCACATACAGTATTCTATCCACCCTTTGAATAACATGTCACCATACCTGCGTACGTACGGCTTACCGTCTACACGTCGTGGTGTAATTGTTATTCAATATATTATTATTTGTATGGGTATAATAATTATGTGTAACTCATTTAAATAATAAATATAACATGATAATTATTCTGTATACATGATATACCATCCAATTATATATATTTTCTAATATCAAAAGAATGAAATTGTCGCTCGTGCGTACGTACGGACTACCGTCTCCATGAATGCGATGAGATTAATTCTCCATCATATCCATTCAATTATAATTATCATTTTATGATTTAAAAATAGTATATATGGACTTTATATCATTTTGGATATGAAAAATATACATCCCATTAATAATGAATATGGATCACATACAAAGAATATAAAGTAAAATGAACCCGTTAACACCCGAAATGGCGATAATTCTAAGATATTATTAACAAATAAATGTTAAAAGATCATATATGATATCATATTAATGTAAATGATTCTTGTATAATTCAATAAAAATTATTTCACCATTATACAGGAGGTTAACCTGCCTTCATCCAAGGAAAAAGTAAAAAGTAAGGGGTTTCTTATCTCACTCTTAATCTCGTGAGAATTCCATTGTTCACCACTTATTTATTGCATGTGGTGTATGTGTACTACCCATAATTGTATTCATTGTGTATTATACTTTAATTTATGGGCATTTACATCATCATTGTATGATCCTTCTTTCATGGGTGTATGTTTCATAAGTTACCTAATTGATAAGGGAATTTGAAATTTCAATTCCCATTTATTCGGCTTTACGCAAACTCCATTGATTATTTTACTCCGAGATTATGTGTGGAATCACTATTCATTTGATTATGTCATAATTTACACTCCCCATTTATGTGGATATACTTTTGATACACATAATCACTCCATTGACAATTTCTCAAGTCATCGATATGAATTCGATAAGAGTAATTTTAACTCATTCTCCATTTGTTGAGTTAAACATCCAATTCATTGGTGTTGTTTTTGAAAGATTATGTGTGAATGTTCTTTGATTGTTTTACACTGAATATCCAATCATATTTAGTGTATTTATATTTGTCACACATAACTATGTCATTGATTTATCCTTAACCTAAGGGTTCGACCTTTATGAGAGATTTCATCTCAATTTACATTCCATTGAGACTTCTTTGTTGATATACACCAAATCACTTTTATGTGGTGTATATAATGTACTTTGACATAGTATATCATGAATCCCTTTATTCTCATGATATTAAAATATTTTTATTACCTTAATTTTTTTGTATTCAAGTGTATCTCTCTTGGTTAGAAACTCTAACTAAAATACCATTTTTAAATGTTTTAAAGAATTATTCTTCTAAATAATACTCTTTAAGGTCCATGTTTTAAAAAAATGGTTTTAAGGATTTATTTATATGGACATTAAAGTTTTAAAATTAAAACTCTTTTTAAAAGTTTCAAAGTGGTATGGGACACTTTGATTCAAAAATCTATTTTTAAATGGCTTCTTGACAAATAGTGTGACTTTTAAATGTTTTCAAAAAAAGAGGGATATTTCTCTCAATAGTTTGATGATTATTTTAATGTCAATATCCTTAATTATTAATTATTGAGGTTAATGTGATACAATACAATATTCCATATTGTATCGAATGAGTTATGTTTGATTGTGGATGTGCTATTTTTATACCATTCATGGTTTGTGGTTAAAGTATTGACATTTCATATGCTAGTTTTAATACAGATGTTTATGTTATGTTTAAACCTGTTAATATGAGGAATGCATTGGACTTAATAAGTGACAGGTGGAGCCCGCTATATCTCCTCGATGCATCGGTAGGTCTCATGAGACAAACTAGTGTCTTGGCACAAGGCCTTGGAAAAATCTTATTTGTAGTCTTGGAATGAGGCCTTGGCTATGTGGTTATGGTAGTCTGGCATTATGCATTCCATCATTATGAAAGTGGTTATTGATATTGCATGTGATTTCTCGACAAGTATAATATCCATGTGAATAAGTAAATGGAATTATTTCATTTTATCTTTTCCATATTATGCTAAAGTTCATGCTTAAAAGGCTTTTGTTTTAGTTATAAATTGCTTTAAGTGTTTATGCTTATCTATGAAAGTTTCTGCTATATTGTTATCCTTACTGAGCATCTGAGCTAACCCCTTTCAGTGTTTTATTTTTCCCAAAATGAGAAGAAGTAATTTATGAAATACCTACAATTATAGTATGAGGGGATATGAAGACAAGATGGTTTTTTATGTAATGTAAAACTTTATGATTGTATCTAGTGTTTCCAAGGCTACTAAACTAATCGGTCTTTCGAGACTTGATCTTTCTTGCGATCATGCCAATGTTATGTAATAATTCACCGACTCTGGGTAACTGGGGTTGGGGCGTTAAAGTTGGTATCAGAGTAAGTTTAGTACAAACATTGGAAGCTAGATAAACTCTGATTAGAGCACGTAGACCTAATATGAACTTTGAGTATTAGTATAGAAGAACTTCCTAGAATTTTGGTATTGTAGAGATTTTGTGAGTTTTCTGAGCAATACATCCCTATCTGGATACGAGCAGGTAGAGGCGGCTCTGGCACAGATGTACCTAGGGGTAAAACCCGAAAACACCGCTTTGAGCTAGACTCGAACGGGAACTGGTGCACGACAACGGGCCTTACTGCACTATTGGTTACGACACTCCCGGGGGATATTCTTAGGATAATTTACATTTTCTTTACAAACCAATTTGAAGTAATATATATATAATATGAGAGTAAATGAACTTGGTTAATCTTAATATGTTTCAAATTGATAATATGGTGACATGTTAATCTCTAAATGATTTTATGACTACTGTTACTCACACAATGCTTTCTGGTTTTAGTCAATGGCTAGATTACAAGGAAGTCATAATGACTTTGAGAATGATGTACAAGGTGGGAACGGTGGTGGAAATGAGAAAAAATGGACTATTGATAGGAGTAAAAGATATTGTCTTTATTCCAAATCAGTTTTCCAAAAATATGATAAAAAATATATATACTAATGAATTCCCGGACACAAAAAAGAAGAGAAAGGTGATGAATGATAAGAGCTCCAGTAGTGGAGACCATGGAGAAAGGAATCCTCGATTTCCATCATGCAAGAAATGTGGTAGGAGACACCCGGGAAAGTGTCTCAATGGGACCAATAAATGCTTTATGTGTGGGAAGGAAGGACATAAAGTGATGAATTGCCGAAGAAAAATGAAGAGTACTATAGAAGAAGATAAAAATGGTCCCAATAATCCATTTACAATCATTTTCCGTAAATCCAGGGGACCTGGCCATTACTTGAGTGAATGTCCTATTCTATAATATATTTTCTTGGTCAGAGAAGAAGCTATGTGGAAATAAATGGTTGGATAAATGTTTAAAAATTATTAGTGATCCTTGTTGAAGGGTTTACTTTGGAATAATTTTCTCTTGTATTTGTAACGCTAACGTTTTCCATGTGATAATGATATTTATGGAAGAATTATCTTTCCTCTTTAGGATATAGTTATAAATAACCATTTGGTTTTATAGGATCATTGGGTTTGAGGCAATTACAAATTATTATAATTTGGGATGAAAATGCAAGGTATGAGATAAAATTTGTGGTTAAATTATGTTATGGTTATTTTGAGGAATTTATCTCATTTTGGTAATGTTATAAAATATAGTTTTTGAAAAAGGACAACACGTAGACCGTGTGACAACCCGTCGCATCAGACAAAGCTGTGGGAATCGAACCCACAACCAAAGTGCGATTGGGATTTATCGCCTACCACTGGACTACGTGAAGTCCCTGGTTAGTGTGACTATTATTTTTAGTTAAATGATTTTATTGATCAATAATATTTTTATTTTTGATCTTATGTCTTACCAAATCAATACCCTTAGTATAGGAAAATGATTTGGTGATTAAGTGATAAATGTTATTTTGGAAATTGTTAGCTTTATTGAGAACACTATATGCCAAAGGAAAATAGAGTAGTATGAGATTTCATTTGAGGAGTAATGGTGGATTTTTATCTATGTTTTTATTGTGGATTTATAATGATTTGGGTTATTTATGGAAATGATTAGGTTAATTACTTTTAGGTATGTGAGTTTAAGAGTAATTAATGTCATTTGGAGATATAATTTAACATGGGATACTACATAATCAAATTCTTCTATGTTTTGGGTTTGAATATTAGTTTGGATAATATTGAAGGATTTTAAGGACAATTGATTATTGAGTGGTATTTATTTAACTTTGGGGTATTATTGGTTTAATTTTAGAAATTAAGATTAGTGTTTATTTCTCTCAAGGAATATCCTTTTGGGGGATCATTAGATCTTGTACTAACCATTTTGGTTTTGATTAATCTCTAAAGACAATGTAAATATATAGTTTATCCTACATGGATCATGAGATTATATAGAAGTTTATTATAGCTCTTCCAGTGTGACCAAGTCTTCTTGAATACTCATCGTTTAAAAAAATGAGTTAGTGGTGGAAATTTATTAAAGAATGAAACTCTACTTAAAAAGTAAGTATATATCTTTATATTCTTAGTCAATATCATAAATGAATTCCTCATCCTTATGTAATGTAACTTAAAACAAAAAATGTTGTCCATTTACTTTTCCTACTAGGAGTCTAATGATCATTTGTCCCAACACAAGTTTTTGGTTTTCATGTTGTTAACTTTCTCCTGATCATGATTTCTATCCCTCTCTATTAGAAATTGACACTTAGTTTATCATCCAAATCCATGTTTTCCTACCTGGAATCCTAGTATGTGTTATCTTGGGTGACCTTTAGACCTCTCTTTTTTCTTTTAATGTGATAGTTTTATTGACTCTTTTTCCGATTTGGGACTTTACATTCTCAGGACCAATTTTTAAAATTGCGAGGACACAATTTATTGAAGGAGGGGTGATTGTAACACCCCAATCTTCCATGGTACACTTCTCTTTGAATAATACAATAGCGTGTGTTGTACGCAACACTGAGTTCAAGTACACCACGACTTACCAACTACCCGTTCAAAAGAGGTTATGAATAGTATTAACTAAATTTTAAATATTATATTATCCTTATAATTTTAATCCATATTATGAGTTTCTAAGACATGATTTATGAACAAATTCATTTTTTCAGATAAAAGAAGTATTTTTCAAAAATTGAAATTTTACCGCCTTTTAATGGCGAAGCCTTTTTAAAGCAAATATTTGAAACTTTTATATATTTAATTTGACAAAATTAAATTCTTCTTTAGAATCGGGACATAAGAATTTAGTGTCAATAATGTTTTGGTGTCTTTCTGATAACTTTCATATTTGTGTGAATAGTGAAAAATTAATAAATTTTAACTGAAAAAAACTTTTTTAATCAAAATAATTTATATTGTTAAATTATAAATTTTAATCTTTTGTAAGTATAAATATATTATATTTTTACAATTTAATCCAATGATGGTCATTTTAAGTAATTTCACCTTGAAATTGGACATAAACAAGTGTCAAACATAGGATAATTATTATTTCTTAAAAATACGCCTTTTGGTTTCGAAAGCATGAATCAATTTTCAATTAATAAATGCAACTTTTATGTTTTGAATTTAGTAAAATATAATTCATTTTTTTATTCTGAATAACGAAATTATCCAAGGGTGAAATTTTGGTACTTTTCGGATAACTTTTATATTTTGATGAATAGAAAAAATTACTAAATTTTAATTAAAAACAACTTTTTAATCGAAATATTTAATAGTGATAATTTATGAATTTGAGTGGTTTTAAAGTATATTTAGAATATATTTTTACAATTTAATACAATGTTGTTCATTGGACATAATTTCACAATTAAACCGAACATAAACAAGTATCAATCTTTTGATAGTTATTATATCTTAAAATCACACTTTTTGTTTTGACAGCGTGAATTAATTTTAAATTAATTTCTGCCACTTATGTGTTTTGAATTTGGAAAAATGGATTCCATATTTTGAATCAGGATGTTCATATTGTGTAAATGGGTGACTTTTATTTTTAGACATTTTGAATAATTACTTCGGTAAATATTTTATTTACCATGGTTAAGGGTAAATCCGGTAAATAATGGTTAAAAAAATAATATTATAATAATACTAAATTAGCTTAAAACGTGTCCTAGCCTTATTGGATGATACATGTTCGACCATAGGAATCTTTGGGTCGATTTTGGGACCCCATGGAGCCACTTGTAGGTGATAGGGACACTTTATTTTAATTAAGTTAAAATCAATACAAAAATGACACAAGCATATATATTTTAGAAAAACAATTGTTACATAAGTTTATATATGTTGGATTTTATACTATAAATATTAATTAGAAAGATAAAAAAATTTGCTACATAATGATATTTTATTTATAATTTTTAGAAATTAAATAAGTTAATTTATTTATGACACAATGGTGATGTAGTAATTACTGTAATAGTGAAAAATTAGAATAATTGATATTATAAATACCCAAATAAATATAATTTGAGACCTTTATTGAATTAAAATAATTTTATAGGTTAATAGGACATATTAGGATTCATTTAATTAACATTATTAGAAGTAATCATTCTATTATGAGTTTCAAAAAAATCAACTATTGAATAGTGTCAAAATTGACAGAAAAGAGTTTTTAAAACAAATATTATATTATTAATTGATATTAAATTACTAAAAATATAAGGTTCGGCCAAGAGACTTATATAATGATATTTGTATCATTAATGGACCACTTGGGGGTCTCTTGGATGTATATGGTATGTTTATTAACCATATAATATAAAAATATGAAGAGACATTGTAAAACTGAAACTAATTAACTAGGAGTTAACACTTAAAGATAAGGTTAATATAAAGACCCAAACCTATAAAAATTCTATTGGTTGAATTTTTTTCTACCTATCCCCACCTTAACCTTTGAATAATCAATTTTTTAGCCATTAGAAACCGAATATTAATTTATTATAAATTAATATTTCTAGCTTTTCCAAAGGTTCCCCTCACCCCTCTTATAAAAGGGCACTCCTCCTTCTCATTTCTTCACACCTTCAAAGCCTTTTGGTTCGGAGAAACCCTACCCAAATACTCTATAAACTTCCCTCACTACAACATAGAGGCATTAGTTTGATCAGAAAGCCATCCTAAGGGTCCCTTTTGATCAAATCAAAAGGAAGAACCCGAAGAAGAGGTAATGTTTTCACCACCCCTTTTCAAGTTCCTTTCTTGTTCCACTTCTTCTTTCTTTGTTATTACCATTCTAAAATAATAACTCCCGTATCATATATATACTGTGATGTTATTATAAAAATGGTACAACCAGATTCCGTATTCTATCCACCCTTTGAATAACATGTCACCATACGCGCGTACGTACGACTTACCGTCTCCACGTCGTGGTGTAATTGTTATTCAATATATTATTATTTGTATGGGTATAATAATGATGTGTAAGTCATATAAATAATAAATATAACATGATAATTATTTTTTATATATGATATACCATCCAATTATATATTTTTTAACATCAAAAGAATGATATTGTCGCTCGTGCGTACGTACGGACTACCGTCTCCACGAATGCAATGAGATTCATTCTCCATCATATCCATTCAAGTATAATAATAATTTGATGATTTAAAAATAGTATCTAAGTACTTTATATCATTCTGGATATGAATAATATACATCCCATTAAAAACGAATATGGCTCACATAACAAAGAATATAAAGTAAAATGAACCCATTAACACCTGAAATGACGATAATTCTAAGATATTATTAACAAATCAATGTTAAAAGATCATATATGATATCATATTAATATAAATTATTCTTGTATAATTCAATAACAATTATATAACCATTATACAGTAGGTTAACCTACCTTCTTCTAAGGAAAAATTAAAAAGTAAGGGGTTTCTTATCTCACTCTTAATCTCGTGATAATTCCATTGTTCACCACTTATTTATTGCATGTGGTGTATGTGTACTCCCCAAAATTTTATTAATTGTGTATTATACTTTAATTTATGGGAATTTAAATCATCATTGTATGATCCTTCTTTCATGGGTGTATGTTTCATAAGTTACCTAATCGATAAGGGAATTTGAAATTTCAATTCCCATTTATTCGGCTTTACGCAAACTCCATTGATTATTTTACTCCAAGATTATGTGTGGAATAACTATTCATTTGCTTATGTCATAATTTCCACTCCCCATTTTTGTGGATATACTTTTGATACACATAATCACTCCATTGAAAATTTCTCAAGTCATCGATATGAATTTGATAAGAGTAATTTTAACTCATTCTCCATTTGTTGAGTTAAACATCCAATTCATTGGTGTTGTTTTTGAAAGATTATGTGTGAATGTTCTTTGATTGTTTTACACTGAATATCCAATCATATTTAGTGTATTTATATTTTTCACACATAACTATGTCATTGATTTATCCTTAACCTAAGGGTATGACCTTTATGAGATATTTCATCTCAATTTACATTCGATTGAGACTTCTTTGTTGATATACACCAAATCACTTTTATGTGGTGTATATAATGTACTTCGACATAGTATATCATGAATCCCTTTATTCTAATGATATTAAAATAATTTGATTACCTCAATTATTTGTATTCAAGTGTCTCTCTCTTGGTTAGAAACTCTAACTAAAATACCATTTTTAAATGTTTTAAAGACTTATTCTTCTAAATAATACTCATTAATGTCCATGTTTAAAAAAAAATGGTTTTCAAGATTTATTTATATGGACATTAAAGTTTTAAAATTAAAACTCCTTTTAAAAGTTTCAAATTGGTATGGGACACTTTGATTCAAAAATCTATTTTTAAATGGCTTCTTGAAAAATAGTGCGACTTTTAAATGTTTTCAAGAAACAGAGGGATATTTCTCTCAATAGTTTGATGATTATTTTAATGTCAATATCCTTAATTATTCTTGATCTAGGTTAATATGATACAATAAAATATGCCATGTTGTATTGAATGAGTTATGTATGACTGTGGAAGTGCTATTTTTATACCATTCATGGTTTGTGGTTAAAGTATTGACATTTCATATGCTAGTTTTAATAAGAATGTTTATGTTATGTTTAAACATGTTCATATGAAGAATGCATTGGACTTAATAAGTGATGGGTGGAACCCGCTATAGCTCCTCGATGCATCGGTAGGTTTCATGATACAAACTAGTGTCTTGGCACAAGGCCTTGGCAAAATCTTATTTGTAGTCTTGGAACGAGGCCTTGGCTAAGTGGTTATGATAGTCTGGCATTATGCATTCCATCATTATCAAAGTGGTTATTGATATTGCATGTGATTGTTCGACTAGTAGAATATCCATGTGAATAAGTAAATGGAATTATTTCATTTTATCTTTGCCATATTATGCTAAAGTTCAAGTTTAAAAGGCTTTTTTTAGTTATAAATTTCTTTAAGTGTTTATGCTTATCTATGAAAGCTTCTGCTATATTGTTATCCTTACTAAGCATCTTAGCTCACCTCTTTCAGTGTTTTATTTTTCCCAAAATGAGAAGAAGTAATTTATGAATGACCTACAAGGATAGTATGAGGGGATATGAAGACAAGATGTTTTTTTATGTAATGTAAAACTTCATGATTGTATCTAGTGTTTCCAAAGATACTAAACTAATCGTTCTTTAGAGACTTGATATTTCTTGTGATCATGCCAATGTTATGTAATAATTCACCGACTCTAGGTAACTGGGGTCGGGGCGTTACAGTTGGTATCAGAGGAAGTTTAGTACAAACCTTGTAAGATAGATAAACTCTTATTAGAGCACGTAAACCTAATATGAACTTTTAGGATTAGCATAGAAGAACTTCCTAGAATTTTGGTATTGTAGATATTTTGTGAGTTTTCCGAGGAATACATCCCTGTCTGGATACGAGTAGGTGGAGGCGGATCTGGCACATATGTACCTAGGGGTAAAACCCGAAAACACCGCTTTGAGCTAGACTTGAACGAGAACTGGTTCACGACAACGGGCCTTGCTGCACTCTTGGTTATGATACTCTCGGGGGATATGATTAGGTTAATTTACATTTTCTTTACAAACCAATTTGAAGTAATATATATATAAGATGAGAGTAAATGACCTTGGTTAATCCTAATATGTTTCAAATTGATAATATGGCGACATGTTAATCTCTAAATGATTTTATGACTACTGTTACTCACACAATGCTTTCTAGTTTTAGTCAATGGCTAGATTCCAAGAAAGTCATAGTGACTTTGAGAATGATGTACAAGGTGGGAATGATGGTGGCAATGAGAAACAAAATAGACTATTGATAGGCGTAAAAGATATCGTCTTTATGACAAATCAGTTTTGCAAAAATATGATCAACAATATATATATTAACCAATTCCCAGACTCAAAAAAGAATAGAAAGGTGATGAATGATAAGAGCTCCAGCAGTGGAGACCATGGAGAAAGGAATCCTCAATTTCCATCATACAAGAAATGTGGTAGGAGACACCCTGGAAAGTGTCTCAATGGGACCAATAAATGCTTTACATGTGGGAAGGAAAGACATAAAGTGAAGAATTTCCAAAGAAAAATGAAGAGTACTATAGAAGAAGATAAAAATGGTCCCAAGAATCCATTTACAATCATTTTCCGTAAATGCAGGGGACCTGGCCATTACCTGAGTGAATGCCCTATTCTATAGGATATTTTCTTGGTCATAGAAGAAGCTATGTGGAAATAAATGGTTGGATAAATGTTTAAAAATTATTAGTGATCCTTATTGAAGGGTTTAATTTGGAATAATTTTCTCTTGTATTTGTAACCATAACGTTTTCCAAGTGAGAATGATATTTATGGAAGAATTATATTTTCTCTTGTGGATATAGTTATAAATAACCATTTGGTTTTATATGATCATTGGGTTTGAGGCAATTACAAATTATTATAATTTGGGATGAAAATCCAAGGTATGAGATAACATTTGTGGTTAAATTATGTTATGGTTATTTTGAAGAATTTATCTCATTTTGGTAATGTTATAAAATATAGTTTTTGAAAAAGGACAACACGTAGACCGTGTGACAACCCGTCGCGTCGGACAAAGATGTGGGAATCAAACCCACAACCAAAGTGCGATTGGGATTTATCGCCTACCACTGGACTACGTGAAGTCCCTGGTTAGTGTGACTATTATTTTTAGTTAAATGATTTTATTGATTAATAATAATTTGATTTGGGATCTTATGTCTTACCAAATGAATACCCTTAGTATAGAAAAATGATTTGGTGATTAAGTGATAAATGTTATTTTGGAAGTTGTTTGCTTTTTTGAGAACACTATATGCCAAAGGAAAATAGAGTAGTATGGGATTTCATTTGAGGAGTAATGGTGGATTTTTATCTATGTTTTTATTGTGGATTTATAATGATTTGGGTTATTTATGGAAATGATTAGGTTAATTACTTTTAAGTATGTGACATTATGAGTAATTAATGTCATTTGAAGATACAATTTAACATGGGAGACTACATAATCAAATTATTCTATGTTTTGGGTTTCAATATTAATTTGGATTATATTGAAGGATTTTAAGGATAATTGATTATTGAATGATATTTATTTAAATTTGGAGTATTATTTGTTTAATTTTAGAAATTAAGATTAGTGTTTATTTCTCTCAAGGAATATCCTTTTTGGGGATCATTAGATCTTGTACTAACCATCTTGGTTTTGATTAATCTCTAAAGACAATGTAAATATATAGTTTATCCTGCATGGATCATGAGATTCTATAGAAGTTTATTCTAGCTCTTCTAGTGTGACCAAGTCTTCTTAAATACTCATCGTTTAAAAAAAATGAGTTAGTGGTGGAAATTTATTAAAGAATGAAACTCTACTTAAAATGTAAGTATATATCTTTATATTCTTAGTCAATATCATAAATGAATTCCTCATCCTTATGTAATGTAACTTAAAACAAAAAAAGTTGTCCGTTTACTTTTCCTACTAGGAGACTAATGATCGTTTGTCCTAAAACAATTTTGTGGTTTTCATATTGTTAACTTTCTCCTGATCATGATTTCTATCCCTCTCCATCAGAAATTGACACTTATTTTATCATCCACATCCATGATTTCCTACCTGGAATCCTAGTATAGGTTATCTTGGCTGACCTTTAGACCTCTCTTTTTTCTTTTAAAGTGATAGTTTTATTGACTCTTTTTCCGATTTGTGACTTTCCATTCTCAGGCCCAATTTCTAAAATTGCGAGGACACAATTTATTGAAGGAGGGGTGAATGTAACACCCCAATCTTCCATGGTACACTTCTCTTTGAATAATACAATAGCGTGTGTTGTACGCAACACTGAGTTCAAGTACACCACGACTTACCAAACTAGCCGTTCAAAAAAGGTTATGAATAGTATTAAATAAATTTTACATATTATATTATCCTTATAATTTCAATCCATATTATGAGTTTCTAAGACATGATTTATGAACAAATTCATTTTTTCAGATAAAAGAAGTATTTTTCAAAAAATGAAATTTTACCTTCTTTTAATGGTGAAGCCTTTTAAAACCAATATTTGAAACTTGTATATATTCAATTTTACAAATTTAAATTCTTCTTTAGAATCGAGACATAAGAATTTAGTATCAATAATGTTTTTGTGTCTTTCTGATAACTTTCATATTTGGGTGAATAGTGAAAAATTACTAAATTTTAACTGAAAACAACTTTTTTAATAAAAATAATTTATATTGTAAAGTTATAAATTTTAATGGTTTGGAAGTATAAATAGATTATATTTTTACTATTTAATCAAATGATGGTCATTTTATGTAATTTCACCTTGAAATTGGACATAAACACGTGTCAATCTTAGGATAGTTATTATTTCTTAATAATACGCCTTTTGGTTTCGAAAGCATGAATCAATTTTCAATTAATAAATGCAACTTTTATGTTTTGAATTTGGTAAAATAGAATTCATTTTTGTATTTTGAATAACGAAATTATCCTAGGGTGAAATTTTGGTACTTTTCAGATAAATTTTATATTTTGATGAATAGTAAAAATTACTAAATTTTAATTAAAAACAACTTTTTTAATCGAAAAAATTAATAGTGATAATTTATGAATTAGAGTGGTTTTAAAGTATATTTATAATATATTTTTACAATTTAATACAATGTTGGTCATTGGACATAATTTCAAAATTAAACCGAACATAAACAAGTATCAATCTTTTGATAGTTATTATATCTTAAAAACACGCTTTTTGTTTTGACAGCAAGAATTAATTTTAAATTAATTTCTTCCACTTATGTGTTTTGAATTTGGAAAAATGGATTCCATATTTGGAATCATGATTTTCATATTGTGTAAATGGGTGACTTTTATTTTTAGACATTTTGAATAATTACTTTGGTAAATATTTTATTTACCATGGTTAAGGGTAAATCTGGTAAATAATGGTTAAAAAAAACAATATTATAATAATACTAAATTTCCCTAAAACGTGTCCTAACATTATTGGTTGATACATGATATACCATAGGCATCTTTGGATCTATTTTGGGACCCCATGGAGCCACTTGTAGGTGATAGAGACACTTTATTTTAATTTAGTTAAAATCAATACAAAAATGACACAAGCATATATCCTTTAGAAAAAAAATTGTTACATAGGGTTATATATGTTAGATTTTAGACTATAAATATTAATTGGAAAGATAAAACTATTTCCTACATAATTTTATTTTATTTATAATTTTTAGACATTAAATAATTTAATTTTTTTATGACACAATGGTGATGCTTTAATTACCATAATAGTGAAAAATTAGAATAATTGATATTATAAATACCCAAATAAATATAATTTGAGATGTTTATTGAATTACACTAATTTTATAGGTTAATATGACATATTAGGATTGATTTAATTAACTCTTTTTGAAGTAATCATTCTGCTATGAGTTTCACAAATATCAACTATTGAATAGTGTCAAAATTGATATAAAAGAGTTTTTAAAAAAATATTATATTATTAATTGATATTAAATTCATAAAAATATAAGGATGGTCCAAGAGACTTATATCATGATAGGTGTATTATTAATGGACCACTTGGGGGTCTCTTGGATGTATATTGTATGTTTATTAACCATATAATATAAAAATACAAAGATACATTGTAAAAGTGAAACTAATTTACTAAGAGTTAATACTTAATGATAAGGTTAATATAATGACCCAAACCTGTCTAAATTCTATTGGTTGAATGGTTTCCTACCTATCCCCACCTTAACCTTTTAATAATCAACTTTTGAGCCATTATAAACCGAATATGAATTTATTATAAATTAATATTTCTAGCTTTTCCAAAGGTGCCCCTCACCCCTCTTATAAAAGGGCACTCCTCCTCATTTCTTAACACCTTCAAAGCCTTTTGGTTCGGCCAACACCTGACCAAATACTCTCTCAACTTACCTAAATAAAACCTAGTGGCCTTATTTTGATCAGAAATCCATCCTATGGATCCCTTTTGATCAAATCAAATGGAAGAACCCGAAAAAGAAGTAATGTTTTCACCACCCCTTTTCAAGTTCCTTTCTTGTTCCACTTCTTCTTTCTTTGTTATTACCATTCTAAAATAATAACTACAGTATCATATATATACTGTGATATTATTATAAAAATGGTACAACCACATTCAGTATTCTATCCACCCTTTGAATAACATGTCACCATACGTGCGTACGTACGGCTTACCGTCTCCACGTCGTGGTGTAATTGTTATTCAATATATTATTATTTGTATGGGAATAATAATGATGTTTAACTCATGTAAATAATAAATATAACATGATAATGATTCTGTATATATGATATACCATCCAATTATATATATTTTTTAATATCAAAAGAATGATATTGTCGCTCGTGCGTACGTACGGACTACCGTCTCCACGAACGCGATGAGATTCACTATCCATCATATCCATTCAAGTATAATTATCATTTGATGACTTAAAAACAGTATCTAGGGAATTTATATCATTCTGGATATGAATAATATACATCCCAATAATAACGAATATGGCTCACATAACAAAGAATATAAAGTAAAATGAACCCGTTAACACCCGAAATGACGATAATTCTAAGATATTATTAACAAATCCATGTTAAAAGATCATATATGATATCATATTAATGTAAATGATTCTTGTGTAATTCAATAAAAATTATTTCACCATTATACAGAAGGTTAACCTACCTTCTTCCAAGGAAAAAGTAAAAATTAAGGGGTTTCTTATCTCACTCTTAATCTCGTGAGAATTCCATTGTTCACCACTTATTTATTGCATGTGCTGTATGTGTACTACCCATAATTGTATTCATTGTGTATTATAATTTAATTTATGGGAATTTACATCATCATTGTATGATCCTTCTTTCATGGGTGTATGTTTCATAAGTTACCTAATCGATAAGGGAATTTGAAATTTCAATTCCCATTTATTCGGCTTTACGCAAACTCCATTGATTATTTTAATCTGAGATTATGTGTGGAATAACTATTCATTTGCTTATTTCATAATTTACACTCCCCATTTCTGTGGATATACTTTTGATATACATAATCACTCCATTGATAATTTCTCAAGTCATCGATATGAATTTGATAAGAGTAATTTTAACTCATTCTACATTTGTTGAGTTAAACATCCAATTCATTGGTGTTGTTTTTGCAAGATTATGTGTGAATGTTATTTTATTTTTTTACACTAAATATCCAATCATATTTAGTGTATTTATATTTTTCACACATAACTATGTCATTGATTTATCATTAACCTAAGGGAATGACCTTTATGAGAGATTTCATCTCAATTTACATTCCATTGAGACTTCTTTGTTGATATACACCAAATCACTTTTATGTGGTGTATATAATGTACTTTGACATAGTATATCTTGAATCCCTTTATTCTCATGATATTAAAATATTTTGATTACCTCAATTATTTATATTCAAGTGTCTCTCTCTTGGTTAGAAACTCTAACTAAAATACCATTTTGAAATGTTTTAAAGACTTATTCTTCTAAATAATACTCATTAATGTCCATGTTTTTAAAAAAATGGTTTTAAGGATTTATTTATATGGACATTAAAGTTTTAAAATTAAAACACCTTTTAAAAGTTTCAAAGTGGTATGGGACACTTTGATTCAAAAATCTATTTTTAAATGGCTTCTTGACAAATAGTGTGACTTTTAAATGTTTTCAAGGAAAAGAGGGATATTTCTCTCAATAGTTTGATGATTATTTTAATGTCAATATCCTTAATTATTCTTGATTGAGGTTAATGTGATACAATAAAATATCCCATATTGTATCGAATGAGTTATGTTTGACTGTGGATGTGTTAATTTTATACCATTCATGGTTTGTGGTTAATGTATTGAAATTTCATATGCTAGTTTTAATACGAATGTTTATGTTATGTTTAAACCTGTTCATATGAGGAATGAATTAGACTTAATAAGTGACAGGTGGAGCCCGATATGGCTCCTCGATGCATCGGTAGGTCTCATGAGACAAACTAGTGTCTTGGCACAATGCCTTGGAAAAATCTTATTTGTAGTCTTGGCACGAGGCCTTGGCTATGTGGTTATGATAGTCTGGAATTATGCATTCCATCATTATGAAAGTGGTTATTGATATTGCATTTGATTGTTCGACTAGTAGAATAACCATGTGAATAAGTAAATGGAATTATTTCATTTTATCTTTTCCATTTTATGCTGATGTTCAAGTTTAAAAGGCTTTTGTTTTAGTTATAAATTGCTATAAGTGTTTATGCTTATCTGTGAAAGATTATGCTATATTGTTATCCTTACTACGCATCTGAGCTCACCCCTTTTAGTGTTTTATTTTTTCCAGGATGAGAAGAAGTAATTTATGAATGAACTATAAGGGAAGTATGAGGGGATATGAAGACAAGACGTTTTTTATGTAATGTAAAACTTTATGATTGTATCTAGTGTTTCCAAGGCTACTAAACTAATCGGTCTTTTGAGACTTGATCTTTCTTGTGATCATGCCAATGTTATGTAATAATGCACCGAATCTGGGTAACTGGGGTTGGGGCGTTACATAAATACCCTAATAATTTATTCCCCATAACATACCTTTCCCAAATACATTTGAATTTCGAAGAAGTTAGACCATAGTTTGATTATATATTACTTTATAAATTAACTCCATCAAATGTTTTAATAACTACTTTATAATTTCAAAAACTAGTTTATATATATCATTATCCCAAGAATGAGGTAAAATTCACCTAAAATATCATCGATATCTTATTTATTAAATCAATAATAAATACAAGTCTAATAATAATATCTAATTCAGTTTTATTGAAATCAATCAACCCTTTATTAATTCAAAAAAATTACAATAAACATAAGAGTTATCCTTCCATTAATTATGTGTTCTCCAATAGTTACCCTAAAAAATATTACATTATTATAAAATCACTTTTAAGGTTATTGATACCCTTTAATATATGATTCCAATAAATTTAAATTAGAACTAATAATGATAAATCCTTATAAGATTCACATAATCCTCTCTACTTTTAGAATATACCAGAATATCACCAAAAAATATAACTCATTAATGAAAATAGATAAAAGTTTTAAGATTTGATTTATATTAAGATATATACCTCATTACCTTAGGGATGACGGGGAAACTCACCTTTTACCTCATATCAGGCATATAATAAGATTATCAACCATTTAAGTATTACCCCTTATATAGTTGTAAGACATAGTGGGTTCAAGTTACATACCTTTCTCAGTTCCATATCTTGGACCTATTCTAAAAAAATACTAAAACCACAAAATATTTTGATAATATCCAAAATATTAATATAAAAACAACAATAAAAAGATATCTTCCCCTATAACCCTGATATTTTTAACAAATGATGTAATTTTTTCAACCAATGGATATACTAATTCAATCCTTTGTAATCCAGGTCCATATTATTATTAGACTCTCTAACTTAATTAGATATCATCATACTCAAATAAGTCATAGTAATTAATTAGAGAGAATGTGAATTAACAATTTCATATCCTCTAGTAGTGTTAAACCTAGTGTGTAGTTAGACATATATTTCATACACCAGGTGATGATAAATTCAATACCCAAGATAGGGTCTTGATCCAAGATCTATGATGGATCCACACTTCTTTGGACACAAACCGGTATCATGATATTTAGATGAGGCTTGGGTAGAGAAAGGAGTGCCAGATCTGTTGCAGTCTCTGTTCGAGCTTCCTTCATCAGAGAATCTTCAGTTTCAGTGATATGAGGAACCCTCAACATATATTGCAATATTCCAATCTGGATTTGTCTTGTCTGAATGGTGCAAATCTCAGTGATCCTAGGATGTTTTGGCGACTTTTACGATGTTTGATTCATATGAGTGACATGTCCCGATGGTCTCAGTGACTGTTGCAGTGGTTCGACATGCAGTTGCCCTGTCTGAGAGGCGTTCATCTCAGTTCACCCATGATGGGTCACCTAGAACTGATGAAGTTGTAGGAGACAATAATGTTGTAGTCCATGTACCTGTTGACTCTTGTGTTTCTCAAGAGGTGGTTGCGCCTCAGGCAGTTTTGGGGTAGCGGTGGTGGAACCTCTGAAGCTGCTATAGGGATCTAACACCAAGCATGCCATAGTGCTCCTGATGGGGGTACAGTTTCAGGATGATCTTTTTCAGCTTCAAATGAGGACTTGATTATTCCATTCCAAGAAAAGGGAATATATTGCACAAAAATTATGACCCTATCACAGTCTTAGCGTGACTCAAAATGGGTGAGTTCTCAATTATTTCTTTCTTATTTCTTTCTAAAGGATACCAGCTTCTAAAAATTGATGAACTCAAAGAGTGGATTTTATTGATTTGGGGTTTTTTGAAAAGGTAGTGTGTCTCGTTTGGTTGGTGATACTTCCATATGCTCTTCCACATAGAAGAAATGAAATTCTGAGCTTGGGTATTTGGTTCAATTATGCTCAAACCTGGAATTATTCACTTACATGAATGTAATAAAAAATTCAATACCTTTTAGGTTGGTAACACGACTACTCACATTTATGTATGAGTTTATGGGTTAAATTAGATACTATGGCACCCCAAAATATTGTGTGATATTTCTCTATCTATCGACATCTAGATTCAAATTGATGAAGAAATGGAAGTGCCTTGATTTGGACACTTCACCAGGTTCTTGGTTGAGGTTTAACTGGGATTTACTCTTGTTGACCAGGTAATTCTTGTAACTGATGATGATATTATTGAGCTGAATATTGTTTATGAAAAAATTCCTAAATTCTAAAAAGGATTCAATGTTATTGTTCATTAGTCATCTATCGGCCGGTGCTACACAATTTGCATCTTCTTTGCTTTGCGTGGTGAGGAAGTGAGCTATTTTCTCAAGAAGAGAAAAATTTCATCTGCTTGGAAAACTGATACTCTTCCTCAGTTGTTACAGAATGAGGATGGTAAGAACCTTGGTAAGAGTGATGATGGTATGGGAATTTCTACAGAGAATGTAGCATAGAAGAAGGATGTACAAGGTACTGCTTCTTAGTATTCCAATCCAATAGTTGATAGGAAGGGTGACCACCCAAGTGACCCAACTAATTTCTTTTCTACCACCTCTTAGAATAAGATGACATCTTGGGATGAAATATTTTTCAAAGAAGTGAATGTTCACAATGTAGATAATAACAGAGGAAAATGTGCTAAATCATAGAAAAACAAATTTTGTTTGACTTCCAATGATAATGATTCAATATATGAACAAGTGTTTGAGGAGAAAATCTAACTCTGAGTGGATCATCCACTCTCGATGGAAAGGATGGCTGCCCCATGTAGAAAAAATAGGTAATTTTTATAATACAAATCTCCAATCATTTTTAAAATTGTTCCATACCCATTCAAATCCTATTGTGGATAATGAGGGATTTCATCTTGTCTCCTACAAGAAGAGAAAGTATCTGTTGGTTTCTCCAGAGGTGGTTGAGAAATTGACAGAAGATAACACTTATTATTTATTTGATGAAAATATTGATGTTCCCATTAAGATGCATGACTAAATTCAGAGCTCTCCTGATGAAAAAAATCATCAGGAATCTCTGGATCTAGCTGAAGCAATGATAGTAGAGGAGATGATGACTATAGTGAAAAGATATTCTTCTCATGACAAATGCAAGGAAAGAAAAGAGGATATTTCTGATTTGGAAATCACTGATGTTGAGAGTATTTAAGAGTGGCTTTAATCTATTCCTTCACATAGGGAGAGATTAAGGGGTCAGGGGCGTAGTCATGCAAGGGATGACTATAATGAAATCCAGGAAAAAGAAAGCCGGCTAAGTGTTAGATTGTTGAAAAATATTAGTAAGTATATTTTTCATTGGGGTTTTTCTTATTTTACCGTATTCTTCTTGGTTCCTATTTTTTACTTGTTTTTAAGAAGAGAGACTCAGGCACCATCTTTCTCAAAAAATGTTAAAAGTAAATATCCTCTTTTTAGGGTTATTACCCCTAGGTAGATTTATTCTAGAGCCTATGTTAACTTATAATATCCGAGTTTGGATGTAATTGATCGGAGAACCACACAATCTCTACTTTATAAAAAACTCATGATAATATCTTATACATTGACTTAATTTTAAGTCTTATCCTAGGATTTAACACTACTATTATCTCATCAAAATAAAAAATAAATAAAATAATCTCCAAAAATAACTATACACTAATATGATACCAACTAAGAGGCCCCAAACCCCCACTCCCAGGTCCAGTGAAAAAAATACATATTTTACAAATGAACATAGATACCAAAGTGAGATTATCCAAATTAAAATTGAAACAAATTCACACTATTATTACATCACACAATAATATTACACAAATTTGAGAACCTTTTGTTTTATTTTCCTTGAGGACTTACTACATGAGTAATTTATTTTATCACATGTTAACATTTCCCCATAATCTAACTACAATTAACAATCTTATAGACTTCCCACACATTATACATACCTTGATAACCTAGGGAAATGAAACATGATAATATCGTGAGCTCAAAGACATAAGAATAGAAAACTTTTCAACATTTCATCAAGGGTTATATCATAAGAATATGAGTAAACATGGGAATGTGAGAAAATTATTAATTTAAATAATGTGGAATAATATTGATTTGACCATAAATAATTATAGAATGAAATGTAATATCAAATGAACATACACATAACACAAACAAAGCATGTGGAATCATGATATGATAAATATGATCCTTGGAGCATAACAATTTCCACAAGATTATGAATTTAGTGAATGGATTATGTATGAGAATATAAATAATATTTCAAGGATACCCACCGATAAATTCATCACAAAATAGGATTGTACTAATAACATATACCCCTAAATGGGGTTGGGATTATCCTCCCATTCACCATTGGGAATGGAATAAAACCTACTATGTTCCCCTTTTTATTGGGATATGTACCCTCATATACACTTTGGAATGGGATACATCCCCGAGTGTACACTTTTTATTTGTATATATCTTCTAATATACAATTTGGATTTGGATAAATACTCCCATGTAAGATGTGGCTTGGGATAAATCCTCTTGTGGTCTATTTTTCTTCATGTAAATCCTCCCATGTACTATTTGAGATTAGGAGATACAAAACATTACAAATTCATTAGGGGTAGATACATTACCTCCCCAATCATCATCATTACATATGTGTTCCTTAATAAATCAATCCATTAAAAAAATAAACCATTGAAAAAATGGGTTTTATATCCCATTCAAATGAAATAAAATATGGATGGATCTGAATTCTCCAAGTAGGGTGAACCCCCTTATCTTGGGTTCCTCATGTTTTATAATATTCTCTTCCTCTAATCTTTTATTCATCATTTTAAAGTTGGTATTCGTTGGGGGAGATTCAAAGGTTTTTTATTCAATAGATCTTGGATCTCTACTATTGAATCTTCGAGTTGACATATATATCTGGGTTCATTTGTCTTACATTTTCATGACCATTCTCCCTTTCTAGTCATTATTTCTAATAATCATGCTCTCTGGTCTCATGATTATACTGGTGAAAGTTTTATTGGATTCATGGAATTGGTCAGTGATCAGCGTAGGTGTTGTGAGGGGCCTCAGGTTATTAAGATCTATTTTTATTTAGATCTATATTAATTTACTACTACTTTCATTATTGTGAGTTTTGGGGAGGGGTCCACTTGGTGGATGATGATGGATTGGGTTTTTTAATAAGATGAGGTTTGGTGATGTCCTTGGTTCGTTGTATTGTAGAATGCCTGTATGGACATCAGTGTAAGATCACATTAGTGTTTCAATGTAGATCTGATTTTGTGTTGAAATTCATTATAAACAGAATTCTGAAGGCCACTGGGTGTCACCGATCATAGGAATAAGTGTGAATTAGTTTCTATCTCGGATGTCTAGTTTGGAACAGAGAGGCTGATGATACCTTGGTGGACATCCAGGTTGGTGAAATTGGCTTCCTTATTTCATGAGTGGTTCAATTGGCTCCTGTAATGATTCTTAGTATTTTCTATTTGATTGGATCAGTGATAAATATATGGGAATTGAAATTTCATTCATTTAATTTGTATAGTGGTATAAATTTTTGTAGGTACCACTAGGTGGGAGACCTTGAAAGAGGGATGGGTATGCTGACACCCATCATTCAGTTATCTATCGTCATTCTCACTAGATGGATAGTCACCCAGATTTGATTTTTCATAGTTATTTTGTTCTTAATATGCATTGAATTAGGTTGAAATTGTTTTGAGTACCTCAAAATTGTTGTTTGGTGGGCAGCTTGATTGAGAGACATATGTTCTAGAACCTATCATTTGGTCCTCCCTCCACCTGTCAGTGTGAGTTGGAGGGGTTCTGTAACATGTTATATTGTACCAAAGCAACAAAACTTCTTGGAGGGGGGCAGGGGGCATCATCATTGACTGATTTCACTACTTCATTGTTTATCCAGGGGGGATGAAACTTTTTCCCTTTTATTATACTAATTATTTATTCCCATTGGACACTTAAAAACATTTTAGAAACATTAGTTTTGGTTTATTTAAGAATTTTTTAATCTATTATTGTAATGTGTTTTCTATTCTTTCCATTTTATAAAAGACATTATCTTTATTTTTTTATTCATTAAAGGGGGATTGATCCTCACCCTGTTAAAAAAATGAAATAGTATAATGAAGACATTCATAATTACGCCAATAAACATGATATTAATCTATAATATAAATAGGTATCTAATGATTTTCAGTAAATTTATATGACATACCCTTCAGTAAAGATAATAAAAAATATTATATTTAAACTATATAGATAAATGGTTTAAAATTTAGTTATTAATTCACTCATTCAATCAAGGAATTGAATCTAGGTGAACACCTTTAAATCAAGTGAAACAAGAATGGGATATAAAAGAGTCTAATGGAATTGTGAAAAAATATGGTTATATATAGACTATTAATAGGCACTACAACGATAGTGATGGATCATTTCTCTTATATATATTTAACATTTCTCATTTTTGCAAACATAGGATAAAAATCAAAATGTAGATGAAGAAAAATTTTAGAAAAATATTATAATATTACTTTGAATTGAATGATGAAAGTTATAGTTTCATTCCATAAAAATGTTTTATATAAAAATAATAGAAATATTGAAAAATAAAATAATTTTTAAAACTATATAAGATGGTAAAGAAGTTGATTTTTTTTAAATCCATTATTTTTAAAACATGTTTAAAAATAATTTTCTTTTTATATTGTTATAAAGAAATTATGAAGGACAAAATCACAAGTCTCTCTTTAAAAGTAATTTTCATAATAGATGGAATAGAAAATTTTGTGATATAATAAAATATTACTTTTAAGAAATATACAATAATGGAGTCTTGAATAATATCTAAAGGTTATATATAGAATAAATAGGGTGGAATATATGGAAGATATTCGTGATACATAAATCCTTTTAAAATATTGAAAACAAATTTATTGAAAACCCACATTATAAAGAGGATAATAAAATATTTATTTGAATTATGGTGATGGTAAGTAAGAGCATAACATAATATAATCCAAATACGAGTTCTGAAAAAGATAATAAAATAATGTTGGGAAGTAAAATATGGATATGGAGGGGAAATATCTATTTGAATGAATGAATTTTATTCTTATAAGCATCAAAATTTTATTTGAGATTATATTTCATCAAATAATATGATATTGATGAAACTATGTAACCTAATTAGAGAAGAGGAGAAATTTATATTATAAAAAAGAGATGGAAGTATAAAAATGGGTTTAGAGGATCCGAACAAATATAATATTTATGACTCATGGAGGAGATCTATTACAGATCGAGTAAAATTAAAATTTAAATCCCTTGAGGATATGATTTAATTTGAATACTTAAATATCATTAAAAATGAGAGTGATAGGATAAGAAAAAATTAAATAGTATGTAGATATTCCATTCTAGGGGAAAATGTTTCATAATAGGCAATATGTCCCATGGAGTGAAAATTTGAGACAAGAAACTCATATTGTGGTCTCGATTCACCCTTTGAATTATCCTAACTTCATAAATAATAAAAGTATGTTTATTTAACACATCATTAGGAAACTTACTCATCATTAAATAATCTGATGAGTAACATTTATTATCTTATTATATTTACTAATTATATATATTTTTATTATATTTGTTATTTTTCATGAATATAGAATCTTTATCAGCTTATTTTGAAAATTGTAGTGATCGAGGATGGAATTTTAATAATAGGTAAAATAAATTATTTGAAATTTAATAATATATAAAACAATAATAATTTTCAGAAAAATTTATAATAATATTTGTATTTATGTTCACATATATATGCAAGATATAGTTTTCTATTGTAGCTCATATAGTTGGTTAAATCATCCCAAATAGAAACACTTTATAACTCGAAGGGTGAGTATGGTTCAAGAAGTTTATAATATCATTATAATAGATTAATAATGATATTAATTATATTTTTTTTAATTTTTTGTATCATATTTTTAGTGGTTTTAATTGAGAATGAAAATCAAGATGAAAAATGAAAAGAGATTGTTCTTTCATAGAGTTTGTAGTTGACACAATACACAGTCGATGTTGTTTTGTTTTTAAAAGTGGTTAAGAATAAATAATTTTTTTATATCATCAATATAATTATAATTAAGTATAATAAAGATAACTAGGCTATTATTTTACTACTGATAGGGTATGTTTGGATGAGGAATATTAAGAGGAAAATGATAGGTATTAATAAAAACTCGCAATTGGACCTTGAACATTATATTGAATGTATCCTTGTAAATAAAGGTCTTATATTAAATAATAGATAATACAGGATTATTAACATTATAGGGGATTATTAGAGTAAAAAAATTATTTTTTTAGGAAAAAATACAATGGAATGTGTGTCGAATGATGGGGTTTAGTTTGCCCCCATTTATAAGTGATGAAAAAAGAACTTTGGGGAACACCGATTATTTTTCAAGGATGTAATGAAAAAGTTAAAGATTTAATAGTTCTAGAAAGATTTATATATTGGAATTTAGGGTGAGATATTTTTGATAAATTACCTACCACCCTTTTTCCCACATGCTGTAAACATGTTTCATGCTTTTTAATATTTGTTTTACATTTTACGAGTTTTCTTTTTTCCTCCATAATTATATTTTTACCCTAGTAGTTAATATATTATTAAAAATATAAGATAAAAAATATTCTCATTTTTTTGTGGAAAAACTATATTTAACATATATTTAATACAATTAAATTTATATTTCATAAAAAATTAACATATAAATTATAACATTTAATATATAAAAAAAGCGTTATAGAAAAACTATTCTTTTTTACCATTAGGTGTTCTTAATATTATTCGGTATTGATTAAAAATCAAATGTGTGAAAAAATATATATCTATAATTATTTTTATTAAATTAAAGTTTTTGTTATACAATAATTTATATTATTACATAATAATTACATTATATTAATAAATCAATTCTTATAAAATAACAGTTTTTTCATTATCATGGTCATTAAATTTAATCTCAGTAATCATACATTTAATAAAAAAATGAAATAAAACTTATTAAATAATATGATAATAGTGATCTAAAATACGAATTTAATTTTTTATATTTAATTTATATAAGATATTAAAACTAACATTTAATATATCTAAATGAAAAAATAGGCTAAAATATTAGATAAGTTTTGGAAATTCTAAACTTCAATTTTATTAATAAAATAAAGTATTTTTAATTGATTTAAATTAATATTTATTTTCTTATAATTTTTTTTGAAAAAATAGTAAAATCTTATATGATGATAATTTCATAGAAGTTACAGTATTAGAGAAATCAATATTTTTTACTATCTAACCAGAAAAATATTTTGGGAAAATATAAAAAAATCACCTAAATTAATTTTTTTTATGGAATTCCAAGATTAATTTAATTTTTTAAAATTCAAATTTAAAAATTTATAATTTTAAATTTTAACCTGATATTAAATATATATAAAGAAAAACTGATTTTATTGAAAAAAACTATTTTAAAACTATAAATTTTCCTAAACTTATTTTTTATATATATTTAAAATTTAATAAAATATTTTTTATTTAATAATGTGTTATTTTTATTATTTTTAATTTTTAATAATAATAACATTTTTTTGGCTCATTTTAGTTTCGCCTTCCATGTGGAATAATCTATCAAAGATTGTGTTAATTTAGAGTTAAATATATTCCAAAATTACAGTTTATTACATTATACCCTCTTAAATAAATTATTTCCTAAAAAAATTAATTGTTCCTCATCAATGAAAGTAGATGTGGGTATTCTTAATATATTAATTATTGGATATATGACTTATAATTTGAAATATACCTTACTATCTTAGGATATATAGTGTTATATATATTTCTTTATACAACATTTATCATTCATTCAATCATATACCCATGTATGTATTTATCCTAATCATATATTCAACATAACCAACCTTTCCTAAAATTATTTTAATTTAAAAGACATCAAACCAGAGTAAGATTATTTATTACTCCAAAAATTATCTCTATCAAATTTATCAATCACTGGTTTATAAAGTCATAAATAAGTAAATATATGTCATTATCCCTAAAATTAGACAATAATGACCAAAGATATTTTGGATTGCTTTATTATTAAATAAATAATTAATTACAAGGTTATCAATACTATCTAACTTAATTTTCTCCAAATAAATCAATCATTTATTACCTCAACATAAAGAATATATTAAACCAAAGATTTATCCATCCCACAATCAAGTGCTCTCTAATAATTATCACTAAAAATATAACCTTGTCAAAAAATACCATTTCAAGGTTATTGATACCATTTATTTTATTATTTGAAACCTTTATAATAGAAATATCAAATTAAAATTATTATATTTTTCATATATTCCTCCTAACTTTGAGAAAATATCATAATATCATTGATAAATATCACTCACTATAAAATGTCTGGTACATTCAAGATTAAATTTATTTTAATATATCAACCTCATTAACACAATTATCAATATAAAATAAAATTTTTCATCATAACATGTATATGCAAATATTTTCAACCCTTTAAGTACGATCCCTTGTTTTATTATATTACATAGTGGTTTCTAGATACATACCATTATTGGCTTCATTTTAATGGTCTGGAATCAATCAAATACTAAAACTAAAGAGGTTTTGAAAACATTCAAAATGTATATATGAAAACATTAAAATAAATATATATTCTCTTACGAAACATTATTTATTAACATATGATATTTTTAGTTCACCCGGTGAATCTATAAATTTAATCCTTGGTTATCCATTGTCATTTCTCTATTAGGTTCTGTAACCTAATTAGTAAAAAAAATACTCAAATACAACATAATGGTTCATTAGAGGGAATTTTACTTAACCAAATCATATCCCTATGGAATGTCAAATAAGGAGTGTAGCTATACTTCTTTATCATGTACCATATAATAATGAAGTTAATAATCAATCATCCATTTTCATGGTTATTACACCTAGGTACATTGTATTAAATCTAGAATCCACTTATAGTATCCAAACATATATGTAACTACAAGGAAAACTAAAAAATCTATACTTTACCAAAATTTATGGATTCCATCCTATACTAATACTCATCCCTTAGAATTATCCAAGGTATTTTCACTAAATTTATATTATATTAATAACAAACTACTTTACAAATCATTAATAAATAAATAAACACTCTTCAGTAAAGGAAAACATATCAATATGTCATCATGGGTTAAATCATAATAAGTGTTTAACATATACAATGGATAAATTTCATACTAATAATGACGTAAAACAATAATATTTTTCCAATAATCATGATAAAACGACATGAAATATCAATTGAGAAAAATTATACCATGGAAAAAGTCTGAAGGATCATGGGATGATAAACTTGAGACACGAAGCATAATCAAATTCATATGATTATGACATAAGGGTTTGGCATAAAAAATCAAAGAAATCATAAGTCAAGGAATCCCACTGAGACATTCATCACATATTAGGTTTGGTCTTATCATCCATGTAACTTTTTGGGCTAGGGAGTATCCATCCAGGTAAACATGGGCATGGTATAAAACCTCTCATGTACCCCATTTTCTTGGGATAGATCCTGTTTTTCTCCATTTATCTTTGGATAATTCCTCCCTTATACACTTTGTATTGAGATAAATCCTGAAGTGTACCATTTTCTTTGGGATAAATCCTCTTATATACCCTTTTTCTTGGAATAATCTTCCATTTTACTCTTTGTCTTCAGATAAATTTTCTCATTTAACCTATTATGTCACGAGACATAAATTTAACCAATGTATTTGAGGTTTATATAAGACTCCACTCTTCATTATTCCTACATATTTGTTCCATAAGAAAAAAATTTATTCCTATATAACACATGGAATGAAAATGGGTTTCTTATCTCTTTAAAATGAAACCACATTTTGAAAACATCCATAGTTTCATCAATAAACATGACAATCCCATGGAATATAAATGTGTATTCAATATATATTTAGTAACATTCTTGGTAAAAAACATCCAATGAAGATAATAAAGCATATGGTATTTACCCCATATAGATAAAAGTTATACAATTTAATCAATACTTTTCCCAATCAATAAATGAATGGAATTTAGGTGAATAGTAATAAATCAAAGGAATCATGGATATGGTATTCATAGAGGAATGACATTGGAAGAAAAATTATTGTTATAAAAAGAATATTATTAGGAAACGAAAATGTATTGATGAATCGTTTTTATTTTATATATTTAATGTTACTATTTTTAGAAAACATAGGTTAATCAAAAAAATGTAGATGAAGAATAATTTTAAAAGAATATCGAGACATTAAATTGAAAATGATGATGAAAATAATGGGGTTTCCATGAGAAAACATTAAAATAAAACATCTAGAATTATATAAAAAGAACTTACTTTGAAAATGTAACACCCCAAGGTTGTAAAACTAAATTGAAATGCATTAAACACTAAGTCTCCAAATAATGAAATTTTTTTAAGGTAATATTTTTAAACTAGCCGTTAAATATAATTTTTCCCTTCTATAATTTGAATTTATGAAAAATAGACATACACTGCTGTGATCATTAAGTTTTTTGGAGTCTGATAGAGAAACCTTATTTTTCAGTGAATAGTAACCTACCCTTATGAATAGTAATTTTACCCTTATGAATATTAATATGACCAAATTAATATTAACCTAACCAATGAATGTAGTTCTAATAATCTATGAGACCTTGATTAATTTTTCAAGGTGTAATAAAATCTGTTATAGTATTAAAAATTTTATTTTTAGAATAAATTATGATTTTATATAAAATTTAATTTTATCATATTTAGAAAATTATTTTGATAAAATGGAGTCCATTTTTAAATTATACACATCAAAAAATGTTTTGGGTTAATTTTTTAGATTTTTCTTAAATACTCAAATTTTTTATGAATAGTGAAATATGGTAATTTACCATATATATATATATATATTATAAGTTAAATACAATATTACTTTAATCATGGAGGATTTAATCACCCTTGGTTCTAACTCACATGGTCTCTTTAATATTTTGGGTCACAGGAATCAAGACTATTCATAGTCTTGAGAAAAAAATATAAAACTAATGATTAAAATAATGGAAAACCCCTCCTCTCCTCCACTATAAATACCACCCTCACCCCCTCTTCCTTTCACACCTCTCAAGATTTGAACATTTTCTAAATTTATCCCAATACAAATACCATGTATTTTACTCACTTTTGAGACCTACTGGTCGCACCTATAGGCTAAAACCAAAGGCCTTAAGGAGGATCTCAAGGAGAAGATATCAAGAGGTAAAAATCCTCTTTTATTTTATTTTCAATTATTTTCCTTTCATATAAAATATTCACCTTACCTTATCCAATAGGAATAAAATATAAATTATTATATATATTGTGTATTTTTATCATGTTTATGGGGAAATTCATAATCATTATTCCCCTTCTCCTCCTCTTATTCAAAAAATAATAACACCATCCGTTAAGTGTTGATTTACCAACACCATGGATGACATGTCTTCAATTTCATTTAATTATTTAAAATATTATTGTAAAACCATTTTAATGGTTGAAAAATATTTTAAACTGTATTATATGACCTCTATTATGTTCTTTAATTGACTTATATTCATAATATTAATGGTTTATAATGAAAGATGTTCATGATTATCTAAGAACCACCAAAATGATCTAAATGAATATCAGAAATGATTTATCTAATGATTAATCCTCATACCATATAACCAATATAATTTATGGAATAATTTAATATTCTAGATACATATTAATACCATCTCATTCTATTTCTATATTTTCACTTCCATTCAAAAAGAAAATCCATTACAAACTGACCATGGAAATCATGTAAAGCATGCACCCAAAACCATGTAAATAATGAAATATTGTTAGTAAATGGGTTGAATAGTGTTATAAAATGGACATATAAGGTTTCATAACCATTATTATGCTTATATAAAATATTAATATAACCCTTTTAACCATTATACATGAGTTTTAAACATGTTTTGAGTCTGAAGTACCCTAGGTAATGGAACTCTTAACCCAATTTCCATTCATTGGGTTAACCTTCTAGTTAATTAATAATGTGACACTGAGATTATTTTTGTAATTAATTTAGATTATATTATGATTTATTATAATTATTTAATGTTTATACACATAATACTTTCATTATATTACTTCTCTCATGAATTATATGATATTATTAAGGGAATTTCCTTTAAAAATACTCTTTCAAAATTCTATTTTACGGAATTAAAGAGAAATATTTTTGTGAAATTATTCATATTTTATGATTATTTTATAGTTATTTGGAATTGTTTAATGATGAATGTTGGGACCTATATCTCCCTTTAATTCATTCGACATGTGTAAGTTGGAGGTTGGTCGTATGGTTACTCCATGTGTTACTGCAATGGTTACACCATAATGTAGCCATTAGTGTTACATTATCAGGTAGCCACAGGGGTTAAAAATCAAAAGGTATCCATGATGGTTACAATATATTTATTTAATTCTCCAATGTACCCTTTGTGTTATATATATGTTATTTAATGTTTTATCAAAATCTCGTGTTTCTCAAGGTAAGTATATATGGGGGAGAAGTATGTCTTTGTGAAAATGATTTCACATGTTTATAAGTATTCATGGTCTAATAGTTTCTTTATTTATTTTTATATCCCTTATTGGGATTTCTATTCCCATCCCATGTTCTTAAATGTTTTTTGTTGGTTATAAGGATTTTTAAGAGAAATAATGAAGTTATGTTAAATGTTATGAAGATTTCTCAAATAAATCTTGTTGTTGTTTTGTGTTAAAAATTATATGTTTTGAAAGAAATGGATACTATTTTAATAGTAACCAACTTTTATGCTTGTGGGTTGATATTTATGAGTTATGTACTAACTTTCCAAAACTATAAACCGAAAATATCATTGGGAATGTAAAGAATTGAAATCTAGTTCAAATAGCCAGATTATGTAATCTTTAAGGCCGATTCCTTATAGTTGGTATCAAAGCACAATTTAGATAACATTACCAGTTAGTATAATGTTAACTGAATACCATAAAAGATTTTTACCATATGATTATGTTGAAATGGTATATCATTTAAAGATTACCATATTGATTATTCTATGATATGTCTGTTCAGAATTTTTTGCCACAGAAGAAATAGGGAAGCTGAAGTTGGAAGGAATTGAGAGGTTGATATCATTCTGAATCCACAACTGGGAATTATGGGAATTGGAACTGATTTTTTTTTGAAATTAATGTCTCATATTATGAAAGAAATAAATAGTGGTGGAATCCATGCAAGAGATTAACCAAATCTACCACAAAGGAATGTAATGATAGTGTAACATTTTATGAGGCAACACCCTCATGTCATCAGTTGATCTTTTGACCTAGTAGTGGTTGGTGGATAGATTAAATACCTTGAAAATATATTCTATATTATGGGATGTTTTTATAATCAAAAGGTTAGTCTTTCCATTTATCATTTTGAAGGTGAATCTGATCAATGGTGGTCAATGGTCAAGAATATCAGAGATAGTAAGGATATAGAAACCTTAGAATGGGATGAATTTAGAATTATTTTCCTTGAAAATTAATTTCTAAAAGTGGTTTAACTTAGAATAGATAATAAATTCATTGAAATGAGGATAATAGAGGAAGATTCAGTTAATGTGTATGAAGAAAAAATCACCCAATTGGCAAGGTATGCCACAAATATTATTCGGGATCTTGATTGAAAAATCAATCTATTTTACACAGGATTGAATCCAAGATACTGAAGGTCATTGGCCTCTTCAGAATTAAAAAGTTATGAGAAAAATTTCCTTTGTGCTGAGTGGGTATAGATGGAGTTTACTGATTATCACTTGTACTTTGACAACAAAAACAAGAATAGGTCCAGATGGCAAGAAATGTGTAAGAATCAATCAAATAAATCTAATAGTAATAAAGTGGATTATTCAGTTTGTGAAATGTGAGGTAAAAATCACCATGGGGAATGTATTACCAAAACCAGGAAGTGTTTTCGATGTTGTATGTTTGAACATATGGCTTGAGATTTTAATGAAAATGATCTAAAATCAATTATGAAAAGAAAATTGTAAAGTGTTTCAAATGTGGTGAGATTGGTCATTATATAAATACCTTCCCAATGAATGATTATGTTAATGGAAAGTAGCCAGAATATAAGCAGAAATGTGTAGTGATATCTTTTATGACTACGCAAGAAGATGTCTGGACATCCAATGAAGTTGTATCATGTACTTTGTATAATTACTCAGATTTTTGTAATGTCTTTTTTGATATGTGGTATATATATTCAATTATTTCTGAGATTTTATTGGTAAATTGAAAATATCACCTCATCAAATAATACTAGAACATATTGTTAAAACACTAGGGGGAAATGTTACAAAAAAGGTTATTTTAAGAATCTTCCTATTGTAATCTGTGGAAAGACATTACCCGAAAACCGTGTTCTTTCCATTAGTAGAGTTTGATGTCACTATTGTTATGGACTGGCTTTCTATTTATCATTATAAGATTGATTATAGAGAAAAATAAGTTTTTTTTTCGAAATAGTTTTAGTTTGGATACAAGAACAAACCCATTCAATTGATAACATATCAGGAAGATGAGAAACTATTGAAAGATAGAAATGAATGTTATCTTTCTAATATTGTTGAAAAGAAATAAAATTTTCAGATTAATGATGTTCTAGTGGTAAATTAATAATTTTATGTTTTTCATAATGATTTTCCAGAAGTTATACATGATCAGGAAGTTGATTTCACAATTTAGATAATTCCTCATTCTAAGACAATTTTAAATACCCCTTATAAAATGGAAAAAATCGAAATTCTTGAATTGAAAAATTAGTTACACAAGTTTCTTGATAATGGATTAATTCGACCTAGAACTTCACCATAGGGAGATCATATTTTGTATGTTAAAAAGAAATCTAGATACATGAGAATTTTCATTGATTATAGAGCTTTGAATAACATTTCTATTAAGAATAAGTATCATTTTCCTCACAACAGTTTATTGTTTGATCATCTCTTGTGATCTCAATATTTTTCCAAAATTGACATGAGATTCAGGTACCATCAGTTGAAGGTGAAGGAGGATGACATTCCAAAAATATCTTTTCAAACTAGATATAGCCATTATGAATTTTTTATACCATTTGGGATAACTAATAGACATTCTATATTCATGGATCTTATGAATAGAATATTTCATGACTTCTTAGATATGTTTGTGGTTGTTTTTATTAATGAAATTCTGGAATATTCTAGAAGTAATTAGGATCATGAAAAACACCTAAGGGTTATTTTGAAAACCATAAAAGAAAATAAATTATATGGAAATTTCATCAAGTGTGAATTTTGGGTAAAAAAATTCTTTCTCTAAGTCACATTATTTCTAAAGATGTCACAACTATTGATACTTATAAAATGAAATGTGTTGAAGAATGGAAAAAACCCATAAATATAACTGAGATTAGTATTTTTCTTAGTTTTTTAGGCTATTATAGGAAGATTTTTGAAAAGTTTTTATGGTTTTCTATTCCACTAACTATGTTAACTTGAAAAGGAGTTATTTCACCATGACCAAATAAAGTGAAGATTGTTTTTAGGAATTGAAAAGAAGATTAGTGAATGCTCTAGTTCTGACCCTACCTTATAAAAATAGATAGATTTTCATCTACAATGATTCTTTGTTAAAGGGACTTGGTTGTGTTCTGATGCAGAATGATCAAGTAATTTCTTATACTTGAAGGAAACTAAAACATCATGAGTTAAATTATCCCACACATGATTTGAAATTAGATGTTATTGTTTTAACTTTAAAAATTTGGAGGCATCATTTATAAGAAGGAAAATATGAAATATATACTGGCTTAAAAAGTCTAAGGTATATATTCACTCAAAAGGAATTAAACATGAGGTATAGAAGATGGATTTAATTGATAAAATATTATTATTTCACAATCAATTACCATCAGGGAGATGAAAATAAAGTGGCAGATGCCTTGATTCGAAAACATCATACATCATTAACTATGTTACAGTTGAAAAAAGACAATTTGATTAATTATTTAAAGAATTTTAGATTGCAAGTTGTTGGTGTAATAAATTATTATATTTTGTTTCAGGTTTTAGTGAAGTCATCTTTTTCAGACCAAATTAAGAAAGTATAGAAGCAAGACAGGGAATTATAAAAAAAGGTATAATTCGTTAGAATGGGTATGTTTCTAGAATCTAACATTTATAGAGATTGTGTTGTAGGATTTGGAATGAGGCTATGTCTGCCTTGTGATTCACATTTGATGAAAGAATTGTTCTTTGAATCTCATAAATCTTCTTTTTCAGTTCATCTTGGCAGCACAAATATGTACATAGACCTTCAAAATTATTACTGGAGGGATGGAATCAAAAGAGATAATAAATATTTTATCATGAAATGTTTGACATGTCAATAGGTTAAATTAGAGAAATAGTTACTGAAGGGGATGATTTAGCCTTTACCAGTTCTATAATAGAAATGGAAAAATATATGCATGGACTAAGTTATGGGAATACCAATTGAGGTAATAATGTAATCTAGGTTATTGTTGATTGACTAACTAAATCTTCTCATTTCCTTCATATTCGAGATACTATGTCTTGGGATAATATTTATTAATTGCACCTTAAATATATTTTCATGTTATATAGAGTTCCTCTTTCCATTGTATCAGACTGGGATCCAAGGTTAACTTTTAACTTTTGGAAGGGCCTTCATAAGTCATTTGAAATAGGATTTAAATTTACTACAACTTTTAATCCTCAAATATATGGGAATTTATAATGGAGGAATCATGCTTTGGATGATTTTCGTCAATATTTTTCAATGTATTTTCAGGGAATTTGGGATCATCATATTTATTTAGTGGATTTTTTTATATTAATAGTTTTCATTCTTGTATTCAGATGACACCTTTTGAGGCATTATATTGGAAGCATTTTCGAACTCCAAAATTTTGGTATGAAGTCAGGGAGAGGAATTTTATGGTACCAAAATTAGTAGATAAATTGGCTGATAAAGTTAAGAAGATCTAGCAATATTACATCTAACCTTTTTATTACATAATTTTTCATTTCATTTTACAAACAGAGGATCTTTAAAGTCTAGTGTCTTGAAAAAAGGTACGTAATACACGGAAACATATAAAATTATTTGAATCCTCTTGAAAGGATTCTTGAAATTTTCATCCAAAGAACAATTACTAGATCTCATAACCTCAGAACATACATCAAAGTAAAGGGTGAGCATAATGCCCAATAAGTGAAAATAGGGAGAACAATTTACATGGGAACTTGATAGAATACAATAATAACGTGAGAAAATATCATAAATCCATGAGAAGATAAATATCATGATAATAAGAAAATGAGTAATATCTTGAAAATGTGGCTACACAATTTAATTTAAACATTCATAAGCAAATTAACAAGGTCTATCCCCATGGTTTCATAAATATTATCATGGTTATTCACTAAGGAATAATAAAACTTTTCATCTCTAGAGATTAATTCATTTACCCAATGCATTAGATAAATATCAGTCTATAACCTTAATATGTATTTATTTTCATGTAAACCACATATATCATAATAAAACATTTCATAAATAACCTAAATAGAATAAAAGAAATGGGTTTCATATCAAAATCATAACGTTTTAAAAAGTGCTTAAAAGCATGATCATTATGTCATTTATAACCCACAAAAAGGGAATGGGGAATTTATATATGACAATTAAAAAATTAAATAAATAATTTTTATGTCATGATAATTACCTCTAAAAATTATGTGGGTTTGGGTATTTATAAATGAAAAATAAAATAATTTCATGATAAAAAGTGAGAGATTTTATGGTGAACTTTCTGCAGCATAATGGCTATGCAACATTTTTTTTGGAAATTATTAAAAAAAGAGGATATATGGGTAAACCATTGATAAAAGAATAATAATATATTATAGGGACAAGAATAAAATGGAAATAACAACATGGTATAGAAACTTTAAAGATATACCTCATGGAAGATATTTTGAATGGAAAAAAGAGAAGTTGAGAATTTCCTTACGAAAATTCGGCAGCTTAACGAAGTCGCTTAAAAATTCAAAAATTTAGTTGATGAGAGTGGAAAAGTTCTATCGTCATTTGAAAATAAAATGAAAATAAATTGTGATATATAATAACATACTCCAAAATAAGAAAATGGAAATTAAAAGACATAACATAATATAAGTCTTGACTAAAAGAGGAGGGTGAAAGGTTCCCTTACCTTGAGGAGTTACATAAAAACCCAAAGGTTAGGACCTTGGTGGCTCGAATAAACCATGGGAAGACTAAATGGGAGGTAAAAATACTATATATTTTTTGATGGGGAATTTTGAATTAAAGTAATTAAGTAAAGGGTTGGTATTTATAGAAAAAGTTAGGGCATATTTTATTAATTTCCAAGGGACACCTCATTAGTGGTATTTGAAAAAATATGGGCTTTCACATGGTGTTTTCCCATGGTGTTGTCCACATGGTACAATTAATATAATATTTTAACCCAAATGCATTGAACAACATTTTAAATTACATATTACATCATTATGATGTCATAAAACACACCAAAATACTCATAAACTATATTTTTACTATTAACCGAAAAACAAAACATTTTATAAAAATATCATTAATTCACTGTAACCTAAAATCGATGTTTTGAGTTAAAAACAATCTCCATTTTATGAAAATAATTTTCTAAATATGAGATGTTAATTTTCTATGTAAAATCACTATTTACCCAAAAATACCAATACTTAACTAATTATTTCTAAAATAGTTATTTATTTAAGATATTATATCATATTACCATTCATGATTCCTAGGTTATATTTATACTTACTAAAGTGAGGTTACTATTCTATTGGTAATATTAATATTAATAAGGGTGATATTAATTTTCATAATTTACTATTCACCAAAAATTATGTTTCTCTTATTAGACTCTAAATTTATTATTGATCATAATTATATATGTTCTTTTTTTAGAATAATTTCACATTATTATTTATTTAAAGTATAAAAAATATTTTAAAATACTATTTTTTCAATATTCATCAATAATATGAAACTTCTGAATATTAAACCTACATTTTTTTTGACATTTTAAATTAATTTTTTACCATAATGAGAAATTAAAATTTTATTTATACAAAATGATTACACAATGTAACTAAGGCCTCATTACACATCCCCTTATAAAACCTACATAGGGCCTAAAAGTAAAGTGTGAAATGATGATAAAATTATAGGGAGGCTTAGACATCATTCCCTGAGTGGTGATTTCAATCGGATTAAAATTTTCAGAAAGGAAATTATGTTCAATTTTATCATGTTAATGCTCGTCTTGTGCTAGGTCTTGAGAAAATCATAGTGATACTACCTCCTTCACAAGCTCCGACAGATGGGCTTTGTATAGACCGAGCCTACTGGATGAGGCCATATAATCTTATTTCTGCATTAATTATCCATTATTATTTATATTTTAAACAATAATTATAACATTAAAATTTATTATTGTTTCTAACGGTCATATTAAACAATGGTCATATAACGGTCAAAATCCAATGGTCACATTTCATTTATACTTATATATTTTTTATTTATTATGACATAGTAAGTCTTAAATTTTTAGGAAACAAAATATTATTCAAATGTTCAGGTCGTTACATTCTTCCCCCATTAAGAAATTTCATCCCCAAAATTTCAACTCATACACCCAGAAGATAAAAGGTGTAGTTACTTCTACCTCATAGTCTTCTATGGTTCGGACGTGGATTCTTATTATTTTTGGTTCCTCAACAACACATTAACAAGGTGGGATGTCTTTTTTCATAGAACCTTGTATTTATGATCCAAGATCTCCATTAGCTACTCCTCATAAGAGATATCATGTTCCAGTTGTACCACCTATTGATTTTGTACATGTGAAGGGTCCGGTATGTACTTTCTTCAAGAGGGATACATGGAAGAAATCATGAACTAGTATTAGATTTGGTGGAAGTGCAAGCTGATAGGCCACTGCTCCTACATGATCGAGGATTTCATAGGGGCCAATGTACCTAGGGATGAGCTTCCCTTTCTTCCCAAACCTCATGAATCTCTTCCAAGGTGATATTCGAAGAAAGACATTGTAACCAACAGAAAACTCCATGTTCCTTCGATGGTTGTTAGAATAGACCATTTTTAGCTTTGAGTAGCCTTAATGTGTTTTTGGATGGGATGGACCTTTTTTATCATCTCTTGCACAAGATTAGGCCCAAGAAGCATTCTCTCGCCATCTTCATCCCAAAAAGAATGAGTTATACACCACTTCCCATACAGAGCTTCATATGGTTCTATTTGAATGATCGAGTTTAAACTATTGTTTTAAGAGAACTCAACTAATGAAATATATTGATCCCAACCACCATTAAATTCCATTGAGCATGTTCTTATCATATCCTCGAGTGTTTGAATAGTGATTTTGGATTGGCCATCTGTTTGAGGGTGATAAGCTATACTAAAATTTAATTCAGTACACAAAACATGTTGAATACTTCTCAAAACATTTTATGTAGACCTTGGATCACGATCATATACAATAGATTTTAGAACTCCATGCATCCTTACCACTTCCTTCACGTAAATATGGGTAGGTTGATCAAGAGGGAAATCTTCCTGAATTGAGATAAAATGGTTATTATTGGTGAGATGGTCCACTATAACACATATCGCATTGTTTCCTTTGAAATTTATCAAGAGACTAGTGAAAAAGTCCATAGTGACATTGTCCCACTTTTATAGTGGTATGGGTAGTGGTTGTAATACCCCTTTACTAAGTTGTAAGTCTACCTCCACTTTTTGACATACAAGGCACCTTGTTGTGTATCCAACAATATCCCTTTTCATATTATCCCAAAAAAAAATGATCTCGAAGGTCCCTATACATTTTTTTCATCTAGGATGTAAAGAGAAAGTCAAGATATGAGATTCATCCATCATCTTCTTCTTTATTTTTAGAACAGATGGAACATATAGTCTTATAAAAAACTTCGATACACCTTCTTGATCAATATTGAAATTAGGTAAATTTCCATCCTTCACAACTTCAAACATCTTCTATAATAAATGATCTTATTTATGAGATTTCTTGATCTTCTATATTAATGAAAATTGATAAATCATTTGGGTTTGGGTTTATGATGTCCGTTCCTTTAAAATTCCCATGTCCATCTTTACTAGGCCATTGATCAAGGGATCTCTTTGAATCATCGTAATGGAAATAACAAATGGTTCTTTCCTTCTTAATGCATCAATGAATTTTTTTCTCTGTTGGGATGATAATGAATTAAACAATAATAGTATTTAAGTAGTTAAACCATCTCCTCTGTCTCATTTTTAATTCGTTTTGTGTGAAAATATACTTGATTTTATGTGCATATATCACATTTCTCCCAATAATGATAATTCCTTCATATCTTCAGAGGAAAAACAACAACAACAACTAGCTCTAGATCATGCATAGTATAGTCCTAATCATGATTATTCAATTGTTGATATAAAAAACCAATCACCTTATCATTTTTCATAAGTATTCACCCAATCTATTTCATAGATGAATCACTAAAAATAACGAATCCTTACCCTCTTGATAGTAGAGTTAACATGGGTTCAGTAACCAATATCTTCTTCAGCTCTTGAAAAAATTCCTCTAAATACTTTGACCAGATGAACTTGACCCATGTTCGAGTTAATATGGCTAATGTATTATAAATTCGTGATTTTTTTCACAACCCTCCATTAATATACTGGTAATCCAAGTAAACTATGAATATTAGTTACTATTATAGGATGACACCACTCCTATACAACCTTTTTCATTGCAAGGTTAACTGTGATTCCTTCATTAGTTACAATGTTCCCCAACAAAGCAATTTGATGTAACCATAATTCACATTTTTTGTACTTTCCAAGAAGCCCCTCCTTTCATAGAGTTCAAAAAATAACCCTTAGATGATCCTCATACTCCTCATAAACTTTGGAATATATCAAAATATCATCCATAAATACTACCACAAAGTTATCAAGTTATCCCTTAAAGAAATCATTAATCAAATCCATAAAAATAGAAGGAGCATTATTCAAGACAAAGGAAATAACAACAAACTCAAAATTCCCATATAATGATCAGAAAGAAGATTATGGAATATATTATTTCTTCACCCTAAATTGATGATAACCAGATCGAAGATCCTTATTTGAGGAGAATTGTTCCCCATGAAGTTTGTAAAATAATTCATCAATTCTTGGAATAGGGTATTTTTTCTTCATTGTGATCATGTTCAGTTATCTATAATCAATTCATAACTGCATTGATCTATCCCTATTATTCACAAAGAGAACAGGTGATATCCAAGGAGAGACACTCAGTCAGATAAACCCCTTATCCAAAAGATCTTGTGATTGTTTCTTTAATTCATCAAACTACACATTTTCTATCCTATATGAGGTCTTTGATACCAGATGAGATCTAGGTATGAGTTCAATGGAGAACTCTACCTCTCTTTTTGGGGGAGGCCTAGGTAAGTCCTAGGGAAATAGGTCAATGTATTCCCAGATGATGGGGAAATTTTCTATCATTATACCCACATTTCATTCTTCTTCACCGATCATGTCCAAAAATAATGATATAGGTTGTGCTTCTAGACAATTATGTGTTTCAGATAACTCTCATTAGAAGATAACTGTAGGTTTCCCATTCAAGACTGCTGAGATTTCCTTACTTATTCATTTGATCTTTTCATTATACTTTGAGATCCAATCCATACCCAGTATAATTTTGAATTCCAACATGGGAATGACTACTAGATTTTATATAATATTATTCTAACTTACCTAAATACTAGAGTTTCTAAAAACTTATGATGCTTGGATAATCCCACCAGGAATCTTGACTGATAACTCTACTTTTATAAATTCAGGGGTTGATTATAAATTCATTTAGAACATGAAGGAAATAAAAGAATGAATAGAACTAGAATAATAAAAATTACTTTCTAGATTTGAGAGAAAAAAAATATTACCTTCCACCACATCATTTAGAGCTTCATCATCAACAATCGTGGTAGAAAAAGCACGACCTTGTTCCCTTGTCCTCTGCCGAGGCTGATGGTGATTCCCGCCCACTGCCCTCAAATTTGGATAGTGATTGGAAAAGTTCCAAATATATACACACTTGAAGCATTGGACTCCACGAAGGGCCTGCAGTATATCCCCTTTGACTTTAGTGTTGGAATATTTAGGCTTCAACTCACTATGAAATTTCCGTGCGATATTGCCATCTCTTCCATACTTGTAGCACTTCCTGCTCTTGAGTAGGCAGTTCCCCAAATGCTTCATCACACATTTATTACACATGGAACGTTTCACATGATTTCCTCCTCTTTACTAATCAACACTCCTCCCTAAGATTGGATCCATTTATCACTTATTTTCATTGGATTTATGAGACCACTGCATATCACCAAACTGCAGTTCGACTTTCATAGCACTCTTCATGATCTCCTTATATCTATCAAAGTCTCTGTTAGCTGGATTCTTCTGTAGTTGAGGTATTAGAACACCAAATAATCTATCAAACTTCCCATTAGGATCCGCGACAAAGCTTGAGGTATCACAAGAAAGACTTGTGAATTTCATCTTGTAGCTTCCAACAAATTCATTCTCCTTCTACCTCATCTTGAGAAACTCCTTCTCCATTTATGTTCTCATCAAACAAGGGAAATACTTATTAAAGAATATCCGAATGAACTCTTCCCTCTACATTTAATGAACCTATAATGTAGGAATAATGTTTTAAATTAGTTCCCACCACTGATCAAGTTCTCCCTTTAAGCAGTAAACAGACATGGTGACCTTCTCTTATTCTGAATAGTGGAGCACAGAAAATATCTTTTCGATAGAGCTGATCCACTATTCAGAAATCAATGGGTCCGTAGATCCACTTAACATTGGTGGATATTGAAGCATAAAAAACAATATAAACTTGTTCCCTTCATGTTGAAGTTGGTATCTCATCTTGATTCAAACTATTTACCATAATATGAGTCATTTGGTCCATCGTTCTCCTGATTGTTTCCATCCTGGCTTCCATCGGAGGGTTGTCAGTGCATGGTCCATTGCGGTAACCATTTTCATAGTTCTTTCTATTTCCTTCAATTTTCTAAAAGAATAAAACCTTAGTGAGAAACTTATTTCCTTTATGAATATTTTAACTATAAAATATTTTTATGTCTTGAAACTGCATGCTTAAACATATTATTGTTTAACAAAAAAATACATTTCTCTATAAATCCTTCATAATGATTAATAAAAAGTTTGTGATTAAAAAAACATGTCCCCCAAGACTGTCAAACTAGTAGTGTATAAATGCCTGTTTTTGTGCACCTATTTCCATTCAAGTGCAGCTCAAAGGGGTGTTTTCTGGTTTTACCCCTTGATACATCTGTGCAAGAGCCACATCCACTTGTTCGTATCCAGACATGGATCTATTTGTTCAAAAACCACTTCTTAATATTTAACCAGAATACCAAAATGTTTTCATATTTTTAAACTTTTCTAAAGGCTTATTCCTAATGTTTTTATAGCTCAACTTCCTCAAATAACAAAATTATCCTTTTATATGAACTATATATTCCCGCCTTTTTATTACATAAATTTTCATTTCATTTTACAAACATTGGATCTTTAAAGTCTAGTGTCTTGAAAAAAAGGTACATAATACATGAAAATATATAAAATTATTTTAATCCTATTGATATTATTTTTAAATTTTTATCCTAAGATAAATTAATATATCTAATAACTTGGTAACATACATTAATGAAAAGGGTGATCATAAGGCCTAGTAAGGGAAAACAAGAAAAATATTTTACATGTGAACTTGAGTGAATACAATAGTAACATGAGGCAATATCATAAAGGCATGAGAAGAAACATATAATGATAATAATAACTTGAATAATATCTTGACAATGTGTCTAAAAAATTTAATTTATACATTTATAATCATATCACTATGGTCCATCCACAAGGTGTCATAAAAATTACCAAGGTTATTCACCAAGGTATCATAAAAAACTTATCATCTCTAGAGATTAATTACTTTACCCAATGCATTGTAGTGCTATCAGGGAACAACCTTAATATTTATTTATTTTTTATCCACATATATTATAACAAAACATTTTATGAATAACACAAATAGAATAAAATAAATGGGTTTCAAATCAAAATCACAACATTTTAAAAAGTGCTTAAAAACATGATCATCATGTCATTTATAACCCATAGAAAGTGAATGATGGATTTATATATGAAAAATCAAGAATAAGATAAATAAAATTTATGAAATTATAAATAACCATAAAAATTGAAGAAGTTTGGGTATTTATATAAGAAAAATAAATGAATTTCTTGATAAAAAGGGAGTGATTTTTAGATGAAATTTATGCAGCATAACAGCTATGAGACATGGTTTCATAAAACATAAAAAGGAGAGGGGAATTGGGTAAACCATTCATAAAAGAATGATGATACAGTATAGGGACATAATTAAATGGAAATAAGAACATGTTAAAGAAACTTGAAAGAAATACCACATAAAAGAGAACTTGAAAGGGAAAAAAGATAAAGTGAAAATTTCTTTATGAAAATTCGCCAGCCTAATGACATCACTTAAAAATTAAGAAAATTAGTTGATGAGTGTGGAAAGGGTCTCTAATAATTTGTACATAAGAATGAAAGAACTAAGGATATATAATAACATACCCAAACATAATAAAATGGAAATTAAAATACATAACAGAAAATAAGTCTTGACAAAAAGAGGAGGGTGAATGGTTCCCTTACCTTGAAGAGTAACTTCAAAAAATTGAAGGTTAGGGCCTTTGGGGATTAAGCTCACCTATGTAAGAATAATTGGGAGGTAAAAAGACCATAGATTTATTCATGGATAATTTTGAATAGAATTAATGAAGGAAATTGTTGGTATTTCTAGCAAAAATGAGGGCATATTTTATTAATTTCCAAGGGACACCTCATTAGAGGTATTTGCAAAACCATGGGCTTGCCCATGGTATTTTTCAATGGTTTTGGCCACGTAGGAAACCTCCTATAATATTATAATCCAAATGAGTCTACCAGAATTTTAAATAACATATTACATCATTAGAATCTCATAAAACACACAAAAAACTAAAAAAATGTATTTTTACTATTCACCAAAAAACAAAACACTTTATAAAAATATCATAAATTCACCCTAACCTAATATTGATGTTCTAAATTCAAAAATGAACTCCATTTTATGAAAATAATTTTCTAAATATGAGATATTTAATTTTTACATAAAATCACTATTTACCCAAAAATACTAATATTTAACAAATAAATTTTAAAACAGTTATTTACTTATGCTATTATATCATATTACCATTAAAGATGACTAAATTATATTTATACTTACTTAAGTGTGTTTACTATTCAATTGGTCATATTACTATTCATAAGGGTAATATTACTATTCATAATTTACTATTCACCAAAAATTATATTGATCTTATCAGACTATAAATTTCTTACTGATCACAACCATATATGTCTGTTTTTTGGAAATAATTTCACCTTATTATTTATTTAAAGTATAAAAAGTATTTTAAAATAATCTTTTTTTTCAATATTCATCAATAATATGAAACTTATAAAAATTAATCCTATATTTATTTTGACATTTGAAATTAATTTTTTTACCATAATGAAAAATAACAATTTTAATTATACAAAAGGATTAAACAAAGTAACTAAGGCCTCATTACATATCCCCTTATAACATCTACATAGAACCTAAATGTATGGTGTGCAATAGTGATAGAATATTTGGGTGGGTTAGACATCATTTCCCATGTGGTAATTTCTATCATCTTGAACTTCTGCCAAAGGTGATTACATTCAAACGTAACATATTGAAACTCAGCTTGGTCTTGGTCCAGATGAAAGCCCAGTGACGCTACCTCCTTCCCAATCTTTGACAGATGGGATTTGTACGACCCAAGTTTATAGGATGAGGCCATCGACTCTACCTATTTCATTAATTATCCATTATTATTTATATTTTAAACAATAATTATAATGTCAAAATTTATTATTATTTCCAACGATCATATTAACCAATGGTCATATTACGGTCAAAACCCAATGGTCACATTTGACATAAACTTATATATGTTTTTATTAATTATGGCATAGAAATACAAAAATTTTCAGGAAATAAAATATTATTCAAAGGTTTGGGTTGTTACAAGAAAAACATGAGGACATCTAAGAGTAGGAAAAAATATTATGAAGGTAATATGGGGAAAAAATTTTCTTTTGAGGTAGGTGATCATGTTTTTCTTAGAATATCACAATGGAAAAGCGTTATTCATTTTGGTAAGAAAGGAAAGATGAATCTATGGTTCATTGGACCTTAAGAAATCTTGGAGAAAGATAGACAAGTTTCATACTAATTAGATTTTCCATTGAGTTTGTCTCAAGTACACAATTTGTTTCTTGTTTCTATTATGAGAAAGTATATTCCAGATTCATCTCATTTTTTGATCGCAAAATAAGTTCAGCTAGAAGAGAACCTTTCTTATGAAGAGAAATCTGTTTAGAATCTTGACCGAAGAGGAAAATTATTGACGAATAAGGTAAACCACTAGGTAAAGTTGTTGTGGAGAAACCACGTGGTTGAAGAAAAAATATGGGAATATGAAAATGATATGAGGGAAAGGTCCGTTCACTTGATTAATAAGTAAATAAAAACTTTTGGGCCCAATTTCTAGAAGGTGGGGAGAATGTAACACCCAAGGTTTTAAAAATAATATGAAATTCATGAAACACTGAGTCTCTATATAATGAAACTTTTTTTAGGATATATATGTAAACTATCCATGAAATATAATTTTTCTGCTTCTATTATTTGAATTTCAAAAAAAAGATATACACAGTTACAATCAATAATTTTTTTGGAGTCTGATTGGACTACCTCAATTTTTTGGTGAATATTAACCAACCATTATGAATATTAATATTATTTTTATGAATAGTAATATGAAAAAACTAATAATAAACTCACCAATGAATATATTTCAAATAAATTATGTGAACATGATTAATTTTTCATGGTGTTATAAAATAAGTTATAGTTTTAATAATTTTATTTTTGGAAGAAATTATGATTTTATTTTAAAATTAGTTTTCTCATATTTAGAAAATTATTTTGGTAAAATGGAGTTCGTTTTTGAATTATAAACATCAAAAAATGTTTAGGGTTAATTTTTGTGGTTTTTCTGAAATACTCGAATTTTAATGAATAGTGAAATATGATAATTTACCATATATATACATTATTTGTTAAATATGTTATTACTGTCATCAGGGCTGATGTAATAAAGCTTGGTTATAAATCTCATGATCTGTTTTATATTTTGGGTAACATGAGTCAAGAATATTAATAGTATTGAGAAAAAATATAAAACTAATGATTAAAATAATTGAAAACCCTTACTCTCCTATACTATAAATACCACCCTCATCCCCCTCTTCATTTAACACCTCTCAAGCTTTGATAATTGTCTAAATTATACCCAATACCCTTAAAAATATATATTCTTCATGCACAAGGCCTTATGGTCTAACCATAATTCCAAAACCAAAGGCTTTAATTGGGATCTGAAGGAGAAGAGATCAAGAGGTAAAAATCATATTTCATTTTCTTGTTTTTTCTTTTCTTATAATGTCTTCACCTCCCCTTATACAAGAGGATTGAAAGCTAAAAAATTATATATATTATAGAATTTTATCATGTTTATTGGAATATTCATCATGATTCTTCCTATCCTCTTCCTCTTATTCTAAAAAAAAACATTTTCCATGATGTGTCAATTTACCGACATCATGGATGATGTATCTTAAATTTTCTTTATAACCTTCAAATACGGTTGTAAAAACATTTTAATGGTTGAATACTATTGTAATTTTTATTATATTACCTCTCTTATGTTCTAAAATTAACTTATATTCATAATATTAATGATATATGATGAAACAAGTTCTTGATTATCGAAGAACTGCCAAAATAATCAAAACGAATATAATAAATGATTTATCTAATGATTCATAATCATACCACATAACCAAAATGATTTATGGAATCATTTAATATTATGAAAACATATTAACACCATTTAATTCCACTTCTATATTTTTTCTTCCATTTGACACACAAATCCTTTATGAACTGATCATAGAAATAATGTAAAGCACAAACCCAAATCAATGGAAATAACAAAATATTATTAGTAAATTGGTCGAATGATGTTATAAACTGGTCATATAGGGTGTTAAAAGCAATATTATTATTCTTTATAATATTTATAATACCATTTAAGTGATAATTAATATAAAGAATGGAATGTGTGTGTACACTATAAATCCACATTATAAATCATAATATAAATGAAATTCATTACACAAATAATCTTAGTAGCATATAATTAATGAAGTAGAAGGTATTTTACACAGATAAAATGAATTTAATTCTTTAATGAAAAAGGAAAATATTCACTAGAGAAATTTAATTTAAGGATAAAAAGAGGATTAAATGATCAGAATCATGTATATAATTTGTGACTTAAGGAGTGTGAATTTGATTTGGAAAATCTATTACGACTTGATTTACATTTAAATACTACCACCATAAAGGATATGATTTCAAATTATTCCTTAAATATCCTGAATAATGAGAGTAAAATGATACAAAATATTAAAGGGGAATTAGATACACCATTATAAGGAAACTATGTAGTATAATAAGAAATATGTACTAAGGAGTGACAATTTTAGATAAGAAACCCTTAAAGTGGTACTTATTTACATTTCACATGCACATAAATTCTTAAATAATAAATTTAATTTTGTTGGAAAAAATATTGGTAACATTATTCATTTATAATTAATTATATAATAACAATTTATTATCATATTTTATTTACTAATTATATAGTTTCTTCATATGTTTTTCCTTTTTCATGAAAATTGAATCAGCGTCAGCTTATTATGATAATTTTAATGATCATGGATGGTATTTTAATAATAAGTTAAATACATAATATATCATTTAAAAAACTATAACCTAATAATTATTTTATCAATAACTTATAATTATATTAATATTAATGTTTGAAAAGTTATACATGATAGTGTTTTAAAATATTATTCATACTTGTGTCAAATCTGACCCAAGTATTAACACTTTATACCATAATGGGTGAGTATGGTTGGGGAAGTGTATAAAATCATTATAAAATATAAAATATGAATATATTTATATGTTTTAAATTTTTTGAATCTTTTTTTTATTTTATTGTAAAAAAATTGTAAAAACATTGTTTCATGAAGGTGGTAAGCCACACAACACATGGTCGTCATTATTTTGAATATATAAGTGGTTGGGAAGGATTAAATAATAATTTTTCCATAAATTAATTGAAATTAATTATAATAATGATACATAGGTAGTTATATTCCTATGTTTATGGTAGGTTTGAAGAGAAATATTAACAATAAGAGTATAAAGATTAAGTGATGCTCACTTTGAGATGTTGAAAATTATCTTAAAAGATTCCTTTGAAATGAAGGGATTATGATGAATAATTGAGAATAGAGGAATATAAACATGATATATGATTCTAGAAGGATAAAAATTATATAGTAACAAGATTAAATTTGATTTAATTGGTGTGTAAAGAGGGGTGGACGTTTTACCCTTTAAAAGAGAACAAAAGTGAAAAAAGTGGACTTTTATCAACACCCATTATTTTTCAATAAAGTAATAAAAATATTCATAGATAAATAGTTCCAAAAGATTGAAATAATAGATTATTGGAGGGATAAAATATGATTAATTATTCCACAAAAAATGTTACTACATTTTTTAGTAATGTCTCAAAATTTTTACCACTTGATTTTTAGGTTTTACCATTTTGGTTTTTACCTTAGTAACTAGTTTTTTACCCTTGTAGTTTATAATTAATAAAAAAAGTAAGGTAAAACATGGTAAAAAATTTATGTTTACTAAACCAAAATTCAACCTCTATTTAATAAAATATAATTTTTAATAATATAAAATTAACCTCTAGTTAAAAAAAATTAATATATAGGAAAATTGTTTTTTAGAAAAATGTTATAATTTCCATTAAGTGTTCTTAATATTATTTTGTATTGATCATAAATTTAATTAGTGATAATTTATTTATATATAAATTAAAATATAATTTTAAATTCAATTTTTATAATAAATTAATTTATTTCACTAGATAAAAAATTTCATAATATTAATAATATAATTCATTGAAAACAATAGTTTTATAATTATTCTGGTCATTAACTTTAAACCTAGTAATAAAAATTTTATGACCAAAATGAAAATAAACTTATTATAAAATATAATAATGTTGATATAAAGTATTAATTTAATTATTATATATCTCATTTCTACAATTTTTGAAAAATAATTTTTAATTTAAGGAGATAAAAATAATATTTAGTGTAAAATATTACTTAAGTTTAAAAAATTCTGAACATAGATTCTTAAATTTAAATATAGTATTTTAATTGATTTAATTTAGTATATATATTCATTGAAATTTTTTTCAAAAAGTTTTATTTCGTTATTGTGTTATGATAATTTCATAAAAGATATGGTATTGGCATAATTAGTATTTTTACTATTCCCCTACAAATCAATTATTTTCAAAAAATATCAAAAATTTACATTTGGTTAATTTTTCATTGTGGAATTAAAAATTGAATTTCATATTTTAAAATTTTAATTATGAAATTTATAATTTTAAATTTTAAATTAAAATTAAATGTTTATATATATAAATAAATAAATAAAACATTTATTAAACAAATGGATTTTAAAATTTAATTATTCTTAAACAAGTTTTGTATGAATTTTTAATTGATTAAAATATTTTTTATTTACTAGAAGTTTTTTTATTCCTAAATCTTTATAATAATAACACATTTAAAATCGATTTAGATTGATTTTCTATGTGGAACAAGCTTTAAAATATTGTATTAACTAATAGAAAAAAATATTTGAAAATCTCATGTCATTACATCGATGGGTTTATCACATTGGAAAATCATGTATTTATTCAAGTTGATGAAATAAGAGAAAATTACAACACCATTATTGGTTTCATATTTTATTATTTGTTTTTTTGATATCCACGATATCTCTTGGCGGATAAACGAGCTTTCTATTTGATAATAGAAGTAATTTATCAATATATTGGGAGGATTATAATCCCAAAGTGCATGTGAGACTTCATTATAACTGTATGAACAAGTCGTTTACTTATTCAGAATTTTGGTACATAAAAACATCATCGATTGTATGCTCGTTAAACATGTCATAGTATATGTGAATAAATTAAATTAACTTTTACAAAACATTTATTATTTATTTCTTATATATTATATTTAAATGAGAGAAGAGTTTGTCTCTCAAATGTATTACAAAGAAGTTGGAAGGGTTGATTATATTTAAAATACCATGAATCACCCCACCCCTCTTAGGGTATCTTCCATTTGTGAGACTAAAATGTTGTATCATAGTTAAAGGTTTTATTTAGAATCGATGGAAGTTGTTTTCAAACACAAATAAGTTTTGATCTTTGTTGGGAAAAAATTTAATATTGGAATTTTTTTTATGAAATACTATTTTTGATCTCACGTTATGGTTGTGTATGCAACCATCGTATATTGAATTACTATTAATATACAATATAGTTCTTTTTTGAATATTGATTATAAGGGTGTCGATATTGATTCCATCAGAATGAAAAATTGTTTTTTATTTTTTTTCAAAGAAATATTAATTAATATGATGTCATCTAAATCTGAAATATCAATTTCATATATGTTTTTAACAATTATAAATGGGTCTTAAGTGAATTTTATGTAAAATTATAAGCTCTATTTAACATGTATGGGGATTTTAAGATGAGCCCAAATGTATCTATAGATTAATTTCTTGGTCGAGTGAATGTGATTATGAAGGATATGTGTAAACTTATATAAACACCCAGTTATAGAAAAATATTTAACTATATTCTGATATTTTTTTTAACCATTTCAATATGAATTTTATGATACTCCATGACAAGGATAAAAATAAATACATATTGGATAGTCTGGATAATACTCTTTTTTATGTGATATGATGAATAATAATGATGATCCTATGCAAAGAAGAAACCCCATGCAATAGTATTGAAAAAAACAAAAAATATTTTGCAAGAGGATGCTATTAATGAAAATAAGGTTGATAAATTCATGTAACCTTTTACCTAAATCCTAATTAGGGGAAAAGTAAGATTGATATGAAACTTACACCATATTTTATGATGTGAAATTATTTTGAACCTTAGTTAATAGTTTACTAAGATATTCTAAGATGATGATGATGATAACATTTACACGAGGAAAACTTCAAAGGATGTGAATGGGATGAGGAATATCAATAATTTTTTTTAACAATTTGATATCTTGAGAATAAAAAAACATTAAAGAAATAAAATTTTAGGAGTTTAAATATTGAAAAAACTGATTAATTTCTTATAGATTTTATAGATAAATCAAAAAAATTTAAAATTATTTTTAATGATACTGAATTTAAGGGTGTTTTAGAACTCAAAGAGGAGTTGGGGGTAGATTTTATGGATTCATTTTTTAGGGTTAAAAAATTGAATTTATAAGAAGTTATAAATGATTCAATAATATATATATATATATAGTAATAAAAAGACAAAAAAGATAAATTTATGGTGAATTTTGATATTCTAAAATATAATAAGCAATTGCACTCATAGAAACTTGTTATTCTTAAAATCAATATAAATAATAAATCTTAAATGATTGATTTCTTGACCAATACATTGAAGGATATGGTTAAAGAGATTAATGTGGTATAATAATAAGCTGTTAATAAAAAAAAGAGTATAAAAAAATACCATAACTCCTAGAATGAATTTTAGAATATGGATTATGTAGAATGCATACAAAATGAAGGAGAATAATGAATATATAACTAATCCATTTAAGAATATTATTTATGAATAATGGGCATATTAATAATAAAAGTTATGTTTTGGGATTAAATAAAAGGAAAAGGAAATCATGGTAGGGTCTAAGCCATAAGAACCCCCTTAGCGAAAAAATATTTACTCAGAATAGGAACAAAATATAAGTAATTTTGAAATAAATACACCTAAAAATAAACACAAAATTAGGTTTTATTTTTTAGTAAATAGTGTGTATGAAAAACCTATCCTCTACTAAAAATAGGTACATAGAGTGTTTTAGGAAATGAATATATATGGGTAGAATCTATTATACTTAGTATATTTTTATGGATATAACTTTTTTTGTAGTGTATGTAGACAGAAATCCATGTATTTCTCATTCAGGATGAAAAAGAATATATCAAATGTTAATCAAATTGGTAGATGAATGTGACTAAAGAGTCATAATTTATGATAATAAACTATAATATATTTTTTATTCTACCAAATAAAGCATAATCATAAATTCTATAGGATTAATATAAATTTTAATCTTTATTTAATTTAAAGGAACATGCTTATTTTCAAGTACAAATGGGTAGAAAAGGGGGTTTTACTAGAAATTTCAATGAAATTAATGTACTAGGTTGGATTGTAGGACATATCTACCATATGATAAGTAAAATTAATGTTTTTATAAGGATAAAATATGGGAATAAATATTCTTTTTATTTCATAAAAAATGAATATACGAACATCATTGGTTTTTGGAAGGCAAAAATTGGTAGAAGAACCAGAAAACGATAGATTTATTGGTTGAAGAAGTCCTTGGATTGAAGTTACTGAAATTAGGCCAATTGTATACCACAAAGAATAAAATTAAATTCACCATGAATATTTTTATTTTCATGTTAAAAGAATGTGTAACTTCAGGGAAAATAAAGTAAACAAATGGAAATACTTATCTCACTTATAGAGAAAAATACAAGTTCTCTCTATCAAAAGAACATAAAAAATTTGTGGCCAAAATTTACTAGAAAATTGAGATAATAATATAAATAAAAGTTAGTGAACCTCTTTGGATCATTTTATATCCATATAATTACATCCCATCATTCTCATACATGTTATTTCTTTTAAAAAGGGAAAAATAATTCTTAAGACTTTCAATCTATAAGATAAGAAGCTAGCATAGTTGGTAGGATTTTTTCAATTTGATGTGTGTAGAATGATATAACTAAATTAAATTAATGGTAAGAATTAGTATATAATATTAATTTATAATTATAACTATATGTAATTTTTTATGGTGATAACCCACAATTATAAAGTGTAAAATTATATTAAATAACCTGGACATTGGAAAAAAATATTCTTAGACTAAAAAATATGAAATTGTGGGCCAAAACTAGAATATTCCAAAAAAATATCCAACTGTAGGATTATCTCAAGAAGAATGGGATAAGAAAAAAGTATTCCTAGTGATAATTAATAAAAATAACGGTTTAATTAGGAGGATAAACTACATATAAAACAATACGTATGGAAGGATTCTTCTTGAGAAAGACCTAACCCAAAAATTTAAAAAATAAATTCTCTTCACATCAGCCTATATAACAAATAATACCATTTAATATCTAGGTTAATATAATACTACATATGAGACTTGGTATTTGAAGAAGAAAACTTTGTTGTAATTATATATTTTTTTTTAAATTTAATTCTTATTCTTAATAGGGAGATAAAACATAAGAAGATTTCATTTCATAGAGGTGATGGAATATTTCGGATACTATTTTTGGAGAAATGAATTAAATTTCTTCAAAAAAATAATTCAAAATTTTATTGAAGGATAATATGTAACAAAATATGATAATGAAAAAAATTCAATGAAACTATGAGAAAATTATAGAAGATACGGTTATTTATGTTGGAAGCCCAGTGAGAGAATGAGGGACTCAAGTTGATTTTGAATAAGTTAAATCATGACTGATTGTCTCTTATCAACCGTTCAAGGTTCCTATTCTCTTCTATTGTGTATAACAACACTCGGGTCAAATACTCGACGATGTTACTTTTTAATAGTCGGTTGTTTTTAGTTGATTGTATTTTGATTGGAGGGGGGGGGGTTGTTTGCAGCGATTATTAAATAATTTATGAATGATGTTTGATTTAAAACATTGATAAATATTGGGGTGAGTTTATTATTGGATATTTAATATTATGATATCCATGAACTTTGCTTTGTATTGCATTAAATTAATACCCACTTCACAAGATCTCTTTGATCAGAATTCCCAAGTGTTAAAGCTTTAATACAAGCCATAACATAGCTTATGGTTCTAATCACTACCCTTACATGTTTATGGTCATATATTTGTTGATCCAATAATCTATGTAATCCACATATTAAACAAAACATGTCATGAATCCATGACATATAAAGTTCAAAATACACAATATTAACTTAATGAATACTAATCGAGAAAAATATCTCAATCACTTAATCTCACCCAATTATAACTCACCCCAATGGTAGAATTACTCAGCCATTGAAATTATTATTAATCTAGTTAAATATTTTTAGGGTGATAAATTTTAAATAAAGTGAAAAGAACGGGATAAGAAAAGACTAGTGCATCGAACACACACACCATCATTCAAGATAGTAAAAAAATACTTTTGATTGAATGAGGAAGAAAATGAATGGAAGGGGTTTTAACATGATTTAAACTATTATAAGAACATTAATATTAAATTACATAAGGTGGATGATAATAATATATATTTAAGTAGAAACTTTTTTTAAAACAAAATTACAAAAAACAAACACCTACACGATTACAAATGAAGAACAACACAAAAGTAAATGAAAGGAAGCAAGGAGGAATGGTTTCTCAAGTAAAAAATTGAGTATGGATTATCCTACCGAGCCTTTGGTAGAGCCTTGTTCATGCCAACCTATCCTCATTTTTTCTGAAATGCCAACCCATTTTGAAAGGAGAGGAGGGGATGTATTTATAGCCCATGGTGGTGAACTATTTGCTTTCCAAAACTACCCATTCACTTGGATCGACGATTTGGACATCCAGAAAGCTGATTATCGAGACATCTCCTTCTTCGATGTTTTATATAATAATTTTTTCCAATTACTCTCAACATTTATAGGCACTTGGACTTATGGATCCAAATTTATAGTCATTTGATTAAACAATGTAAATATGTCCTTTTCGATCCCGACTTTTTCAATGGTCGAAATGTAAATGGATTTTTTAATAGGAAGATGCCTTCAAATATTAATTATTTATCCAAAAAAGTCGGCCTCATATATCTCCACTTTAACACTGTATAATCTTAACAAGATGTGATGACTAGATTATTAGAAAAGTGAATTTTGGTGTGCTAATTTGATTTCCTAGACAGAATGGTGGGTTGTACTTAAAATATTCATTTGGGACCCTTGTTTTTAGAGTTGAGGCCTGAAATTTTTATCCTTAATGATTTTGGATAATAAGGATATTATTGTGGAGTTTCATAAAATTTTGGCTTTGGGATTTATACCAGTAACTCAATCATCATGGCTGGTCTAGTTTCTTCACAGATTCTTTAGGTCTTCTTGGGTAGACCATATACCCATTCAAATGGCACAAATAACCACTTATTCCTTCTTATTAAATGTTTTAATTTTATTAAGTAACCCTAAAAAATACTAATCATTCAATTTTTATAATTAGGGTGAGATTTATTAATTAAATAATTAAATAGGAATTAATCTGGATGACTTCAAATAGTGCTCTAAAATATATTTAATATTTAAACATTAATATTTAAAACCAATTATTCACATTTCATATAAAATAAGTAAAGGGAGTATAAAATAAGTAATTTAAATATTAGTAACATGAAGTCCCCCACACTTATACTTTTTCATGTCCTCATGTGCAATAAATATAAAAACATAACAAAATCATTTTTACTCACCAAAAAATATTTAAATTTCGTTTTCCCCACTTAGTGGAGGTTTAGAATATTTCATTCATCCATATTGAATTAAACCTAAATTTGTTACAGAAATAATGTTCCAAAAACAACTATTTTTTCATGCTTCAATTTAGAAATGGAAAATGTGGGCACTCCAAACTTACTCCTCTCAAGATGATAAAAATTTATTTCTAGAGGTTGACTCATTCACCAAACAAAATTGAAAATCACAGAGTTTGTAAGAGCTCTCCGCTTCCACTCTCTATCCTACAATGAACAAGATTCAAGAGGTATTTTTAAGGGGGTTTTCTGTGGCTATGGGACGGTAGGATTTTAATGTCCAAGAGAGAGAAAAAGAGGGTTAAAACACCAACATGTGTAAAAAAATGCACAATTTTTTTGAATTGATATATAAAAGGAAATGGAAACACATATTTACAAGGGAATTATTGTGAAAAGAAAGTCACAAGAGAGGAAATTTTATTTAATGGGATGAGAAGATGAAATATTTACAGAACTCAAAAATTATCCCAATGACATAAGTTTTCTTCTTTTCTTTTATTTTATCTTCTCTTTTTTCGAAAGTTGAACTTGAAAAATATAACACACTAATATCCCAACCCATGATTGATCTCCTCATGACACTAATTTTAATAGTTATAACATGATCAAAGGTTGAAGTTGAGGGATTTTTGACCTACCCAAGACACAACCCTTTTTTTCTTTTATTTTGATTTTATTTTGATTTTTTTAAACACTTTTCAATAACATTTACAATATTACATAAATTAAAGTACATTGTAATCCCTAAAACTCACTGAATAAAAAACTCTCCCCCATACTAAAATAGATGATTTCCCTCAAGAATATAATAACTCGTTGAAAATCAATAAAATTGAATCCAAAAAATGAAATATATCCCCCCACACTTAAATATCAATAAATAATGCAATGTAAATCCATTTAGATATTGGGTGGGATAATATATTGGTCTTGTAATGTGGATATCAATGAAATTTTTTTCATAGGATCAAAGGTGCATTCAAAAGAAGCATTAATGTAAGGGAAATGGGAGGCTATTTGGCTTTTGTAATTCTCATGTGGTTTATAAAATGCCTCTATCATATTAATTCACACCAAATTAGGAAATTCAGCTTGAAGGTACAAAAACTCAATACTCAAAATGGGGGTAAAAAACACACATTTTGAAGAGATTTCCACAGGTGGCCTTGGAATGAAACCTAATTTTGTTTCTCATAGTTGGGGAAAATCATTTCCCAAATAAAAAATTGAGCATTGATTTTTTTTTGGTTTTGACAAAAGATTATTTATCCAAATTCATGATGAAAATACATAATTTTTGAGATGAAAAGATTTATTTTGACTCCCCAAACTGGTTGGACAAAATTTCAATACTAGATGGTGAGTAATTGTGACTCTTTTTTCATTTTTTTTATTTTTTTAGTGTTTTTTAAAATTAACACCCACACAAAAGAGAAAGAGAAAAATAAAGGGTTTGATGAATAATGTGGTAAAAAAAATAAAGAGAGAGGAAAAAGAAGAAAGAGGTAGAGAGAGAAGGATGAAGAAGAGAGAAAGAGGGAGTTAAAGGGAAAGAGGTACCCCCTGGTTTGGATTTGGCGGGTTGCTGTCTCCATCTGGCGGTGGGTCTACTATAGAAGTTATGGATCCAATGGAAGTCTATATGGTTCCCAGGATATGTGTCCTCTCATGGAGATACTTTAACTGATGTCCATTAACCATGAATGTCCTTTTTGAATAGGGGTCTTGGACTTGGACTGCACCAAATGGGTAAAAATTCGTTATAACAAAAGGTCCTTCCCAACGAGAATTAGGCTTACCTGGGTGTATCCAAAATCAAGAATTTAAGACCATTACCTTTTCACCTTAATAAAATACCTTCTTCAGGATGTGTTTGTCATGGAGCACCTTAGCATTTTCTTGTTACAGATTGGAACTTTCATAAGAATCATGTCAAATATCCTCTGGTTCAGCTAATTACTACAATCTTTCTTTGCTAGATTTTTCAAAATAAAAATTACATGTTTTCACAGCCCAAAATGACTTATGTTGGATTTCAATTTCCAAATGAATTTTTTTAACAAAAACTAGCCTAAAAGGATATATCCTAATGGGTGTTTTATAGGCAGTTCAATAAGCCCAAAGTTCTTCACCAAGTCTTTCAGGCTAGTCTTTAATGGTGGGTTTTACAATTCTCTCAAACATATTTTTCACTTCTCTATTATAAAGTTCTTCCATTCCATTTGTTTGGGGGTGATATACAGTAGAAGTTTTATGTACAACCCCATTCTTTTTCAAAAGAGATTCCATGGTTCTATTACAAAAATGGGTTCCTAAGTCACTTATCAAGGCATGTGGTGTGCCAAATCGGTGGAAGATGTGTGTCTTTAGGAACTCACTAACATTATGTAAATCATCATTTATAGTGGGTTTGGCCTCAACCCACCAAGAAACATAATCAACTATAAGATGAATTTTTGAGAATCCATTAGAAGGGGGGAATGGTCCCATGAAATTGATGCCCCAAACAATGAATATCTCATAGAAAATTAAATTATTTTGGGGAATTTAATTTCTCATTGAAATTGTGCCAATCTTTTGGAAAGTGGGACATGATTGAAAGAACTTATTTGAGTCCTTGAAGAGTGAATGCCAGAATAATTCAGAGTCTAGGACCTTTCAAAAGGTCCTTTGTGGTATAAAGTGGCGACCACCAGACATTGAGAGACGAAATTCTAAGTTGGAAGAATGTTCATTTTCATCAAGACAACACTTAATTACCCTATCTGCCCAGTTTTATAATGTTTATTTTCTTCCCAAAAATAGTATTTTGAATCACTTTTCAACATCAATTTTTGTTCTTTTTAATTTTCTTTGGAAAACACTAGTAACCAAGTAATTTACAATTGGGTCATACCACAATATTTTTGGAGTGAGATATGGAAGGTGGTCAGTGGGGAGTTTAGGATCAATGATTTCAAAATGAGAAGAATTAGAAATTCTACTCAAGTGATCATCCACAAGGTTTTCTTTTCCTAGTCAATCTTTGATTTCAAGGTCTAAATCTTGGAGCATTAGGATCCATACTATTAGCGTTAGTTTGGAATCACTTTTTTTGAGTAATAACTTTATAGTAGAATGGTCTGGGAAGATGATGTTTTTGGAACCTTAGAGATATGTCTGTAATTTATCTAAGGAAAAACCAGTGCTAAAAGTTTCCTTTTAGTCATAATGTAGTGATATTGAGTTTCATCCAATGTTTTTGAGGCATAATAGATGACATGAGGAATATTTTCTCTTCTTTGACCAAGAAAATCCCCAACAGCACTATTATAAGCATCACACATCAACTCAAAGGGTAAGGACCAATCTGGGGGTTGGATTATCGAGGCAGATGTAAGAGAAGTTTTGAGTTCAATGAAGTCTCTCTTGCAATACTCAGAGAAATGGAATGTGAAATCATTTTGGAGCAACCAATTAAGTGGTAGGGAAATACTACTAAAGTTATGGATGAATCGACAATAGAAACTAGCATGAACGAGGAATGAATGGATGTCTCGAACAAAAGCAAGTTCAAGAAGTGATTGGATCACTTAAATTTTGGCAGGATCAACTTCAATATCATCTTTTGAAACTATGTTCCCTAGAAAAATCACATTTTCAATGATGACGTGACATTTTTCAAAATTTATCATAATATTACACTAGAAACAGTTTTGAAGGACTAGAGAGTGTGAATTTAAGAAAGATTCAAATGACTCACCATAAATGGTAAAGTCATCTATGAAGAATTCCATCAAGTGTTCAATGAATTCAAAAAAGATTCTCATCATGCACCTCTGGAATGTTGCAGGATCATTTCAATGGCCAAAATACATTATCCTATATGGATATGTTCCAATGGGGAATTTGAAAGTAGTTTTTTTGGTCCTAAGGTGTGATTGGGATTTGTAAGTAGCCAGTGTATCCATCAAGAAGGTAATAGTGATTCATTATGACTAATCATTCCATCATTTGATCAATGAATGGAAGAGGGTAGCGATATTTTCTTGTTTCAACATTCAATTTCTTATAGTCGATGCACATAGGCCATTTGTTCTTCACTCGAGTTGTGACTAACTCCCCGTGTTCATTTGTGACAATATTTATCCCACCCTTATTAGGTATAACTTGAATTTGACTAACCCATTCACTATTAGAAATTGGGTAGATAATACCAGAGTGAAGAAGCTTGGAAATCTCTTCCCAAACTACATCAATTATGAGTGGATTGAGTCTTCATCATGGTTGTCTAATTTGTTTGGATGATTCTTGAAGATGGATGTGATGCATACAAAGAGTAGGTTTGATTACTGGTACATCATCTAGGGTCTAACCTAAGGATTTTTTGTATTCCTCTAACACCTGAACAAGTTTTGACTCCTCAGTTTCAGTAAGTGAAGCAGAGATAATGACATGATAAGAGTGATCATGGAAAAGGAATTCATATTTCAGCTGTTCAGGAAGAGGTTTTTGATTTGTATCATCTCTCAATTGTGGGATAGACAACTCAAGAATGGAGGAAGGGATTTCAGTTGCTTCATATTCATTTTCCATAATACTTTCCAAGGTGGATCAGTAGAGATCATAGTTGATGTGGGATTCAAGAGAGTTTTGAAGTTCTTCTAGATTGATGGATTCTATGAATGAAAGGTCCACATCAACTTCACCATTTAATGATTTGTTAATAATGGTGCAGATTTCAGAAGATCCTTTGTCGTTAGAACATGAAGAACATGATAGATTGGGGTTTAATTGAATCTTATAATTGTCCCCAGAAGCATGGATTGAGAATGCAGAGTGATCCTTAGATGGGTATCACATGGATTGGAAAATGTTGAACTTGACCAGTCGGTCACCAAATTCCATCGATAAGATATATGAATGGACATCAATCATGGTTCTCACTATCATTAGGAATGGTCTTCCTAGAATTTCGGGAGATCGAGAAGATTTCATCTACCCATCCATGTCGAGGACATAGAAATCAATCTGGAATTTAAGATTATTCACACAAATAAGGACATCCTCGATTATACCCTTAGGACTAGCAATGCTTTGGTTGGCCAATTTAATGAAAACACCCGTTGGATGTAAGGGACTTAGACCAAGGTTGGATAAGAAGGATTTGTGCATGACAATAATTAAGGCTCCTAGGTCTGTGAGTACATCATAGAAGTTGGAACTTCCAATTTGGAATTGAACTGTAAAGGTCCCTAGATCTTTTCACTTTATGGGAATATACTGCTGGGTGGAATTTTTTTTGAAGGCCCTATGTTTCCTCTTATGGGTGCACAATTCTTTAAGAAACTTATAATACTTAGGGATTTGTTTTATGGAATCTAAGAGTGTAATGTTGACTTCAACACGTCTAAACATGTCAAGCATTTCAGGAATGAGATCAAAGGAATTATTTGGCTTAGAAATGGCATGAGTAAAAGGAATTGGGTTTTTAAGTGGAATGGAGGAGGTGATGGAATGGATTCAGATTCATTTTCATGTTTCATTTTGTTTTAATTTTCTAGGTCAACATTCAAAGGGGGGTTGGAGGACATATCTTGAGGCATAGAAATTTTATTTCCCAATCTGAGTGAAATTGAACTTACATTACCCTTGGGGTTGGGTAAGGGTTGAGCTTGGAGTTGGGAAGAATTTGATTGTTGTTGCTGGCTCAGGTGGGATGCAAGTTGACCAATTTGGTTTTCATTATTTTTGAGGCAGGAATAGGTGAAGGATTAAAGATCTTCTACAGTTCTTTCCCATGGTTGTTTGGAATAAGAGGCTTGTCCCAGTTGGATATTACCTTGATTTTGGTTCTAGGGAAATCAATTTAATTTTTTTTTGGAATTGGGAAGGCTCACTTGGATAGAGGAATCAAGGAGGAGGAAGAGGAGGATTGATTCATTGAGGTTGAGGAACAAAAGTGTAAGGCTGTTGTATGTTACCAACACCTTGACCATATTGGAATTGATTTGGGTTTTGAGGATGGAATTGAGGGGGATAAGAAATGCTATTATCATAACTCAAGCCTTGGTTGAAGGTAGAAGAGAAGGGTCCATGGTGGGGATGGTTGAAGTTTCTAATGAACTGACCTGATTTTTGAGGGTTGGTGTTGCTCTGAGCATATAGTGCATTGAGCTCTATTGGTTCTGATGAATCAGATGGATCCTCTTGATGTTGTGAACATGTTTCAGTTGGATGAGATGGGGAGATACAGATTCCACGGTTCTTGATAGGTCTAGGGAATAGAGATTGTAGAGAAGATGAGGTTAGGGCTTTGGTAGCCATAGCCAGTTGTCGCACAAGACATATAAATTCACTCATCCACTCTGTCATATTGTTTGGATCAATAGATTTATTATCTTGATCTTTTTTGACTTGAGAATGTGATCGAGTATGGAATTATTGTGTGTTAGCATCCATGTTGCTTATGATATCTCTTGCAACTGTATGAGTTTTATCAACGAGAGCACCTCCACTTGAGACATCAATGATAGTTCGCTCCATAGCCAATAACTCCTCATAGAAGTTTTGGATCAAGAGTTGGGTAGGGATTTGGTGGTGTGGGAAGGTTGGAAAAATATTTTTGAACCTCTCATAGTACTCATGGATTGATTCATTTGGGAATTGATGAATACCACTTATTTCCTTTTGGATAGAAGCAGTACGAGAAGCAAGAAAATATTTCTCTAAAAAGAGTCACTTCATGTCATTCCATGTTGCTATGGAACCAAGAGGGAGGTAGTAAGGCAATGACTTGGTGGAGTTATCTAAGAAGAAAGGGAATTCTTAGAGTTTTATTTGTTCCTCATAAACACCTTTAGGATTCAAGGTAGAGCACACCACTTGGAACTCTTTAAGGTGGAGATGTGGATCCCCACTGGCTAGCCCATGGAAATGAGGAGAAGTTGAATCAAAACTGATTTGAGTTCAAAGTCAGAATCTATGTTTGGATATTCAATACCAAGGGGTTTGTAATTTATATCAGGGGTAACGAGTTCTTTAATTAATTTTACCCTATGATTGGCCATTTCTAATTCAATTGGTTGGACACAGATTGGTTCTTGAATGATTTGATTATCTCTAATGTTCCTCCTATGTTGGTGAAGTGTTCATTCAATTTCAGGGTCAAAACAATTCGAGGGATTTTTTGGGAAGCTACGGGGTATTAAAAGATATTTTTGAAGAAATATGAAGATGGGTTTTTCTTTGTGTTTTTTTAGTTTATGAGTTTTATATGAAGGTGGATTTTTCTTTGTGTTTTTTAATTTTTTTTAATTTTTGTTTTGTTTTTTTTAAAATAACCAAAAACTAATTACTACTTAAAGAACCATCCGCAGAAACCAAACAATTTGAAAGCACGACCTATTGTCTCCTATTAACCGTTCAAGGTTCCGGTGCTCTGCTAATGTGTATAGAAGTACTCGGGTTTAATCCTTGGCGATGATTCTTTATAATAATCAGTTATTTTTAGTTGATTGTATTATTATTGGGTGGTTTGTTTGTTGAGATTATGAAATAATTTCTGGATGATGTTTGATTTAACAAATTGATAACTATTGGGGTGAGTTTATTTTTGGGTATTTATTCTTATGATATTCTTGAGCTTTTCTTTATATTTCATAAATTAATACCCATTTCACAAGATGACATTGATAAGAATTACCAAGTGTTAAATCATTAATCGAAGCCATAATTTAAATTATGGTTCTAATCCTAACCATCACTTTTTTGTGGTAGAGTATTTTTGGGTCCAATAATCCATGGATTCCACATATTAAACAAAACATCTCATTAATCCATGACATATAAAGATCAACAAACACAATATTATCCCAAAGAATGTTCCTCGAGCAAAAGCTCTCAATCACTTAATATCACCAAATTATAACTCACCCCAAAGGTATATTTACTCATCCATTGAAATAATCAATAATCTAGTTAAATATTTTTATGGTGATTAATTATAATGAAAGTGAAAACAACAGGATAAGAAAAGAGTAGTGCGTCTAACACACACACGATCATTGAAGTGACTTAAAAAAAGTCTTCTGATTGAATGAGGAAGAAAAATAAGGGAAGGGGTTTTAACTTGATTTAATATATTTTAATAAATTTAATATTAAAATACATAAGTTGGATGATAATAATAGATATTGAATAAGAAAAATTCATTAAAACATAGTTACTAAAAACAAACACTTATATGATTACAAATGAAGAAAAACACAAAAGTAAATGAATGGAAGCAAGGTGGAATGTTTTCTAAAGTTAAATCATGAGTATGAAAGATCCTCCCAAGCCTTTGGAATACACTTGGTCATGGAAACCTATTAAATTTTTCTCTGAAATTCCAACTGTCACAACCCCCTCCCACCAAAGATGCCCCTCCTGAGCTGGCAATGGTGAAAGGGAGATAATGACCCCATAGTCCCGCCTCCAGTAGGCCCCGGAGTGGCGACTAGCACCAAGGGTATGAGGTTTCACAAATATGGGAGGAATTACCCCTTTTTAATATTTAATATCGGGAAATAGGATGAGTCAAACACCTAAAGAAAAAGGAATAAGTAAATGAAAAATAAAATCAATCCAATCCCACATGTATGTTTAAACGGTTCTGAAACAAAGTACAAGTACAAGAAAACTCATAAAGTGCAATACGAAAAGAAAGAAGAGTACAAAAACTGAAAAAACTCTAACTATCCCAACTAGTAGGGTCCCGCATGGCCCTGGTAGTCCTCCTGGATACCTGAAAGTAAACGTAGGGTGATCATACAAGTATACTCAGTAGGTAAACATAAAGCTCTCATGCACAAGTGGGGAGACATTCTAATGTCCCATGAGAACAACAGAAGAAACCAAAACCTAGCAAGGAATTCTATCCACCCAACCTCACCAGCCATGCTCACCAAAAACACAAAACAACAGGTAGTAGTATATAAGAACAGAGTAATGGGTACCTCGCACCATTTCCGCCCACTAGTTAGCTACTCTTCCTAACGGCGAACGTCCTGATGCTACCACACCCTTTCTGCCCGCACACACCTGAGCCTCACAAACCACATAACCCGCCTGCACACACCTGGGCCTCACAAACTACATAACATGCCCGCACACACCTAGGCCTCACAAACCACATATCCAGCCCACACACACCTGGGCCTCACAAACCACAATCACATCCCCTCCTGAACACACCTAGGCCTCATCCCGAAGATTCTTGGGAATTGTAAACCTGCCCGAATAGTCTTAGGCTAAAATCACACCAACCAAAACCTACCCGAAGAGTCTTAGGTGTAAGGTCACCTCAATACATCACAACATATGGAAGAAGGAGCAGGAAAAAGCTAGTAACTAAGGGAAAAACACCTTCTCCCATGAAATGGGAGTGTTCGGCACAAGGTGCTCAACATGGGTGGGGTGCAACAAAACACAAAGATACAGATACTTATATGTATATCAAACACATAGCCCATCCTATGGCTTCTAAACAGATAAACTGAGCACGTGACTCGGCACTGCTACTACGAAGCATGCATACAAAAGACAATCCCAACCCCATTTAGGGTTTCACGTTTCAATAGTATTATTTTATTAGATCCTTAACTACTAGGAAATTATCAAACCAGATCAAACATCTCATAGAAAAAAACCCTACCAACCACAAATCAAGTTAGATGGAACACAAGAAACACAAAACCAAAATTTTTAACATCAATCAATCCCCATTGATTGTTCCCGCATTTAATTCATTATCATTCTCCATAGTTGATTTATCAACTTTCCACTTTCTTTTAATATCACAACCCGTTACTGCAGCCCTACTGCCACTATAACCACATCTCCACAACCATATCACAAAACAAGGCTCGTTCCACATCATTTCCCCTTTAATATCATTGACTGCAGCCCCGCTGCCCATCCAATTCATAAGAACCCAGGATTCACCCCTCCCTTTTCACACACCACATAACCAACCAAATCCCACATGTTCATTATTCCATTTTGTTCAACCGGGGTGATTACATAGGGGTTCCAGATATTCATTTAATCATCCAACTTTATGTGATTAACTAGTTCCCATATTCCACAAAGTTCTACCCTCAAAAATAGTCTAAAAAGATAGGGAGACATTTAATTGCACAAGAAAAGGCCCCCAACGACTGTGATTTTCAGTAGGCTTAAGCCTATTCAATTTACAACATAACAATAAGATAAAAAAGATAAACACAACAAATTCCCCATCCCCATTCTTTAAGAACATTATTATCTTCATTAAACTGATTTAACTATGTCTCGGGAAAGCAAGAGGACACCCACCCCACATGATGCACAAATTAGAGAGACGAAGGTAAAATCCCTACCTCAACAGGTTCTGATCACAACGCTCCCCCAGATCAACTTTAGAAGACATCTGTCGGCGTCTGTCGCTTCTGTCAAACCCGGTGAAATCATCCTCGGGTGGAAGCTGGGAAGGAAAGAATGAAGGGAAAACAACAGATCCAAATCATATGTTCCACCTCGTAGTTACGATCTCGTGGCCGTTGACGGATCGTAAATCGGAGCACAAACTAAGAAATTATCGAAGAAAAGGGAATTTGGAGTCTCTCAGGATAGCTCTGCTCGTAGGAATGCGGAGGAGAGGAATGATTTGAAAAGGAGGAGAGGCCTCCCTCTTTTATAGGCGAGGAAAACTAAAGTACACAAAATTTACTTCCTACTACATGACGTGTACTCGGCCATTCTACATGGTCGTCATGCGGTTTCCAACACGGCATTCAACGCGGCACACGACCATTGACTGGTCGACACATAGTTTGAGGGTAACACATAAGCAGGGATGAACTACACGGTATCTAGGATGGGCTACACGGTGTGTACTTTTTTATTTCACATCGCAAGGATACGACTTCAACATGGGGTATTCTCGGAAAGGTGGTACATGATGTGTACTCACACTACACGGTGTGTAGTCACAAAATTCTGAAAAGTGTGGGAAACGTCCATTCTACCCTCCAGAACACTTCATGACCTTCTTTTTGATGAAGGATTGGGCCGGAGAGGTCCGGGAAATTACACCAGATACCTCTTAAAACATTCTCGTCCCCCAGAATTCAAAGCCAACCTAGAGGAACTCAACAAGATACCTATTAGGGCTGTCGTTATAACAGGAACCCAACCAACAACCCTAATCATATGTGTTAAAAATTCCTTCTCCTATGTCGAGATATTATCTGCTTAAGGTGTCACTGACTCTCCTGCACAGGTTTAATCGCATCCACATTAATGCGTCTCGATTAAGGATTGGGTCTTCCCACTTCCATATATTAGGATTTTTTTCAACTTACACTACCCCCAACACCGTACAACCAACACACTGCCCGAACACATGGCTTAGGGAATTCATTCTCCCATGTCGAGATATTATCCGCTTTAGGCGGCACTGACTCGCCCGCACGGGTTCAATCGCATCCGCATTAATGCATCTCGATTAAGGATCATGTTTTTCCCTTTCCCCACACATCCAGACATGTTACACACTTTTAGAGAACCAGGAAACAAAATGTCTCACAACTGACAAGCCAAGCATTCAATATATCAAAGGTACATAGTATAACATCAAAACAAAGCTCAAAATAACAAAGAAAAACAAAAGTACAAATAACTCTGGGTACTGGGCATGCATCTGAGCCTCCCGCTCCCAAGTTCTCTTCTCGAGGCCGCCATGCCTCCACAACACACGAACCAAGGTGATGGTTCATCCACGGAGTACCTTCTATTCACGATCCTCGATTATGACTGGTCGTTCCTCGAAGGTCACGTCATCTCTCATATCTAACTCTCCCCAGTCGATAACGTGAGATTTGTCATGTAAGTACCGACGAAGCTGGGAGACGTGGAAGATTTCATGAACCTTCTCCAACTGAGGTGGCAGGGCCAGCTGATATGCCACCTCGCCGACTCGCCTCAGCACCTCGAAAGGTCCGATGAACCTACGAGAGATATTACTCCCCTTCCCAAACCTCCGCTTCCCCCGTCGAGGGAAAACCATAAAGAACAAATGATCTCCCACCTATAACTCCAAGGATCTCCTCCGACGATCAGTGTAAGACTCCTGTTGGTCCTAATCCGCTTTCATCCTCTCACACACAAGCTAAACTTTCTCTGTGGTGCTCTGTACTACCTCTGGCCAAAGAGCACCTGTCTCACCAACCTCTTCCCATAAAATGGGTGAACGACATGGTATTCAATACAAATCCTCAAACGGTTCCATGCCATTAGTAGAGTGGAAGATGTTGTTGTAGGAAAACTCTACTAAAGGCAAGTGTCATACCCCCGATCCTTTGAAATCCAGAACGCATGTTCACAGCATGTCCTCCAATGTTTGGATAGTCCGCTCTGTCTTCCCATCGGTCTGGGGGTGGAAAGTAGTGCTAAGGCATAGCTGAGTGCCAAAATCATGCTCTGACCCCCTTCGGACTCGTGAGGTAAACCGAGTATCCTGCTATGAAATGATAGTCTTCAGAACTCCATGAAAACTCACCACCTCGTCTATGTAACTCTATGCTAAGGTACCCACCGGTCCTGACTCCTTAATTGCTATGAAGTGAGCTGATTTCGTCAGTCGATCCACCACTACCCAGATAGAATCATAACCACCCTAAGCTCTAGGTAGTTCTGTGAAGAATTCCATTGATATGTCATCCCACTTCCACTCAGGTAAATTTAAAGGATGGAACAAACCACTGGGAACACGATGTTCAAACTTTACTTGCTGACACACTAGGCAATTAGCAACAAACTCTGCCACTGCCCATTTAACCCTGGGCCACCAAAACTATTCTCTTAGGCCTCAGTACATTTTTAAAACTCCCGGATATACCTCCAAGGCTGATCTATGGAAGTCACGGAGAACTCCATCACGCATCGCCTCCGGAACAAACAACCTCCCATGAAAAAGCATCCGATGTCGGTTGTCCTCCAACCATCCTTCTGGAGCGTTTCCCTGATCGATACGATCCCGAATTACTTCTGCCTCGGAGTCTCCCCACTGAGACTCTTCCACTTACTGCAACAAGGAGGTCTGCACCGTCATCTGAAACAAACAGCCTCTAACCCCCTATACCCTTGCATCCAAGTGCAAGGCAACCAACTCTCTCATCGCTTTCCAAGAATCAGTGGATTCTTGAACCACTTATTAATGTGACTTACTGCTCAGGGAATCAACCACAATGTTTCCCTTACCTTCATTGTAAGAGATATCGAAGTCATAGTCTTGGAGAAACTCGAGCCATCTCCCCTGCTGTAAGTTCAGGTCACACTGGGAGAAGATATAATGTAAGCTCTTGTGATCTGAGAAGACCACAAAGTGCTCCCCAAAGATGTAATGTCCCTACAACTTCAGTACGAACACTACTACTGTAAGATCTAGGTCATGGGTGGGATAGTTACGCTCGTGAGGGCACAACTTCCTAGACCCATAATAGATCACACCCTTCTTCTGCATTAGTACGCACCCCAAACTAAGGCCAGAAGCATCACAAAACACCTCATACAACAACCCTTCCTCTGGAAACCTGAGTACTGGAGCAATGACCAAATTCTCATTCAGGTTGTCGAAAGCTTTCTGGCACTGCTCGCTCCATAGGAAGACATGGCCCTTCCTAGTTGAAGCTTTCAATGGAGAAGCAACTCGAGAGAAGTCCAAAACAAACCTTCAATAATAACCTACCAACCCCAGGAAACTACAAAATTCTTCCATTCTCTTGGGTTCCACCCAAGAAACAACTGCCTCCACCTTTGATGGGTCCACTGAAACACTATGCTGAGACACTACGTGGCCAAGGAAGTGTACTTCTTGCGTCAAGAACTTACAGTTCGACAATTTCCCATAAAGCTGCTGGTGTCGAAGGACTTCCAAGACTGTCCTGAGATTCTCAACATGCTCCTCCTCTGACCTTTATTAGATTAGGATGTCATCGATAAACACAACGAAGAACTGGTCTAGAATCTCTCGGAAGACAAAGTTCATAAGTCCCATGAACAAAACTGGTGCATTCGTAACTCCAAACGGCCTCACTACAAACTCGAAGTGCCCATACCTGCACCTGAAAGCCATCTTGGAGATTTCATTGTCATTTACCCTTAGATGATGATAACCAGATTGTAGATCAATCTTATAAAACCAACCTGCTCCCCCTCAGCAGGTCTAAGAGATCATCTATCCTTGGGAGGGGGTAACAGTTCATGACCGTTACCTGATTCAACCTTCAGTAGTCTATGCATAGCCTGAGACCACCATCTTCCTTCTTCACGAAAAAACTGGAGCACCCCATGGTGACATGTTGGGTCAAACAAAACTCTTCTCCATTAGATCGTAAATCTGAATCTACAACTCCCGCAACTCTGAAGGTGTCATACGATAAGGGGCCATCGAAATCGGATGGGCACCAGGCTGTAAGTCTATCCCAAACTCAACATCATGTGGGGGGGGGGGTAGAGTCACAAAATCCACGGGGAAAACATCGAGGAACTCCCCAAAAACCTCTGGGACATCAATCATCTCTATATTATCTGAAACCACTGATAACCTTCCTATCAAAGAAAGGAGAGGCTTCATATTCTGGCTTCCCACCTGGTAGCTCCTCTCACCAACAAAAGCTGCACACTGCCCATCCACGTCAGAGAACATGACTATTCTTCAGAAGCAGTTGATAATGGAAATAATAGAAAATAGCCAGTCGATGCCTAGGATGACATCGTATGGCTGCATCTGTAGCAGAAGAAGATCCCTACTAGATCGATGTGGTCCCAATGTTAGCCTACATCTCCTGAAAACACAAGATACGCCGGTCTGACCTCCAACTGGTGTACTCAGCACTAGGGGTACAAAAAGTATCTATACATCTAGACCCAAAGCATGGGCTAGATAGGGTTTAACAAAGGAGTGTGAATCTCCTGAATCGAACAAAGTAGAAAGGAGAGTGCTGAACAACAAATCGTACCTCGCACCAACTCTGGTCCTGCCAGAGCTGCCAACTCTACTACGTGCAACTGTCCACGCCCAGCTCCGCCGCCTCTCTGATGTCGACCACCTTCCCGACCATGCCCTAGTAAAGGTCCCTAAGGAGAACCCTATGGTCGGCCTCCTCCTGCAAAGTCTACCCTCGGAGGAGCAGGGTCCTGCTGCTGCTGGAAGGGCCTCGCCGGAAACTGGTGCTGCTGAGGCGGGTGCTGAACCTGCCCACCTCCACTGTACTGAGCTCGGGTTGGGCACTGACTCTAAATGTGCCCGAAAACTCCGCAAGAGAAATAATTCGGTCTTGGGATCATGAAAAAGGGATGAGGACCTAATGATCTGAACTGGAACTTCTGGGTCCTGCTCCCAACTGGCCTGAATCAGGAAGGTCCTGTCGCAGGAGAACTGCTGCTGACTGCCTTCCCCTTCGACGAACCCGGCTGGATCCCCTCTCATGGGGCACCTCCCTACGAGTGCATCCTCTCTATGACCTATGCCTTCTTCTGTACTACCAAGTATGTCGAAAGGGTGAATGGGGTGAAAACATACTAGAGCGAAGGATGAAGTGCCTCCTCCAAATGCCTCGCTCGAGATTCTTCATCTGGATAGAGATCCGGAGCAAAGCATAGGAGATACTCGAAATTGATCCACAATTTTCGTACAGACATACTCCCCTGCTATAGGGAGAGAAACTCCTACCACTTCTCTGCCATGATCATGGAAGAAAGGAATTCCTCTCGGAACACCTTCTCAAAGACAGCCCACAAAACCTCTGCCTCTGACCTCTCCCCGAGGTAGAGCATCCACCACTGACGTGCCGCACCTCTCAGCTGACTGACCGCTAGGGGAACCCAGTATACCCTCGGAGCATGGAACAATGTAAAAGTGTTCCCTATCTCATCAATACACCCCTACATCTCTATATCTGAAGTTATTTCCTCGTACTTCTTGAGGGTTTTTCGCTGGAAGGAACATAGAGTATTCTGCCACTGATCATCTTCCCCCTCTCGGTGAATCCTCAACTAATCGACCACCTAAATCTGCGGGGCCTCGACTGTCTGAGTCACCTGGGGATGATGTCCAGTTGCCATAGCTATACGGTAAACAAAAGATCTCCTAATCCCATGTAGTAAGGAAATTACTCAAGGTTTCACTTAATTTTTTTTTTCAATTTCTTTCCCAGAACACCCAAATCAAGTAAAACACAAACAAGATGATTCATGTACCTTCCCTAGGGTCTCTACCCTACAATCAATATAGTCTCAATTGGTCGTTCAGTAGGCTCAGAGTCCTTGAATCGGATCACGGGGGGCCCTAAAATCCTATGTCCTAGCCGGTCTTCCCTGGCCTATGTCACACACTATGTTCAACTAACACTATTCCCCTACCATCCCATGCAATCCTCACTGTGCCTAACTCCAGAATCCATCCTATCTCTCAACCATCACCTCTGATATCATTTTTTCATGACCCCCTCCCACCAAAGATGCCCCTCATGAGCTAGAAATGGTGAAAGGGAGATAATGACCCCCGATTCCCACCTCCATTAGACCCTAGAGTGGTGACTAGCACAAAGGGTATGAGTTTTCAAAAATATGGGAGGCATTACCCTTTTTTAATATTTCAGATTGGGAAATAGGATGAGTCAAACACCAAAAGAAAAAGGAATAAGTAAATTAAAATAAACCCAAAACAATCCCACATGTATGTTTAAATAGTTCGGAAACAAAGTACAAGTACAAGAAAACTCAAAAAGTGAAATTCTAAAAGAAACAATAGTACAACAACTACAACAACTCCAACTGTCCCAACTAGTAGGGTCCCGCACAGCCCTGGTAGTCCTCCTAGAAACCTGAAAGTAAACGTAGGGTGAGCATACAAGTATACTCATTAGGGAAACCTAAAGCTCTCATGCACAAGCGGGGACACATCCTAATGTCCCGTGAGAAAAACAGAAGAAACCAAAACCTTGCAAGGAATTCTATCCAACCAACCTCACCAGCCATGCTCACCAAAAACACAAAACAACAGGTAGTAGTATATAAGAACAGAGTATTGGGTACCCCACACAATTTCCCCCCACTAGTTAGCTGCTCTTCCTAATGGTGAATGTCCTGACACTACCACACTCTTCCTGCCCGCACACACCTGGGCCTCACAAACCACATATACTGCCTACACACACCTAGGCCTCATAAACCACAATCACATCCCCACCCGAACACATCTGGGCCTCATCCCAAATATTCTTGGGAACAGTAAACCTACCCGAAGAGTCTTGGGATAAAATCACACCAATCAAAACCTACCTGAAGAGTATTAGGTGTAAGGTCACCTCAACCCATCACAGCCTCTGTAAGAAGGAGAAGGAATGAGCTAGTAACTATAGGGAAAACACCATCTCCCATGAAATGAGAGTGTTCGACACTAGGTGATCAACATGGGTGGGGTGTGACAAAACACAAATATACAGATACATATATGTATATCAAACACATAGCCCAACCTATGCCTTCTAAATAGAGAAACTGAGAACGTGCCTCGGCGCTGATACTATGAATCATGTATGCAACAAATAATCCCAACCCCATTTAGGTTTTAAAATTTCAATATTATTAGTTTATTAGTTCCTTAAGACTGGGAAATTATCAGACCAGATCAAGCGTCTCCTAGAACAAAACCCTGCCAGCAACAAATCAAGTTAGATGGAACACAAGACACATAAAACCAACCTTTTTAACATCAATCAATCCCAATTGATTGTTCCCATGTTTAATTTATTATCATTCCCCACAATTCATTTATCAACTTTCCACTCTCTTTTAATATCACAACCCATTACTGCAGCCCTGCTACCACTATAAGCACATCTCCACAACCATATCACAAAACAAGGCTTGTTCCACATCATTTCCCCTTTAATATCATTTACTGAAGACACACTGCCCATCCTATTCGTAAGAACCCAGGATTCACCCCTCCCTTTTCACACACCACTTAAACAACCAAAACCCACATGTTCATTTTTTCATTTTGTTCAACTTGGGAGATTACACAAGTGTTCCCGATATTCATTTAATCATCCAACTTTACATGATTAACCAATTCCCATATTCCACAAAGTTTCGTCCACAAAAATAGTCTAGAAAGATAGGGCGACATTTAATTGCACAAGAAAAGGCCCCCAATGACCGTGATTTTTAGTAAGAATAAGCCTATTAAATTTACAACATAGCAATAGGATAAAAAAATATAAACATAACAACTTCCCCGTCCCAATTATTTAAGCCAGTTATTATCTTCATTAAACAGGTTAAACTATGTCTCGTGAAAGCAAGAGGACAGCCACCCTGCATAATGCACAAATTAGAGAGACGATGGCAAAATCCCTACCTCAACAGGTTCTGATCACAACACTCCCCCATATCATCTTTAGAAGACGTCCTTCGGTGTTCGTCGCTTCTGTCAAACCCAGGGAAAACCTCCTCGGGTGGAATCTAGGAAGGAAAGGATGAAGGGAAAACAATAGATCCAAGCTCAGAAGTTCTGCCTCATCGTTACGATCTCGTGGTCGTTGACAGATCGTAAATCGGAGCTCGGATGAAGAAGTTATGGATGAAAGGATCTTTGGAGTCTCTCAGGAGAGCACTGATCGAAGGAATGGGGAGGAGAGGAATGATTTGAAAAGGAGGAGGGCCCCCCCTCTTTTATAGGTGAGAAAAACTAAATTACACGGCGTGTAATTCCTAGTATATGGCATGTACTTGGCCATTCCACATGGTCACCACGTAGCTTCCAACACGACATTCAACGCGACACACAGCCGTTGACTGGTCAACAGAAGGTTTTAGGGTAACACATATGTGGGGAGGAACTACACGGCATGTACTTATTTATTTAACGCTGCAAGGACATGGCTTCAACACGGGGTATACTCGGCAAGGTGGTACACGGCGTGTACTCACACTACACGGCGTGTAGTCACAAAATTATGAAAAGTGTGGGAAAAGTCCATTATACCCTCCAAAACACTTCATGACCTTCTTTTCGACAAAGGAATGGTCCGGAGAGGTCCGATACATTACACAAACCCTATTGATATTATATAAGGGTATGTATTTATAGCTCAATGTGGTAGACTGCTTGCATTCCAAAACTACTATTCCACTTGGATCGACGATTTAGAAATCAAGAAAGTAGATTATCAATATATCTCCTTCATAAATGTTGTAGATAATAATGTTTTTCGACTACTAAAATTTTTTTGAGTCATTTGGACTTATGGATCCAATGTTATGTCATTTTGATTAAACAATGTTAATCTATCCATTTCAATCCATGATTTTTCGATGGGTGAAATGTGAATGGATTTTTTTAATAAGAATATGCCTTCAAATCTGAATGATTTATTCAACAAAGTCGGACACAAATATCTTCTATTTCACACTGAAAAAAACAGCTTTATTTGATGAATTGATCATGAGAAAAGTCAATTTTAGTGTTCTGATGTTATTTCCAGGACAAAATGGTTGTCTAGAATTCAAAGATTTATTTGGGCCCCTTGTTTTTAGAGTTGGGCCCTTAAATTTTAAACATGATTTTTTTTGGATAATTAGGAACATATGGTGGATTTTCAAAAAATTTGGGCTTCAGGATTTAGACCAGTAACTCGATCATCATGGCTTGTCCAGTTTCTTGACAAATTCTTTAGGTCTTCTTGTGTAGACCATATGTCCCTTCAAATGGAATAATTGGCCAATAATTACTTTTAATGAAATGTTTTAATTTTAGTAAGTAAAATTATACAACAAGAATCATTCAATATAGATAAGTAGGGTGAGAGTTATTATTAAAAGATTAAATAGACTTGAATCTAGATGACTTTTAATAGTGCTCCAAAATTATAATTAATATTTAAACATTAATGTTTCACAAAAATTATGCACATTTCATATAAAATAAATAAAGGGAGTATATAATAAGTAATTTAAATATTAATCACATCAATAAGACACTGAAAATGAGGCTAAATAAATATATTCATTTTCTAAATGGAAGTTGAGGATTTTGGATGAGATCAAGGACTAAAACAACACTGGCGATTAGTGAAATAAAATATAAATAAGGGGAATGCAGTCCCTACCACAAATATCACTATTATATAAATTAAATACAATATATTTTGATGAAACTATTGATGATTGGAGTTTTATCAAGATGATCTATAGAGATATTTACCAAATCAAAAAAATCAAACATAGCGACTTATTTTTAGTCCAAATTATAAGAATATTTTTCAAACCAAAGGGGTTTTCTATAAACATCGCAATGAATATGAAAAAAGTATTTTGAAAAATAAACATATGTTACTCAAAGGACAATAAAAAATTGTTTGGATTGATATTGGTGAGATGTTTTATCTCATGGATATTTTGTGGATGATATAATTGTTATTGTCTATATCTTTATAAACCGGTCGGTAAATATTACATAATATTTAGATTTAATCAATAAATTACCTTATTTATTATTTATAATCATTTTAGGATTATATTATTAGATAATTAGGTTTTAATTAATACATTAAATCCAACATTAATAAAAATAAGATACTTCTAAAATAATGTCTATTTGTTTAATAATATAATCCTTTTTAAATAATAAATGATTTATTTTTTATAAACAATCTTCATAACTTTCATATTGACTTTTTCCTTTCTATTATGAATCATTATACCCTGTGAAAAAACATTTTAAAACATGGTATGAGAAAAAAAATCTCAGTAATGGATATAAAAGGGAAGAAAAAAACTATTATTTTGTGAATACTTTAAACACATGAAATTTTTTTCACAAAGGTATACTTTTCCCCGATAAAATATTAGCTCATTATTATACATCATGAAATCATAAGAATCATTGTAAAATCCATAGGAAACATAAATCATAAAGGTAACATGTGTTATAAATTCCACTTCACTATTATATTATCTTTCACAGCTATATATGGAGTAACCTTGATGGGTATATTTGGAATACCCTACATAGTATATTCACTCAATCTATTAGGAGAAACCCTAATGGTTAACTCCATATCATTAAAAAATTCATTGGAGAGATATCATAGTATCACTTAACCAAAGTTTATAATGAAACCACCCATTCTTATAATATATTATCAAGAACCCTAACATTAACATAACACATAAAGTAGTCATAATGAAAAAATGGCATTTCCACTTCAAAGTCACATTTCATTTTTTCAAAGTCGTGCACTCATAAATGAAAACAAATTATTTGAAAATAAAATGGTAATATTGTAAAAGAAAATTTTTAAAAAATAAAACAATATAAAATAAATTAATTATATTCGTGACGTATATGTCAGAAAAAAATTCTGTTTGGATTTTGAAAAAAAAATTTGAAAGAGTATCTTTTAAACAGGTTTTTAAAAGAAAGAATATTACCTTGAGTCTAACTTTTCATGTAAAATATTTATCTTTCTGAATAATAATATTAGTTTGATTATTTATATTCTTGATAAAATTTAAATTTTTTATTATTTCTTTTATATTACTTATTATCATGTTATAACAGTTACTTAATTTTTTATGTTAATGTGAGATTTTTTTTGATATTTAGTACATGAGTCTAAAATGACTTTTCTTATGTCAATATTCAAAGTGGCAATTAGTATATTATATTAAAAATAATATTAATTACATAATAATAACTATTATATATTAATTGTACTTTTAAATCCATCAATTACATATGTATATGAAAAATTAACTTCGTTATGATCATGGAGACAGTAAGTTATACGTACACATGAGTAACATTTCCGTTTTTCAATGATCATTATAGAAACAAGGTAATTATTATTTTATCATTATTAAATTATAAAAATATTATTAATATCATATTAAAAATTTAAATATACTTATATATATCATCCATGAGTTTTGGTGATGAAAAATGAATCACTTCACTTCGTGGAGAAGATAGTTCACATGTACACATGAAATACGCTATCCTTCGTATATGCATGGAAAGGTAAAAACTTATATGATATATTATTATTTAACAATGATAAATATGTTATTAATATATATATATATAATCATTAATTATATAATTATAACCATTCTTGAGCCACAGTGATGGAAAATGAATTATATCAGTTCGTGGAGGTGATACTTCACATGTACTCACGAACGAATAATTCATTTCCCATTTTATAAATTTGGATATGGAATGAGGTCATGATATTAACATAAAAAAATCTCATAATATTTATGATACTGGATTTATTATTTTTTCTTGGTTGGAAAATATTTGAAATAAGTGAAAGAATAAATAAAATAGAAACACTTAATTTAAAACAATACGTTTTCATAAGGTGATCTTCTTAGATTATCACCTTAACACCTATAAGGAGGGTGTTATGACTAAAATACGGCCATTATAATGTGGGGAGGGATAATAGAAATTTATATGGGTATCTTTTAACCAAACAAAAATGGGTTTGAAGTGTATTTAAATGAGAAGATCGGGTACCCTTTTATATGAGTAGGGAGGGGTATTCTTGGAAAATAACTAATATTAAAATATAATGTGGATATTATAGAGAAAAAGTCTTAAAATGGTTTATAATTAATATAGGAATAATTTTTTTCCATATCTTATCACCTTTGTGATTATTTAACATTTTTGGATTTTTAAATAATTTATATATTCAATAAAATATCTTTATTGTCAAATTTGATACTATTCATTAAATTGGACTCCAAATACATCAAGACTAAAGGGGAATTCGAATATAAATATTTTAAAAATATTTAAAATATTTTATATATCTGGAAAATTAAATCATCCAAAATTTATAAAATTTAATATTATTAAAATCATTTATTTTATTTTTCTGTTAATTAAATTAATATTTTTTAACATCGGAGAATAATTTTATGTAATTATTTAATTTATAAAATTTTAAAAATATATATAATGAAAAGAATTTCATTTAGATGAAAATATAAATTTATTTTCATTCATATCTTCATTTTTTCCTTTTTGGACACATAAAAGATATTATATACAAAGAGGGTGAAATTTTGAAACTATCTTTAACTAAAATAATATATAACTTATTTTCATTTACAAGTGTCCCTTAAAAAATTACAAGTCAATAATAAGGTGATAAGGGTCATACAATATTCATCCAATAATTTTTGGGAAAGTTATTCTTATTATTTTTAATCCTTATCTTTTTGTTTTAACCTGTATTTAACCCAACCAACTCTTACCAGGATATCATGTAATTTAAACTTTTAGAGGTTGCATAATTACTATAAAATACCAAGAGACCCATAAATGAGTCATTTATCATATTTTATGAATTTAAAATTTATTTAAATGAATTTTATATTTTTATAAATTTTATATCATTTAATAAAATATTAATTATTTTAAAATATCAATAATTTCAATTTGACACTATTCATTAATTGAATCTTTTACAAATATCATAACAGCAAGATAAATTCAAAATCATAATTCTAAAAAATAAATTACATTTCAATGGAACTTAAAAAATAATGGATGACATCAATCTTTTCAAATTTTATTTATTTTAGTATTTCTAATATCATTTATTTGATATTTCTTTTGATTAAATAATTACTACAACATCATTTTATAAGTCTTTAATTTAAATATTTATTTCCTAAATATTGAAAATAAATTTTCATTATAAATATAAACATTTTTTCTTTCAAAATACTATTTATAGTCGAAGAGATCCCTAGTGTGACCCCATATTAAAAATATTTCACTTTTCCAAAACAAAAGTGTGACAAGATTGACTTTTCTTTTCAATATATTATTATAAATGTCATAATCTCATATAAGTGGATTACAAAGGTCGTAATTTCAACACAATGATACTTTAGTCCAAAAAAGACTCATCTAATGAAATTAGAATAAGTTTTATAGTAATATTATCATATTTATTATTACATTTTTACCCTTAATTACATGGTTTACCTTTTACCGTGTTAATAAAATTTTTAAAAATTTACTATTCATATTATCCTAAAATAAAAGGAATATTTTTAAATAAATTAAACATTTTGATTCCAAATATGGAATCATTTTTTCAAAATTCAAAACATTGAAATATCATAAATTAATTAAAAAATATTTCTGTTGATGGAATGAGTGAGAGGGTTTTATAATAAAAAATGTTCAAAAATTCACAACGTTTTTATATTCATTTTCAATGTTAAATTTATTAAAATAACCTAAATTGAATTAAATGATTTAACCAAAATCTATTTATACTTAAAACAAATTCAAAAATATAATTTAGCAATATAAAAAATTTTGATGAAAAATATATTTTTCAAATAAAATGCATTATTTTTTCACTATTCATGAAAACATAAAGCTTATCAAAAAAATACCAAAAATTAAACCAAATAAATTATTTATACTATAATTTCAGAGAATAAATTTATTTTTTTGAAACTGAATTTATAAAAGTTTCAAAAACTAGATTTTATATAGGAATTCAATCAAAATGCAGTAAAACATCCATTTAAGAAAAATAATTATTTTATATTTAAAATTTTATTTGTTATTATTTCATGTCTAGAAAAAACATAATATTAATATTAAATATTATATTTAATATATTAGATAAATATTCAAATAATATAATCTATCAGGGGAGATTTTTTTATTTAATGGTATAAAACACACTTATGCACATTTAAATAGTTTTTTTTAGAAAAATATATCATTATATTTTAAAAAATGTTTTTACATTATTTTATAAATAATTATTCATAAAATAATTAATTATATATAATTATACATGTGTAAACCATATTTGCATAATTCAGTTAATCTTGTTCGTACTTTCCATTCTAACAACTTGGTTATAACAGTGACATTTTAATAATAATATTTAGTTGCTCATTTAAGCACGATGTGGCATATCATGTACTATATCAACCATAGAGTTTTCTTTTAAAAACATGGGATGTTAAATTCTCCCCAATTTAATTAATTGTGTCCTCGCAATTTGAACTTAGGATTGGGAACTAGGGGTTTGAATTTTCAAAAATACCTTACTTGAAATCACCCATTAGAAAAAGGATAAGTTAAACTGGCACTTTAAAATAAATCAAGGTATGTATGATAGTATCCTGAGATAACACATACTAGGGTTATATATAGGAAAACATGGATATGGAATATAAAACTAACCATAAATTTCTGATGTAGAGTTATATAAAACATTGTTAAGAGAAAGGTAACAGTCATAAAACCATAAAAGTATGATGGGTTCAAAGTCAATTGATTTTTAAAAAGGAAGTAAACAGATAAATATTTTGTTTTAAAATACTTTTCATAGATTTGTGTAATTTCTTTACTACTTGGACTAACAAAATAAAGAAACATACTTAATTGAAAAATATATTTCCATTTTTTAATCAATTTCAATCACAAAATCACATTTTTATACAAATGATGAGTATTCAAGATGCATTTTTCATGCCCGAAGCCCTAGAGTCAACTTCTAGAGAATCTCATGATCCACAAAAGGTTAAATATTTATTTCTAATATATCAATCCACTATCCAAAACCAAAATGATTAGGATAAGAAAAACTAAATCTCCAAAAATAATAAACCATGGTTTGATTAAAAAATACATTTAGTCTCTAAAATTAAATAGTAAAACCAAATGTTCAACATAAACTATTCAATAAATAAATATCCTTAAAATTAATAAAAAAAGAGTAATACTGAAACCTAAAAATAATATGTATTTGACAACATAGTCTTCAAAGATAAATTTTAACTTTTATCTCTAGATTACATCATTCACTCTTAATGTCTCATACCAAAAATGTAATTTCATAAATCAGAAAATCTCCAAGATATGACAGTTATTTATATAAATAACCCAAATAACCATAAATCCAGAATAAAATCATATATTCTTCCAAAATATAATTCATCCTTTACATCTCAAATAATATCCCTTCTTAATCTGTTTATATTGTTCATATTGAGTTCTCAAAATACTGAACATCTTCTAAATTAATATTAATTACTTAATCACCCTATCATTTCCCAACCCTAATGTTATCTATTCAATAAAACATATTTTACCAAAATCAATTTATTAATCATCTATGAATCTTTTTAACTGAAAATAGAAAGTCATACTAACTAGGACATCACATATTCCAGTGGTTGGTGATTCAACCTTGTCACCCATTAGTTGTGGGTTCGATTCCCACGACCTTACTATATACGATAAGTAGTCACCCATCCTATAGGTTAGATTTTTTCTAAAACTATATAATTATTATAACACTCCTAAAATATGGTAAAGTCCTATAAAATAACCATAACATACTCTAAACTCAAATATTATCCCATAATTTTCATTTTTCATCCAAAAAAGTAATAACCAAAATGAACTCAAAAATTAATTTCTCCAAAAATACCGCTAATATCCTTAACGTTTCATAATTTAAATATTCAAAAGGGGGGTTTTCAGTCATTTAACTTATGATAAACCATAAAATTATAAACCCTATTATTATATCCATAAATTTTAAGAATACATACTAATTTTCAGTGTTTTCTAAACTTTTCCATTGATAGAAACTGTAAGGACCTATACTTAAGCATTACATAATCTTGATTTTTAGTCAAGAAATTACTTTTTTCCTTATTGAGGATCTTTTCATGTATATATTTTTTATAGAATTAGGTCATAATTCATGCATAGCATTCCTATTTAATACAAATATGATACTTTAAAAACAATATCCATTTGTTTCATAATATAAAACATTTAAAATAATTTTTTTATTTTTCCTAACTAGTATTCATAACTTTAATATTGACTTCCTCATTTATCTTACCCAATTTTATACCCTGTGGAAAATATTTCAAAAATTAAGATGAGAAAAAAAATCCCAATGAGGGACATAAAAAAGAAAAGATAGAAACCATTAGAATGTGAATACTTTAAACCCAAGAAAAAATTCTATCAAAGTTATGATTTTCACCCATTAAACATAAGTTCATTAGATTACAATCTGAAATCATAATATTACTATAAAAAATATAAAAAAATAAATCATACTGTTAATTTAATGAAAAAATTCAATTTCTCTCTTAAATTAGATTTCATGTCTATATAGGGAGTAACCTTCAAGGTTAAATTTATAATACGCACCATAATATATTTTCTTAATCTCTAAGGAGAAGCCCAACCAGTTAACTCTATCTCATTACCCAATTCATTGGAGAGCTATCACAAGATTACCTTCCCTCAGATTGTCATGGAACCACCCATACTCATAAGTTATTCGCAAGAACTATAACATAATCATAACACATAAAACAAGCATAAATGAGAAATAACATTTCCACATTTAAATCAAATTTCATTTATACAAAGTAATGCACTCATAAATGAAAAAAAATTATTTTAAAATAAAATGGTTAATTTTTAAATGAGACATAATAACACTAATGAAACAAAAAAGTGAAGAATTCCATTCCTTACTTATATGTTAAAAAACATTCCTTTTGGCTTTTTTAATTTTTAAAGCATATCTTTAAATGTGGGTTTTTAAAAGAAATTACCTTACCTTGAGTCCGACTCATCACATACAATATTTATCTTCTTGATTAATAAGATTTAATTAATTATTTAATTTATTAATAACATTTTCAATGTTTATTATTTCTTTTAAATTACTTATTATCAGTTTATAATAATTATTTAATTATTTATCTTCATGTCAAATGTTTTGTTGATATTTGGAACTTGAGTCAAAAATGAATTTGGTTTGATGTAAATAGTCAATGTTTTTATTATTCCATTATATAAAGAATAATATTCATTAAATAATAATCACTTTTATACATTAATTATAATTTTAAATCCATCAAATAAAAATGGATATGAAAAATGAACTATGTTATAATCATGGAGACTGTAAGTAATATGTACGCATGAGTTATGTTTCCATTTTTTAATGATCATTTTGAGAAGAAGATAATTATTATTTTATCTTTACAGAATCATATTAATACCATTAATACCATATTAATAACTTATTACACTTATATATATATATATCATCCATGTGATTTGGTGATGACAAACGAATCTCATAGCTTCGTGGAGGTGATAGTTCACACATATGCACGAACGATGTTATCATTGTTATGTACATCGAAAGGTAATGACTTATATGATATATTATTATTTGATAATGATAAATATGTCATTAAAATAATAAATAAACATTAATTACATCATTATAACCATTCTTGAGAGGTGGTGATGGAAAATTAATTATATCTGTTCGTGGAGGTGATAGTTCACACGTAGGCACAAACAAATAATTCATTTCCCATTTGATGATATTGGATATAGATTGATGTGATCATATTAAAATAATAACATCTCATTATTTTTATTATATTGGAGTTATTATTTAATAATGGTTGAAGAATATTTTTTAGGATTGGAAGAAAAAATAATATAGGAAAACATAATTAAAACTGATACCTCTTCTTCGGATGTTCTCCTTTGACTATCACCTTAACACATATAACGAGAGTATTTTGCCTAAAATAAGGCCTCTATAATGTGGGGAAGGATTATATGAATGAATTTGTGTAGAACTTGGATGAACCAAAATTGGTTTTACGTGTACTAAAATGAGAAGAATGAGTGCCCTTTTTTGGAGAGGGTAGGGGCATTCAAGGAAATTTCAAAAATCATAAAATATAACAAGGATATTATAGAGAAAAACACTTCAAAAAAGTTTTATAAATTGGTAATTGAGGATATTTTCGACCATATCTTATCCAATATGTGATTACTTAACATTTTCTAAAATAATTTATTAATTTATTATTTCAATAGAATATAGTTATTATCAAATTTGATACTATTAATTTAATTTTAGTCCAAATATATCAATATAAGTGGATAATTCGAATATAAAGATTTCAAAAATCCCAATTATATCTTATAGATCTAGATAATTATATCATCTAAAATTTATCAAAATTAATATTATTATGATCAATTTTTTTTCAATTAATTAAATATATATTGTTTCAGCATTGAAGAAGCTTTCATGGAATTTATATAATTTATAAAAAATTAAAATAAATTAATTTAATGAAAATTAATATATTAATATAAAAATATATATTTATCTTTGCTAATATCTTCATTTTGACCCTATGTGGACACAAAAAATATATTAAATATAAAGAGAGCGACATTTTTTAACTGTCTTTCACTTAAATAATATATATGTTATTTTTGTTGAAAAGTGTCCATTAATGAAATCCAATTAGATGATAAGCTGACAAGGGTCGAATAATATTTATAAATTAATTTTTGGATAAGTTATTATTATTTTTTAATCCTTATATTGTTGTTTTAAACCTTTTTAACCCTTTTAACTCTTACTGTGTTATCATCTAATTTACAATTTGATGGTTAATATAATTAATATAACATGAAAAATGACCAATAAATGAGTAATTGGTGTAATTTTAGTACCTATACAAATTATTTGGATGAATGTGATACTTTTATAAATTTTATATCATTTAGTAAAATATTAATTATTTTAAAATATAGATAATGTCAATTTTGACACTATTTATTAATTGACTTTTTAAAAATATCATAAAAAAATATAAATTCAATAAAACGATTATAAAACATAAATATAATTTCAAATGAATCTAAAAAATTCATGTATGACACTAATCTTTTCAATGTATATTTATTTTAGTATTTTTATTTTCATTTATTAGATATTTATTTTAATTAAAAAATTACTTCATTATCATTGTATAAGCATTTAATTTAAATTTTTATTTCCTAAAAATTAAAAATAAAATATCATGATAAAGATAAAAAAATTATATTTAAAAATAAATTTTATAGTCGAAGATATCCCCTGTATAAACCCATTTTAAAAAAATTTCACTTGTTAAAAACAAAAGTTTAAAAAATTGACTTTTCTTTCGAATAGATTTTTTCAAATCTCACAATCTCCTCCAAGTAGATTCTAGAGGCCATACATTCATTCAAAAGATATTTTAGGTTAAAATAGACACATTCATTGAAATTAGGACAAGTTTTAGAGAAATTTTATAATATTTAAAATAATATTTTTACCCTTAATTATTATGTTAACCTTTAACCATGTTAATAAAAATTTACTAAATTTACAAATCATAATATAAAAAATTAAAAGGTACCCATTTATATAAATTGAAACATATGATTAAAATATGGAATCCATTTTTCAAAATTCGAGACCAAAAAATTGAATAAATTAATTAAAAATTATTTCTGTTGATGGAACGAGGAAGAGAGTTATAAAAGAAAAAACAATAAGAAGTTGATAATGTTTTTATATAAAATTTCAATGAAAAATTGATTCCAATGAACTATATTAGATTAATTCATAAAAACATTATCTAGTTATATATTCAAACTATTACAAAATATAATTTAAAACTATAAATAAATTTAATGAAAATGTCATTTTCAATTAAAATGCAGTATTTTTTCACTATTCATACAAACAAGAAACTTATCCGGAAAATAAAAAAATTCAAAAAAATCAAATTTTGATACTCTGAATTAATATAAGAAGATTATTTTTTCCAATATAATTTATAAAAGTGTAAAAAACTAGATTTAAAATTGTTGCATCATCAAAAGCTAGTGAAACTACCTTTTTAGAAAAATAATTATTTTATATTTAAAAATGGTTTTGATCTTATATAATGTATTTAAAAACATAAGATTAATTTTATAAATTATATTTAAAATATTTTATAATCATTCCATTAATGTAATCCCAAAATATTGATTTAATTAATTATTCGAATAAACAGACTTTTTCACATTCAAATAGTTTTTCAGAAAAACATTTCCTTATATTTGAAAAAAGGTTTTACATTAATTTATAATTAATTTTTCACTAAATAATTAATTATATATATATGTGTGTGTGTTTTTGCATGTGTTTAAAAAATATTTTCATAATAATGATAATCTTTTTCCTACTCGCTATTCTAACAGATATGTCATAATGGTGAAATTTAAATAATAATATTTAGTTTTTTGTTTATTCTAGATGTTGCATATCATGTGTGCTATAGAAAATATTTTATCCTTTTAAAAACACAAAATGTTACATTCTCCACCCATTTATTAAATTTTATCCTTGTAATTATAACTCAAGATGGGAAACTAGCGGTTTTACTTACAAAATGTCTTTTTTGAAATCCCCATAAGAAAAAAGGATAAATAAAATTTCCACCTTACAATAATGAAAAGGAAGTATGATGGTCTCCTGAGATAACACATAGTAAGGTTACATGTAAGAAAACATTGGTATGAAAGTGAAAACTAACCATAATGTTATGATGGAGAGTGATAGAAAACACTGTCAGAAGAAAGTTAACGATCACCAAACCATAAATATATGTTGTATTAAAACACCATTTATTTATAATAAGAAATTAAAAAGATAACATTTTTTTTGGAAATATATCTCATATATTTGAGGAATTTTTTTAATACATGGACTAAGAACAAAAGGAAACATACTTACTTGAAAATTAGAGTTTCATCCTTTAATCAATTTCAACCACAATCCTGTCTTTTTCTCTAACTAATGGGTATTAAAGATTATTTTTTCATGCATGAAGAACTAGAACAAAATTATAGAGAATCCCATAACCCTCAAAAGAATAACTATGTATTTCAACTATCTTAATACATTATCTAAAACCAAAATGTTTTTGATAATATAAACCAATTCTCCAAAAATAATAAACCATTGTATGATGATAAAATACTTTTAATCTCTAAAATTGAATAGTAATTCCTAAAGAACGACATAGATTATTCTACAAATAACTATCCTAATTTTTTTTTAAAAAAAATACTAATATTGAAACCCAAAAATTAGAAGGATTTTATAAAATAGTCTTCCAAAATTAATTTTAACATTTATCTCTAAATAATATCAATCACTCTTTAGGTCTCATACCAAAATGTAATTTCCTAAATCACTTAATCTCCAAGATATGATAATTATTTCAATAAATAACCCAAATTACCCTAACAACACAAAAAATCATATATTCTTCCAAAATATAATTCAAACTTTACTTCTCAAATAAAATCCTATAGTCTTATGTTTACCATGATCATATAGAGTTTCCAAATAGTGAACATCTTCCGAATTGACATTAATCACTTAATCACCATTTCATTTTCAAATCACACTGTTACCTGTTTGATAAAATATATGTTCAAAAAATAATATTATTCATAATTCATAAAACCATTTAATTAAAATAGAAAAATTCTTACTAACCATGGAATCACATTGTCCAATGGTAGGCAATGCGCCCTTGTTTCCCTTTGGTTGTGTGTTTGATTCCCACATCCATATCAGACGTGATAGGTAGTCATCCATCATATGGTTTTTACTTTTTAAAAAACTATATAATTCTTAAAACACTCAAAAAAATATGATAAAATCATAAAAAATAAAATTTAGTTGTTTTTAGATCAAAGGTTATCTCATACTTTTCATTTTTTTAACCCAAAAACTAATAACCCACAATGACCTCAAAAATTAGTGTCCCAAAAAATACCTCAAATCTCATTAAAATTTGATAACATAAAGCCTCAAAAGGGTGTTTTTATGTCATTTAACTCATGTTTAGAATTAAAATTATAAACTCATTATTATATCCATAACACTTAATGAGATTTTCTAGTCTCCAAAGTTGTCTAATCCCTTCTCTGATACCAACTATAAGGACCTGACCTTAAACATTACATAATCTAGAGTTTTAGTCAAGAAATTATTTATTTTTAAATTAGGATACTTTAAAGTTTATAGTTTCAGATAATTAGGTCATAATTCATACAGAACATCCCACTTTAATGAAAATAGTAAACTTCTAAAATAGTATCCATTTCTTTCATAATATAAAACTTTTAAAATAAAAGATGATTTGTTTTTCATGAAAAATATACATAAACTTAATCTTGAATTACTCATTTCTATTAATGATGCTTATAACCTATGAAAAAATTTAAAAAATTAGTTGAGAAAAAAATCTTTATAAAGGATATAAAAGGAATGATATATTCCGTTAGTCCATGAATACTTTAAACCCATGATTTTTTTCACAAAGCTATACATTTCACCCACAAAACAAAAGCTCGTTATCTTTCCACATGAATTTATAATATTCCTATAAAACTCCATTGAAAAATTAAATCATAAAGATATATTTTGGAAGAAATTCCATTTCACTCTTATACATGGTTTCATACATACATATGAAGTAACCTTTATGGTTACATTTAGACTACCAACTGCTTTATATTCCCTTAATCCCTTTGGAGAAACTCTACCAATTAACTCTGTCTCATTACCCAATTCATTGGATAACTATCATGGATAACCCAAACATAGTTTATAATGGAACCAACCATACTCGTAAAATATTCCCAAGAATAATAACACAATCATAACACATAAAACAAGAATAACGAAAAAAATAACATTTCCACTTTGAAATCACATTTCATTTTTACAAAGTCACACACTAATAAATAAAAACAAATTATTTGAAAATAAAATGGTAAATTTTTAAAGGATACATAAAATCATTAATGAAACATGAAATCTAGAAATTATATTCATGATGTATATGTTAAAAAACATTCCTTTTGGGTTCTGTAAAAATAATTTGAAAGAGTATCATAAAAGTCTGTTTTTAAAAGAAAGTCCCTTTCCTTGAGTCGAAATCGTTGCATAAAATCATTATATTCATTAATAAAAATCATATATAAATTATTTACATTAATTAAAACCATTATAAATTTATTATTAATTTTATATTAATTATTATCTTGTTATAGAAATTACTTAGTTATTTATGTTCTTGTTAGACGTTTTGTTGATATTTGGTATTCGAGACCAAAATGAATTTGGTATAATGTTAATAGTCAATGTGGTCACTAGTTCATCATCTCCAGGATAATATTATTTATAGAATAATCACTTATATACATTAATTATACTTTTAAATCCATCGATTACATATGGATATGAAAAATGAACTATGTTACAATCTTGGAGATGGTAAGCCATATGTACGCATGAGTAACGTTTCCATTTCTCAATGATCATTATGGAAAAAAGGTAATTATTATTTTATCATTAAATAATTATAATAATATCATTATTATCATATGAATAACTTAAATATACTTATATATATATCATTCATGTGATGTGGTGATGAAAAATGAATCACATCTCTTTGGGGAGGTCATAGTTCACACGCACACACAAACAAAATTTTCATTATTATTCACATGGAAAGGTAAAAACAGATGTGATATATTATTATTTAATAATGATAAATATGTCATTAATATAATATATAAACATTAATTCAATCATTATAACAAGTATTGTGGGACGGTGAAGAAAAAATAATTATACGAGTTCAAGGAGGTGATAGTTCACACGTACACAAAAATGAATAATTCATTTCCCATTTTATGAAATTAGAGATGTATTGAGGTTATTATATTAACATAATACCATATAAATATACTGAGGATCATAGAGATATTATTTCATCATGGTTGAATAATATTTTTAGGAAGTGAAAGAAGAAATAAAATAGGTACACTTAATTAAAAACAACACCTCTTCTTCGGATGATCTTCTTGGATTGTCACCTTAACAACTATAAGGAGAGTGTTATGCCTAAAATAAGTCCTGTAGAATATAATGATCGATTATAATAATGAATTTGGGAATATATTGTTCAAAAAAATTATTTTTAGGTGTATTAAAATGAGAAGAATGAGTTCCCTTTTATAAGAAATGGGATGGGCATTCTTTGAAAATCCAAAATTATTAAAATATAATAAATATATTATAGTAAAAAAAATACTTCCAAATGGAACATAAATGAATATTAGAATATATTTTAGACCATATATTATCCAATTTGTGATTATTTAACATTTTTGTGATATTTAAATAAATTAATAATTTATTTATTCAATAAAATATCATTATTAGCAAATTTGATACTATTCATTTAATTTGACACCAAATACATAATGAAAAAAAGGGAATTAGAATAAAAATATTTCACAAATCTCTAATATATCTTATAGATCAATAAGATTAAATCAGCCAAAATTTATTAAAATTAATATCATTAAAACCAATAATTTTATTTTAATTTTAATTAAATAAACAATGTTTTAGCATTGGAGATACTTTTAAGGTAGTTATAAAATTTATTAAAATTAAAAATAAATTAAAATAATTAAAATAATTTTATTTACATAAAAATATATATTTAGCTTCGTTCATATCTTCATTTTGACCCCATGTGGACATCTAAATGTTATTAAATATAATGAGAGTGACATTTTGTAACTATCTCTGTCTTAAAGAATATATATATGTTATTTTGATGGACAAGTGTCCATTAAAAAACAAAATTTTGATCTTAACGTGGTAATGGTATAATAATATTTATCGAATAATTTTTTTACATGTTCTTATTATTATTTTTAATTTTTATCTTTTTGTTTTAACACTTATTTAAGCCTTTTAACTCTTACCGTGTTATCATGTAACTTACACTTAGAAGGTTAATATAATTTTTATAACTTGCCAAATGAACAAAACAAGTAATTTATAAAAAGTTTGGGAATATTGTCACTATTTTTCAAAATGTGATATTTTTATAAATTTAATATCATTTATTAAAATATGATTTATTTTAAAATATAAAAAATGTCCATTTTTGAAACTATTCATCAATTTCCTTTTTAAAAATATCATAAAAAATGGATAAATTAGGAAAAAAACACTTCTAAAACATCAATATCATGAAACAGTAATCTAATTTTTTTTTCAGATATCATTAATCAATTCAAATTATATTTATCTTATTATTTTTATAATCATTTATTTGATATTTACTTTAATTAAATAGTAACTCTATTATAATTCATGATCCTTTAATTTAATTTTTTTATTTCCTAAAAATTAAAAATAAATTTTCATGATAAATATAAACATTTATATTTTAAAATAATATTTATAGTCAATGATATCTCCTTTATAACCCAATATTAAAAATATTTCATGTGTTAAAAAGAAAAGTGTGAAATAATTGACTTTTCATTTGATTATATTATTATAAATGTCTTACTATCATCCAAATGGCTTCTAAAGTCCATAATTTTCCCCAATGATTCATTTCATCGAAACACACTCATCTAGTTAAATTAGTACAAGTTTTTGGGTAATTTTATAATGATTATAATAATATTTTTACTCTTAATTTCCTTGTTTACCTTTAATCGTGTTAATAAAATGTTTCTAAATTTACTACTAATAATGTAAATAAATAAAAGGGACATATTTACATAAATTGGAACTTATGATTCCAAATATGAAATTCATTTTTCAAAATTGAAAACACCAACATTTCAGAACTTAATTAAATATTATACTCATTGACGAAACAGGGAAGAGGGTTTTAAAAGTAAAACATTCAAAAGTGTACAATGTTATTATATAAAATCTAAATGTGACATTTATTTCAATAACATACATTGGATTAGTTGATAAAAATTGATCGAATTATACTTTAAAATAATTTAATAATTTAATTCATCACTATAAATGAATTAAATGAAAAATCTATTTTCAATTAAAATGTAATATTTTTTCAATATTCATCAAAACATGATATTTATCAGAAAAATAAAAAAAATAAACCAAATAAAATTTTGATAATACACATTCAAATAAAAAGTATATTTTGTCAAATAGTATTTGTAAAACTGTCAAACACTATATTTAATAAAAATCAATAGGTTGTAAAACTAACTTTTTAGAAAAAAAATTATTTTATATTTAAAATTGGATTTGTTATTATATCATTTCATTAAATAACATAAGGTAAATATTGAACATTATATTGAATATTTCATATAAATATTCCCTTAATATGATAAAAATATAGTGATTTTATTATTTTTTGGTAGAAAACACACTTTTTCACATTTAAATAGTTTTTAGAAAACCATTCCCTTATATTGTTAAAAAGGGGATTAAGTTCATTTATAATTAATTATTCGTGAAGGAATTAAATATATATATAAATATACGTGTGTGTGTGTAAACCATATTTTCATAATTTAGTTAATCTCATTCATCCTCTCCAATCTAAAGGCTCAGTTTTAATGGTGAAATTTAAATAATAATATTTAGTTATTTGTTTAAGATATATGTGACATATCATGTATGATATCGAACATAGCATTTCATTTTAAAAACTTAGGATGTTATAATATAAGTGTATAATAAATTCATGGTCATCCAAATAGTTGTCAAATATGTACTTCATAATGGAATAATTAATCAAATAGGATTCATTGAGTATATAAACTGATTTCTTATTCATTATTATGAGTTAAAAGTTCTCTATTTTAAAAAAGTTATATACATTTTAAATCAAGAATCAAGAGAATATTATTCTAGGATTGATCAGTATTCGATAAAGATTTGTTTTAGTGTATATGATTTTATCAAAATATCTATGACAATAATGATTGTGATCAAATGACTACATTTTCAATTTATATTAATGAAATAACAGTAATAGGATAAAACAATTCTCAATGTAAGTAGTTTGAAAAATTTAAGAGGGAAGTGTTTCAATGTCATTAATTGGTGAGATAATGTTATTCCCTAATCAATAAGTGATAAAAGGAAGGTATAAAACATTTTTTTCTCAATTGAGATAAGAAAACAAAAATCATATTATATTTGAAATAGAGGAATTAGAGGGGATTGAACCACCAATTTATATATGGGTGATGTTTTCTAGAGATAAAAATATGAAATATTAATGACATTATAATGTATACAAGATAATTGGGAGACCAATATATGTAACACAAAAATTACCTAACACGCTTATTTCTACATATGATGATAGAAGCTATTGAGGTAGTCCAAAATAAATACACATACTAAATGTGAAAATAATACTATAGTTCATTATATTCATGGTATATTTCTATTTTCTATATAGTGGAACATCACAATAAGATTTATTTGAAAATACAGATATAAATTGAGCTAGTTTAGCAGATGATAGGAAGTTTGCATCTGGTGGCACATTTTATATTAGAGATTTTTTTATTTTATATTGATGAAATATTTTTGATTTTGTCTTATTGTAAACTACTAATTATGAATATATCATAACTATTCGATATTGAACATTACTCTTATGGATGAAGAAACTAATTAAGGGTATTGTAGTTAATGTGAACACTCTTATTTTAATCAAGTGTGATAACTGAAGTTCTCAAAATGATATAAATAAGCATATCCATCATTAAAGGAAAATGTATATTTAGATAAAATGTAAAATTGTTAATAATATGATTGAGTAAGGGTTAGTGATATTGGAGTATGTGTCTACTAAAATTCAGATTGTACGCACATTAAAAACCATACTATGCACCAAAGTGTTTGAAAATAATTAGTAGGATCCTGAAGTTCTATTTTCACTATAAACATAAATGATTTTGAGAAAATACCCCACTCCCCTATTATGTTTTACATTCGATTAATTGAGTCTTATTACTCCACTAATCCTATGTTATTTTCATTAACTAGTTAATTGAAAGTAATGTTATCCCTCATGGTTTTACTCGATGAGTTACCATTTATCTTTTATAAGAAATCAATGAATATATCTTTATATTCTCTAAAAATAGGGTAAATAATTACTATTTTTTTAATGGGATGTATGATCAAAGAAGGATATGAGGTGTTTTCTCTAATATAGACAAATATAGAGTCATCCAATGGAGAAAAGGGGGAATTGAACCATTGATAAGGAATGATTTAGTCTGATTTTACTGAAGATGTATTTGAATTTATAAAAAAGTGTTGTAAAAGTGTTTAGTTTCCAAATTTTTTGGTAACAAATGACATATAGATCAGCTTGAATCTATATAATGTTTATACACTAGTACTGCAATTTTCACACCAAGTGGTTTTTAGAATGTGGTGTCTATACTAAATCATTATTGAAGTGTTCCATTTAAATTATATTTTTCACATCAAGATTCACTCATATTATATTAAAGTGAATAAATAGTTATTCATTGAAGTCAAAATATAATGATTCAAGATTCAACTAGTAGATGGTGTCTTAATATGAAACATTTTGATGGATTTTATTTTCAATTAACCCAAAAGGTAATAATTAGAAAAAATATTGAAATAAATTGTAAGGTTTTGTTAGTGAAAAACAAACAATTAAATTATCTAAAAGTATAATGGAATCATTATAATTTAGTTTCAAGAAGTTTTTATGATGTTTAGAGAAATTATTTCCTCGAGGGAAGAAGTCACATTAAAATAGTATAAATTGCATCAAGAATAGTAATAATATACTACAAAGAGGAAAACATGGTTATTTGATTTATTTTTTCAGAGGTATTTTATGGAATGAACTATGAAATAATGGGAAACACCATAACATGAGGTCTATGATTAAAATCTTATACAGAAAGAAAATTATAACACTGTAGTTATTATAATTACACTATGATGAGTAGTTTTTAACTATAATGAGGTAACACAAGAATATATTTTGATTCATTAGTTTTTAGGTAATTACTCTATGAAGAGGACATTGTGATGTTGTGATATAAAAGAAGATATTGTTGAAAGGAATGTCACTCTAAAAAATTAGAATTTTAAGTCTACTAACATCATGATTTTCATAGCAGGAAATGATTATGGAATAAATCATCTGGTCACAACATGATTATGGTTATTGTGATATTTTAATATGTTTTTAATTTTAAATAATTTATTAGATAACATGATACTTGAAATAGTGTTGTTTGAATTATATTTTAAGGGGAATAATGGAAAATTTTCCAATCAAATCAAAGAATAATTTAGGGAATTAAAAGAATGGAAGCATAAATATTTGAATAAGGTGTTTTCTTACAAAAAATGGATAAGAATGCAGGAGATAATAAAAGATCATGTGTGCTTGAATTAAATAATTTTTTGGTAATAAAATATATATTTTATAGGTAATTATTTTACTAAATTATTATGTTGTTTATCAATATGATTATGAAGGATAATATTGCTACACCACTCATGGTTTAATATTATGTTCTTGGTTACTATATGCTCAAGGTGTCACTTTATGTACTAGTAATCTTTATATGTGAATAAATTAGTATGATCTCAACATATTGTGTGGGTTGTAAACTAAGAGTTATAGTTATATGACTCTAAAATCATATGAGGAAGTAGTGTTCTTATTGTTAATTTTCGTACACTAGCACATCCTTGATTCTATGATCCTTGGAAATAGCCTATCACACTTATGAAAAAGTTATATTTTATGATTTTTTTCTACATATTCACTATGAGTGAAAGAATATAGAAATTACAAACCACATAAAAAGGTTATTTGGTAGGGTTGTTTTAAACATTCATACCCTAATTCACCCAATGGTTGGGGTATCTTACTTTTAGGGTAAAAAATAGTTTTACAAGTAAAACTCAATTTATTTATGTTATATTTGTTTTTGGTTTAGTTTAATATAGTTTAAAAAATATTTTGGTTAAATATTTCAATGAAATATTAATTTAAAAGTTGTCACATATCAGAATTCAGTTATAGACAATTCAAATTACATATAATCCCATGACATTTTTACCATGAAATATTGTCTACATTATAATGATTTATTTTTTACATGTATTTACTTTACATTTGGGTTATATTTATTTTTATTAATAATCTTAAATACTTATATTATTAATATTTTTTTACTTATAAATTTAATGAATAAAGTATAGTAGATACCCTACAAATTTATAACTGATTGTGAACAAATATAAAATATAAAAAATGTCTATAAAATACATTTTCAATATTTAATTATATTTTATTTTAGTCTCATAATGTGTGATCATGAAACATAAATCATTATTTTTATTTATTTTGTATATTTTTTTACTTAAGAAGTATTGAGAGGTTATTGGATGACTACATTTCAAATTAGATGGTGAATATAAGATCATTATACTAATAATTAAATATATATAGAAATCATGTGTTAGTTTCATATTATTTTTATAGGCTTCAATAGAGTTACATTATTGACAATATCTTAGGAACCAAAGTAAGACAATGTTCACATGTGAGTACCAAATTTTCATCATGATTTGGAATAGTGATAGATTTGCTATATTTTACTTCAATTTAATGAAATAAAAAAATTTATAAGAGATCATCGTATCAAGATCTTACATAAAAATTGATATTAAATAGTTATTTATTCTTTTATTTCATGGAATAACACAATAGTCTCAATTATTATTTATTCATGTCAACAAGAAGAAACATGAGATAATGATGAAATAGGAAAATAAATTTATGTAAACCTTTATAATTTTACGTTTGTGATCATTATGTAATGTTTTATTTTGGAAACTCAATAAACATAACCATTTTAAATTTTTTTATTATAAATAAAAATGAATAAAGGGAAAATAAATAATAATTCTATTAACATCAAGCTATTATCACCATTGATATTTAAATATTATTATGTTTTTGTTCTGCTTTTAAGGTGGTGCGTTTCGGGTGATGGTGAAATAGTCTGATGAGGATCTTCACCCGTCCCTTTTTTGGAGACAATTTCCTATAAAATTCACCATTTCTATTATTTTGACCCACTATACATCACCATCCTTTAAAAGAAGGTTGGTTTAACCCTGTGGGGACTGGGGAAAATCACCCCTTTTGCATTGAGAAGGAGATTCCATAGTCAATTGGTCCCGACAGGTGATTGTGTGGGGTCAAGTACTTTTGCAATTGGTCCTCCTCAGATACAACTTCCTCATATGGTCTTCAAAAGGTTTATTAATGGATCCAGAAACACCCAACGACCTTGGCATCCATGATTCATGGACCTTCTTTACAAATACATGGACTCATTGATTGATGGTTCGCCAAACAACACTTGAGGACTCTATTGGTCAAGAATAGTGGAAGTCATGCTAACCGTACCCTTCTAGGGGAGGATTAACCCTGTTCCGGGAATCTCTTATAGATTTAAGTAATGTTCAAATGTTTGTTAATCCTTGGTTCATTCCTGAAGAGTGTGTCCATGGGATACCCTTGGTTTATAGGATCTTCATAGGCATGCATATATCTAATGCTTCAGGGGTGATGATGAATTTATACATATTATAAGGTGCTATGGAGTTTATCATAATATAGGGGGGGGGTGAGAAAAAGTGATTTTATGTTGGGATCAGACCCATAAGACGTGTTTCCTACATATCCTCGAGGGATAAATAAAAACCCATGTAGTTCGGAATGGCTGGGGATTACGCATGGAAGCTACCCAATTAGGGGACATGGTTGGGTGAAACCTTTTGTATGGGACCCCTTTTGAGCTCGGGCCTTTGATTAGGCATCCTACATATCCTTATTTGGTCAGGAGTTAGAGTTCTCATAGTTTAGATTTGGCTGGGGCATACGCATGGAAGCATCCCATTTAAAGAGACATGATTGTGTGAACCCTTTATGGGAGGGAACACTTTTGAGTTTGGGCCTTCAAGTAGACATCTTGTATATCCTGGTTTTATCAAGAATCTATGTTCTCATAGTTCAGATGTGGCTGGGGATTATGTATGGAAGCTCCCATTTAAGGTAGCATGATTGGGTGGAACCTTTATGGGAGGGGATCCTTTTGAGTTCGGACCTTCAGGTAGGTATCCTATGTATCCTGATTTGGTCAACAATCAGAGTTCTCATAGTTCATATGGTTTGGGGATTACACGTGGAAGCTACCCTTTTAAAGAGATATGATTGGATGGACCCTATATGGGAGGGCACCCTTTTGAGATTGGGCCATCAGGTAGGCGTCCTACATATCCTAATTTGGCCAGGAATCAAAGTTCTCGTAGTTTAGATTTGTGTGGATGTTTTAATCGTCACAAACCTTTAAGCCCACATGAATCATGATCGGTGTGAGAAACAAAAGGATGAATGAAATACAACCAACCACACACTTCCTCTCTTGCTGGTGGGAGAGGGAGAGCCTATGACTGACGAGGTCGGGTCCATCGTGGGAAAGGGCACGGACTAATAACCCTTTAAATATGAAATGAAATTAAATTTCATGCGGATCGACCTCAAAATATTGGGGACTTACCTTAGTGGGAAGGCCCCAGAATACATTTTAGGAAAGGGGATGATTTTCGTCCTCATCAAAGCAGAAGTGAACATTATTCCTTCAACTAATCACTATTCCTCATTGAATGGAAAAGGAAGTGATCACCCTTAATAACTAGAACGGGGAGGTTCACATCAACACCATAACGATTGACTTTGGGTTACCAAGGGAATGTAGACCCATGGACATTCTAGAAACCTAAACGGTTGTGGGGAGAGACTTTGTGACTTAGCTTACCATGAGTATGTAGAATCAAAGGGGCGTTCTGATGCACCCGTTGGTATGCTTATGGGTCCAGTGGCTTTGGAGGAGGATTTTCCTTAATTCCAGAGGATTTTTCCATTGAGGGGTTATGGAGGACTAGACTGTAGTGGAGGGGTGAGGTTGGAAATGGAGGAAATAATAACCAAAAACACCCCATTCAGCATACTGATTTCTTAAGCGGGATGGGGGAGACTCCACATACTATATTGGTATATGGGTAGAGGGGCCATCCACGTACCGATGAGGTATGCGAGCATGGGTATATACCACTTCATACCACAATGTTACATGGACCATCACGCTTCTTTGGTTTGCATCCGCGTATTGATGTAGTACATGGCACTAGGTTCAGTCCGTGTAGTGGTACACTATGCAGGGCACCATATTGAAGGAGGATCTGGGGGATTATCATTCATGGGAAGTTCAAATGTGAGAATTATATGGTTCTTAGTTACACCATTTATGTTTGTCGTTCTCTTCATATTATTATATTCTCATGCTTTATGGTTCATGGCTGGCTGTACCTACGGAGAGTGTGGTTCGCAATTCAGGCTTTGTCATTGAATCAAGACCGAAGCCAGATCTTATATGAACTCTTTCTTCCATCCTCTGAGTCCCCTTTATGATTTTTTCGTCCATCCCTTCATCATACCATATAAATTCATTATGTTCTCACATTATAGATAATCTGCTAAATCATATCCGTTGGGCATGCAAGACTATTTGCAGAGGCCCATGCAGAGATATCTGAAACCACAGGAGACTTGGTCTACCAGGGTTTGGGAGGCAACAGTTCACGATCATGGTTCATAGAACCCTATCAGTTTCCTTCGTTCATGAACTGATTAGTGTGTGGGATGGTATGTAGATGGATTTCACACACATTAGTCCTTCGGCGATGCAGTTCATGGTCCGCTAGGTTTTCTGGACATCCCTCTATGGGCTAGTGCCTCGTGGATCGTTCTGTGTACTTGGTGCTTTGTGATCAAGGCGGTCCATGAACCATTCTCGAGGATGGTACGTGGGAAACTGAAAATTCTTTGAAACCTTGAATTTCATCAAGTTTGTCCTAAAATTTGAAACTCAATTTGAGTCCATTCACCTTTCTAGACTAGTAAGAGTACTTGATTCCTTATGAAAATTGATTTTGGGGGTATTTTTTTCCCATGGATGAATTTTTAGGACCCTACATATTTCCCCATCAGAATGGGGTCTATTCAGAACGAAGGGGGGGCTATTTTGATGTAGAAGTGGTCCTGAACTGAAATGTTTCGTGGTAGAATAGATGGACCCGGTAGGAGGGGACCAAACCTATATATAGGGGGCCATGTCATTTTTCTTTTACCATTTCTCATGGAGAAAAGTCCTATCTATTATCTTGGATTCCTCTACATTTTCATACCATGCTTCTTGCTAAATCTTATTCACGAACTGCTTCATACGCACCAAGAACCAAAATTTTCATCATTTCTCTATTCGCGTACCAAATTTTTGGTTCCGAAAATGGATGTTGTGGAATTTTAAAACTGAAATCTGGATTCCACGTATGAGAATGCTACACTACTTGTGTGTCCGCATACCAAGCTTGAATCAGTGAAGTGAACTTTAAGAATTAATATTCTGAACGTAATTTTTAAACCAAAACTTCTGAACATGAACTTAATGAGGACTAGTTTCACAATATCTACCTCCCACGAACCTTTTTGTTAACTTTCCAATGATCTGGGGGATAATGCCTCATAGATGGTTCGTATAACATGGATGTATGCGGGGAAATTCATCTGTGTATCGTAGCCGTAGGTGGGGTTACTTCCACGTCTCATGGAGTACGCAGATCACTTCTACCACGTACCATTTCCTGGATCAGTACGTGGAGCCCTATACAGACGTATGTTAAGTCATTTAGCCATTTCAATATAGCCACTATCCAAAAATTTCTTATTGGAATGAATTTTTATCGGCTTATAGATCTTTCTGTTCTGGTTACAATGGCTGCTTCACAGGTTGGGATAAAATTGATGAAGACAAGGGAGACCATGGTGGGGAATATTGAGGATCAAATTCGAGCCTACATTATTTCTCGTGACAAATTCTTAAAAGATTTATTGATGCTAGAGCTCCTAGCGTATCTGCTATCTATACAGTTTCTACTTCACAGCTTCGTTCACCCAAACAACATTACTCTGCCGTTGGCTGACCTTGATACCCCTTTTATCCTCTTAGATGCACACAAGGATATGATCATGCCATCATTTCCCCGGTAAGAGAAGTCATCAAAACATCAATTCATGGGAATGTATTCATACTAGGAGGCTCGACATGGACTCATAGAAATCGTGAGGGTCACAATTCTATCTTCAGACTTGGCGCCCGAGAGTACCCATCCATTATCAACATATCGCAAGAAAATCCTAACAAAAGGTGGAGCAACAAGTGGAATATCCATGTCGGAGGATGTTTCTCTGATGATTAGGCCTGGGCATTATGGGTATATCAGACCTATTTGGAGTCCCCCGACCAGTTGGAGCCAGTGGGATTGTATCAGGCAGCCCGGGTTTTTTAGTTTCCAGTCTTCTCCCTAGGAGAAATCCTTCATGAGCTACTGAGCCACTGGTGTTCAAGCACCAACACCTTCCACTTATTTCATGGGGAGGTTGGAATCAGCTTATATTATATCCACCGGTTTTGAGGTCTCCCGATCATTGGAGAAATGTATGATGAGTTTCTCACAGCTGATGCTACTTGGTATGAAACTGACCATGTTTCCCCCTTCATAAGGATTTTATTGGTCTTGGGAGAGTTATTACTTGATCATCCCCATCAGGCTTGCTAACTTATCTCATTTGAGGCGTGGATAGGGTTGTTTTTACAGGAAAACAAACCCAAGTTGAGGGCTCACCATAGACTAACTCATCCATCCTACCAGTCCCGCCAAACTCTGGGGTCATATTGTCCTACCCTTGAAGTAGGATGATACACCACATAGGGATATGAGCTTCAACCAACTGTATTAACTATTCTTATATTATCTGGTTTCATTGCAATGTTTTTGAGTGGATGGATTTTCTCATCCTGCGGTAACTATACCAGGGTGAGGGCCTGTAATTTGATGAATGTTGCCACACTGGTAGAGGGTCTACCAAATAATATGGACCTTCCCACTCTCACATGGCTTTATGAGTTATTGGAAAAAATATAGGAAGGTAGGCCCCCACATCGTCTCAGCCGGCCATTTCAATTTATGTATAGGTGGATGGAAAAACACATCCCCTGTTATGAATACTAGCATACTGTAATGGTTCCTCATTCTGAATTTCAACCCTAAATCCTTAATATTTCCATTATTCATATTAAGTCTACAAGAATTACTGATGCAGTTGGGTTGCTGAATGTCTTCTCATTTCTTTTTTTCACCGTATCCTACCCCTCATGGGGTTTTAAGAGGTATACGGTACAGTTCTTTATAGGAATTTTTATATATCATTGCACTTCTGGACGAGATGATCACTGCTCTTATTGATTGAGTTGTCATTTTTTGATTAATTCCCCCCCCCCAACTAGTTTTCCCGGAAATTCAGATGCCTCTAACAAGCTACAATGCTTCCAGATACTCAATTAAGGGGAGAGTCTCATTCCGTAATTATTTTCCAGTTATGGCTTATGATAATGTATGAAGGTGGAACTATGGAAGTTATCATTCCTAGGACAATAGAATCCACCTTTCTGTCACTGGAGTGTGCCCAAATGTGGTTGGATTATTACCCTGATTGGGTGGTGAGAGAACCAGTTCGGAGGGTAAAAAAACCATTAACCATTTTCTACCCCGTCCTTTCCCCAATGATAATGCCACAAATTTCTTATACTATGAAGAGTGTGACAACTACACCTTCTACATATGTCCCTGTAGCATCCATGGTGGATACATCACCTGTTCCTTCTCTTGTGGTATGAAGACACTCGGTTTGCCCTTAGAAGTGTCTGGGAGGGGCTTCATCAGTACAACCTCTTTCAACGAGGATTGATTTAGACAGGTCCCCTCTTGTGTATACTACCCATGACCTTAATGAGTCTGACACCAGCAGAGTATCAAGAATAACATCGGAAGCCACGACTAGTCTTATGCATCCGGATCCAGTGGCTGAGACATCTGAGGTAAAAGTGAGTCCCTCCTCTTGGGTGACATATCTTAAGTCCCTTCCCACTCATGTGATGAAACTTCCTACTTATAGACACATTTTAGTGGAGGAGGAACAAGGTACATGTGCCGCAGGGAAGCACCAGACAATGCGAAAGTAGGCATAGAGCTAGCTATGTGCTCTTGCCCTAGAGACACCATTGGCCAATTTTTCTGATGAGACTAACAATTTTCAGAAATTATTCAGAAAGATGGGTTATAGAGTCTTTGATTATTTTCACTTAAACCTCCTTATATACCAAATCGTCATTTCATGAGAATACCTTACCTCCTACAATGACAATATGGCCAAGTTAAACTCTTCCCATCACTAGGTGGTGACCTTCTAAGATGTTTCAAAATAATTCGATCATATAACGGACGAGGAGAAAAACCTTGTGATTTTATGGGAAACCAAAAGGAAGAGATATGAGAGTGAAAGGCCCACACAAAAAGGTTGAGGGATCAACTGGCCTCTTCATGTTCCAACTATGAAGCCATCCAGTAGAAAGGACGAGACCTTAAAGTCATTCTGGAGAGGGTGCGTCTAACGGTCAAGGCTAAAATAAAATTGTGAGCTTCTTTAGAGAAACCTATTGATAACCTGTGGAAATCACTTTCCATCCTTCTGGATAGGGTGAACTGAGACTTGTTGTAGTTATATCCCAAATCATGATATGTAATCTTCCCTTTTTTGGATAGTTTGTAGAGACTCCGAACTGGGTATGCTCCTCCATTTTTGTTGAACTCAATGAAACTGATTTTCCATTAAATCCTATTTTCTTTTCATTTTCCTGTAATGTCAATTGATCAATCATATGAACATAATTTCAATCATGTATAAATTTTAAACCATGATTTGAAACAAGTAAACTGAAATAATCAAATTTTGCTATAATTTTTGCATGAGTCTTAGGGATCAGTGATCATAGTTCAACTATTGTTGAGGTCCTACGGAACACCTCACAAAATTTTGATTCTTTTTAATTATTACCCAAATTTTTTCCTAAGCCTTCATGGAATTGGCATAGCGGGCATAACTTGACTTTTTTAGGCCTCCCTTTACTGTTTTTCGACTAAAAAAGATTTACATATCTTTTGATGGATAAATGTTTTTTAAAAAACTAATACTTGAATTTTATCCAGAGGTTCCTTCTGCAGATTTTCCATCTAGAAAATATAGTGTCTTTTTTTTTCTGTCATTTCACAGTCCTGCCAATAAAACTTATTACTGATGTTTTAGGTCGAATAGTTTAGACCAAACCTAATGGGGTCGGGCCCTAATTCGGGATTGGTTAGCCTAGAATGTTCTAATATCATTCAGATGTGGATTATGGAATTTTCTTTACCCTAGATTTGTGAGTTTGGACTTTTGTGAGGCTCGAGAGACTTTTATGACGTACGAAGCTAGTAAAGGACTCTTTTGGGGACGAATTTTCCTTTTATTGATTACCATATTTGTGGGAAACATATGCAGAGTCATTGGGACATGATGTGCCTAGTCAACTACATGTGTCTACAGAACACTGGCATTCCATCTCCAATGGCCTGGTGGGGTTATCCAACATTTTGAATTTATTTTGATATTGGGAGCCACAGTGGGTGGATGGTCTGAGTAATGGTGTCCGAAAATATTCGGGACATTTATATTGGCTTTGAGTAGGAAACTATTCCCTCACAGTTTTTACTTGCCTGAGGGAGAGTTGGTGAATGGTCAGTTCCGTTAGAAATTTATTTTATGTAAGGGGCATTTAAAAAGATAAAGGTATGTAAGTTGTTATCCAGATGTTTTCCAAATATGAGGGAGTGACAAGACATGAATGTCATTTGATCACACTAAATCGGGAAATGACTCTTATAGGGACAAAATTTCATTTAATTGATGGCCATTTTATAGGATACATATGTAGAGCCTTCGGGTCATGATATTCATAGTCAAACATTGGTGTTTGTAGGACACTGGAATTCCATCTTTGATGGCTATTGGGAACTTTTTGGATACGGTATGCGGCCTTCGACAAGGGGTTCACCTAAACACGAAAAAGGAAATTTTAGCTAAACTTCTCCCAGAAATGGGTGGGGTTACTTTTCTTTTGTATGCGGGTCAACTTCACGCATACGAATGTGGTATCCTTGGAAACCTCAAAAGGGACCAGAGATGAATCAGTCCCACAAGTTCTAATATATCTAGGATATGTGTAGGGAGGAAAATGTAAACCATGACTTTGAGGGCCCTTGAATCTGGAGGGATGGAATGAGGCTTGAAATCCATTGGGAGTACTGAGGTAGGAGAGGACTCACCTGGGGATGAAATTTCCTTTGACAAATGTTTTTGTGGGAAATATATGCAGAGCCTCTGGGGAATGATGTGCATAGTCAAAAAAAGGTGTCTGCATGACACTGGTCTTCCATATTTGATGGCCTTGGAGAAATATGGGGATTCTTGATTGCTCAGATCGTGGAGCTTGAGGTATGGAAGGAGTGTATCTTGACATATTGGGGACATTTGGGATGCGATTTACTCATGGAATTAGGTATCTTTTACGTAGATCTGGCTCACATGTAGGGTGAGGCATTAATATCTTCTTTAGGGTACTAGGTCATTTAATGTCACATGGCCAGGATGTGGCGTTCCTCTTGGGGAAGGGAACCATGACATGACTTTTAGGTTCATGCTGTTAGGGACTAATTCCTCATCTATTTTTTCCATAATGTCATGGTGGATCTCTCACTATGATCCCTAAGCTCACGTGAGATATGATCGGTGTGAGAAACAAGGGATTAAGAGGATTGTGGGTGATTACCTAAGAACAGTGAAATCAACATTAGAGGGAAATTTAGGCTTAATCCATTGCTATGCAGTTTAACATCATACAATAATGACGATTTTGGCATCGCAGTTTAATGTCGTGCATTGAAGACTATATGTTGTGCAGTTTAGAGTCATGTAGTGAGGATGATTATGCTGTCATAAAGATCTTTAATATTTTTTAGTTAATCACAATTAGGTAGTTTCAGAGTTCCTTAGACGTGAGTGACGATAGAAGGTGTAAACCATAGTTCTGGGGGAAACCTGAAATATGAGAGATGACATGAGGCTTGGAATCCATTGGGCATACTAAGACCGGAGAGGAATCTCCTAGGGATGAATTTTCCATTGATTAATGACCGTTTTTGTGGGAAACATATGAAGAGCCACCGAGGGATGATGTGCATAGTCAAACAAAGGTGTCTGAAGGACACTGGACTTCCATATCTGATGGCCTTGAATGATTATGGGGATCCATGTTTTCCCTGGGTATGGAGTTTGAAAAATGGGAAAGATATGCCTGGGAACATAAATAATACCCAGAAAAGGATCAAATGTGAACTGCTGGAGCTTCCACATAGGTCTGACACATATGTATAGGGTGAAATAGGATCTTTTGACTTCTCACGAGTGAAGGGCATGTATGGTATCTAGCGAAATGGAGAACTAGGCCACACATAACTCTTAAATAATTTCATAGTTTATCATCATGCGATAAGGACCTTTTATGGACTCCCCATACAAGTCTGACCTACGCACGGGGAAAGGGGCACTTTCTGATGGTTTTGGGCCGGGATGCCAAATCTGGGCATCACTATGTATCCTTCAAGGGAAGGAATCACGATACACATAGTTCTGAACATTCCCTATACTGATTTTTCTTGTCCCATGTGTAAGGACAAGCAAGAGAATTTTTTTTAATGATTATGGTTGGGCCGGGATGCCAAATCTTGGCATCACTGCATAACCTTTGAGGGAAGAAATCAAGCTATACATAGTTCTAAATGTTACCTGTACTGGTCTGGCTCAATTCACGTGGGTGGGAACGTTTTGTTTTTGTATAGTTGTCGTGTCTACTGTACAACTCTATAAATTTTATTCCAAAGAGAATCCTTACCCCTGATCCTAAGATCACGTGATTTATACTTGATGTGGGAACCAAGGAGTGGACATAGGGTTTCCTTTGCAATTTTTGGGAGGTAGAGAATATGATGGAGGAAAATTTTTTTGGTGGGGGTTGGGCCAAGATTGAGGATCTAGGCATCACTACGTATCTTGATAGGGTAGAAATCAAGCCGTATGCTGTTCTGTGAGAGATCATTAAATTTATTATCATGTGATTAGGATGATTTGTTCCATGTAGTTTAACGTATTACAATGAGGACATGAGTCACAGTTTAATGTCTTGTTTTAGGGACTAGTTCCTTATAGTTTAAACTCATGTGGAAAGGACAACAACTTATAGTTTAGGTTCATAGAGTTTGGAGCATGAAATTAGGGCATTGCAACTCAATGTTTAGGGTCATAGAGTTTGGACCATGACATGGGCGTATTATAACTCATAGTTGAGGGTCATAGTGTTTGTACCATGACATGGGCGTATTATAACACATAGTTCAAGGTCATAGAGTTTAGACCATGACATGGGCATAATATAACTCATATTTAGGGTCATAGAGTTTGGACAATGGCATGGGCATTTCCATTATGTGAAATACTTTTTTCAGAACATTTCATTTGTGGGAGCCATGATGAGCCGTTCCCCTATCGATATCAGGGAGTATTCTCTATTGGAATATACCCTATGTATGACATATAGTCCTTCACACTTTCGTTCAATCATTGAGGGATTCTTCCGAGTTATCATCAGGGTACTAAGTACTAACACCAGTTCAACTTCGAGGAAAGATTGAAGGCGAACCTTTTTGTTTAAGGAATGTGCAATCCAGTTTTGGTAGATTTCCAAACAGTGTAAGGTGTGAATCCTTTTTAGATCTATATTATCCAATTCATCAAACAATCTATGGGATTTCTCATCCCTGAAAATTTCATCACAAATGGCCACACGAAGTGATGAAACATCGATTTCGATAGGCAAGACTACCTCTGCACTGTATACTAGTGAGTATGGGGAAGACTGGATGGCAGTACGAGTGGTGGTCTGGGAAGCCCACAAAGAATGAAGAATCTTGTTTGGAAACGATTTCATATTCTTATCAACCATATTTTGGTTTATGTTGGAAAAAATCTTGTTGAAAGCCTATTTCTGCCCATTGGACACTGTGTGGTAATGGGATGATCAGTTCGCTTTGATTCCATACTCCTGGTATAGCTTTTCCAACTCAACAGAGTGTAAGTTGGTGCCGTTGTCAATCCGTATTGTATGAGGGACCCCAAAGCAGGTAATGATATTGGCCTTCACAAAGTTGTCGATGTTTTTTGACCTGACTTCTTTAAGGGGTATGGCTTCTTGCCATTTGGAAAATAAGTTGGTCGCTGTGAGTGTGAACTTGAACTATCTGGATGTGGTGGGAGGATATAGTCCCACAACATCCATCCCCAAGGCGGCGAATGTCCAGGAGTACTAATCTATATGATGTAACTCTGGGGGTTAGTGTATGAAATTGGCATGAACATGGAAGGAATGGAACTTCTTAGCGAATATAGAACAATCGTGTATCATAGTCGGCCAATAATAACCAATCCTTCAGATTTAGTGAGATCTTGGTTTCTAATTGATGTGATCCACAAGTTCCATCATGCACTTCTTTCATGATGACAACCATCTATTCTCCATCAACTCATCTGAGAATGACTCTGTCAATGACTCTTTTGAAGAGAACCTTTTATTTCTTTACCCCATTGTACATGAAAAAGTTATTTTCCCATATTTGGACATGTTCCCTTCGAGCCCTATCTTGTGGGAGTTCCCCGTTCTAAATTTAATTTTCAATGGGTGCCATCCAGCCGATGGTGTAACCATAAGGATCAGAAGAAAGAATATTTTCATTTATTTATTTTTTATTTCTATGGATAAATGGAAAGATCATCCAACGACGGGCAATGAAAATGATGGTTTCATCCCAGTCTGGATTAGCCAAGGCCATGGCTGCATTTTCCAAAGTGTCGGCTTAAGCATTTTGAGACTGAGGGTCATAAGTCAAATTTGGTTTTAATGGGAATTCTTCCATGAGTTCTCAAACATGGTTTATTAAGGGAACCAATACTTCTTTCTTAATGGCATAGTCACCACTAACCCGTTTGATGACTAGATCTGAATCACCCTTAATTTTTAGGTGTTTGGCTTGCACATGATGTTCCAGCTCTAGGACTGCAATGAGGGCCTGATATTATACTTTATTATTTATACACCCTTCTAAAGCAGGAAAGAGTAAGGCGATATGGGATTTTCAGAGGATACACATATATTTCCTAGTCCCACTTTGTTGAGATTACGATCATCCATCCTTTTCCCTATCATGATTTTGGAAGCACAATTGAAGTACATTTACCATGTATGGGGGTCCTCCTAGATGGAAAACAGTTCTTTATCCAGATGTTTGACATACAACTGTGTTTTTTCCTCCAAGTGGTGCTCTTCTAGGAAGTATGCTAATGCCTATACTTTGATGGACTTCTGGGGAACGTACCATATGTCAAACTGTTGTAGGATGACCACTCATCATGACAGTTAACCATTTATCATGGGATGATTGCGTATATATTTGAGTAGGTTGCAGAGGGAGACCAGTTGGACCTCATGGTGCTATAAGTATTTTCGGAGTTTCTGAAATGGAAAGATAATGGCTAGGCAGTTTTTTTTAATTTTTGAATACTGAGTTTCAGCATCAATCATTGTTTGATTGAGGTAATATAGGTTGTTCTCATTGCTGACATCATTCTTCTGCCTGATGAAGGTGTCTAATGACCATTCTAGGGCTGTTACGTTAAAAATAAGCAGTCTCTCATCAATTTCTGGCATCAGTACTTGTGGGATTAGGATATACCTTTGAGATTGTCGAACGCCTCTTGGAAATCATTATACAAATCATATGTAACTTCTTTCCTCATGAGACCGGTGAAAGATAAACATTTACCCACCAAGATAGAAATAAAGCACCAGATGTAGGTGAGGTTTCCCTAACGACCTCTCAAGATAGTGAGGATGCAAGGTGGGGTCATTAAAATGATGTATTTTTTCTTCTCGGGATCGACTTTGATGCCACGATAGCATAGAACGAAGCCGATGAATTTTATAGTGGTAATGGTAAAAGATCACATTAGGTGGTTCATCTTTAAATAGTGTTACCACAATTTTTTGAAGACAGTACCAATATCTTCAAGGTGGTTTGAGTGATTTCATGATTTGACCACCAAATCATCAATATAACACTCAACAAATATTCCCAAGAAGGGCTTGAATATGCGATGCATGACGCGTTAAAATGTGGTGCTGGAATGGTTTAGACCAAATGACATCACATTATGACATAACACTCTCTGAGGGGACCTAAAAGTGGTAGCTTATACATCTCCTCAGGCAATCCATATCTGGTTGTATTCGGAATAGCCTTCCATGATAGAGATAGACTCATATCCGATTGTTTCATAAATCAACAATTATCTGGTCGAGACTGGGAAATTGTCTTTTAGGAAATTCTGATTATGGTCCATGAAGTCAATACAGATTCTAATCTATCCATTCTATTTTTTGTCAGGGACTATGTTTTCCAGCCATATTGGGTATTGGTCTACCCGTATGAAGATGTCTTTGATTATATTTTCAACTTCAACCTCTATTTTGGCAGCATGTGTTGGGTGGGTCCTTTTGGATTCCTTCTTATAGCCCTGGTGATCTTCTAGTAATCCTATATTATGAGTGGTGACCTCATGATCGAGGCCTAGAATTTATATGGAGTTCCAGGCAAACACATCTCAATTATTCTTTAGTAAGGATATATATGTATCCTTGTCCTCAAAAAGCATAGCCACATTTATCAGAGTGGGCTGCATGTCGTCCTTAGTTCCCAAAAAAATATCATTAAGTTCATAGATTGTGGTGAAGACACCTTATTCGAATGCAGGAGGAGAATCACTAAGGTCTTCCACTTCTTCTTCTTCTTTATCTCCATCTTCTTCCTCTTTTGATGGAGAGAGGATTATTGAGACGAACTATCCAATGTTGGGAGAGAAATCATGTTTTTTCTTTGGTGAGTAAGGCATGGGTAGTTTGAGGTCTCGTGGATGGGATAAGAGCATCTTTGATAGGGATTTTACTGCCATCATGGGAGTCATCCCGCCATTATTTGTCTTTGGAATTTCTGTCCACAGGGGAGATCATGCAGACAATTGAGTATACATCTGAACTTGCACTTGTGCATTCAACCTGGTTGATGGGTAAACATACTCTTCTGCAAGCTGCTGATGGGGGTCAGCGGGAGCCATTTCCATTCAATTAGAGGCAGTAATCTAATCATTATTGTTGGTCAGAATATTTTTTTCCTTTGATTCATAGAACCCTGCATCAATATAATATGACTCAAAGGACTTAAATGGGGAATTATCAGCGTATAATTTCCCATTTATCTATTAGTGGAATATTTTATAAACTGATGGTTAGATGATGGACTTTTAGCATGATAATGTAGACAAGGCCTCCCTAATATGACGTTGGAGTACATACTTTTTTGTACAACTAGGAACATGGAACCCGACATGAGGTCACCTAGATGAGTTTTAAGCATGATTCATCCCAATGGTTTTTTTTTGATTTTTTCATATCACAGATGAGTTGTAGTGTATAGTGTCTGGTTTTCTTCAGCATAGCCCAACCGACAAAGTGTTCACAATAGGATGATGTTAACTCTAGATCCTTGGTTGATGAATATCCTTCGAACATAAATTACGTTTATCTTGCTGGACACATATAAGGGTTTGATGTCCTCTTGAAAGATGGATCTTCATCCCTACCTATGAAATAAATGAAGACATGATATTCTTCGAGATTGGTCTCCGATCGATAGACGTCGGCTACTGTTAAATCAACCTCGAACTCTTGGGGACTTAGTAATGCTTCGATGAGTGCCTCCCTAAGATCTGCAGATAGACTTAATGCATCCAGGATTGACAGCATTGCTGGTACTAAAGACAACTACTTTAGAATATCATACATCTTCTCTAAAGGTCAACACTTCCCAGCTCAGGGTTTCTCTTTCACATACACTTTAGGGGTTGGCCTTTGGACATGGATGGTTTGGGCTCTATATCTAGGGCCGGTGGTAATGTGGTCGTTTTTGGGTTTGGCCAAATTGGTCTGCCTGTATGCCTTGGGCGATTTGATATTTTTTCTTCCCCTGTTGAATATTAGAAGATAAATGGGCTTGGATTTCTTCTTAAAAGGGTGGAGAAGCATTCTGGTTCTTGTTGTGTCTACCAGAGGGTCCTTCCATGAGTTTCCGGGATGTTAACGTTTTGGCTTATGGTGTGGCTAGGAATTTGACTCCTGCCACGATCATGACTTCCAGGAAACCTCCAGTCTTTGCATCATCTTCCTCTGGATCTCCAATAGTGCATGGGGAATTCGTGTTCGTGGGCATAGTCTCAATCTAAGAGAGGTTCCTTCAAGTGAATGAAATTAATGGAGCAGAAGATGAGTTCTTGATCTAGCACAGTTTCTGTCTGATGGTATCCTTATAACAATGCCATTTGGCGGGGCGGTTCTCGTAGTGCCATTTGGCGGGGAAGTGCCCATTGTACTATTTGGTGGGGCGGTTCCCACCATACCATTGGGCAAGGTGTTTCCCATTGTGCCAATTATGATGGTATGAAGTCCATTAGTGTCACCACTAACTTAAGCTTTGATGTCTTCCCATCTTCTTCCTTCTTCTCTCTGCCCTTCTGGACTTTAGAGGACCGTGAGGCCAAGGAGGATGGCTATGTTGTATTAGAAGATTTTGGGGGAATATTTGGTTGTTTCAACTTTTCCTGGAGGATGCCATGGACTCGGCTGATGGTCTAATGGGTCAACCAATTTTCAAACCTTTTCTTCTTCTTACTGGTGAATGTTTTATATTCCTCTTCCTCTCTTAAGTCTGAGGTGGAAACATATGCCACTTGTGCTGGCAGCAAGCACAACATCACTTTCACAGTATTCACCATATTATATAGAAAATCCTTGAAAATTAATCATTCCCAGATGGTATGTCCCAGTATCTGTTGGTAGGAAAAATAATTTGGATGGTCGTTGAGACCCAGTTCATCGGATCGCTTTGGATCTGGTATCCAGAGAAAATTCAAATTCATGGAAGCTATGAAATAGCCCGGACCTGGTCGTCTTGGAACGAGTAAAATTTATTTCTTTAGTCTTTGAACTGATTTCTTTTAGCACCTCATCGCTCATATTTCCAAGGTGGGGGTGGATTTTGGCATCCATGGGGTCCTGCATGGTTCTGTGGGGTCTCACAACTGGAGCTGGTGCTAGGGGTGGCTTAAGGGTGACATAAGTTGCTTCAGATTTTTCCATTCTTTTCCTAGGGGCTGATGTGGCTACACGGGATGTAAAATTGGTCCGTTGCAAGAAGAATTATATTCTATGGGAAATGTAAGAGAAATCCATATACCCACTTTATACTTCATCGGGATGAGCAGTGTTCTCAATTCATCATGGAGGTTGTCGATGAACATGGAAAACATTTCATCCCGGGGAGTGACCAGTTTAGGGAATAAGTCAGTATTTTCTATCTAGAAATTAATTCTGACACTGATTCATCCTCTTGCTATTTGTAGTTCATGAGATCACTGATCATCATCTTAGGAATCATCGAACTGAACTGGAAGAGAAACTGTTGCCAGAGGTCCTCCCAGCTTGTGATTGAATTGGATGACAAGATTATATACCATACGAAATACAATCCCTGTAGGGTTTGTTCGAAGCACCTGAGTTTTACTGCTTCTTGAAGCTCCGAAGTTTCCATCATGGGGTTACAATAATAGGAATAGTGCATTAAATTCTATTTAGGGTACCCCGATCCATTGAATATTGGGAATATGGGGTTTTTGAAGTTTGGCAGTGGTGGAACATTGCTTACCCAATCAGGGTACGGTTTGTACTCTGGCTATACCTGAGCACGCTACCCATATATGGATTATAGTAGAGGTGTTAATTGCTCGATGTTTTTCAAGATCCCTTGATGCATATCCTGTCGGTATTAATCTTGGTTTGGTGTGCTAGTGGCCAAGACTGGACATGCCAATGCTGCTGGAATTTTGGGTGGATACCCTGCCGAGGGTATCATTGGTGGGTTTACCTGAATATATTCTGGCTGCCTTCCCAGCAGGGGGAAGTCTTGATGTTCTTTCGAGACTGGGTTTAAGTAGCTTTCCAGCCCTGATTACAGATTGGAAAAGCCTATGATTATGGATTCATTCACCGAGATGAGTGAATGTGGCAGGAGAACCCCTTCTAGGAGCACCTACTGACGTTCTGCAGGGGAAACACATCTAGAGAGCTAGCTACCTTGACGTAGCTCAATAATAATTCACCCGAGCTCTTTCATTTAATTATATTACTTGGAAAACCATTCCTAAAGAGTGAGGGATGCATTTCTTATTGGAGGAGAAGGAGAGCCATAGATGACCTGGGATTTTTTATTCTCCTTGGTGGGGTTACGTGCGGGAGGTAATGTCGAATTGACTGAGGGGGTGCCCGGATTTTGGACTGCTCTCTTTTTTGCGGGAATGCATACCATTAGGCTCGGTGTGGGATGCTTCTGGGAGGGAACCATCTTAATTCTCATCCTATCCTTCTATGTCAATTCCTATGAGATTCGTGGAGTTTATGTTTACCACGTTTACTGAGGCATACCGTGTTAGGGGTGGTGTACCCAGTGCCGAATGGTAAGAAGGATTTATATGTCCTTTTTTGAGCATTATCCTTCTATTCTGTGGTATTTTTCAGGTTCCTTGACCAATATTGACCTGAAGGGAGCCCTGGTCTGACCTTGTAAGATGCCTTTGTCACGGAGGGTGAGAACCATGGGAAGGGGTGAAACGGGTGACTCCTCTTTCCACCATTATTCCTAGATGATATAAGACATATATCAATTGTATAGAGACTTGATGTAAAAATTCCCCCAGTCTTGCGGACTAGGGTTTTTCCCATTCTTCCTTCGATGTGCTATGACCTGGATTTTTTGGGTTACGAGGGAATTTTGATTAAAAAATTCCCCTAGCCCTGTGGGCTGGGGTTGTTCTAGCATTGCAATAGAATCCTACGCTATTGAAAACTTTTCAATTTAATGTACTCCTACACGTGTGTGATATGAGTATGGAATTGGGACTGCACAAAGTATATGGTCTTTTGGAGATATGATCATTACTTTCTGGTTGGTTTCCCTTAGATGCGAAGCCTGTTGGATGTTCTTGGTTGCCTAACACATAATTTTTTCTATGGATTGATCTCTTCGGCATTGATGATTTTGAGACTTAATCTAAGCTAGGTTTTGTTTATTATTCCATATTTCCTGATTAGGGGTTTCATTTTATTTATTCCTTTGGGTGATGAAATTTCAGGATGCCATTTCCAATGGAATTTTATAGACGGGACAGGGGGTGAAGTGTAGACCTCCATGTTCTCCCCATCACTGAATGTGAACTGCAGTTAGGGCATCTATAATGAGGTGACAAAACTTATGCAGTACATGGATGAATTCTAGATCAAGGATTCTCTTTTTCCTTTCTGATTGTGGATTCCATGCGGAAGGGAGGGCCTCTAGGTCGATTAGATGACGAAGCTCACCTATCTTGTTAAAATGGTCTACATACCCTTAATAGGGAAATAACTTTTATTTTAGCTGGAACAGGGTATTCCATATATTGAGGTGAATGTCATGCATGCATTCCCTAGAAAACTCTCCTTGTATGTCAAAATGAGATGTGTACATAAGACAATACATCACTATAATATTATCCTTAGCTAGTTTTCTTATCACAAGAAACATATCATGTTGTTGTTCCTCCGGTGGCTTCTCTACATTATATTCCCATCTCGAATGCTTCTTAATAAGTTTGTTCCAAGAAACTAGGATGGTTTCAACCTATTGATTTGCATACAGTGTGGGGGTGGCTCAGAAGATGAGCATAGGCTTGGGTTGTCCTCTTGTTGAGAAATAATAACACTCATTATAGATGGAGTGCCGGATGTGTCTGACACCATCTTTGTAATCACCTATTTATATGAAGGTATTCTCATATATTTTTTTTGGAAAGGGGAGTACCTTCTTTCCATTATGAATTTTGATTTCGGGGAGGACCTTCACAATTGGTGTTACAATGGCGAGGGCTACCATTACGACTTGATTCCCGACCGTGAAAAATATATTTATGGAGTATACCCTAGGGAGGACCTTTACAGTGGGATATAGTGAGGGGAGGAACTTCTTGCTACGTGATGTCCCTGAGGGGAGGACCATATCAATGACTACTATGATGGAGAGAACTACTATCACAAAATGGAACCAGGCTACAGGTAGAATTTCTGCAGTTCACTTCTTGGGGAGGGCCTTCAAGATGTACTGCAATGAGAGGAGGACCTTCTAGTTGCTTGACGTTACTATGGGGAGGGCCTTCATAACAACTTCCATTGCAATGAGGTCCTTCACAATGATTGTCATTATCGAGAGGACTGCCATCAAGACTAAATTTTTGACTGCAAGGAGAAGCATATCTGCAAAGTAAACCCTAAGGAGGACTATTAGGGAAAATGAAAACAAGGGGAGGAACTTCTTGTTGTCTGATCTTCAAGAGGAGGGGAGGGATACCCCAACGTGCATCAGGAGATATGCTCTCAGGATCGATCATTCCTGGTCCGCAAACATAGCCCCCGTGGGTACTCTAGGGAGGACCTTTAGTGCTACTAGTAGCGATATTATGGGGAGGGCCTTCGCAACTTCTACTAACACTTCCATAATTTTTAATGGATTGAGAGGGTCTTGAAATTTCATTGATATATGTTCGAGGGAATCAAGAACCCTAGCTTCCAACAGATCAGGATCATGTATGTGATCTTCATTTTCTGGATTCCTTTAGTGCATTTCATTTTTGAGTGCTCTCTTGTGGGTAACCGGGATCATCTACTCTTGGTAATGGCTCCCATATATGGTTTCATGTCTTTTTGGTCCTGTGATGTCATCAGGATATGTCGACATACATCTTGAGTTTTGGTAGGGATATATGAATGCCTGGGAGCGGCCACCACATTGGACCAGCATCCCCTAGTTGGAATGAGCATTATTTTCTCGATCTGACTACCTTTATATTGCGGGATATTTTCATCAACCCTCTTGGACTGAAGCATGGATACATAACTGCTTTGGAGTGACTAACTCATTTTGTGAGCAAGTCATTTCGTTTGAGGAAATCGGGTCGTGGGCCTGAATTCTAACTTTTTTCCTCTGATGTAATAATTTCTTAGCATGTTTGGATGATATGGTCTAGGATCAACATCTAATATTACATCATTTATTGGATGTGATGAGATAAATCTTTTGATGGAATGGGTATGAAGACCCATTTTGATATTGGAGCAGGAGTTTGTTCCCATTTCGGTCCTCCATGAGTTGCTAGTAGATACTGGCAGTTCTCCTCTGTCGGGACAGAGGAACGAGTCTGCCACCGGTTTTCTTCTCTGGATGCCACCATATTTAGCTAGTGGTCTTCATATTCATGAGAGGGGATTTCCATCCAATTTATTTATTACATCCCACCTTTTTAATACATAAATTTTCATTACATTTTACAAACATAGGATCTTTAAAGTCTATTGTCTTAGAAATCTGGAACAATAAAACTTGAAGACAACATAAAACATTGTTCTAAACCACTTGTAGGGCTTAATCATGGGTTCATCCTATGTAAAAATACTGCATCTCATATCCCGGAGATATACATCAATGGAAAGGGTGAGTAGAAGGCCCAGTAAGGGTAAACATGGGAATCAGTTTACTTGTGATATCAACAAGTTAATGAATAAAAACATAAAGATATGAGCAATGAAAGTATAGGAATATCAAAATGAAAAGAAATTGAAACATAAATTGAATATGTGGCTACAACATTTCATTCAGACATTAATGAACATTACACCAAGGTCCATCCCCACAATGTCATAAAAATTACCAAGGTTATTCACTAAGGTATCATAAAAATTACCAAGGTTATTCACCAAGTTATCGTGAAACCTATCATCTCTAGAGATTAAATATTTAACCAATGAATTGGAGCACTATCAGGGATCACCCTTAATATGTTTCTACTTATATGTGATACACATAGAACATAATAAAACATTTCATAAATAACCCATAGAGAATAAAAAAATGGGTTTCATTCAAAATCGTGACGTTTTAAAAGCTCTTAAAAATAAGATCATTATATAATTTTTAACCCATGGAAAGGGAGTGAGGGTTATATTTATGTCAATTCCAGAATCAAATATATCATCTTTATATATTTATGAACACCCATAGAAATGGCATAGGTCATGGAATTCACATAAATAAACAAGGTAATTTCTTGAGAGAAGGAGATATAAATTTTGAGAAGAAATTTCTACATCATAACAGCTATATAACATGGTTTTAGAAAACATTGACAAGAGAGGGGAAAAGGGTCACCCACTCCTAAATAAATTATAATACTGTAAAATAACATGTATATAAGAACATTTTATAGAAATTTAAATGACATACCACATGAAAAGGAAACATGGAAGAAAACAGAAGATGTGATTCCTTTTACAGAAAATTATGTAGCCTAACAGTGTCACTTAAAAATTCAAAAAAAAAATTATGAGAGAAAAAAGGGTCTATAATCATTTGGACATAAAATGGAAAGTAATAAGAACATATAAGAACATGATATTTATATTTTAATTTCATACCTCATGAAAAGGAAATATGAAAGAAAAGAGAAGATGTGATTTCTTTTACGAAAAATTTCGCAGCCTAACAACATCACCTAAAAATTCCAAAAATCAATTGATGAGAGTGGAAAGGGTTCTATAATCATTTTGAAATAATGTGTATAGTAATAAGAACATATATAAAAATGGTATGTATATTTTAATTTCATACCTCATGAAAAGAAAACATGAAAGAAAAGAGATGATGTGATTTCTTTTACGAAAAATTCGGCAGCCTAACGGCGTCACTTAAAAATTCTGAAAATCAATTGATGAGAGTGGAAAGGGTTCTCCCATAATTTGGACAGGAAATGGACAGTAGAAAATATAGATAAGAATAATCCTTCACATAATAAAATGGAACTATAAGACATAATATAAACGAAGTCATGATATAAAAGAGGAGGGTGAGAGGATCCCTTACCTTGAAGAGTAACTTCAAAAGCTTGATGTTTGGGACCTTGGGAGGCATGAGTGCACCTTGGGAGGACTCCTTGGGAGGTAAGGAGACCAGAACTTTGTTGAGGAGTATTTTGGAATGAAAAGGATGAGGTAATGGCATGGTATTTATAGCGGAAGTGAGGAGACAAGGCATAATGGCCAAGGGACACCTCAACAGTGGTATTGGAAAAACCATGGGCTTGCCTATGTTATTGGACAATTTGGACAGCTCATACCTTATCTTACTATTCAAAAGTCGACAATAATGATTATATAATTATTACATCATTAATGATGTCGTTAAACACCCGAAACACTAAACTGAAAATTCACTAATCACCGAAAATTCAACTTTTTCAGAAAAATCCAAAAACATTACCTTAACATAATATTGATGCTCCAAATTCAAAAATTAACTCCATTTTATAAAAAGAATTTTCTAAATACTTTTAATTAAATTTATAAAAAAACACTATTCACCGAAAATTCATTTTTTTTTTCAGAAAAATCCCCAAAAATTACCTTGACATAATATCGATGCTCTGAATTCAAAAATGAACTCCATTTTATAAAAATATTTTTCTAAATATTTTTAAATAAATTTTTAATTAAAAAACAATATTCACCCGAAAAAACTAATACTTGACTAATAACTTCTGAAACAGTTATTTACCTATTTTATTGAATCCCATTACTTAATCAAGGTACCTATATTATGTTAAAAATTTCTTTAAGTGAGATTACTAATCCATTTGGTCACATTACTAATCCTAAGCATAAAATCACTATTAATAATTTACTATTCACCAAAAATTAAGTTGATGTTATTAGAATCTAAATTTCTTACTGAAAACATTTGTAGAAGACTATTTTTTGAAAATATTTACACATCATTAATTATTTAAGGGTTACATATATATTTTAAAATAATATTTTTCCAAAATTCATCAATAATATACATCCTAAATTTATCCAGACATTTGAAAATTCACAAACTTTACAATAAGAAGACATCAAAATTTTTATTTATCGAAGGATTACATAAGGCATATAAAGTCTCGTTACATAGCCCCTTATAACATCAACATAGGATCTAAGTGTAAGGTGTGCTAAGGTGATAGAATCTTGGGGCGGCTCAACTAACATTGCCAGAGTGGTGATTTTTATCAGCTTGAACTTATCGCAAAATAGATTCCGTTCTAGTTTCACATGATGAAGTTTGACTTGGGTTTGGTCCAGAGCAAATCCCAGTGGTGCTACCTCTTTCCCAAGTTCTGTCAGATGGGATTCGATCAGCCCGAGACAACTGGATGAGGCAATCAAATCTTCTTTCTATATTAATTAACCATGATCAATTGTATATTTAGACAATAATCGCAACATTTAGTTTCCAATGGTCATATTGACCAACAATCATATAACAGTTGAAACCCAATAGTCTCATTTTAATTATCCTCATTTTATTAAATGAAATAGTTTTGTTGCGTATAAAATAAAATAATACAAAAAATTAGGAAACAAAATTTTTTCAAAATTTTGGGTTATTACATTCTTCCCCACTTAAGAAATTGCGTCCTCATAATTTTTAAAACTGGGCTTGGAAATTTCATTTAAAGTCCCACATCAAAAATATGGTCAGTAAAACTATTACTTTAAAAGAAATAATGGGAAGTACAATGGTCACCCGAGTTAACCAATACTTGGATCCCATGTAGGAAAAAATGGATATGGAAGAGAAAAAAAAGGGTCATGTTCTAATAAATAATGATAGAAAACATGATTAGGAGAAAAATTAACCACAAGAAGATCACAAACTTATGATTTGTTAAACGGTCTTTGATTACCCAGTAGGAAACGTAAACCAAAAATGTTTTTATTTTAATTTCCTTTTAATAATTTTGAGGAATTCATTTACTATATAAAATAAAAACTCAAGGAAATATACTTACCTTCAAGTTGAGTTTCATCCTTTAATAAGTTTCTACCAAGAATAATCTTTTCTCCAAACAATGAGCATTCAAAAATACTTAGTCTCATCAAATGAACAAGAATCATCTTCTAGGGAATCACATAATCCACCAAAGAAGAACTATATATTTCCATTGTATTTAGTCATCAACTCAAACCAAAATGGTTAGTATGAGATCATATAATCCCCAAAAGGATAATCCTTTATAAAAATAAAAAAAGAATATTAATCTCCAAAATTCAACAAAAAGTACCAAATGTTATAGAAAGACCATTCAATACACAATCATACTTAAAATTCTTCAGACATAATCCAAACTAAGATTGGAACCCAAAACTCAGAAGGATTTAATCACATTGTCTTCCACAATAAATCTTAACATTTATCTCCAAATATCATCAACAACTATTAAAGTCTCATACTAAGTGTAATTAACTTAATCACATATTTTCTATGCTAGGTTACTCATTTCACATAAATAACCTAAATCACCATATGTCCACAATAAATACATATATTATTACAAAATAAAATCATTTAACCATTCCTCCATAAATTAAATCCTGTAGTATTTTATTTTCCTTAGGCACATAGTATTCCAAAAGAGAAAACATCATCCAAAATAACCTTTATCATTTAATCACAAAATCATTTTCTTATACAAAGGATATCCATTTGATAAAACATAAGTTTCCAAAATCAACTTATTCTTGATCCATAAAAATAGAATGTGCATTAGTTAGCCCTATGGGCATAATAACAAACTCATAATGCCCATATCTTGATCGGAAGGCAGTTTTTGGAATATCATCATTCTTCAAACTCTATTGATGATAACCATAATAAAGATCAATCTTAGAGAAGAATTGAGCCCCACGATGTTGGTCAAATAAGTCCTCAATTATTGGATGAGGGTATTTTTTCTTCACTGTGATCCCATTCAATTATCCATAATCAATGCATAGTTGCAACGATCCATCCTTCTTCTTCACAAAGGGAACTGGTGCTCCACAAGGAGACACACTCGGTCAAACAAACCCCTTCAGTAAAAGATCGTGGAGTTGTTTCTTTAATTCCTCTAGCTCTACATTTTCCATTCTATAGGGGGTCTTTGATATTGGTTGATATCCAGGTATGGGTTCAATGGAGAACTCTACCTCTAATTATAAGGGAGGTTCAAGTAACTCCTTAGAAAATACGTCAATGTATTTCTGGACGATGGGGACATATTCTAAAAGAATAAATCTTTCATGAGAAACTCATTCCTTTTACGAATGTTTGAACTAAAAATGATTTTATGTCTTAAAACTTCATGCTTAGACAATTACATTTTTCAATAATTCCTTTATAATGATTCATAAAAAGCTTGTGATTAACCAAACATATCCCCCGGGAGTGTCATAACCAAGAGTGCAGCAAGGCCCATTGTCGTGTACCAGTTTCCATTCATGTCTAGCTCAAAGCATTGTTTTTGGGATTTTACCCCTATATACATCTATGCCAGAGCCACCTCTACCTTCTCGTATCAAGACATGGATGTATTTTCTTGATAAACCACTTACTCAGTACTCACCAAAATAGCTGGAAGATTTCGTATTTTTAAACTTTTCTATAGGGTTATTCCTTAAGTTTTCATATCATAATTTCCATAAATAACTAAACTATCCTTTGATCCCAACTATGAAATCCCACCTTTTTAATACATAACTTTTTATTACATTTTACAAATAGAGGATCTTTAAAGTCTAGTGTCTTGGAAATCATGAACATTAAAACTTAAATACAACATAAAACATTCTTCTAAACCACTTATAGGGATTCATCATGGGTTTATCCTATGTAAAACTAATGAATTTGATATCCTGGAGACATACATCAAAGTAAAGGGTGAGAAGAAGTCCCAGTAAGGGTAAATAAGAGAATCAGTTTACTTGTGATATCAACAAGAACATGAATAACAACATAAAGATATGAGCAATGGAAGTATCATCATATCATAATGAAAAGAACTTGAAACATAACTTGAATATGTAGCTACAACATTTCATTCATACATTAATAAACATATCACCATGGTCCATCCCCAAGGTGTCATTAAAATTACCAAGGTTATTCACTAAGGTATCATAAAAATTACCAAAGTTATTCACCAAGGTATCATGAAACTTTTCATCTCTAGAGACTAAATATTTACCCAATGCTTTGGAGTGATATTAGAGCGCACCATTAATATGTATTTACTTACATGTGAACCACATATATCCTAATCAAAATTTTCATAAATAACCCATAGAGAATAAAATAATGTGTTTCATTCTTAATTGTGATGTTTTAAAAGCTCTTAAAAATAAGATCATTATATCATTTATAAACCATGGAAAGGGAGTGAGGGTTATATGTATGTCAATTACAGAATTAAATATATAGTATTTATATATTTATTAACACACATATAAACTAAATATGTCTAGGTATTCAGTAAATAAACAAGGGAATTTCTTGAGAGGAAGAAATAGAAATTTTGAGACGAAATTTCTGGAGCATAACGGCTATATAAAATGGTTATAGAAAACATTTGACAAGAGAGGGGGAAAAGGTCACCTACTTCTAAATGACATATAATACATTAGAATAACTTGGATATAATAACATGGTATAGAAATTTTAATGACATTGCACTTGAAAAGGAAACATGAAAGAAAAGAAAAGACACGATTCCTTTCATGAAAAATTCAGCTTTCTAACGACATCACTTAAAATTTAAGAAAAAAATTGATGAGAGAAGAAAGGTTATATCATCATTTGGAAATAAAATTGACATTAATAATAACATATAATAACATGGTATTTATATTTTAATGTCATACCTCATGAAAAAGAAACATGAAAGAAAAGAGAACATGTGATTTATTTTACAAAACATTTGACAGCCTAACGACATCACTTAAAAATTCTAGAAATCAATTGATGAGAATGGAAAGGGTTCTCTAATCATTTGGACATAAAATAGATAGTAATAAGAACATATAAGAACATGGTATGCATATTTGAATGTCATAACTCATGAAAAGGAAACATGAATGAAAAGATAAGATGTGATTTCTTTTACGAAAAATTCGCCAGCCTAACTTCGTAACTTAAAAATTCTGAAAATAAATCTATGAGAGTGGAAAGGATTCTACTATCATTTATATATGAAATGGAAAGTAGAAAATACATAGAAGAACAATACCTCACATAATAAAATGGAACTATAATACATAACATAAAGGAAGTCATGACTTAAAAGAGGAGGGTGAAAGGATCCCTTACCTTGAAGAGTAACTTCGAAAGCTTGATGTTCGGGAAATTGGGAGGCTTCCGACAACAATGGTAGGACTCCTTGGGAGGTAAGAAGACCATAACATCGTTGAGGAGGATTTTGGAATGAAAAGGATGAGGGAATGGCTTGGTATTTATAAGGGATGTGAGGAGACAAGGCATTAATCGCCAAGGGACACCACATCGGTGGTATTGGGAAAACTATAGGGTTTCCCATGGTATTTTCCCAAGGTATTGGACACATGGGACACCTAATACCTTATCTTACTATTCAAAAGTCTAACATAATTGTTACATAATTTTTACAACCTTAATGATGTCATTAAACACCCGAAACTCTAAACTGGAAATTCACTATTCATCTAAAATTCATCTTTTTCGGAAAAATCCCAAAAAATTACATTAACATAATATCGATTCTCTAGATTCAAAAATTAATTCCTTTTTATAAAAACAATTTTGCAAATATTTTTAATTTAATTTTTATATAAAAAACACTATTCACCAAAAATTCATTTTTTCAAAAAAATCCCCAAAAATTACCTTCACATAATATTGATGCTCTGAATTTAAAAATGAACTCCATATTATAAAAACATTTTTCTAAATATTTTTAATTTAATTTTTAATTAAAAAACACTATTCACCCAAAAAACTAATACATGACTAATAATTTCTGAAACAATTATTTACATATTTTATTGAATCACATTACTTAATCGAGGTGCCTATATTTTTTTAATACTTTATTTAAGTGAGATTACTAATAAATTTGGTCACATTACTAATCCTAAGTGTAAAATCACTATTAATAAATTACAATTCACCAAAAATTAATTTGATCTTAGTAGACTCTAAAGTTTTTACCGAACACATTTGTAGAAGACCATTTTTTGAAAATATTTACACGTCATTAATTATTTAAGGATTACATAAATATTTTAAAATATTATTTTTCCAAAATTCATCAATAATATACATCCTAAATTTATTTAGACATTTGAAAATTCACAAAATTTACCATAAGAAGAAGTCAAAATTTTTATTTATCGAAGGATTACATAAGGAAGCTAAGGTCTCGTTACATAGCCCCTTATAACAACAGCATATGATCTAAGTTTAAGGTGTTCTAAGTTGATAGAATCTTGGGGTGGCTTGACCAACATTGCCCGAGTGGTGATTTCTATCAGCTTGAACTTCTGGCGAAGGTGATTCCGTTCCAGTATCACACGATGATGTTTGGCTTGGGATTGGTCCAGAGAAAAGCCTAGTGGTGCTACCTTCATCCCAAGTTCTGTCAGATGGGCTTTGATCGACCCGAGACTACTGGATGAGGCCATTGAATCTTCTTTCTATATTAATTAACCAAGATCACTTGTATTTATAGACAATAATCGCAACATTTAGTTTCCAACGGTCATATTGACCAACGTTCATATAACAGTCGAAACCCAACGGTCTCATTTAAATTATACTCCTTTTATTAAACGAAATAGTTTTGTTGAGAATAAAATAAAATAACACACAAAATTAGGAAACATAAGTTATTCAAAATTTAGGGTCGTTACATTATTTTTGATGTATCTTCCTCACGAGCTTTGTATTCATCCACAGGGATTTGACTCTACTCATATTTGGATCCACCCTATTTGGATAGAGGGCTTGATATGAATCAGCAGGTATTTGTGCCTACGTATAACTGGTTGTTTACCTATTTGGATGGAAGGCTTGAAATGAATTAGCAGGTATTTGTGCCTATGTATAGATGGTTGCTACCCTATTTGGATGGAGGACTTGGAATGAATTAGAAAGTATTTGTGCCTGTGTATAACTGGATGCCTCCCTATTTCTATGGGAGGATAAAAATGCATCGACTTGTATTTATTCCTGCGTATAGCTGGTTTCTGCCCTATTTAGATGGCAGGATTGTTGTGCATCAGCTGATATATGCATCTGCCTATAGTTTTCCACTCTGTCAGCACATTGGGACCAACGAGAACTAGCAGGAATGTGCATGTGCTCGTATTATGCCACCCTATTTCTGGGGTGGTCTTGAGTGGAAGGGGAAGATTCGTAGGTCTTCCCATTGAATTCTGTCATGTTAGTACGCCAAAATTTCTTCTTAATAACCATGGTGATAGTGTGTTCTTGATTATATATTATCCACCCTTGGTGGAAATCCTGAGGGGCTTGGGTGTCCTAGACTTTAGCAAGTTCCCTCAGAATAAGGTCCTCTTCGGTGGGAAGAGGTCTGGTCATCCGAGGTCGGCGACGACGCTCTCTATAAAGGTCCTATGAGTAGGAACCTTGTGTAGTTGATATGAATTTTTCAACATTCACTTCATATACCATCCTAAGAAAGGGGTGTACTCATTGTCACATTCCGGGGATAGACATTCGAAATGGTTTAAGACGATCACTGGGGACACCATGTATTGGGCTGTTGGTCACATCCAAGGAGGAGGCTGGAAATTTTTTACTGACTGGAGGGCTTTTCCCGTGACCTCTATAGTGGGGGGAGTACCATTTCGAAGGTACTATTTGATCAGCGTGTTGGAAACCCAACATTGAAGAAGTTGGGTAGGTGAGGGGGTCCTACTCTTCATTGGGGCCTAGCCTCCTGCAGGATCATTAATGTGTGTGTCTTCATTGGTCAGCAGAACATCATTTGGATCGAAGGTTTCTCTTCAAGAACCTACAACATACATATATGACATGTAGACCACAAAAAAATCAATAAATATGCATTATTTTAAACATGTTCACATTTGACGTTCCATCTTGGACCCCTTCCCCTCTCTATGTTTTTTTGTGGGGTGAAGGGGCTTGAGTGGGGTAGAACTGCCACCTTGGTGAAGGATTCACGTTGGCTTCACCATTTTTGTTCTGCCTCTGATGTGGCGCATTTTAGGTGATGCTGAAATAGTCCAACGAGGATCATCTCCAGTCCATTTTTCCGGAGATGGTTTCATTTCAAATTCACCATTTCATTTGTTTCAACCAATTCTACATAACTATCCTTTAATAGAAAGTTTTATTAACCCCACGGGGACTGGGCAACTCACCCCTTTCACATTGAAAATTGGAATCCACACTCAGTTGGTCCTAGCGGGCAATTGCGTGGGGTTAAGTACTTGTGCATTTAGTCCTCCTTAGATATAACTTCCTCGGATTGTCTCAAACGGGTTTATTAATGGAGTCAAAAACACCCAATGAACCTGGTATCCATGAATCATGGTCCTTCTTTCCAAGTTCAGGTTCTCGATGTGTAACGCCCTGACCCAAGCTACCCAGAGTCGGTGCATTACTTCGAAACATTGGCATGATCACAAAAGATCAAGTCTCGAAAGACCTATTAGTTTAGTAGCCTTAGAAACACTAGATACATTCATAAAATGTTACATTACATCACAAAGTGAAAAAATATAATAACATAGTCTCCATAGTCCACACTTCTATCCTCTTCGGACTATCCCTATAGGTCATTCATAAAATACTTCTTCACATCCTGGAAAACATTAAAACATTGAAAGGGGTGAGCTCAGATGCTCAGTAAGGATAACGATATTGCGGAAGCTTTCATAAATAAAAATTAACAACTAAGGCAATGTATAACTAAACAAAAGCCTTATTAAACTTGAACTTTAGCATAATATGGAAAAATTAAAATCAAATAATGCCACTTACTTACTCACATGGATATTCTACTAGATGAATAATCACATGAAAGATCAATAACCACTTTCATAATGAGGGAATGTATAATGCCGGACATTCTGAAACATTTTGTCAAGGCCTCGGCCAAAACCATAAATCAAATTGGGAAAGGGCCTCGGCCAATTCCACGTCTAGTTGTCTCATGAGACATACCGATGCATCGAGGAGCTATAGAGGGCTCCACCCGTCACTTATTAAGTCCAATACATTCCTCATATGAACAGGTTTAAACATCTCATAAACCATAACATAATCGTATCACATAAAACATGCATAAAGGAAACATAACATTTCCACATTTCAATCACAAGATATCAATACAAAACATTGATATAATAAAAACACTTTCAAAACCATTTTCAATACCAAAATAAAAGAAAAGTAAAAAATGGTATTTATTTTTCTTTTAAAAAGAAGTTATGGCTTGTAGAGGAAGCCGAAACTCAAATAACGGTCACGACGACGGAGAAGTCGTTGTCGCCGCATACGTACGACAAAAACATTCCCTTTTGTCATTTAGTAAACACTTCGTATAAAAAATATTCCTTTTGAATAAACGTAAAAGTCAAAGGGTTTTATACACCGTATAAAAGAAAGTTGTGTATAAAATAAAATATGCCTCAATGAAAGGTGATTGAGATGAAGTCCCTTACAAAGATCATTTTTAAAATAAAATAGATATATTATGTGTATTCACTATAGGTACACATAAAGAAAGTAAAAATACAAAATAAGACATAATAATATCATGACATAATTTGAAAGTAGGAGATTAACCCAAAGAATGGAAGTTGGGTTAAGAAGTTTCCTTACCTCGTGTCTGACTTGACTCAACCGTTCTTTAACCTCATGAATAATAAACTAGAGTAAATATATACCTTATTAAGAACCATTTTCAATTTCATTATCCTTATTATATCACTTATTACAATGATATGAACATTATGTAATTATTCAAGTTAATAACGGTCGTTTTTTCGATCTTTGGTACTTGAGTCAACAATAAACTTCTTATAATTACAAGTTGTTTATGTGGTATAATATCCATTATCTCCAGAATTATATTCATGATTTAGATGTCATATATATCTTATATATCCAGTATATACATTAATTTATAATATTACGTAACATTTAGAGGTAAGAAATGAAATGCACCGTTCATGGAGACGGTAAGCCGTACGTACGCATGAACGCTAATTTCATTTCAATTTCATATTTAATGGAACGAAATCATAATGATATAAATTTATAATATAATTCCAGTATAATATAGTGTATAATACCATTTACTCCATCCTTTATACATCCCACATATGGCATTAACGATTCAAATCACTTTGAGGGGGCGGTAGTCCGCACTTCATAAAATGAAATTATCGCATTTTACCCATAATGGAAATCATAAATTATGCCATAAATGAGAAATAGAGAAGCATAAGTAAAACATAAACATATTATATATCATATATAAAAATAGTGACATCTTAATGGCCACCTTTGAAGGTGTTATATGAGTGTTGAACAATCATCATTTCGTGAGGCAGAAATTCGCCATCCACAGAAACCGTATGTTCTTTAACCATTAGATGTAGGTGTGTGTAAGTGTAGCTCGAATGCTTCTTATAAAAACATCCTAGTATATTGAGGATACTGGTGTTGTTACAAAAGAAATGAATAAAAAGAGTTTAGGGGGTTGGAGAAGAAAACTAAAACAAAACAATATTAGTGAAGACATTACCTCAAAATCGGGTAACTCTTTTTGATTTGAGCTAAAGGCTTCCTTGGGAAGAGTTCTGCCCAAAGTGAGGCTTCTAGGAGTAATAGGGGGAAGTTGGTAGAGTATTTGGGCAGAGTTTGGCCGAGCCAAATGGCTTGAAAGTGTAAATGAGGTGGGAGAGGAGGGGCACTCTTGGAAAGTACAGAAAAGTCACTTTATTATAAAATGAGTTTCGGATTTTAGAGGTCCCACAATTATATAATTCGAGGATAAGATGATAAGGGTTCGAAATCTACTCATCCAATAGGTTTTTGACAAGTGTACGCTTTGGATTTTACATTATCTTTCCATTTTATTTAAATCGTTAAATAATGAGGTCATCGCTGCATAATCATGATGTCATAAATAATTTAATTTATTTAATGTCTAAAAATTATAAAAAAATACTATGATGTAGGAAATCTTTTTATATTTCTAATGAATATTTATAATCAAAATTTGGACTTGTGTATCCCCACTTAAAAACTGTTTTAGTAAAACAACTCATGTTTGTGTCAATTTAATTTTAACATTAAATATATATATATTAATGTCATTTTCCAACCAAAGTGGCTCCATGGGGTCCCCAAGTTGACCCATGGGTTGTCTTGGTCGGCCATGACTCATCCAATAGGAGTAGGACAAGTGTCAAGACCATCTCATATTATTAAAACATTATTTTTACCTTAAACTACACTAATTACCTCTAATCGCGATTAAGAACTTAAAAGTTACTATTCACAAAAAAATTATTTTGATCTCATTGAACCACATTTTACTTCTTAATGACAACCATGTATGTCGGATTTTTGAAAATAAAATCACAGAAGTGGTAATATTTCATTTAAACAAAAAATCAGTTATTTAACTACCACTTATTGGTTTCACTATTCATAAAAAATTGAAGTTTTTCAGAACAATGCCAAAATTTCACCCTAAGCTATAATTGATATTCCGAATTCAAAAATGATGTCTATTTTACAAAATTCCAAACATATAAGTTGCATTAATTAATTTTATAATTAATTCCCGCTGTCACAACAAATAGCATGTTTTTAAGAAACAATTTATATCAAAAGATTGACAATTGTTTATATCCAATTTCAATGTTAAATTAATTCTAATGACCACCATTGGATAAAATGGTAAAAATATATTCTAATTATACTTTAAAACCACTAAATAGTATAATTTATCACAATAAATTATTTTGATTAAAAAAGTTGTTTTAAGTATTATTCAATATTCATAAAAAAATTGGAAGTTCTCAGAAAGTTACAAAAAATTCAACTTTGGATAATTTCGATATTACGAATAAAAAAATGAAGTCCATTTTGAAATATAAAATTTCTATAATTTTAAAAAGTGGTTATTAATATTCATAACGACTACTTTGATTAGTCGCGGTGTGTTAGAACTCGAAGTTGCGTACAATGCAAGCTATTTCATTATTGAATGAGAAGCGTATCATGGAAGCTTGGGGTGTTACATTCTCCCCTCCTTCAATAAATTGCGTGCTCGCAATTTGAAAATTTTCTTTGAAAATAAATGGTTGAAAATAGAAAATACCTTTGTGGAAAACCCACATCGGAAATAAGGTTAATAAATATATAACATTAAAAGAAAGCAAGATAAGTACAATGGTCACCCGATATAGCCCATTCTAGGATTCTATGAAAATATGGATATGGAGGAGAAACAAACCATCAAGGTCTGATGGAGAGTTATAGAAAACAGGATTAGGAGAAAGTTTAACTACAAGAAAATCACAAACTTGTGATTGGTTAAACGATCATTGAATCCCCAGTTGGAAAAGTTAACTGACAACATTTTTGTTTTAAGTTACCTTTTATAATTTTGAGGAATTTATTTAGGAGATTTACTAAGAACATAAGGGAATATACATACTTGTTATGTATACTTTCATTCGTTAATAAATTTTTACCACAAACCCAACTTTTACTCCAAATGGTAACGAAACTCAAAAATATTCTATTTATTCTAATTGTATAAGGTTCCAAATGTTAACACATACCATTTAGATTAGTAAAATTATTTTGTAATAACCAGGGACTTCCTGTAGGCTAGTGGTAGGAAATAAAGGCCTGTCGCACTTTTATTGTGGGTTCGATTACTGCAGCTTTGTCCGACGCGACGGGTTATGCCCCACCCTGCAGGTTGTCTTTTTCCTAAAACTATAGTATCATAATATTCCAAAAATAATCTTCATAAATTTTTTAACCTTAAACAATACTATCCAAAGATCAACTTAATCCACTCCAACCTTTATAGTTATCCAAAATACCTCTGTCCAGACTTTCTCTAAAAGGTCTCTTAATTCCAAAATCAATTTATCAGATTCCCCAAACAAAGTAAGGTTTCTATTATTGTCACATACTAAAAATATGATTACCTTAATCATATTAAAACCTTACTGAAATCAAAAAGTACTGCAGTACAATCTTTATATATATCACATTATTCTTATAACCAGAATATAATCCTTGAGTCCAAAAGCACCAATACATTAATTATTCTGCTTCAACTGTAGTCACAGAATAAGATTGGCCTTGATCCCTTGGCCTTTTCTGAGGTAAGTTTCCTTGACTCTTAGGACATTCATTTGCATAATGACCCATTTCTCTACAATTGTAGCATTCAACTCTGACAGCCTCTTTCTTTCCCTTGCAATCACGAGCCTGGTGACCCTTTTCTCCACATTTATAACAAACTCACATTCCTTTTAGGCAAGTACCAGGGTGATTCTTCCCACAATTATCACATAATGGAACATCCTTCTTTCCCTTTTTCCCTTTATCTATCTCTTGTTCCACCGTTCTCTTCTTCTCTTGCTTTACTTTGTTGTCATAAGACTTAGAGAATTCCTTTTCTGTATTGATAGCACACGAGACAATATCTTCGTATGATGAGAAGGATTGTGATACTAAAGGTTGACGGAGAAATGGTTTTAACCCATCAAAGAAACGGTCAATCTTACTCCTTGGGTTACGTATATAATCGGCAGCATGCCTCGCTAACCTTGTAAAGTTAGCCTCATACTTTGCGACATTCTCATCCTCCTTATGCCTCAGACTCAGAAATTGCCTTTCCATATCTGCTCGATGGTCATGAGGAAAGTATTTTTCTAAGAAAATCTCTTTGAACTCCCTCCATTCCATATTCGATACGTCATCATCTTCCTTTGTGTTTTGAATCAGCGACCACCACTGATCGGCATCTCCAGTGAGGCGGTAAACTTCCATGACAACCTTCTCTCTTTTACTACTCCCCAAGGCATGGAATATTTTCTCTAAGAAATTTATCCATTGCTCAGATACTATAGGATTTTTACCCCCATTGAAGGTTGGTGGTTGTTGCCTCATGAAACGTTCTAGCATTGATCCTCCACGTTGCGGATCAGGGTGCTCCATATGAGTAAGGTTGTTATTCATAACCTGCGTGAGTTGTCCCAGTACGGTGAGAAGCTGATTAGCACCAGTTGTATCACTAGCTCCACCATAATTATCTTGAGCAGGAGGGAAATCCCTACACGGAGTGCGTGCATTGATACGGTTTCCATTCCTTCCACTCGGTGCCATTTCTAAATAATGGCATAAACTAGATTAGTTTGTGAATCAAAATACATAATTCCATACTTGTAAAACACTTAACATAAATTGAACTAATTATGGATATAATATATAATTATAAAAAGGTTTTATTTGAGGAAGTATATACTCATAACCGTTCATAGTGGTTTGTAAAGAAAATGGGAATTATCCTAAGCATATCCCCCGGGAGTGTCGTAACCAAGAGTGCAGCAAGGCCCGTTGTCGTGCACCAGTTCCCGTTCGAGTCTAGCTCAAAGCGGTGTTTTCGGGTTTTACCCCTAGGTACATCTGTGCCAGATCCGCCTCTACCTGCTCGTATCCAGACAGGGATGTATTGCTCGGAAAACTCACAACATCTCTACAATACCAAAATTCTAGGAAGTTCTTCTATACTAATCCTCAAAGTCTATCTTCGGGCTATGTTCTCTAATCAGAGTTTATCTAAATCTAGCATCCAAGGTTAGTACTAAAATGCCTCTGATACCAACTGTAACGCCCCGACCCCAGCTACCCAGAGTCGGTGCATTATGTCGTAACATTGGCATGATCACAAAAGATCATGTCTCGAAAGACCGATTAGTTTAGTAGCCTTGGAAACACTAGATACATTCATAAAATGTTACATTACATCACAAAGTGAAAAACTATAATAACATAGTCTCCATAGTCCACACTTCTATCCTCTTCGGACTATCCCTATAGGTCATTCATAAAATACTTCTTCACATCCTGGAAAACATTAAAACATTGAAAGGGGTGAGCTCAGATGCTCCGTAAGGATAACGATATTGCATAAGCTTTCATAAATAAAAATTAACAATTAAGGCAATGTATAACTAAACAAAAGCCTTATTAAACTTGAACTTCAGCATAATATGGAAAAAGTAAAATCAAATAATGCCACTTACTTACTCACATAGATATTCTACTAGATGAATAATCACATGAAAGATCAATAACCACTTTCATAATGAGGGAATGTATAATGCCGGACATTCTGAAACATTTTGTCAAGGCCTCGGCCAAAACCATAAATCAAATTGGGAAAGGGCCTCGGCCAATTCCACGTCTAGTTGTCTCATGAGACATACCGATGCATCGAGGAGCTATAGAGGGCTCCACCCGTCACTTATTAAGTCCAATACATTCCTCATATGAACAGGTTTAAACATCTCATAAACCATAACATAATCGTATCACATAAAACATGCATAAAGGAAACATAACATTTCCACATTTCAATCACAAGATATCAATACAAAACATTGATATAATAAAAACACTTTCAAAACCATTTTCAATACCAAAATAAAAGAAAAGTAAAACATGGTATTTATTTTTCTTTTAAAAAGAAGTTATGGCTTGTAGAGGAAGCCGAAACTCAAATAACGGTCACGACGACGGAGAAGTCGTTGTCGCCGCATACGTACGACAAAAACATTCCCTTTTGTCATTTAGTAAACACTTCGTATAAAAAATATTCCTTTTGAATAAACGTAAAAGTCAAAGGGTTTTATACACCGTATAAAAGAAAGTTGTGTATAAAATAAAATATGCCTCAATGAAAGGTGATTGAGATGAAGTCCCTTACAAAGATCATTTTTAAAATAAAATAGATATATTATGTGTATTCACTATAGGTACACATAAAGAAAGTAAAAATACAAAATAAGACATAATAATATCATGACATAATTTGAAAGTAGGAGATTAACCCAAAGAATGGAAGTTGGGTTAAGAAGTTTCCTTACCTCGTGTCTGACTTGACTCAACCGTTCTTTAACCTCATGAATAATAAACTAGAGTAAATATATACCTTATTAAGAACCATTTTCAATTTCATTATCCTTATTATATCACTTATTACAATGATATGAACATTATGTAATTATTCAAGTTAATAACGGTCGTTTTTTCGATCTTTGGTACTTGAGTCAACAATAAACTTCTTATAATTACAAGTTGTTTATGTGGTATAATATCCATTATCTCCAGAATTATATTCATGATTTAGATGTCATATATATCTTATATATCCAGTATATACATTAATTTATAATATTACGTAACATTTAGAGGTAAGAAATGAAATGCACCGTTCATGGAGACGGTAAGCCGTACGTACGCATGAACGCTAATTTCATTTCAATTTCATATTTAATGGAACGAAATCATAATGATATAAATTTATAATATAATTCCAGTATAATATAGTGTATAATACCATTTACTCCATCCTTTATACATCCCACATATGGCATTAACGATTCAAATCACTTTGAGGGGGCGGTAGTCCGCACTTCATAAAATGAAATTATCGCATTTTACCCATAATGGAAATCATAAATTATGCCATAAATGAGAAATAGAGAAGCATAAGTAAAACATAAACATATTATATATCATATATAAAAATAGTGACATCTTAATGGCCACCTTTGAAGGTGTTATATGAGTGTTGAACAATCATCATTTCGTGAGGCAGAAATTCGCCATCCACAGAAACCGTATGTTCTTTAACCATTAGATGTAGGTGTGTGTAAGTGTAGCTCGAATGCTTCTTATAAAAACATCCTAGTATATTGAGGATACTGGTGTTGTTACAAAAGAAATGAATAAAAAGAGTTTAGGGGGTTGGAGAAGAAAACTAAAACAAAACAATATTAGTGAAGACATTACCTCAAAATCGGGTAACTCTTTTTGATTTGAGCTAAAGGCTTCCTTGGGAAGAGTTCTGCCCAAAGTGAGGCTTCTAGGAGTAATAGGGGGAAGTTGGTAGAGTATTTGGGCAGAGTTTGGCCGAGCCAAATGGCTTGAAAGTGTAAATGAGGTGGGAGAGGAGGGGCACTCTTGGAAAGTACAGAAAAGTCACTTTATTATAAAATGAGTTTCGGATTTTAGAGGTCCCACAATTATATAATTCGAGGATAAGATGATAAGGGTTCGAAATCTACTCATCCAATAGGTTTTTGACAAGTGTACGCTTTGGATTTTACATTATCTTTCCATTTTATTTAAATCGTTAAATAATGAGGTCATCGCTGCATAATCATGATGTCATAAATAATTTAATTTATTTAATGTCTAAAAATTATAAAAAAATACTATGATGTAGGAAATCTTTTTATATTTCTAATGAATATTTATAATCAAAATTTGGACTTGTGTATCCCCACTTAAAAACTGTTTTAGTAAAACAACTCATGTTTGTGTCAATTTAATTTTAACATTAAATATATATATATTAATGTCATTTTCCAACCAAAGTGGCTCCATGGGGTCCCCAAGTTGACCCATGGGTTGTCTTGGTCGGCCATGACTCATCCAATAGGAGTAGGACAAGTGTCAAGACCATCTAATATTATTAAAACATTATTTTTACCTTAAACTACACTAATTACCTCTAATCGCGATTAAGAACTTAAAAGTTACTATTCACAAAAAAATTATTTTGATCTCATTGAACCACATTTTACTTCTTAATGACAACCATGTATGTCGGATTTTTGAAAATAAAATCACAGAAGTGGTAATATTTCATTTAAACAAAAAATCAGTTATTTAACTACCACTTATTGGTTTCACTATTCATAAAAAATTGAAGTTTTTCAGAACAATGCCAAAATTTCACCCTAAGCTATAATTGATATTCCGAATTCAAAAATGATGTCTATTTTACAAAATTCCAAACATATAAGTTGCATTAATTAATTTTATAATTAATTCCCGCTGTCACAACAAATAGCATGTTTTTAAGAAACAATTTATATCAAAAGATTGACAATTGTTTATATCCAATTTCAATGTTAAATTAATTCTAATGACCACCATTGGATAAAATGGTAAAAATATATTCTAATTATACTTTAAAACCACTAAATAGTATAATTTATCACAATAAATTATTTTGATTAAAAAAGTTGTTTTAAGTATTATTCAATATTCATAAAAAAATTGGAAGTTCTCAGAAAGTTACAAAAAATTCAACTTTGGATAATTTCGATATTACGAATAAAAAAATGAAGTCCATTTTGAAATATAAAATTTCTATAATTTTAAAAAGTGGTTATTAATATTCATAACGACTACTTTGATTAGTCGCGGTGTGTTAGAACTCGAAGTTGCGTACAATGCAAGCTATTTCATTATTGAATGAGAAGCGTATCATGGAAGCTTGGGGTGTTACATTCTCCCCTCCTTCAATAAATTGCGTGCTCGCAATTTGAAAATTTTCTTTGAAAATAAATGGTTGAAAATAGAAAATACCTTTGTGGAAAACCCACATCGGAAATAAGGTTAATAAATATATAACATTAAAAGAAAGCAAGATAAGTACAATGGTCACCCGATATAGCCCATTCTAGGATTCTATGAAAATATGGATATGGAGGAGAAACAAACCATCAAGGTCTGATGGAGAGTTATAGAAAACAGGATTAGGAGAAAGTTTAACTACAAGAAAATCACAAACTTGTGATTGGTTAAACGATCATTGAATCCCCAGTTGGAAAAGTTAACTGACAACATTTTTGTTTTAAGTTACCTTTTATAATTTTGAGGAATTTATTTAGGAGATTTACTAAGAACATAAGGGAATATACATACTTGTTATGTATACTTTCATTCGTTAATAAATTTTTACCACAAACCCAACTTTTACTCCAAATGGTAACGAAACTCAAAAATATTCTATTTATTCTAATTGTATAAGGTTCCAAATGTTAACACATACCATTTAGATTAGTAAAATTATTTTGTAATAACCAGGGACTTCCTGTAGGCTAGTGGTAGGAAATAAAGGCCTGTCGCACTTTTATTGTGGGTTCGATTACTGCAGCTTTGTCCGACGCGACGGGTTATGCCCCACCCTGCAGGTTGTCTTTTTCCTAAAACTATAGTATCATAATATTCCAAAAATAATCTTCATAAATTTTTTAACCTTAAACAATACTATCCAAAGATCAACTTAATCCACTCCAACCTTTATAGTTATCCAAAATACCTCTGTCCAGACTTTCTCTAAAAGGTCTCTTAATTCCAAAATCAATTTATCAGATTCCCCAAACAAAGTAAGGTTTCTATTATTGTCACATACTAAAAATATGATTACCTTAATCATATTAAAACCTTACTGAAATCAAAAAGTACTGCAGTACAATCTTTATATATATCACATTATTCTTATAACCAGAATATAATCCTTGAGTCCAAAAGCACCAATACATTAATTATTCTGCTTCAACTGTAGTCACAGAATAAGATTGGCCTTGATCCCTTGGCCTTTTCTGAGGTAAGTTTCCTTGACTCTTAGGACATTCATTTGCATAATGACCCATTTCTCTACAATTGTAGCATTCAACTCTGACAGCCTCTTTCTTTCCCTTGCAATCACGAGCCTGGTGACCCTTTTCTCCACATTTATAACAAACTCACATTCCTTTTAGGCAAGTACCAGGGTGATTCTTCCCACAATTATCACATAATGGAACATCCTTCTTTCCCTTTTTCCCTTTATCTATCTCTTGTTCCACCGTTCTCTTCTTCTCTTGCTTTACTTTGTTGTCATAAGACTTAGAGAATTCCTTTTCTGTATTGATAGCACACGAGACAATATCTTCGTATGATGAGAAGGATTGTGATACTAAAGGTTGACGGAGAAATGGTTTTAACCCATCAAAGAAACGGTCAATCTTACTCCTTGGGTTACGTATATAATCGGCAGCATGCCTCGCTAACCTTGTAAAGTTAGCCTCATACTTTGCGACATTCTCATCCTCCTTATGCCTCAGACTCAGAAATTGCCTTTCCATATCTGCTCGATGGTCATGAGGAAAGTATTTTTCTAAGAAAATCTCTTTGAACTCCCTCCATTCCATATTCGATACGTCATCATCTTCCTTTGTGTTTTGAATCAGCGACCACCACTGATCGGCATCTCCAGTGAGGCGGTAAACTTCCATGACAACCTTCTCTCTTTTACTACTCCCCAAGGCATGGAATATTTTCTCTAAGAAATTTATCCATTGCTCAGATACTATAGGATTTTTACCCCCATTGAAGGTTGGTGGTTGTTGCCTCATGAAACGTTCTAGCATTGATCCTCCACGTTGCGGATCAGGGTGCTCCATATGAGTAAGGTTGTTATTCATAACCTGCGTGAGTTGTCCCAGTACGGTGAGAAGCTGATTAGCACCAGTTGTATCACTAGCTCCACCATAATTATCTTGAGCAGGAGGGAAATCCCTACACGGAGTGCGTGCATTGATACGGTTTCCATTCCTTCCACTCGGTGCCATTTCTAAATAATGGCATAAACTAGATTAGTTTGTGAATCAAAATACATAATTCCATACTTGTAAAACACTTAACATAAATTGAACTAATTATGGATATAATATATAATTATAAAAAGGTTTTATTTGAGGAAGTATATACTCATAACCGTTCATAGTGGTTTGTAAAGAAAATGGGAATTATCCTAAGCATATCCCCCGGGAGTGTCGTAACCAAGAGTGCAGCAAGGCCCGTTGTCGTGCACCAGTTCCCGTTCGAGTCTAGCTCAAAGCGGTGTTTTCGGGTTTTACCCCTAGGTACATCTGTGCCAGATCCGCCTCTACCTGCTCGTATCCAGACAGGGATGTATTGCTCGGAAAACTCACAACATCTCTACAATACCAAAATTCTAGGAAGTTCTTCTATACTAATCCTCAAAGTCTATCTTCGGGCTATGTTCTCTAATCAGAGTTTATCTAAATCTAGCATCCAAGGTTAGTACTAAAATGCCTCTGATACCAACTGTAACGCCCCGACCCCAGCTACCCAGAGTCGGTGCATTATGTCGTAACATTGGCATGATCACAAAAGATCATGTCTCGAAAGACCGATTAGTTTAGTAGCCTTGGAAACACTAGATACATTCATAAAATGTTACATTACATCACAAAGTGAAAAACTATAATAACATAGTCTCCATAGTCCACACTTCTATCCTCTTCGGACTATCCCTATAGGTCATTCATAAAATACTTCTTCACATCCTGGAAAACATTAAAACATTGAAAGGGGTGAGCTCAGATGCTCCGTAAGGATAACGATATTGCATAAGCTTTCATAAATAAAAATTAACAATTAAGGCAATGTATAACTAAACAAAAGCCTTATTAAACTTGAACTTCAGCATAATATGGAAAAAGTAAAATCAAATAATGCCACTTACTTACTCACATAGATATTCTACTAGATGAATAATCACATGAAAGATCAATAACCACTTTCATAATGAGGGAATGTATAATGCCGGACATTCTGAAACATTTTTTCAAGGCCTCAGCCAAGACGTCTAAAATGATTAAGGCCTCGGCCAAAACCATATATCAAATTGGGAAAGGGCCTCGGCCAATTCCACGTCTAGTGGTCTCATGAGACCTACCGATTCATCGAGGAGCTATAGCGGGCTCCACCCGTCACTTATTAAGTCCAATACATTCTTCATATGAACAGGTTTAAACATCTCATAAACCATAACATAATCGTATCACATAAAACATGCATAAAGGAAACATAACATTTCCACATTTCAATCACAAGATATCAATACAACACATTGATATAATAAAAACTCTTTCAAAACCATTTTCAATACCAAAATAAAAGAAAATTAAAACATGGTATTTATTTTTCTTTTAAAAAGAAGGTATGGCTTGTAGAGGAAGCCGAAACTCAAATAACGGTCACGACGGCGGAGAAGTCGTTGTCACCGCATACGTACGACAAAAACATTCCCTTTTGTCGTTTAGTAAATGCTTCGTATAAAAAATATTCCTTTTGAATAAACGTAAAAGTCAAATGGTTTTATACACCGTATAAAATAAAGTTGTGTATAAAATAAAATATGCCTCAATGAAAGGTGATTGAGACGAAGTCCCTTACAAAGATCATTTTTAAAATAAAATAGATATATTATGTGTATTCACTATAGGTACACATAAAGAAATTAAAAATACAAAATAAGACATAATAATATCATGACAAAATTTGAAAGTAGGAGATTAACCCTAAGAATGGAAGTTGGGTTAAGAAGTTCCCTTACCTCGTGTCTTACTTGACTCAACCGTTCTTTAACCTCCTGAATAATATACTAGAGTTAATATAATATATAACTTATTAAGAACCATTTTCAATTTCATTAACCTTATTATATCACTTATTACAATGATATGAACATTATGTAATTATTTAAGTTAATAACGGTCGTTTTGTCGATCTTTGGTACTTGAGTCAACAATAAACTTCTTATAATTACAAGTTGTTTATGTGGTAGAATATTCATTATCTACAGAATTATATTCATGATTTAGATGTCATATATATCTTATATATCCAGTATATACATTCATTTATAATATTACGTAACATTTAGAGGTAAGAAATGGAATGCACCGTTCATGGAGACAGTAAGCCGTACGTACGCATGAACGCTACTTTCATTTCAATTTCCTATTTAATGGAACGAAATCATAATGATATAAATGTATAATATAATTCCAGTATAATATAGTGTATAATACCATTTACTCCATCCTTTATACATCCCACATATGGCATTAACGATTCAAATCACTTTGAGGGGGCGGTAGTCCGCACTTCCTAAAATGAAATTATCGCGTTTTACCCATAATGGAAATCATAAAGTATGCCATAAATGAGAAATACAGAAGCATAAGTAAAATATAAACATATTATATATCATATATAAAAATATTGACATCTTAATGGCCACCTTTGAAGGTGTTATATGAGTGTTGAACAATCATCATTTCGTGAGGCAGAAATTCGCCATCCACAGAAACCGTATGTTCTTTAACCATTAGATGTAGGTGTGTGTAAGTGTAGCTCGAATACTTATTATAAAAACATCCTAGTATATTGAAGATACTGGTGTTGTTACAAAATAAATGAATAAAAAGTGTTTAGGGGGTTGGAGAAGAAAAATAAAACAAAACAATATTAGAGAAGACATTACCTCAAAATCGGGTAACTCTTTTTGATTTGAGCCAAAGTCTTCCTTGGGAAGAGTTATGCCCAAAGTGAGGCTTCTAGGAGTAAGAGGGGGAAGTTGGGAGAGTATTTGGGCAGAGTTTGGCCGAGCCAAATGGCTTGAAAGTGTAAATGAGGTGGGAGAGGTGGGGGCCTTTTATAAGTGGAGAGGAGGGGCACTCTTGGAAAGTAAAGAAAAGTCACTTTATTATAAAATGAGTTTCGGATTTTAGAGGTCCCAAACATATATAATTCGAGGATAAGATGATAAGTGTTCTAAATCTACTCATCCAATAGGTTTTTGACAAGTGTACGATTTGGATTTTACATTATCTTTCCATTTTATTTAAATCGTTAAATAATGAGGTCATCGCTGCATCATCATGATGTCATAAATAATTTACTTTATATAATGTCTAAAAATTATAAAAAAAATACTATGATGTAGGAAAGCTTTTTATCCTTCTAATGAATATTTATAATCAAAATTTGGACTTGTGTAACCCCACTTAAAAACTATTTTAGTAAAACAACTCATGTTTGTGTCAATTTAATTTTAACATTAAAAATATATATATTAATGTCATTTTCCAACCAAAGTGGCTCCATGGGGTCCCCAAGTTGACACATGGGTTGTATTGGTCGGCCATGACTCATCCAATAGGAGTAGGACAAGTGTCAAGCCCATCTCATATTATTAAAACATTATTTTTACCTTAAACTACACTAATTACCTCTAATCGCGATTAAGAACTTAAAAGTTACTATTCACCAAAAAATTATTTTGATCTCATTGAACCACATTTTAATTCTTAATGACAACCATGTATGTAGGATTTTTGAAAATCAAATCACAGAAGTGGTAATATTTCATTTAAACGAAAAATCAGTTATTTAACTACCACTTAGTGGTTTCACTATTCATCAAAAATTGAAGTTTTTCAGAACAATGCCAAAATTTCACCCTAAGCTATAATTGATATTCTGAATTCAAAAATGATGTCTATTTTACAAAATTCCAAACATATAAGTTTCATTAATTAATTTTATAATTAATTCCCACTGTCACAATAAATAGCGTGTTTTTAAGAAACAATTTATATCAAAAGATTGGCAATTGTTTATATCCAATTTCAATGTTAAATTAATTCTAATGACCAATATTTTAATTATACATTAAAACCACTAAATAGTATAATTTATCACAATAAATTATTTTGATTAAAAAAGTTGTTTTAAGTATTATTCACTATTCATAAAAAAATTAGAAGTTCTCAGAAAGTTACAAAAAATTCAACTTAGGATAATTTCGATATTACGAATACAAAAATGAAGTCCATTTTGAAATATAAAATTTCTATAATTTTAAAAAGTGGTTATTACTATTCATAATGGCTACTTTGATTAGTCGCGGTGTGTTAGAACTCGAAGTTGCGTACAATGAAAGCTATTGCATTATTGAATGAGAAGCGTATCATGGAAGCTCGAGGTGTTACATGATGATTGATGATTCAACCAATGACACTTGAGGACTCCATTGGTCGAGAGGAGGGGAAGTCAGGCACACCGCACCCTTCAGGGGGAGGATTATCGCCTATTATAGGACTCTATTTTAGATTTAATTTGTGTTTATATGTTCATGAATCCTTGGTTCATTCCTGAAGAGTGTTTCCACAGGCTACCCTTGGTTTATAGAATCGGAGTAGGCATGCATATATCTAATTATACGGAGGAGATGCAGACTTGAGCCATATAATAAGGTGCTCTAGATTTTATCGTCATCTAGGTGGACAGAAGGTGATTTGATGTTGGGATCAGGCCCATTAGATGGGTTTTATACGCATCCTCGAGAGAGGAATCAAAACCCACATAGCTCAGAAGGGATAGGGATTATGCACGGAAGCATCCAATTTAGGGGACATGGTTGGGTGAACACTTTTATATGGGAAAACTTTTGAGCTTGGGCATTCGAGTAGGCATCCTACGTATCCTGATTTGTTTAAGAATCAAGGTTCTCGTAGTTCAGATTTGGCTGGGGACTACACATGGAAGCTTCCCATTTAAGGAGACATGATTTGGTAAACCCTTTATGGGAGGGAACCCTTTTGAACTTAGGCCTTCAAGTAGGAATCCTATGTATCATTGTTTTATCAGGTTTCAGAGTTCTCATAGTTCAGATGTTGTTGGGGCTTACACATTGATGCTTCCCATTTTTACGGGGGTATGATTCGGTGGAACCTTTATGGGAGGGAACCCTTTTGAGATTGGGCCTTTAGGTAGGAATCCTACATATCCCGATTTGTTCAAGAATCTGAGTTCTCGTAGTTTAGATGGGTTGGATCTTACGCATGGAAGCTTCCCATCTAAGGAGACATGATTGGGTAGACCCTTTATGGGAGGGAAACCTTTTAATCTAGAGCCTTAAAATATGCATCCTATGTATCCTGATTTGGTCAAGAATTAGAGTTCTTGTAGTTTAGATTTGTGTGGATGTGGTTATCATCAAAAACCACTAAGCCCACATGATTCATGCTCGGTTTGAGAAACAAGAGGATGTGAGAGATCCAACCACCCACATGCTTCCTCTCCTACTGGTGGGAGAGGGAGAGCCTACAACGGATGATGCTTGGGTGATCATGGGTGAGAGCATGGAGCGATGAACCATTAAATGTGAAATGAAATTAAAGGTCATGCAGCTCTGACTCGTAAGATTGCTAACTTACCTTAGTGGGAGGGCCCTGAAATACGTTCTAGGAAAGGGGAGAAGTTTCAACCTCATCAAAGGAGTAGCGAACATAACTCCTTCAACTGATCACTATTCCTCATTTAATGGAAAAGAAAGTGATCACCCTTAATCCCTTGAATGTGGAGGTTCACATCAGCATCCCATGTTTGGACCACGGGTTACCATGTGAATGTAGACCCATGGACAATCCCAAAGCCTAAACAATTGTAAGGAGAGTCTTCGTAACTCCGCTTACTGTGGGTATACAGATTTAAAACGTCTTGCTGATGCACCTGATGGTTTGATAATACGAGTCTAATGGATTTGGAGGTGGCTTTGACCTGAATCCAGAGGACTGGTTCATGGAGGGATTATGGGGGACTGGATGGTAGTGGAGGGGTGAGGTTGTTACTGGATGAAATAATACCCGAAAACATCCCATTCCGCATACTGATTTCTTTTGCAGGATGGGGGTGGCTCTGCATACCAAAGTTTTATACAGGCATAGGGGACGTTTGAGAATCGATGCGATATGCAAGCATGGGTATAGACCATCGTGCACCACAGTGGTATGCAGCCGATCACGCCGCTTTGGGTTCCATCTGCATACTAATGCAGTACATGACACCGGGTTCAGTCTGGTTAGCAGTACACTATGTGTAGCACCATATTAAAGGAGGGTCCAAGGAATTATCGTTCAGGGTATGTTCATCCATGAGATGTATATAGTTCAAGGTTCCCCCATTTAGGTTCGTGGTTCTATTTTTATTATTAAGTTACCCTGTTTTATGGTTCATGGGAAGATGTACATATGGAGAGCATAGTTCGAAATTCGGGCATCATTGATGAATCGTGACGGAACCCAGAATTTTCTCCCAACACATTCTTCCAACATTTGATTCCCCATTAAGATTTCTTTGTCCCTCCTTTCATCTTACCCAATAAATTCATTCGCTGCTCCTTTTATAGTGCATCGGGTTAATCATATCTTTTGGGCATTCAACCCCATTTTCAGAGGCCCATGTAGAGATATCCTAACCTGTGGAATTCCCGATCAACTAGGGTTTTCAGAGGCCACGTTTCAAAATCATGGTTCACCGAACAATTCCGGTTTCCTTCATTCACAAACTGAGGAGTTTGCAGGACGGTATGCAAATGAACATCATGCGTGTGAGTCTTTTCTGGGTTCGTTGGACAATACTCCACAGGACAGCGCCTCACAGATTGTTCCGCATACCTATTGGTTCCCGATCAAGGTGGATGATGGTACACATACCACTTAAAATTCTTTTAAAAACTTGAATTCTTTCAAGTTTATCCATAAATTTGCAACTCAATTTGAGTCCATTCACCATGATATACTTGTAGCAGTAATTTATTCCTTCTATAAACTGATTTTGGGGGTATTTTCTTCGCTTGGAAGAATTTTTAGGACCCAAATGTTTCTAAAAAAGTTGAGTAATATTCTTTAAGCGGGTGAGGAACGTAGTATTGTGAAAAATATTTGAACACCATCAAGCTATATTAATTACACTTTTTTCTTAATCTATCATAATTATTGAATTTAAATTTCATTTATTATTTATCTATAATCTTGAGTTATTATTTTCTCTTATATAATTAATATTCTCAATTTGGTATTACCACAAAAAAATTATGGATTTAATGTGTAATATTATCTTAAAAAAATATCTTTGACATGACTTAAAAAATCAAGAATTTCTTGGTGATATCCACACCTCTCGAGGAGTTTTTTATTCTATGAATACTAGTGTAGTAATGTGTGTACAAATTAATAAAAAAATATTTTCATGATAATTCTATTTTTTTGTAATAGTTCACAACACCCATCCACTATATAACAATCGATGATTATATACGAGGGAAAAATAGTATTTGAGTGTATTTATCAATTTCATATTTCAATTATACAAACCATATCATTGAAACTAACATATATAAGTGAAATATCTCTACTTCATGAATTTTAGATTCATAAATAATAGATGGATACAAAATATACCCCCATATTTTGATGAAATTTATAATGGTTATTGGAATAAATGAACAGAAACCTACTTTAAGAACATAACCGTACATCCCTAAACATTTATTAGAAAATATGATAAACTAATTAAAGTTGATTTGTATATAAATATATAAAATAATGCTACAAAGTATGTTTTTAATTACAAGGTTATAAATTTATTATACTATTTGATTAGTAAAAATCTTCTTAGTCATGTTTCATCTTGTCAGAAAATTTTTGGAATTCAAAGGTTACATTTGGTTTTACATTATATAAAATAAAAAATTACAAATAATAAATAACTGGATACAAAGATTTTAATATCATCATTTTAAGATGTATGAAAATGACATGGAATGTTAAATATTTTATAGATTCAGTATGTTAGTAAACAATATGATTATTTTAAGAGAAAACATGGAAAAAATATTGGTGGAAAGGATGCTAACATAAATGTCCTATAAGATTTATGAAAAATGGAAACATTTATGAAATATTAATTGATATGAATAATCAGTGAAAACAATCATTGGTTAAAATCAATACATCCATCTTGAAATACAGATTCTAGTAGAAGAATATAATAATTAGATAATGGTTTTGGGGGATAAAATTGACGCCTTTTATCTAATAAATTCTCTAATATTGAAAAAGTATATCTAATTAAGGAATAGTTTTCCCAAATTGATATATATATATGAATGAACTTTATAAAAAATTATTATTTTCCAAAATTGACAAGTATAAGAAATAGGATAGAATGAAGGAAATAAAATGAAACACTTCTACAATAAATTTCAATTTCCCATATGTAACATGGTACATGTGTATAAAATAATTATATATCAATCATGAAAATACTGAACTCAACAATCTGATATCTTTATAATGAGAAAACATAGAAAAATGGAATTTGTTATAATAGTCAATATCCCAAGAGGTATATTATTTTTTTATAATAATAAATATTTCTATATTCTCTTTTATTACTTGTGTTAATTATGTGATGAGAGGAAATTAAGATTTTGAATGTTTACTAAGGTATCTTTAGTCTTCATGTTATACAAAATCAGTTATTTCAAAATATTCTTTGTAATAATACCCTTTATAATAATATTATCCAATCAATCTTTTTACTTAAAGTTTTTACTCATAATCTGGTTAGAAAAAAAAGTTATATGGGTGTAAAATTATTCTATTCTGTAATTATTTTGTTGTAAATTATTTGGAATTATCATGAAATAGTTGTGGTATAAGGAAATTGGGGGTCATAGACACATGATAAGATACCCATAAAATGGAAAAAATAATAATAAATTGAATGGATATTATATTACATTTGGATAAAATTATAAAGGAATATTTGATGGATATATTATAATAATGGTGTGTTATGTTGAAGGTTTAAAAGACTATATTTAGAATAATTTATCATTTATTTTATGTTTGTTCATCTATTAAATTTTAAATTGATAAATTTATTATATATAATATTTTTTACATATATATATTTTTTATTTATCATAGAAAGGATAAGGTTTATACTATTATTATTAATGATTTTATATTTTAAAAATTTAGGTGTTTGAATTTTTTACAATCAAATATTTTTTATGGTATAAGAAATTTGGTAACCAAAATTTCAAATTATTATCTAAAATAGATGAGCATAAGTGTACATAACCATATTTTACTAGAAAACTATGTTGTGTATTTGAGGTGTTGATGGAGATAATAATACATTGGGTAATAAAATTCAAAAATAATTATAGCTAGAGTGATAGATAAAGTCTTGACCATAGTTAATTTATTGTTTCCTTTTAGGTAGGGGAGATGGGGTGTTGCAGTCTAAATTTCAATCTCTCCATTTGTAGTGCTATATCCTGATGTGTATTGTTTCACCATTAAGTATAGGACATAATAATTTTGTGAGACTATATATGGTTGGGTATTGGTTTTTATAACATTGTCACTTGAATTAAAATTTGTAATTTTTGATTTCATTATGAAGGCCTTTTATATGAATTCATAGTGCCTCTCTAATTGGGAAGGTTACATTGTGGTGTTCTTCAATGTCATGGGGTTTATTTTAGATAATTAGGTTTTATTGAGGGTGGTTGTGGTTTGCCTCATGATTCTCTTGTGTTTGAGTATTAAAATATAGTGGTGATTGTTTCACCGTGATCTTCCTCATCTCCACTGACATTAAATGGTTCTGATCCTATAAATCAGTGGAATTATTGTTGGGATTCATGGACCTAACATTCCTTTCATTGAGACGCCTTGAGTCATAATGTGATTTGTGTTTCACTAAATTTTCAATATATATTTGGGTGTTTTATTGAGTTTCCTCTATTCCAATAAGATTTACTCAAACCAAAGGCACACTTTATTTTGGTTTGGGTTTTATTAAGTTGTATTTTAGTGTATTTTGATCCCTTTATTGAATGACTGATTCCTTAAGGATCATGTCTTTTACGGTTTTTAGGGATCGTGGGGTTTTCATATCTTTGTTCATCTCCTTATGTCTTACAAATATTATTGAAACTCCATTTTAGATTGGGTATTTCAAATATCTCATCATTTATTTTGTGTTAAATATGTAATTATCAGGTTTTTCCTTTGGGTATGTGGTTAAAATTTTCCTATGGAAGATAAGGAAGTAGATTATTATAATTTTATGTTTATATATGATTTATATATCCTTAATATGATTTTAATGATATTTCTTATGTTTTGTATCTTAGATTATTTGATAAATTTTATTATGATATCGATTTTGTATTTTTTGATAATGTTGTATCGAATTCATAACTATTTAATTCACATAAAATAGAAATAAAATATAGAAAAAAATAAGTATTTTTTTAACTATAAATTGTTAATAAAAAATAACACATGATTAAAGTATTTTTCATTTTATTAGATATTATATTGTTATCAGTTTTGAAATAATGTTTTTATAATACAATGTTATATTATCTAATTTTAATTTTTATATCCCCATTATTATGATAAATGTGAAATTAATATGAAATCCTTTTTGTATTTATTTAATGAATCATTTTATAAATAAATAAATAAAATTAAATATTGTAATTAGATAATGATCTCTAAAATTAAAAATTAAGGATTTATTGATTACATAATTAAAATCCAGGAAAAAGTAAATATATACTTTTTCTATTCTTATATGGTATTATTGATAAGATTGGTGGGGTAACTGTGCAATGTATTTTTTGTTTTAATGAAATAATGTCATGTTTTGTTGTGGAAGTGGATGATATGGTTAGAGTGTTATAGTCTGTTTGTTATTATGGCATTTTTGGTTTGATTTTTAATATAGAGGTTTGATGAAGCTATTGTGAGTAGTTTTATAATTGATCTGAGATGTGATTTGGATTTGAATTAATTAAATTATTAATGTGAATAAGAAGAAATAATAACTATAATTGTGGGAATTAAATAATTAACTTATAATTAATTTATACTCTATGAATAAATACGTGGTTTTCATTATTAATCAACTAATGTAATATATGTTAAACAAAAGAAAAATAATTTAATGAAAATGACCTTAAGTGGAAATACTTATATTAGATTATAATGTATGTATTTAAAAATGTTATTAATGAATATAGTATATCCAGTAATTTTTAATATTATAAGTCAATATTAAATGACATATAAGTGATAAATAAGAGTTGGGATGAGATACATTCATATTAAAATGTGTGGTTATTGTATTTTTATTATATGGTCATGATGGAGTCGGTTTGTATTGTGGATAAAGTTAGAAGTCATGCTAATGTGCAGTAGAAATTGATATACTAGTGGTGGTATTATGTTGGTATAAAACTCTTATGTTTGATGAATGTGCTATTATATATTCATTTTATTTTTTTATTTATTATAAACCACCAACTAAGTGAGGTTTCATGATTGATGATCATATGAGATTTTGGGTTTTGGATATCTTCCCCAATATCTAGGCTAGAGGATACACAAATGGAAGAATATTCCTATTTTACCAGTAAATCTTCAAATAATAGAATTTGATAAGATTTATATTTTATATATATTTATTATGTGTGGGAAATGTGGAGGTATACATGGAAATAATAGGTTTTGGGTTTAATGTACCCTAAAAATTGAGTTCTCTACCAAGTAGGTGTATGTGAATGTGGTTTTGATAGTGATAACATTTTTTTAGTTATATATATATATATGAATATTATATGGATATATGGTTGTGTATTTGATATGTTTGTGTAGTTATGCATCATGTGTTGATTTGAATAAGTGGGAGACATTATATACATGAAATTTAGTAGGGTGTGATAATGACTAGTTTTGTGAAGATGCAGGTGCGGGGTTCCATATAATATATAATATTCATGGTATTATCTTACTATTCATGTTTTTGTTTTTTGGTGGGTAGTCCATGGTGAGGATAGATGATAGAGATTGGGTATAGGTATTGAGTTTTGTTTTTTTGTTTACTAATTGAGGCATTAGTATACATCTTTCCCATTTACATGGGAAATCTTGAGGAGGATCCTACTACGAATTCTTATATACTCACCAAATAATTAAATATTGCATTCAGAGATTCTAGACATAATTATTGATTAGGTATGACCGTACTAACTTCTAATGTGTATTTGGACATTGTTTTTGGAGTTTCAGTCTTAGGAGCTATCTGATAGTATTTTTTGAGAATGTGGGTTTAATATTCGATAATACGTGAATTAGTGGATAATATTTATTTTATATTATATAAATTATATTTATCAATTTATCTTACTCTCTTAGTATTTGTTGGGATAATGCCTCTTTTGTGTGTGTTTTATACCATTGGTAATAGTTTCCAAACTATGTCATATCAAAGGTGGGCTTTGGGGGAAAACAGTTATCATTTAACTCATCTTTGGAGGAATTATAATGGTGATGGGTCCTGAAAAAGTGGTATCAGGGATATGTCTGAGAGTTCAGGTGCAGTTTACATTAAGAAACATGTGAGTATTCAATGATATTTATAGATAAATAGTATCTATTGAACATTTTATGTGTTTTTGGAAAGGGATATAGACTATGAAATAAGATATTAGGTCCTCCTATCTTCTAATGTACGGAAATTGAGCTTAATAAACATACTAAGTGAGATTAAATTTAATTCATGGAAGTGAAATAGGTGTGTTACATGCATCATTAATTTATTTCCTTATGTTTTAATTATGTATATTATATAAAATTAAAAAAAATTAACCTAAAATAAATTAAATGTGATATATTTACAAGATTTATGGATTTGTTTTTATGTGATTTCAATGTTAATGTTTTTGGAGTATAATGAAGTTATTAGGATTCATTTTACTAATTTAAATTGATATTTCTTTTGTTTTATTGAGATGTTTCTAATTAAATCCATGTATTTGTGAGGTAAATATAAGATGTTGTTTTATTCATTGTTATATGTTTATTATTATATCTACTTATTTTTTCTCATGTTAAATATATTTATATTTATATTTATATTATGTTCTTATATTTATCAAATAAAAATGATTGTATTTTTTAATTATGATTCTAATATGTAACAACATTCATTTAAAGTAGATGGTTGATGAGAATGGAAAACACTTACAATGGTGCAACATATAAAATTTATTACTTGATTTTTTTAATGTTTTTGTGTTTACAATTGTATGATTTTAATAATTGATTAAATTTTAATATCTTATTGAACCATAAAATTTAGCAATATGAATTGTTTCAGGTACATTTTTTTATTTTTTTATACATTCCATATACTAAGAAAAATTTCCATGATTTGGGTATTGATACATGGTAATTCTAATTAGACATAGATTATGCTAGAACCGAGTGATCTAAATAAAAACTATATTCAATGTATAATCTACTATTATTTAAAGATATATATGTTATTAAGAAATCATATTATATTTCATGTTTAGATAATTTTAGAAATCATAATATTATTAAAATACATATTTACAATGAATGATAGAATAAATGAAATATTAAATTTTTACTATAATAATGTTTGAGCTATTGATGACTTATTAAATTTTATAGGTTAAATTTTTTTACTTTAGGAGTTATAAAGAATGTTTAAATAGTAATAATATATTTTTTAAATGTTTTATTTTATAAATATGATAATTTTTAAAACCATTTCCCATAAATGTGATGATGTGGGAAATTTTATTAAAAATGATTAGAGGATGACACATTTTTTTAATTTGTTTCTATAATTTATGAATAGGGTTACTAGGTTTTATATTAGTTAGTGTTTGTACTGTTTTAAAAAGTTTTTTTATGAAAGGATTTATAATTTTTTTTATAAATGGGGTCGATTGAGTATTTATTTAAAGATACGTTTAAGAGTGTAATTTTAATTGAGTTATAGTACTAAATTAATGAAAGAAATATTTAATTTAAATATGAAATAAAAATAGATGAGTGTGTGGTTTTAAGAAAAAATTTGTTTCAATGTAATGCTTTTAATTTATGATTTATTTTAATAAAAGTTTTACTATAATGAAATTAATTTTTTAAATTGTTTTATTATCATAATAGAATGTGTGTAAAGTGAGTGGTATATGAATTAAAGTGATTCAGGGTATGTATTGTGTTTCCCTACTATTTTTATACAATATAATTTTTTTGAATTGTTATTTTATATTTTCATGTTTTGACTAAGACAGATATTTAGCGAAATTTTAATTCATTAAGCATGAAAATATGAAGGGGGAGTCATGGGATAAAGTTGTATTTGGGTTTTAGTTCCATTGAGTACAAAAGTTACCTGTGAGAGTATAAATTATCAAAATTGTAGAATGGATACCTGAGGTTGAAGTTTATTTAGTTTTATAAAGTGATTAATTTTGAGTCTGCATAGAAATGGTTCTACTTTTATATGTGTGTTGAGAATGGTTAAAAATTAATCATTATTACCTAAATGATGTATTTAATAAATATTTTATTAAATAATTTTGAAAAGAATTTGTTTCTTGTGTTCCAGATGTTAAATATGTTGAAGATATTCAAAGACTATATTAATAAGGATCTATTGTGAGTGATATTGGAATTCACATTAAGAGGTTAATTAGTCAATCTCAATGTACTTTAGAAAATTATGGTCTGCAAACATGAAATTTTAAAGTTCCATTAAAACTGGAGATTTGAAGATGAGTAGGTTCTATGGGGTTAAATATTTTTAAAATATAGTAGACCATTCCAATGAAATAAAATACTCCTTGTATATAGTATGTAGATTTAATAGGAGGATCTTATATGAGTTTAAGGGTGGTAAAGTTAATTCGCTAGAACAATGCACTAATTATCAACCTTTAAAAGTGTTAGGAATCAATTCAGGGAATTTATGTGACATAAAGAATTAGGTGTGGGTGACATTAGGTGTGACATGGTTAGAGATATTATTATTTTATCATGTAGAAATACACTAACAATTTCATTAACCTATTGTTCCAATATACCTTTTCTATAACTACTTTATTTTTTTGTTAGGTAGCTTTGTAAAAACCTATGGGGGTTGGTCTTGAGAATTTGAAAGTATGATTTGTTTTGGTGACCTTAAATTTTTCATATGAAATCCTCTTTAAATAATCTTAGAAATTTATATTAAAGGTGTTTGTTTATGATAAGTTCTTCTCTTGTTTTTTCAAACATGGTTTTGATAATCGTTTTTTTTTCTCCTAAAAAAGGGCCTTGATTATACTTTAGTTTATTTTCCAAGTTAAAATGGAAACTTAAATAAAAGAAGTAATCATGTGTAACAAAATTATAAATGGTTTTAAAAATACTTGAGACGTGACGAAAAGTTAAGATCATGTCTGGATATTGTAAAACAATTTAGACGTGACTTCATAAAACAAAAAAATTATTATAAAAGGATAAAGTTTCCGTTAGAGGTCTATGTTCTGGGTGTTTTTGTTAATCCCCTCTCTCTTTTATAACTTGTTTGAGCCTTTTAGATAATATAATTCCAATTTGAGATGTATATTTTATATTATTTAGATTTTAAGATATCTATTATTATTAGAGGAATAGTATAAAAGTGTAGTTTTAGAGTTATTAGTGTTATGTGTATAATTAATAGATGGTTACATCAAGTAGGGTTGGCCATAGGGATTGTATTATAGTTCTTCTAAGGGGTGTTGTATTTCTAAGGATTTATAGGGTAGTTCTTATGGATAATTTTATCCTTGTTTGAGAGGCACCACCCCTAGATATTTCATTTTATGAGTTTATATCACCTAGTTTTATTTCGATTCTCATGGATAAGAATATTTTGATATTTATTGAATACAGAGGCCAAGATTTATACAGTTATATACTTTATGGAGTTTAGGTGGTAAAGGAATTGAGATTCATTTAGATAATGAATTTAGCTAAAATTTATATTGGAGGAATCAATCAATTTGTGACCATGTTCATTGTTTCATGATCAATTTACATGAGGAGTGGGGTTGTTGAAGCTTGATTAGTTTTATTATGGTGTTGAGATTTGTGTTTTAATGTGTTTTATTGCACTATAATATATTGTTCATGAGATTTTATTAGACCTTGAGATCAAAGTTTTTTCTTCATTATGTTATGTTTATTTGTATTTTAGCGTGGAGATTTACATTATTCATAAATGACTAAGAAGTAAAATATTCGTGATTTTTTCTATATAGGTTTCAGTATCATGCTCATCATTGCCTAATGATTTTATTTTTGGGGTGATCATATTTTAGTGAGGGAGGCAAACGTTTGAACTATGATTCTTAGGTGTTCAATCATTGTGGAATGGTATGTCTCATTTCACCATAATCTTCTATGTTTATATAAATTTTAAATGGTATCGATCCCTAATATTGGGGGAGATCACACCATAATTTTTGGGGTTGAACTATTTTCTGTCGTGATTCCTTCTATAGCATGATCATTTATGAGTCTCTAGGTTTTAAATTTAAATTTGTCTTTCTTCTCAATTTCTTAATCCTTTTAATTTTTTAAGCTCTTTTTTTCATTTTACTTTCTTCCAGTGATCATCGATCATCTTTTAGTGGATTTTTACCATTGGAATCATTTGATTAATTACCTATTTTATATGGTTATTAAGGGTTACACATGAGGTGTTGGTGGTGTTCAATCATAATTATTCTCTTATTCTTCCACAATAATTTAAAATTCTCCATTTGAGGTATAGTATTCAAAATATATCTTGTTTAATTATGTGTTAATTATGGAATAGGAATTATTTTCTATTTTTTAGGTAATCATGATAAATTAACCTAATGATTATAATTAAAAATATTAATGGAATTCAAATAGGATATGTGATTAAACCATGCTATACATGATTTCTATGTTATTTATTATGTAGATCGAAATGCATTACTGTGATATCTATGTTGTTTTCAATGATAATTTTTTTATCACATTTATAATTAGTAAATGAACCTAAATAAGATAGTGGAATATTGAAAAAAAAATTGATAATTTTTATTTAACTATAATTGGTGAATAAAATATTGAATCATTATTAAAAGAATTATTAGTACTATTGAGATTATATTATTGTTATTATATTAATGTTACAATAATATTGTGTTAGATTATCTTTTTGGTGTTGATATATTTATATTTTATTGATTGATATTGAATTAGTATTATTTCATTGAATTAGTTTTTTAGTATATCATATTGGAATTGAATAAACAAATTTAAATTGGGTAATGATATAATGAGTGGTGAAATCTAAAATTGAGGAAATGTTCATTATATGATGAAGTGTTAGTAAAAATGAAGTCCTTAATGTTACTATTATTGTGGGAATTACTACTGAAATGGGTGGGGTAATTGTGTGGTGGATTATTTTTTTAATAAGGGTATGAAGGTGTGTTTTGTTATGGGATGGTAGATATAGTTAATGTGGGATAGTGTGGCTACTTTTGTGGGTTATTGGCATAGTATTTCACACGATGGTGTGATGTGGTTATGTTTATAGTTTTATAATAATTTTATTAATGTTTAATTAACTAAATTATTTGTGTTAATGTTATAATATGGAAAAATAAAGCATTGAAAGTAATTAAAGAAGAGGTATTTAATTTAAAAGTTATGAATAAATATGTGGTTTGAATTGTTAATCTATTAATGGATTATATTATAAGTAAATAAATAATAATTTGGTGAAAATAAAGTAAAGATAATTTATTTATATAATATTTTAACGGAAATAATTTAAAGTTTTCTAAAAAAATTTAATATTCCATAAAAACGATATAGTGGTAATTGAATACCAAATGATGTACAAGTGATGAATATGAAATAATATGAGTTGATTTGACCTGAAATTTCAAAGTTGTTGTGAGGTTATTGTTTGGTGATTATTGAGTTTTTAGTATACCATTAGAATGGGAATATGTTTTTTCATATATTAGTTTTAATTTTTTTTACTTCTTACACATTTCCACTTGAGTCAAGAAGCATGAACGAAACCTATATGAGGTTTTGGGATTGAACTGTTTTTCACAATATCCAAGGTGAAGGTGACACATATAAAGGAATACTCCACCTTCCAAACTCTCTCATTCACACATAGTATGAGTTTTGATAGATTGTGGATATATGTTTATGTTGTGAGTGAACGACGGAGGTTTACAAGGAAGGGTGATGGACCGAAGTTGATGTCCTTCATGATTTTGTTCTATACTTTGAGGTGGTATGCAGATGTGGTAGTGATGTTTCTCTAATATTGATAATAGAGTTATAGATACATGATTATTGTTGTTATATGGTTATTTGGCGATGGTAGGGACACAGTTACATGGTTATGTAGTATGTGGTGACATAATAGAGGGTTTAATAACACCATAATGTAAGTTGAAGTGGTGTGAGGGTGAATAGTTCTATAAGGAAGTGGATATGGGGTACCTTGTTATATACATTTTTCATCGTACAAAGAGTTCTTTAAAATGTTTTATGATATTCTTAAATATAAAAGTGGTATAGGGTTGGGAATATTTTAAAAAAATGGCTCATAAGAAGCATAAACCTCATTCATGCTTCTACCCTCGTCAGGAAGCGTGAACGAGGTTCACTCTTCTTGGGTTGATTTTCTGAAGGAAGATTGAACATTGTTCACTACTACTCCATAGTTTTTTAAATAATAAATATTACTAAATATATAAATAAATAAATTTTTGATTAAATATTAAAATAACAATTAATAGAAAGTAATAAAATTTATTAAATATTAATAAATATGAACTAAATATAAATAAATATTAATTAAAAATTCATCAATATTAATAAAATATTAATAAAACTTTATTAAATATTCTTAAATATTTAACAAATATTAACAAATATTAATAACAATTAAATAAAAATTAATAAATATTCCTAATGCTAATAAGTATTAATAAATATTAATTAAATATTAAATAAATATTTCTAAATATTAGTTGAATATTAATAAATATTAATGAATATAAATAATTGTAAATAAATATAAATAAATATAAATCAATACTAATAAAATATTAATAAAATAATAAAAAATGTTAATTAAATATTCACAGATATTAGTTAAATATTAAAAAATATTCATAAATATTCATAAATATTTGTAAATACTAATAAATATTAAAAAATACAAGTATATATTAATTTTCTTAATAAATATTAAATAAATATTCATAAATATTAATTAAGTCTTATTAAATATTAATTAAATATTTATAAAAAGTAATAAGATTTTATTATATATTCATAAATACTCATAAATACCAATAAATATCAATAAATATCAATAAATATAAATACATATTAATATATAAAAATTAAATATTAAAAAATATAAATCGAATACTATCACATATTAACAAATAACAATGATGTATTTTAAAACATTTATAAAGATTTATTAATATTAAATAAAAATTACAAACATTAATAAACCTTAAATAAATATTCATAAGTATTAATAAATATAAATTAAATATTAATAAAATATTTATAACTTTTAATAATTTTTTTGACATTTTGAGGGTCAAAACCACATTTATTAAGAATATAAATATTAATTAAATATTAATGAATATAAATAAACATTAATTAAATATTAATAAATATTAATCAATATTAATAAACATTAATAAGTAATAAATATCAACTAATTGATTTTTTAAAATATTAATAAATATTTCAAAATATTACTAAATATAAGTAAGTATTCATATTTATAAATATTTATTAAAATTTAGTAAAATTTACTAATTTTATAAATATTAATGAATATTTAATTGATATTTAGTAATATTTATAATATTTATAATATGTACTAATATTTATTTAATAGTTATCTATTATTTTTTAATTTTTAATATAATTAATTGATATTTGATTAATGTTTATTAATATTTTGTTAATATTTAAGAGTATTAATTTATATTCATTAATATTTAATTAACATTTATTAATATTTATGAATATTTAATTAATTTATAATTAATTGTTTTATATTTATCAATTTTAATTAATATTTATAAATATTTATGAATATTGAAAATTATTCTATTAATATTTATTAATATTTTTTTGTATTTTTTTAATATTTATGAATATTTAATTAATATATGTTAATATTTATTTACCTTTATTGAAATTTATTTGAATTTATTGATATTTATTTAATATTTCTTAGTATTTTTGAACATTTAAATAAAATTTAATAATTTTTTATGAATATATATTAATATTTTTAATATTTATTAAAAATATAATTAAAATTTATGAATATTTATTATTAAAAAAATCTGGAGTAAGAGTGAGTGATGATCACTCTTCCTATTGAAATTTCACACTAGAAGTGTGAACCCTATTCACACTTTCTGGCGACGTCTAAAGCGTAAACATGGTTTACGCTTCTTGAGACCCAATTTTCTAATTATTCCCAACACTATCCCCATTTAAAATATATGAATATCACAAAACCCATTATCAAAAATCTCATACAATTTTATTACACAAACTAGAGGTTTTGGTTGAGTTACACCTAGTTAGTACTCATGATAGATATTCAGGTCTAGGAAACTATTCAGAATCACTATTTACTCACATAGGAATTAGTATATTTCTACTAAATTTAAAAAATATTTTTTAGGTAGTGTTTTACTTTGTATAAATTTATTATCACCACAATGTTCAATATCTATTTGTCAATATTTCCTTGAGAGAATTGGTGTTCATGATAGAATTTACTAGCGTGTTTTTTTGGATTTAGTTCATGTTTGTGGAGTTGTTATAAGAGTGGTCTCCTAGTATTTATTTTGGATATTATATTTTTTGAATGAAATAATATGAATTGTGGGGTTGGTTTAAGATTAAATTATGTAGAGGTTATTGGTGGATTTAGCTTCTTTTCCTTAGATTTTTGTGGGTAATGCATATCATGTGTATGTTATATACCCCCTCAGTTAGTCAAAAAAAAAGTAGCATATTCGATGTGGTATTTAGGGGTTACACATAGCTTTGATATTGGAAAAAAGGGATTTAGGTGGGATAGGTCATGGAAATAATACTGTTTTACAACTACCTACTCTAAAAATGTAAAAAACATTTTTTATATACGATGATCGAAAGGAATCCAAAAAATGAATATTTCAAACTGTTTAATGAAATAAACATGAGGAAATAGTTACAACTTATGCAAATGAACTAATTTAGACCTACTCAAGTATCTTTCTTTGGATAAAAACATATACTATTTAATAATGGATGAAAACCCATTGATTTAATTATGTGTAATATTTACATATAAAAAATTGAGACTCTGTCCATGTTTTCAACTTATCATAATTTCATTCAATATATGAAGGGTTTAACAATTGTTTTGGTAGGAAGTGACCTTGATGGTCTGTTCCAAACCATGATTTTTGGATTTTTTTGAATGATAATAGATATTATCATATTTTTTATAGTCTAAAAACTCCATATCATATTAGAATAATTGAAATAAGGAACATTACTATTCATGAATTGGATAGAAAATGATCAATGGGTAAAATATTTAAAAATACTTCTGGGTGGATGTAATTAACACTAATTTCCATGCAATGGAAGGAATCACACCATGGATTATGAATAAGAAATAACCATACGAATAATTGAATTATAGAAATCATATAATTGATTTCTATGAAGTAATTTTATTGTGATAATATATTAACAAAAATGAATGAAGGATTTGTTTCTCTCAAATTTCATGTGAACAATTTATAAGATAAGATTTTTATATTGGAATAGTTGGATTAGGTATTCAGAAAAATAAATTTGGATTATTCTCAACCATTTGAAATAATGATGGAATAGGATGATGTTTTAGTAGAGGGGGTCCTGAGGATTCTCAACATCAATAATGGAAGACTCATAAATATCACCTTATTAAGAAGGTAATTGGAGAATTGGATTCTTATATTCAAACCAGAAATGTAGTGAGGAATATTTTTGAGCATATATGTTTTATTTAATTGGTATTACTTCATGATTTAATGAAGCATTGGAAGACAAATTTGGATCTTTTCTATGTAATAAGAGTTGAATTAGTTCATAAGGAACAATATATAAGAATTATTGACCCCTCATAATGAAATGAAATAGATTACAAAATAGATATTCCAAAAATAAGCCTGATAGGTTTGATAGATTATTGGAAAAATGCAATGATAGTGGCTCTAGGTTACAACCAAAAATAAGGAATTGATTATAGATAGACTTTTTTTCATGTTTCTAGATTAGATGAAATTATAATTCTATTATAATATACAACACATATATGTTTAAATCTATATAATATACATTTTAAGAGTTTATTCTCAAGGGGACTAACTACACAGATTGTGTTTGTGAAAGAACTGCCTGGTTTTGAGTATAAGAAGCTACTATACCATATATTAAATATAAAAAGAGTTTTATAAAGAATAATTAAATCCCCTTGAGCATTGTATGAGATAATTTATGAGTTTATATTATAGAACTACATTGATAAGGTAAAGGTTGATCTTATCATATTTATTTACATATTTATTGAGGAAATTATTATTATATAACTTTATGTTTATGATTTCATATTTCTATATCCATGTTAATAATTTTTTTATATTCTCTTCACTGATGGATAGTGAATTTGAGATGACCCTCATCACAGAACTCAGTGTTTTTTATAATTATTAAACAATTACGGGATTATCCTAAACTAGTGATAATATAGATTTTGTTTAGACTCATATAAGACTATAACTAAACTATTGAGTAGAAGATTCATGTTGGATAATGGTTTTAAAGGAAAGTAAGTTGATAATAAAAATTATCAAGGGATGATTGAGAGCCTTCTCTACCTAACTACTCATAAATATAACTTAATGATTATTAGATGGATGTGAACAATATTTCATGTTCTCTTGAAGGAGTCTCACACTATTTTTGTAAATAGTATTACCAATTAAATTAAAGATGTAGTGATCTATTATTTCCATAATACATAATAGAAAACTTTTAAGTAATTTATTTATTTATAATTAGACTTTGGAAGATATAATATTAATCAGAAGGGAACTAGTGGGATGTGTCATTTTTTTAAAAGGATTGGTTTCATTGAGTTCAATGAAGTTACACACAGTTTCATTTTTCACATACGAATATGGGAATGTTTTTTCCATGATATTATTCCAAGACATTAATAATTAAAAAAATATAGTAATTTTGGAATCATATTGGATATTATTACAATAATGTGTGCTAATTCCTCCATAACTTATATCTTAAGGAAGCATTAAAATACCTAAGGTAAAAATCATATATAAGTTTGATTTATCTTTATTAGAGTTCATGTTCAATATGATGTTATCAGTTTTTAATTAATTCTAATATAAAATCAGTTAGATGGTATCTTTGAAAATCCGTTATATATAAGAAAAATTGACAACATTAACCTAAATTATGGAATAATTGGAAGTTGATGAATTCATTTTTTTCCTAAACATAAAATGTTGATATTTCATATTTTTATAGAAAATGATATTTTTGAACAATTGGATGGTGTTTTTTATCTTTAGTATATGAAATTATTCTAATTTATATGAAATAATTTGAACATTGGATGTTCTATATTTTCTAATGAGAATTTTTTTTGTGAATATTATGTGTGTTAGATCATAAAATAATGAAATATTTTTAGCTTATATACATCATACCATAAGTGTGTTTTATATTTTTGATTCATTTATGAATTGACTACGTAATACATGTTAGTTCACAATGTTGAGAAATATTATGTTGTTTCATAATTACAGATAAAAACAGATCATCAAAACTAGATGATGATGAATACATATAGAATTAGGATGAAAAAACTTGATTCAGAGAAAATGAAAAACAAATCACCACCTTAATGTTGTACGACATTTTGAAGCATAAGATATTACATTCTTATTTAGTAATAATTTCAAATGGTGTGTATAGAAATTTATTTCAAATCATGGAATCATTAAATTGGTTAAAATTTTAAAAATTATAAGGTTTTTATATTCCTATACATATTAAAAACTATTCCATATTCAATCAAGACTAGGTATTTTCTTTGTCATCCCCAATTTTATCTCAATATTTTCTATCAAGATTAATAAAAATTAAATTTTAGACTTTTATTTTTATTTTCATTCTATTTCAATTGAACAAAGAGAACTAATTGAAAACAATTTTCATGACCTTGTGAAACACTAAATAATTATTGCATGACAAAATTCAATGGAAAAGGGAATGTGAATGAAGATATAGATTCATTAAAGAAAAAAGTATCATTAAGATCTTTGTCGTCAATTATATAAATGTATTTTATTATTTCTATATTAAGATAGGGGGATTATGTGAAATGTCTTAAGAGGAATAAAATATTTTTTAGAATGATTACATTATAATTTTTTAGAAAATACATATTTTTCATAGTAAATATATTGATGTTTCATAACAAAATTGAGACATTCTGATTTATTGAGATTCATCTTGTCTTTTACTAAGATGTTAGAGAAATTTATGTGAATTTTAAGATATTTGATTGAAGATATCAGGATGTTATTACATTAATAGTGAAGTAATACAACTAAAAATGAATTTAATTGAGATCATTTATATATTTCAAATAAATTATATATTTAATTATAGAGTTACTCTAAATTCATCCTCACATGGAAAGGAGTTTATATTAGCTAATATTATAGAATTTATAATAAGTTATAATAAGTTTTGATTGAGTAATAATGTTTTAACTCAAAAATAAATGGAAATTCATTAAGAAATATATTCAATTGATGGATGTATCTTTGTTTGAAGACTATAACAATGTAATGATTATTGAATTTTTTATTTGTTTTTATATTATTGAATGAAGGTTTTATTCATAATATGATGATGAAATAAATTTCAAATGTGATTTATAATAAAATTTTAGATATATTAGAGTTCTAATATTTTGAAAGATTATATTTAGTGTCATATTTTTTTTGATATACATATAGATTAGATTAGAGGGGTGATTACAATGGTCGAATAATGTATAAGTGAAGGACATCATGGCATGATACATATATCTTATTATAATGTCCCGTCATGGGTTCCACATACCGAGGCCCTGATCTGGTCAGTTACATGACCTCAAGCATGCCTCCCTATATCATATATGCTGTTAACTAGAAGTGAGGGTCTAATATATATAACATGGGGATAATATACCCCATTTATCAAAGTATCACAATAATGGAAATAACCTAGAAATAACCAAAATAAAATAACCAATAACCAGAATAATACAATAGCCAAAACAAACCAGTATCACATGATTAATCAAAACTAAAAACAATATCCATAACTAAACAGTACATATTCCAGCGAAATAACTGTCAAGTGTTATAAGACTAACCCAAAAAAGGCACTAAAAACTACCCCATGTGAGATCTGGCACCATGTATGGTTCCCTCATCCATGTTTCTTATTATCTTATCCATCTAACATAACGCTCTTTCCCTTTTCCTTCCCAGAAAACATGAAGTCTATTTAGGTACCAATCATGAAGCCCAGGTTGGGTGTGAGTAAAAATAAGTAGGACACCACCAATGGCATCTAAAAAAATATTCAGTCAATAATAGTGTATGCAGTTTTATAAATAATAAAGTACAATGCATAAATTAAAAAAGTTATCATATTTCATTATTCTTTAATTAGCTACATAATATCCTTGGGTTCACGAAAACACCCAACCCATCAATAAATAATTCATCCCATGTTGGAGTCTAAACTATCCCCTTGGAATAACCAATATCAGAATACCATGGTTATCATTTATCATTTCATTTCAATTCATATCATAGCCATTTGGAACCATAGTCCAATGCTAATATCATTGGTGTAGAATGTCGGGTCAACCAACCCATGTATATTTGGAGCATCAATCCATGTCCTACACCCCATGAGTGTTTTGAGAATCTATCTTTGTCCTATACAATAATAATTACACGCATGAATTTGGGACTATAACATCTTGGCTAGCACCCCATGGGTATTTAGAGAACAAGTTTATGTACGACACCCCATTTCATAATCATTATCATTAATCACATAAATCACATTCAACAAGGTTAATCTACCTTAAATGTCCTATCTACATTTCAAATCACGGTATATCATTTCAATTATCAAAATAAACATGACTACTGGAAACTCATGTTTTCCTAATGCTACTTTACCAACTGTTTGTTTAAACCGTTGGTAAAGAAGCATTTTCCCAACGGTTCTTGTAGATCCGTTGGGAAATGGTCACCCTTTAACAACAGTTTGTTTAAACTGTTGGTAAAGGGTATCTTGGACACCCCTTTCCCAAGGGTTTTTAAAAACCATTGGGAAATATTTGCCCTAAATACACAATCGGCCGCTCTCTCCCCCATTCATGAGAAGAACCTAATCCTGTCCATGGCTCCACTGCTCTCATGACTTCCCCCATCCGAACCTGTCAAACTACATCCAAATCTTCTCAAATCAGGTATTTTATTCTTCATACACATAAAATATTTATGTGCTACCTTGTTTTTATTATTATTCATCTCATATTTTAGTTTTATGTTTTGATTTTGATGTGTATATCATTTTTTTGTGTTTTTATTTAATCTAGACTTTATCCATTCCAATCCATTGAATTAATTAAATCCTTAACCCTCCATCGAAGAAGAAGCATCTCAAATTCATTGCTGTTGGATTATAGATTTTCTAAGTATGTGTTTTTAGGATTTTTTCCATCTTGTAATTAATTGTTACTTGGAAATTTATTTATATGTGTTTAATAATTTTTAGCAAAGTTTTTATGAATGTTTTCATTAAAATTCCTTAAGGAAAGTGTTTTATTAAAATGATTTTTTTTAATAAGGCTTGTGTAATGTAATTTGTTATAGTACACTCTGTGACTATGTTGGGTATTTAGTAACACATGAGATAACTGGTGTGTGAGAATGTGTTGTGAAAGAGATTCCATGGTTGGTTCAAGATTATATTTACATTTTGAGCCTATTAATGAGATGTTTTAAAGATATTTTGAGATATTTACCTTATGTTTATTGGTGAAAACTGGGATCTGTAGAGGTGGTTCGTGATTAAGACATATAATTACTGCTAAACATGTGTATAAACCTTGCATAGAAGTGAATTCTTGAAATGTTTGATGCTTATAATCCTTTTTTATTTGTATTTTCTTTGGATGGTGATATTTCTTATTGTTACCTATGATGGGAATTTATTTTAGTTTCTAAATCGGCTGAGACTCCCCCACCATGCACAATGTATGCAACCTCTACCCTTATTTAATCATTCTGTTTACACAACATATGCAACCTCTACCCTCATTTAATCAGTGAACTCAAGTCATTAATTCAAGCTTTCATTCTCACTAGAATGTAAGAAATTGAATGATGTAAACCCATCCTCACATGATTTCTTACCATAGATAGTGTCTAACATATGAAATACGAGCTTTTGAATTCATCAGTTAACCAGGATCATATATTCCATTTCCCCCAAGATGATAGAACTAATATATCATTAGGGTCAATTAAATATGGTTCTCATTGTACGATGTATATTATCTGTCCTTCTTGGCCAATACTCACATTTATGAGGGTGGGGGGATTTTCAATACCCATTATGGCATGTGTAGACATCCAAAAAAAATTTAGATAAGTCACAAGTTTAATTCAGTAATGTTGTTATCATTGACATACATTATTATTAATCTCAAATTTAAAAATAAATTTTTTGTCTACACTTAATGAAATTAAATCTTTTTACAAGCCATGAACAACCTATTAGTGTATAAGCCTAAAATTTATTCACCCATGGGGTGCGCTTGACTTGGGGAAGTAATTGGGTAAAGAAAGGTATGGCCATAGAGGTGCCAATAATGAGTTATTGAACATGTTTAAATGATTTGGGATTCCTATAACACATGATAGGACCTGAGGAATGTGCCTCTTATAGAACTAATGAAAATGAATATAAAAAAATTTTAATTTAATTTATGAGTACTTGTTCTTTACATTATTTTAATTGTTCTCTACATCGACTAGAAACTTCTTACTTTATCGTTTACTTAAATGTATTTTCTATTACAGTTCCATCCTATTGAATTGTTTATGACAAAATGACTTATATAAATTCTTTTTACAGAATGGATGGAAGTTGAATGTATGAAACCGATCGAATCTCAAGCGATTTTCAAAACAATTTGGAGAGCTTTATAGATTTTTCATCTCACAATGCTTTAGATAGTGGTCGCATACACTGGGCAGGTTCCAATTATGTTGGTAGACCTTGGTTGAGCCATGAAGAAGTCAGCTACCACATAACAAAAAATGGTTTTCAAGCAAAATACTTTTTGTGGTATCACAATGGGGAGAAAATGAAATCTCAAATTGGTGATGATCGAAATGAAAGGACCGGAATAGAGAATTTGTTAGATGATCAGTTTCCGTTTATTCGTCATCATGAAAAAGAAAGGATTTCGACTCAAGAAGACTTCGATATGAGTACATCTGATGCTTCTAGTGAAAATGATGATATTGATAGTGTGAAAAAATTGAATGATGCTTCCACGAGTCCAGAATATCGACAATGAGATAAAATGAAAAAGTTGGAATTTTTAATCCGACTGTTTCATTGGAAAACTATGTATGGGATTTCTAATACAGCAATCGATTACATTCTTACCCTCTTGAAGGATTTACTTCCAGATGATGCAGATATTCCCTCAAAACACTATATGTCTTGGATGTTAGTTAAGGAACTTGGATTTTCAAGAAACAAAATTAATGCTTACCCGAAAGATTGCAGTTTATTCTGGGAGGAAACCGCTAAACAAAATGATTGTATAAAATGTGGAACATCCCGTTAGAAGTAAAAATCTGATGGAACACCATCCTGAGTTCCATAGAAAGTAATGTGACACTTTCCATTGATCCCCAGACTCCATAATCTTTTTATGTCTGATGACATATCAATAAAAATGAGATGGAATGATACCGAGAGAAAGAATACTAATGATGAGTTGGTTCATACTATATGGATTTTCATGGCAGAGATTTGATGCTCGATATCCTGATTTTGCAGATGACGTGTGTAATGTGAGGTTGGGTCTTTCATGCGATGGTTTTAATCTGTTTGTTCATATGCTTACTTCGCATAGCACATGGCCAGTTTTTATACACATTTATAATCTTCCCCCATGGTTATGTATGAAAAAACATTTCGCCTTCATGAGTATACTCATATCTGGTCCTTCTGATCCTGAAATTTATATTGATGTATACATGCAACCTTTAATAAAAGAGTTGAAACTTCTTTGGGATGTGGGTGTGCGCACATACGATGCATGTTCGAAAGACATATTTCAGATGCGTGCTGCGCATATATGGAAGATTAATGATTTTTCGGCTTATACAATGATGTTTGGATGGATCACAAAGGGAAAACTGTCATGTCCAGTTTGTATGAAGAATACACAATCCAGAAGATTGAAACATCGCTGTAGTTTCAGTTTTATGGGACATCAACGATTCTTGCCAAAGGTTCATCCATGTAGAATGAATCGTCGAAGAATTGATAATACCATAGAGACCGATGATCCACCTCAGTGTATGTCTGGAACTGACGTGCTTAATGAAATGAAAGATTTCATTTTTTCATTCGGGAAGGGTCAAATGAAATCTGGAAGGAGAAATAATGTTTCCACTGAAACCTATTAAAATTGGAGGAAGAGGAGTATCTTTTTCGGTTTTCCTTATTGGCCAACCAATTTGATACATCATTTCTTAGATGTAATTCATATTGAAAATAATATATGCGAAATGTTGCTTTCGGTTCTTCTAAATTTCAATGGGAAGAAAAATGATGATTTACGATCTTGGTGTGACTTGGTGGATTGGGGAATCAGAACAGAATTACATCCTGTACGTATTAGTGAAAATAAATGGCAACTTCCATGTGCTTATTATGTGATGACACCTACAGAAAAAAACAATTTCTATAAGTATTAGAGACTATTAGAGTTCCTGATGGCTATTAAATAAACATATCTAAACAGGTCAACAGAAGACAGTTGAAGTTAAAATCTTTAAATACTCGTGATTATCACGTTCTACTGCATGAGTTTCTTCCAATAGCAATCCGTCATCTTTTTTAAAATAATGTATGGGTGGATTTTATTCGGTTGTGCCATTTGTTTAGAGATATTTGTGCCAAGAAGTTGTCCAAGTCTTTCTTGCAAATAATGTGGACATATTCCCCATTAATTTTGTGTGAGTTGGAGAAAATATTTCCTCCATTATTTTTCACATGCATGCTTCATCTGACTGTCCATGTTCCCACTGAAATAATACTTGGAGGACCTGTTTCTTTTTGTTAGATGTATCCAACTGAAATAAATATTTTCACATTAAAGTCTTATGTCCGAAACAAAAATCATCCCGAAGGTTCTATCGTAAATGATTACTTGGCTCAAGAATGTATGGATTTATGCTCGATGTATTTGTCTGATCTTACTACAAGATTGAACTGACCAATGAGAAATGAAGAAGAACAGTATGAGAAAATTGAACCCATTTTTCCATCACTTCCTCAAACAGGAGTAATTCCTGGATCATATACATTAAAGACATTAATCCATGACGAGTGGGAGATGGCACATCACACAGTTTTGTTCAACTGTGATTTGTCTGATGACTATATCAGGTAACTAAATTGATTATGTACATCTTACATATATATCTAATAAAATGTTTATATTTTCTATCTATAAAGAACATAAAACAATGATAAATAGGAAGCATCATTCATTATCTTTGAGAAAGAGAGAGACTTTGTATAACAAAGAGTTTTCTGCTTGGTTAAAATTGAAGGTAAAAATATTAATGTTTAAAATAATTATATAAATATTTAACTAAGTTTAATAGTCATTTGTATTGCAGGTATTGAGTTTGTCTACTGACTCTGTCTCTGAGGAAATAATATCTTTGGCTTTTGGTCCTAATACCATGGTTCATGACTGTAAATCAATTGTTATCAATGGGTACAAATTTATTGTCACTGAATGAGCAAAGAACATGAGAACATGACATGATGGTGTTATGGTTACTTCCACAACAGATTGTTATGCCATTGGATCAGATAGTAGACCACGATTTGAAAATTTGGGTTATTATAGAGTTGTTGAGAAAATAATAATATTGGATTATTACTCTCATGGACAAGTCACAATGATGAAATGCCATTGGTTTGATTCGATGACGAGACATGGCACATTTATTGATGATTGCGGATTTCTAGTAATTAATATGACTCGCACTCTTGGTACCAAAGAACAATATGTGTTGGTATCAATGGTTTAACAAGTTTTTTATGTCAAAGAACAACTTTAACCTGAATTTGGTGTCATAGTTGAAGTAATTCCAAGAAATATTTTTGATGATGGTGATGATGTAATTGACACTGTCCCTAGTGCCATTGGAACCAATCCATTTATTTCTTTTGATGACTCCAATAACTCAATTGTCAGAGTTGATTGTGAACCTGAAGTTGGGGTTGAAAATATATAGAATCATTCATCCATGTTCTCAATTAATTTGGTTTACCTCGAGTTGGGTTGTTAAGGTTGGTAATATTCAAATTGATTTAGTATTGATCACAAATATTTTTTAGCTGACTTGACCGTTATGTGAATTTTCAATGTTTACTGGTTGCAGTTTTATTTGAATTGCATTTTATAAATTGGAATTGAACTGTATTCAAACCTAGTAAAACAATATTTCAAACATGGTGAACATTAAAACTTGTATGATTTATTAAATCCATTCAAGATTTTCTAAAATAATTGATAGCTAAATTACCAATGAATCCCCCTATTCCCTTATATATTTAGTTTTTTGGGTTACACATTAGTTTCATTTTTCTAATTAATTACATATTTGTTTTCAAAAGAATGAAATGAAGCCAATTGAAGAGAGACGAAGGAAAAAATAATGGAGAACAATCGTCGAATGATGGAGTTGGGAATTCCATCCTTAGTGCTTGTAGTGGGTACTTTATTTCAAATTGATATATTTATAGAATATATAATGTCATGTGATTAATTTTTTTGTAAAAATTTTTGTAGGATCCACCTATACGTCGATAGTTATTCGACGAGGAGCCCAGTATTGGTCCTAGTACTCAGGTCAGTGGTATGAGGAGGGTTTGTACCAGAGGTGGACGAGTAGCTACGCGAACCGAACTAGACCCTGACCCTCCCTCTGACATGTTATCCTTCCCACATTATGATCCCGGTGTGTCGTTAGGGACAAACGAGATATTTAGGCCTCCCATGTTTTCGCCACCTTTTGCATCTTCTGGCCCATCATTTTCACATGCCATGATGATTCCCACTCCCCAGTCAGAATTCGGTCAGATAGCTATACCATCTTTTTTTCCTTCTACTTCTGTCTCTACGAGCTTCTATATTCCATCTTCTTCGTCTCATGTTCCACCATAGGGTGTTCCATCAGTTTCTGTGGATCCAGCGGTGCTCAGCGATCAGACCAGCACATGTATATTTATAGAACACTAAGAAATTTTTATAGAAATATTTATTTTCATTATAACATGTTTTGATAAAATGATTACTTTTATTTCATGACATATACATCTACTGACAGGAGGCGTGGGCGGGGGCGTACATGCATGCGTTCGGTGTGGAACCGTGACACACAATTTATGGTTGATTATAATGAAGACAACCAAATGGTTGATAAAATAGGGCAACAATGTCGGAGTTTTTTGGCGACGCTTACCAAATACTCTGACATCATTCCCGTTAGCCCGCTATCATGGAGACATTTGCCACATGAGGTCAAGGATAGATCTTGGGCAGATATATGGGTAAAAAAATCTGTTCAATTTAGTACCATGAATTATTTTTGTATTTATATGAATTAATATTTTGATGTCATCTTTGATTTAATTTTCCCGATGGTGAGGGTGCACGACCGAAATGTCTAAAGGATTTAGGAGAGCTTTGGAGAACCTACAAGCATGAGTTGTATATTGGATGGGTTGCTAGAGTTGGCACTGAGTTAGAGGTGGTACCAGTGGTGGATGATTGTCCTATAGAGCAGTATCATCAGATGATTACTCATTGGACGAGTACCCAGTTTAAGGTATTAATTACATTTGGGGTATTTAAATAATAAATTTCATGTTATAAATTAATACTATATTTTTCATTTTTCAATTTTATTTAGGAATTATTTGGAAAAAATAAAAAAGAAAATTGATGAGAAAAATACTTCCACACATTGGGACGCACTACGATGCCTGATCATGAGAGGAAGAAGGTATGAAAATTGTTTATAAGTTTTCATTACAACTTACACTTTATTTTGTTTCCTGAATTATTTAATAGTTTGCTAAAGTTTTCATATAACTATAGTTTTCAATGTCATTATAGAGGAAAATACAAAATATTGAAGGATGTGTGCCTCGAGGAAAACTGTTTTTCTTGAGTAGACGGAAAAAGAATGGATGTGTCGTCAACGAAGTGACTCAAAAACAGATTGTAAGTTTTAATCTATTGCATTTATATTTTAATATCTATTATTTAACATAATGATATATTTATATTTGTAAAAGGCTGATTTGGTGGCCCTCGATGCCCAAAAACAAGACAATTTTGGGCCAACAGATCACTCACATCAGGTGTTGGGAGAGGAGCATCCTAGCAGAGTATGCTGCTGACCTAAGATAGCCCCAAAGAGGTATTGGACCTCCTCAGGTACAAGCTGTAGTGCCACCGAGCTATAGAAAGTTAGGGCACAGGAAGAACATGCCGAGAAAAGGTCCACAGAGATGGAAGAAAAATCTTCTAGGGAAAACAGTGTGTTTATGAAATTTATTGAAGTTCTATGTCCAACACTTCCAGCAGAGGCCATCCCAGCTTTTGATGAATATATGTCGTTGATGTGTTCTATATATGGTGCACCAGGTGGATGTTCTAGTGGTGGTCAGGATGATTTCCCGCTTAACGATGATGATGGCGAGGAGTCTGATGCGGAAGAGGAGGGAGAGGAGGAGGGCGAGGCAGGTGGCGAGGGCGAGGGCGAGGAGGAGGGCGCTGAGGAGGGCGAGGGCGATGATGGGGAAGAGGATGAGGGTGATGATTATGGTGATGATGGTGATGGTGATGTGGGGAAAATTGAACCATTACATTTTTGGCTAATATTACTGAGATTTGATATTTAATCTATTCTAGTTGTTGGTTTTATCTAGACTCGTAGTATGGTATTGGAGTTGAGTTATTTTTATATATTATCTATTTTTATGGATGTTGTTTTATTTTAGTGGTTGTTTGTTTGGGAACCCCCTCTTTCCTAGACCCTAGACAACCCCCCACCATCCTCCTTGGACCCCAGACAGCCCTCCGGATAGCCCTCCGAACAGCCCTCCGGACAGCCCTCCGGACAACCCTCCGGACAGCCCCCCCCCACCATCCTCCTTGGTCCCCGGACAGCCCCTCGTACAGCCCCCAGACATCCCTCTAAAAAGCCCCCCCAACCTCCTCCCTAGACCCCGGAAAACCCCCCATACAGCCCCCCAAATAGCCCCCACCCTCCTCCTTTGACCCCAGACAACCCCCGAACACCCCCAAAACAGCCCCCCGCACAGCCCCCCACCACCCTCCTTGGTCCCCAGACAACCCCCCGGACACCCACCGGATAGCCCCCTGGACAACCCCCACCCTCCATGACTTCATTTACTACTAGAAAATCTATAATATATATTTTATTTATTTTCACAATGATAACCAATGTAAATCACATTTACACATCTAATCAATATCATAGTTTCTTGGTATGTTATAAAAAGGATGTATTCATTGGGCATTACATTGTTGGCTCTGAAATGTTTCATAGCATGATAAACTAAAATATATTATATACAAAGAATGATATAAAAATATTCTATATGAATTTCCACATGATTTTATGTAAATATCATTCCACTAATAGACACATGAGGATTCTCATAAATCATGTTTACCTTAATATTTCCACAAGGATTTTTCGTATAAGTTTTATCTTCTATAATTTTTTTGATATTCTAATTTTAAATGTAAATTTGTCATATGTATATTAATTTAAAGACCCATAGTCAAATATTGTATTTGAATAATGTGAATAAACAACTAACATACCACTTTACCGTGTCTCTTTTGTTTAAAATGGACAGGATTATAAGTGAAAAGAACAACTGGCATACGGAAAACCGACCAAACACATTCGGATTTTGTTGTTAATTTATCAAAATGATAAATGGGTCATATGTGATGTGTACGATCCAACTCGGGCTCGATCTGAGGCACGATGTGCCCGGGACCAGTCTATGTGACTCCCCTCTGTTTAAAATGGACAACATTTTAAGTACATACGGAAAACCAACCAAACGCATTTGGTTTCTGTTGAAACATTAGGAGAAAAATCCATGGGTCATATGTTACGTGTATGAATCAACCCTGCCTCAATTGGAGACGCGGTGTGGCCAGCACCACTCAAAGTGTCTGTCTTTTGTTTCAAAAGTACAATATTTTAAGTGAAAAACATCAACTAGCATACGAAAAACCGACCAAACACATTCATATTGTGTCGATACTTTAGAAAAACGATCCATGGGTCATATATGACGTGTACGATTCAACACATCCTCAATCCGAGGTGCGGTTTGGCCGAAAACATTCACATTGTCTCTCTTTTGTTTAAAATGTACAGGATTATAAGTGAAAAGAACAACTGACAGACAAAAAACTGACCAAACGCATTCAGATTCTATTGATAATTTATCACAATGATCCACGGGTCATATGTGACGTGTGTGATTCAATCACACCTTAATCTGAGGCACGGTGTGGCCGGAATAACTCTAAGTGTCTCTCATTTGTTAAAATGGACAACATTTTAAGTACATATAGAAAACCAATCAAACAGATTTTGATTGTGTTGATACTTTAGGACAACGATCCATGGGTCATACGTGACGTGTATGAATCAAAACTGCCTCAATCAGAGACACGGTGTGGCTAGCACCACTCAAAGTGTCTGTCTTTTGTTTCAAAATGACATCATTTAAGTGAAAAATATCAACTGGCATACAAAAAACTAAACAAACGCATTCGAATTGTGTCGATACTTTAGTACAACAATCCATGTGTCATATGTGATGTGTAAGAATCAACCCCGCCTCAATCTGAGATGCGTTGTGGCCGACACCACTCAAAGTGTCTGTCTTTTGTTTCAAAAGGACATCATTTTAAGTGAAAAACATCAACCGGGATACAAAAAACTGACCAAACGCATTTGGGTTATTTTGATACTTTAGGAAAATAATTCATGGGTCATTTGAGAAATGTACGAGACAACCCAGTTTAAATTCGAGACTCGGTGTGGCCGACACCACTCTAATTGTGTCTCTTTTGTTTAAAATGGATAGGATTATAAGTGAAAAGAAAAACTGGCGTACGGAAAACTGACCAAACACATTCAGAATCTGCTGATAATTTATCACAATGTTCCATGAGTTATCTGTGATGTGTACGGGCCAACCTGGGCTCAATCCGAGTCGCGGTGTGGCTGGGATCAGTCTAAGTGTCTCTCTTTTGTTTAAAATGGACAACATTTTAGGTACATATAGAAAACCAACCAAACACATTTGGTTTCCATTAGAACTTTAGTAGAACAAACCATGGGTCATATGTGACATGTACGAGTCAACCTCTCTTCAATCCGAGGAGTAGTGTGGCCGACACCACTCAAAGTGTCTCTCTTTTGTTTAAAACTGACTTCATTTTATGTGAAAACAACAACTAGCATACAAGAAACCAACCAAAAAGATTATTATTGTCTCGATACTCTAGAAAAACTATCCATGGGTCATATGTGACATATAAGAGTCATCCCCGCCTCAATCCGAGATACAGTGTGGCCAACACCATTCATAGTGTCTCCCTTTTGTTAAAAATGGACATCATTTTAAGTGAAAACAACAACTGACATACGAAAAACTGACCAAATTCATTTGAAATGTGTTTATGCTTTAGGAAAATGATCCATTGGTCATATGTGATGTGTAAGAGTCAACCCCGCCTTAATCTGAGGCAAGGTGTGACCGGGAGCACTCTATGTGGCTCTCTTTTATTTAAAATGGAAACATTCTAAGTACATACGGAAAACCGACCAAACGCATTCGGTTTCCATTGAAACTTTAAGAGAACGATACATGGGTCCTATGTGATGTGTATGAATCAAAACTTCCCCAATATGAGATGCGGTGTGGCTGGCACCACTCAAAGTGTCTGTCTTTTGTTTAAAATTGACTTCATTTTAAGTGAAAACTACAACTAGCATATAGAAAACCGACCAAACAGATTCTGATTGTGTTGATACTCTAGCACAAATATCCATGGGTCATATGTGATGTGTACAAGTGAGCCCTGCCTCAATTCGAGATGCGGTGTGGCTGAAATCATTCATAGTGTCTGTCTTTTGTTTAAAATGGACATCATTTTAACTGAAAACAACAACTGACATACGAAAAACTGGCCAATGCATTCGAAATGCGTTGATGCTTTAGGATAATGATCTATGAGTCATATGTTATGTGTTCGAGTCATTCCCACCTTAATCTGAGGCACGGTGTGGCCGGGATCACTCTAAGTGGCTCTCTTTTGTTTAAAATGGACAACATTTTAAGTACATACAAAAAAATGACCAAACCCATCCGGTTTCCATTGAAACATTAGGAGAACGATCCATGGGTCATATGTGACGTGTACAAATCAACCCCGCCTCAATCTGAGATGCGGTGTGGCCGGAACCACTCAAAGTTTCTATCTTTTGTTTCAAAAGGACATCATTTTAAGTGAAAAACATCAACTGGCATACAGAAAACCGACCAAACGCATTCTCATTGTGTTGATACTTTAGGACAATGATTCATGGGTCATTTGAGACATTTATGAGTCAACCCCATTTAAATTCGAGACGTGGTGTGGCTGGCACCACTCTAACTGTGTCTCTTTTGTTTAAAATGGAAAGGATTATAAGTGAAAAGAAAAACTGGCATACTGAAAACAGACCAAATGCATTCGCAATCTGTTGATAATTTATCAAAACGATCCATGAGTCATATGTGACGTGTATGGGCCAACCCGAGTTCATGCCGGGTCACGGTGTGGCCGGAATCAGTCTAAGTGTCTCTCTTTTGTTTAAAATGGTCAACATTTTATGTACATACGGAAAACCGACCAAACACATTCAGTTTCTATTGTAACTTTATGAGAACGAAGCATGGGTCATATGTGACGTGTACGAGACAACATCACCTCAGTTTGAGGTGCGGTGTGGCTGACACCACTCAAAGTGTCTCTCTTTTTGTTTAAAATTGACTTCATTTTAAGTGAAAACAACAACTAGCATACGGAAAACCGACCAAATGGATTCTGATTGTGTCAATACTCTAGCACAATGATCCATGGGTCATATGTGATGTGTACGAGTCAACCCCGCCTTAATCTGAGACACGGTGTGGAAGAAACCATTCATAGTGATTTTCTTTTGTTTAAAATGGATATCATTTTTAGTGAAAACAACAACTGTCATACGAAAAACTGACCAAATTAATTCGAAATGTGTTGATGCTTTAGGAAAATGACCCATGGGTTATATGTGACGTGTACGAGTCATCCCCACCTAAATCCGAGGCACGGTGTGACCGGGATCACTCTAAGTGGCTATCTTTTGTTTAAAATGGACAATATTTTAAGTACATATGGAAAACTGACCAAACACATTCGGTTTCCATTTAAACATTTAGAGAATGATCCATGTGTCATATGTGACGTGTACGAATCAAACCTGCCTTAATCTGAGATGCGGTGTGGCCGGAACCACTCAAAGTGTCTGTCTTTTGTTTAAAATTGGCTTCATTTTAAGTGAAAACAACAACTAGCATATGGAAAACCGACCAAACGGATTCTGATTGTGTCAATACAGTAGCACAATGATCCATGGGTCATATGTGACGTTTAAGAGTCAACCCCGCCTCAATTCAAGATGCGGGGCAGCTGACACCATTCATAGTGTCTCTCTTTTGTTTAAAATGGACATCATTTTAAGTGAAAACAACAACTGACATACAAAAAACTGACCAAATGCATTTGAAATGTGTTGATGCTTTAGGAAAACGATCCATGGGTCATATGTGACATGTACGAGTCAACCCCGCCTTAATCCGAGGCACGGTGTGGCCGGGATCACTCTAAGTGGTTCTCTTTTGTTTAAAATGGACAACATTTTACGTACATACAGAAAACCAATCAAACGCATTCAGTTTCCATTGAAACTTTAGGAGAACGATCCATGGGTCATATGTGATGTGTACGATTCAACCCCGCCTCAATCTGAGATGCGGTGTGGCCGACACCACTCAAAGTGTCTGTCTTTTGTTTCAAAAGGACATCATTTTAAGTGAAAAACATCAACTGGCATACAGAAAACCAATCAAATGCTTTCAGAATATGTTGATACTTTAGTAAAATGATTGATGGGTCATTTGTGACGTGTACAAGTTAACCTTGCCTCAATCTGAGGCACAGTGTGGCCAGAATCAGTCCAGGTGTATGTATTTTGTTTAAAATGGACAACATTTCTAGTAAAAATATATGGTATTCAGAAAACCGATCAAATTATGAATTGAATTCCAGATTGCACATATAATTGTCATCTAAATTTTAAATTGAATTCTAAATTAATTATGTATGTTTATGAATTCTAATTTAATTATGGATGTGTATAGTTCCAGGATGAATTATATGTTAAATGTGTATGAATTTGTTCTCTATTTGTTTGTGTTAGTTGGTTATTGCAGGTAAAATAATTGTATGTGTAAGTGTTAGTTTATTGCAGGTACAATAATTGGATTGAAAATGAGAGTTAATTAAATAACTCACTAAAACCAACTAACACATACATATAGAAAGTGTCTCAGGTTTATTTGAAATAGACAACATTTTAAAAGAAAACAACAACTAACATATGGAAAACCGACTAAACGCATTCAGATTTAGTTGATACTTTAGGAAAACGATCCATGGGTCATATGTGATGTGTACATGTCAACCCAGCATGAATCCGATGCGTGGAGTGGCTGGCACCACTCAAAGTTTCTCTCTATAGTTTAAAATGGACATCATTTTAACTGAAAACAACAACTGACATACGGTAAACTGGACAAAACCATTCGGATTCTGTTGAAACTTTAGGAAAACAATCCTTGGGTCATATGTGATGTGTACGAGTAAACTGAGCCTCAATCCGAGTCGCAGTGTGGCTGGGATCACTCTAAGTGTCTCTCTTTTGTTTAAAATGGACAACATTTTATGTATATATTGAAAACTGACCAAATGGATTCTTATTGTGTTGATAAATTAGCACAACTATCCATGGGTAATATATGATGTGCATGAGTCAACCCCACCTCAATCTAAGGTGTGGTGTGGCCAGAACCACTCAAAGTGTATCTCTTTAGTTTAAAATAAACATCATTTTAAGTTAAAACAACAACTGACATATGGAAAACCAACAAAATGCATTCGGATTCTGTTGAACCTTTTGTAAAATGATCCATGTGTCATTTTTGATGTGTTTGATTCAAATCCGCCTCAATCTGAGGCACGGTGTGACCGGAACCACTCAAATTGTCTCTCTTTCTTTTAAAATAGACTTCATTTTAAGTGAAAACAACAAATGAAATACGGAAAACTGACCAAATGCATTTAGATTCTATTGAAACTTTAGGAAAATGGTCATCGGGTCATATGTGACGTGTACAAGTCAACCCCGCCTCAATCCGAGGCCTGGTGTGGGCGGCACCACTCAAAGTGTCTCATTTTTTTTTGAAATGAATGACATTTTAAGTGAAAACAATAACTAGCATACGTAAAACCTACCAAATGCTTTTAGAATATGTTGATACTTTAGGACAATGATCCATGGGTCATATATAACATCTACGAGTCAACCCCGCCTCAATTCGAGCCACAGTGTGTCCAGTATTACTCCATGTGTATGTATTTTTTTAAAATGGACATCATTTTTAGGAAAAACAACTGGTATACGAAAATATGAACAAAAGTATTCGGATTATGTTGATAGTTATTCATTTTTTTATGTATTTTATTAATAATTGATAATTAAATTATGCATGTATTCAATTATGAATTGAATTCTGGATTCCACATATAATTGTCATCTAATTTTAAATTTAGTTCTAAATCAATTATGTTTGTTTACAATTATGTTATGAATTTTTATTTAATTCTGGATGTGTATAGTTCAAGAATGAATTATATTTTAAATATTTATGAATTTGTTCTCTATATGTATGTATTGGTTTGTTATTTCAGGTATAGTAATTGCAATGGAGCAGAATTAAGGTTGGTGTGCAAAATTGGAGGTTGGTGTGAAAAATTAGAGTCTGCTGTGCAAATTGTAGGCTGCTGTCCAATTTGCATAGCAAGCCTATGCCAATGGTTTCAAACCATTGGCATAGGCTTGTAATAAGCTTTTCCCAATGGTTTACAAACCGTTGGGAAAGATTACTATGGATTTTTTTGCCAACGGTTCAAAGGGAACCGTTGGCAAAAACCATTCGCAACGGTTTTAAAATGTTGGGAATGAGTTTATTTTCACCACTTTTACCAACAATTTAGTGTAAACCATTGGTAAAACGTATGCCAACGGTTTGGTTAAACCGTTGGCATAGGTTAATTTTACTAAACTATACCAACGGTTATTTGTAAACCGTTGGGTTAGGTTTCCCAACATATTACTTTCCCACGGTTTGCAGAACCATTGGTATATGTTATACCAACGGTTCTACGGCCTTTCCCAAGGGTTCTGAACTATTAAGAAAGTCCCCATTTCCAGTAGTGATGGTTCCACACTTTAAATCTTAAGGAATAATATGAACAATTCATCATTAGAACATTTTAAACATTTAATCACATAATACCATTAATCATTTAATGGTAAGACAAACATCCCTTTATTCCCATTATCAATCAATTCCATCTCTCAACAATTAACCAATTACACAATCCCATTTAATTGACCAATTACATAATCCTAATATCCCATAAAATCCATAATCACATCATTTCATTAATAAATTATCCAATTAATTAATCCAAATCAACCAATTAACATTTCCCCAAATTCAACCCATTCAATATCACATGGAAATTTAATTAGGTTAATTTAATCTCTAATTCAATTTCTGAACCATGGAAATTGAAATTTCACAATTAAAAACATTTTATTAAAATAAGACAATGAAATTTTCAATTTAGACCACCTACCTCAAAATCATTGATATGTGTCACCCAATAGAAATTCCCAAACTAAAAAATGATAAAATTGACAAAAAAGAATGATAAATATAATGAAGGACAAGAAACAAGATCAAATAGAACAATAATAATCAAATACTAGATCCTACCCTTATCAACAGTAAATAAAACATTCATCTTTATATTTAAATACAGAGAAGAGAGATATAGAAATATAATTGGGAAGAAATCACATAATGGGAGAGGTTAAGATCCATCAATAAAGTATTTTATTAACCAATAATGGCATTCGAGATCCCTAGGAATTGAGTAAGGATCTTTTAAATTTGGAGGAATTGGTTCAGGGTTGATCTGAGGTGTTTAGGGACAAAATATTGGGGTTCTAGAAATTTTTTAATTTATTTTTAGGGGATTTATTCTTCTTTATACAAGGATTTCTGTATGGGGTGCATGGGTTTCCCTAATCATGTGCCAAATCATGAACCTTAACATGAACCTCCTATAAAAGGTTACAATAATACTACTACGAGGGAACACTTTTTTGAAAAAACAGGCACCAACTATACGATCCCCCTTTATATATGGTTCTTGGTTTTCTGGGGGTATGCACATTGTTTGGGGAAACCATGAACCAACTGTCCATTACCCCTTATTACTCTAAAACTCTAAATTTTCACTTAAAACATAAAAAAACCCACCCAGGGTATACCAAAATAATGGTAAAATATTACTTGAAAACAATCCTAAAACATCTTCAGAAAAGGTTGGGATCTTACAATCTCTGTACCATATAACATCTTAACCTCAAGCTATACTCCAAATCATATATAATAATCTTAGGTAAAAATATCATCCAACTGATCCCATATAACTACTTCTCTCTTCCATTTTCCTCCTAAACACACCCATATTTCAACAATACACAAACTACCAGCATGGTGTTTCCCACAACACCTTCTCACTACGATCCAACACACGTATCAGATGCTCCTCAATGGACACATCGATCTCAAGCTAAATGAGATCAACATCAATCAATTGAGAAGGGTTAGGGTGATACCAATGAAGCTGCGACACATGAAACACATGGTTTATATAACTATACCTTTGTGGAAGATCCAATTGGTATTCCAAAACCTCAAAAGGTCCAAAAAACATAGGTTCCAACTTTCCCTATCTCTGAATACTATAGTGATAAAATATAGGTGACACCCAAAGGAAAACATGATCACCCTATGTAAACTCTATGGGTCCTTAATTTATATCTACAAATGATTTATTACTAATCAAAGTTGTATCTATACATTTTTGAATTAGCTAAACCTGAAATGATGTCTCCTGTACGGGACTCAAAACTATCAAATCCTACTCACCTACCTCAATCAAACATATAGGTGATCTATATAGACTACCATAAATAGCCACATATAGTTCCATCCCAAGAGTTTCTTGGTTAAATTTATTATAGGTGAACTCCACCAAGGCCATTTTCTTCTCCCAAGACCCACCAAAGTCTATAACTCACGCTCATAACGTATCTTCCAAATCATGTATAGTACGATATGACTTCCCATATGTATGTGGGTGGAATTATATACTCATTAAAACATGTGTACTAAGTTCTCTCTATAATCCCTACAAGAAAAGTGAAGTAAAATGTTAGTCATGGTATAACACATTACTCTATGACACCTCATTGAGATGAAATAACTCCCTAATGTACATGTTTCCCAACTTACTCACTAATAATGTCTCCTATATATGCAATAAATGTGAAAATTTCATCATTCAATCCACAAAAACTTAAATAGTGTCTTTCTTATAAGGAATACTTTGGAGACGCACAAGAAATTCCATTGTAATGTCATCATACTTCCATTCTAGAATGGTAAATGGCTATAGTAAACCACCATGTATTTAATGTTCATCCTTCAATTGTTGATAGATTTAGCATCGTTTGAAAAACCATGTAATCTTCTTTTTTATTTTTGACCAACCAATACTATCGACATAGGTCATGATAAATTTTGGTCAACCCCAGATTTACTTCCCTCTTTGAGGCATGAAATTCATGAATGACCTCCTCTCTCATATACATAGCCACAAGAACACAACATTAGACATAGATGATATCATCTATCTATATTCCTATCAGAAGGTGACTCCCCACCTAAATGACTTTCCCTAAAGTCCAAACATTATGGATCCTCATATTTTCTCTATTTAGTCATTCTCAAATGTGTGAAATCCAATACTACTAATATGAGATTCATTTTCTCCTAACCCTCATGAACCACAACATGCCTCTCATCCAGAAAGGCCAACATCATCCACTCAGAACTAGACTTCTGAACTTATTGAGTCTGAATTTTACATCTCAAAGAATTAACTAAACTATTTCATTTCGTTGGAATATATTATATCTCAAAATAAAATTATTTCATATATTCAACCCATATCCACTTCAAGAGATTCAAATCTCACTGCGAATATATATCATTTATGCTCTTGTGATCCGTATATATAGTAAACATTTCTCCCAAAAGATAATTCCACCAACATATCAAATCATTAACCATTGAGGATAACTAAAGGTCATGCATTGGGTAATATATTTAATGTGACCTCAACTACCAATACCCATATTCCACAACAATAACCCTACATAATCACTACTCCATTATTAAATCTAAAAGCATCATAAAACATTGTATAATCCTAACCTTTTTCTAATAGGATCAATATTTTTAAAAATTTTAAATGGTTTTTCAACAGAAGGAAAAAATTCTCACTTTCTACCAACCATTCAAACTTAACTACCTTTTTGTTCAAGAACGAAAGAGGTTCTTCTAGTCAAAAAAAGTCTTGAATGAACCTTAGACGATAACTCAATAAACCCAATAAACTATAGACATCAAAAACATTCTTTGGATTCTCCCAAGAAAACATTTCCTATTGTTTATCTGGGTATATGGAACACCTTCCTCTGAGATGATGTAGCCAAATAAGTGTACCTAATCAATCGATATTTGGCTATTAGATACCTTGGTGTATAACTGAAGGTCTCACAGTGTTCTCAGGATGACATTAAGATGTTGGGCATGATCTTCATGAGTCTTGAAGTACACAAATATTTCATCCATAGACATTACCAAAAAACAATCCAAGTATTGGTGGATGATTATTTTCATCAAGTCCATAAACATTTCCAGAGCGTTCATCAGCTCGAATTTCATTACAACAAACTCATAAAGGCCATAACTACTTCTAAATGTAGTCTGCGTTATATCAAAAGAATGAGCTCTCATCTAATGATAACCTTATCTCAATTTAATATTAGAGAATACACAATCTCCTCTCAACTAGTTAAATAGACCATTGATACATGGAAGAGGATATAATTTCTTTACTATAATCTAGTTTATCTTCCAATATTCAACACATAAGAACCACACCCTTCCATCCTTATTTACAAACAAAACTGGATAACCCCATGGTGACGTAATCAGATGCATAAATAACTTATCAATCAAATCTTGTGGTTGAGTATTGAGATCTTGAATCTCTATAGGTTCCACTATATAAGGTGGAATGGAAATTGGATCATCCCCAAAAATGAGTCCAATCATAAATTCCACATCTATCTCAGGTGGAATTCCTGATAAGTTCGTAGGAAACACATCCTTGAACCTATCCACTAAGGATGAAAGGAAAACCTGATTCGCACAACCATCACCCAGAAAGAAACTTTGAACCTAGGTGGTGAGCTCCCCGAGTTGATGAACTAGCCCTACATGAACTTATTTGATATCCCATTTTCCATGGTGAATATAATTGTCTCCCTCGAGAGATGTAAAATTCACTTTTCTACGGTAACAATATATGTGGGCTCAATATTCCACTAACTAGACCATACCCATGATCAAGTCCAATCCTGACATATCCAAAATGTAAAGATCCCAAAGTATACAATACTCTCCAAAATCTAGATATCACCATTTTCACAAATAGATGTCTCTTGAATATACCCACAGAGGTGTATCAATAATCATAAACCTGCTCACAAAATCAACTAGAGAACTTTACATGTTTACAAGTTATGAAGATATAATGTATTGAGATGCACCAGTACCAAATAAGGCACTATCAGGAATAAAATCTACAATAATAGTAATTATAACTGTTGATGGTCTAGCCTCTCTATCCAGAAGTGTAGGATAAACTGCATAAAACAATCATGCCTCTCTTCCCTGTGATGCAGTTTGAGTCCCTTATGTTTCACCACTCTAATAATATGGGAACTCTTTACCAAAAACACCTTGTCCACTACGTCGACTTCCATACTTAGTAAAACTATAATGGACAGACTGATATGGTGTAGAAGAACCTCATCCCATAATTTGGTCATGTCAAGATTCTCCATCACTACACATATTCCATGGGTTCATGAAAATCCACTATAGATTCCCCATATATCTGTAAGCTTGACACTATACCTATGTTCAGAGATAATGTCAAAAAAGTGACCCGAACTATCATACTGGTAGAAGATCACTTATGCAGGATCCTGAGTATGTTATCCTTCCACATATGCAATCTATTTCCACTACTTTATTAGAAATTATCATAGAAAAATTCCCTACTCTTAGAAGACAAAACTCTAGATCATCTAACATAAACCACATGTCCTCCACTAGAAGATTCCTTAAGGATCCCCTTAGATACGAGAGCCTGATCCACTACATCAAAAAACTTCTTTAACAAAAAGATGGTAACCAAGGAATTAATATCACATTTAAACCCATACTAAAAATGTATTATTGTATTTTTATCAACACATGCTAGTGATAGAGAAAATCACTACAAGACAACAAAGTGACCATTGTAGTCCATCACAAACATACTCCACTGGGTTAGCCTCATAAACCCTACTTTCATCTCCCATCTTAGTGTCTATATAAATGTTCTTCAGGAAAATAACTTAGAATTCATTCCATATCATGTTTTTTTCCTTTCCATATCAAGATTGGATGTCCCATAATTTCTTTCATGATACTCATAACATATCTTTTTCCATCTTGACTCTTTTCTCACAAGGAGTCTCTAAGTGGTCATGAATTGTCTAGAAAGACTCAATATAGAACTCAATTTCCTTGGGTCCACCCTCCCAAGATGAATTCGGAGGGTGCTACAACTGAAACTCCCTTATCAAGTCAAACATTCTCTCCAAAAACCAACCTAGGTATATTTCTATAAACAATATAAAATGGGAAAAGTTCCCACATAACATATCTTCAACTTCTTCACACAACAATATCAGATCTTTAGGTTCCACTTCAAGAGGCACATTTATAGCCATGTCCACTTATCATTCTTTCCAAAACTATTAATTTGGATTTATATATCTATAATTACAACATAAAAATGTTAGGAAACATTTCAAAAAATCAAAATTACAGCGATTCACATTAATCCATATTAATTAACCCTTCATATCCCACCACACCGTCAACACTGAGGTTTTATCACCACCCTTGACCATCCTACATCTAAAAAATGGCTACCAAAGGGTAAAAAAACTTTAAAAACTAAAGTTTTTAATTAGATTTCCAATTATTCATATCTTTCATCATTTTAAAACTATCAATTACATTTTAGGAACCATTTTATGTTTAATTACACAAGAAAAAAAAATCAATTTCAACATCTTAACCAAAACTTCCTTTTCTATGCATGCCTAAAAACGATGCATCTAATACTAATTACCGAGTTCATAAAATGATTCATCGATACTAAACACACATTCCATTCTGGTCCATGAGTCAAATGTTATAAAATATCAGAAACAATAATCAATTCACACAAAAAGTGAATCACTTGATGTAAAATAACATTCAATTGTAACATCACAAAATAATAAAATCAATTATCACCCTGGGTAATATGATTTTACCATTGTACATGAGTTAACTACTCCCATTCACTATCTCATATCCAAGTATTGAATTTTACTAGACACCAATATACCTTTCCAAAATAAAAATACAAAACAACAAAAAGGAAAACTATTATAATACCACTTTGTAATATCCTGACCAGGGTGCCACATACTGGTGCCCCGAGATGGTCAGTTACAAGGCCTCAGGCATGCCTCCCTATATTACAAATGCTATCAACTAGTGGTTAGGGTCTAAAATAAATAACATGGGTATATTATAACCTCCTGACTGAACCCACATAATAGCGGAAATACCCAAAAGACAACAATGAATAATGAAAATAATACAATAACTAGAAAAAAACAGTATCACATGATGAAACAAAACCAAAAAAAATATCCACAACTAAATAGAAGATAGGTAATTCAAAACATGTTTCATTTTTAAAAATGAAAATAAAAAATAAGGACCCTGACAACTCCTCTATGAGGGTCCTGACACCCAGTTTGGTTCCCTCATCCATGATCTGTTCCAACTCATCCTTCTTGTAACAGCCCGAGATTTTATGAAAAATATTCTTTTTAATTTCATTAATGTCTTGTGTTATACGCTACACCAAAAGGAGCTTGCACAACAGGCATCCTTGACTTTCCTTTCATTACACACAATCGCGACCTTCCTCGATAGTGTGTGTAGTACGCAATACCGAGTTTCACTAAACAACGATATGCTATTAAAATATTATTAAAACTAGCCGTTATGAATAGTAATAACCACTTTTTTAAATTTTATTTTTCAAAATGGACTTCATTTTTGGATTCGGAATATCAAAATTATCTTAGGGAGAAATTTTGGTACTTTTCGGATAACTTTCATATTTTGATGAATAGTAAAATTTACTAAATTGTAATTAAAAAAAAAATTCAATCGAAATAATTAATAGTGATAAATTATTAATTTGAGTGGTTTTAAAATATATTTAGAATATATTCTTTACAATTTAATACAATGTTGGTCATTGAATGTAATTTCACATTTAAACCAGACATAAACAAGTGTCAATCTGTTGATAGTTATTATCTCTTAAAAACATGCTATTTGTTTTGACGACGGGATTTAATTTTTAAATTAATTAATGCAACTGATATGTTTTGAATTTGGTAAAATAGACATCATTTTTGAATTCATAATATCAAATATATCTTAGGCCTAATTTTTGGTATTTTTCTGGAAACCACTAAGTGGTAGTTAAAAAAAATGAATTTTTCATAAAACTTAATTTTACCGCTTCTGTGATTGTAATTTCGAAAATCTGAGAGACACGGTTAATTTCAGTAAGTAAAATATGGTTCAATGAGATGAAAATAATTTTTGGTGAATAGTAACTTTTTACTTTTTCTTACCACGGTTAAAAGTAAATAGGGCAATTAAGTGTAAAAATGATATTATTATTACCCTAACACATGTACTAATTATATTGGAAAAGTTTAATTCGACGAAAAAAAAACCTTAGGAATAATATATGACCATTTAGGCCCACTTGGATAAGATTAGGACATTTATTATTAATGTATTTAAAGAAGGGTTAAAATAGTTAAAATCAAAGTTTAATAAGTAAATCATTTTTAATATAGGGTTATACATAAGATAAATTCGACTATAAATATTCATTAGAAATCTCAAAATATTTCCTACATAATGGTATTTTATTTTTAATTTTTAGACATTAAATAATTTAATTTATTTATGACACAATGATGATGCAACAATTATCTTATTAATAAAATATTGACATAATTGATGTTATAAATACCCAAATAAATGTAATTTGAGACTTATTATGAATTAAACTACTTTTCTAGGTTAATATGACATGTTATTATTGATTTAAGTAACTTTTTTCGAACTAATCATTCTGTTATGAATTTCACAAAAATCAATTACTAAATAGTGTCAAAATTGACATAAAATAGTTTTTAAAAAAAATATTATATTATTAATTGTTATTTTATTCCTAAAAATATAAAGTTCGTCCAAATGACATAGATAAGGTTATATATATTAATAATAAACAAATTTGGGTTCGTTTGGCTTGATATAGTTTGTTTATTAACCTTATAGTGTAAGAAAACAAGAAGATAGGGTAAAAGTTAAATTATCTAACTTGAAGTTAAATCTAAATGATAAGGTTAACATTGATACCCAAACTTGTGTAAATTATATTGGATGAGAGGATTTCTACCCCTACCCACCTTAAATTCGAAATATATCAATTTGGAGCTATTAAAAACCGAATTTGACTTTATAATATAATAATATTTTTTGTTATTCCAAAGGTGCCCCTCTCCTCCCTTATAGAAGGGCACCTCCTCCCCCTCTTCCTCACAACACATTGAGCCTTCAAGCTCGGCCAAACCCTGACAATATCTCCTCTCCACTTCCCTAGAAACATCCTAGAGGTTCTGGTCTTCTTCAATGACCTATTTTAGTTCCCTAAAAGGAGGTCTCAAAGAAGCACTTCAAAGAAGAGGTAATGTCTGTTACCGATTCTTTCATCTTTATTTCTTCTTCCACTTCTTATTCTTTAGTTGTTTTATTATGAAGTAATAACATCAGTATTAATTATATACTGATATGTTATTATAAGTATTAAACAACCCTATTTCACCATCTATCCATTCTACAGAAAAATAAATCACCGCGCGTGCGTACGTACGGAATACCGTCTCCATGTCGTGGTGTAATCTATTTTCCACCACCACCTTACTTGGATGGGTATAATGGTGTAAATAATGACTATATATGACTATTATAAAGTGATATTGATTCTTAAATAGTATACATACACTCCAATACAATTCCACGATCATAGGAATGATATCGTCACTCGTGCGTACGTACGGAATACCGTCTCCACGATGTGATGGGACTCGTTCTACATGATCTTCATTGCATAATGATTATATAAATGAATTGAATGAATTAATATGATATATATTACAATAATACCATTCTGGAAATGAGGTATCTATAAACTAATGATAAGAATAAGAATTTATTCGACAAAACACGCATAAGAACAAAAAGTAATAAACACCCGAATAACAAGTAGTAATGAAATATTACTAATAAGAAGCTAAGAATATGACCATATATGATATCATAACAATACGTATGATTATGGAATAAGTCAATAACATTATTTAAATCATTATACAGGAGGGTTGGACACTTACGAAGCAAATCGGACCTAAGGTAAGGAAAACATCACAATCTCATTTTTATCCGAGATTGTTTATACTTTGGTATTTACTGGGGTGTATTTTATCATCCACATCCATGTTTCCTCAATATGTAATATTATTTCCTCCACCTAAAATTGTTTAAATCCAATTTTACCCTTCGGTGAGTTTTAGTAAAAGATATGAAAGGAATATTTTGCCGTTTTTTCGTACGAGGTGCTTCTGAATTTTCCGACAAAAGTACGAGAAGAATGTTTTTTAACTTATACGGCATGAATGGATTTTTAAAACATTATTTCCAAGAAGCTTCCTTTACAAGTTTTCAAGTTTATTTTTAATCAACTTCTTTTAGTTTTAAATTGTATGACATGTTAAGAAAGGAAAATGTTTTTTGAATTTGAAAGGATATTTTCCTCAAGAATGGAGTTCAAGTGTTTTATCAAAATTATTTTCCATCTAAGGGTTCTTTTTATATCCCTATTATTACATTGATTTGATTATGTTGTTATGGGGTTATTTTTATGAATTCCTTTATCTTATATTAATTTTTTGATGATGTCATGATGTTTAATATTCCCATTTTTATTACATGGGTTATGCAATGATGTATGATTTATTATTTTGTGGCACACATAAGAATGGTATCATTATGAGATGGGTGGGACCTATATCTCCCCCCAATGCATTGGGTAAATATTTTATATCTCATGAGATAGACATGGCTGGAACGATAGGTTATACCGGTTCAGTGAAATAGGACTGAAATGGGGAGTGAACTCGGTTCAGAAATGGACTTTGTCCACTAAGATTGTCTTGGAAATGAGTCTTGACTAATATGAAATGATTCTCTATGATTATGTGTGTATGCCACAAAGTTTCATGTTTTATGTTATGATTATTGGGATTACATTTCACTACTATGATTTATCCCATGTTATGAAATTATGATCTCTTTTGCAGGTTAAGATTTCCAAAAGTTATGTTCTTATGAATATGATGTGATTGATATTTCTTTTGTTTACCCTTACTGAGCATTTGAGCTCACCCTTTTATGTTCTCTTTTCCCCAGGATATAAATAAAGGTTTTAGGTATAAAAAAAGGAAGATATTTATGGGAGATGCTGAAGATCTTTCACCACGATTAGGAGATTATATTCCGAGTTTCCAAAGACTCTAAACTATTACGGTCCTTGTGTGTGTGTTTTTGTAATGTACTAAGTATTCCGCAAAAGCAATGTAATGTCCATGTATGTCAAGCTTCGGGTCTCTACAGTTGGTATCAGAGGAAAGGTTTATTCAACCTTTGGAAACTAGGATGCGAAAACGTTAGTGAAATCCCTAAAGATATTTCTATGGTATGTTTAGGGATGTCCCTAAGGATATGTATACATATAGGATATAGTCCTAGAACTACGGTAACGATCTTAGAATTTAACCTAAGTTGTTGGATATTGAGGGTACTCCCCCTTTACTATGTTGTTTTCCCTAGCATGATTTTTGCCTCTCACACTATTCTTTTTGGGTTTTAGACGATGGATGGAACCCGAAGGAACTATGTCGATCAATATAATGGACAATGCAATGATTGTCCTCCTGAACAAACAAATGTTATGGGAGATGGAGTACAAAATCTTATTGCTATACTTACACAAGCTATGAATCATTCTGGACTTCCAAATGAGCAGAGAAGGGAACAATATTCTATTGAGTCCTTCATGAGGAAACATCCAACTTCTATCAGTGGGTCTTCTGATCCACTTGTTGCTGAGCAATGGATCAGTACTACTGAAAATATATTTTCATTTCTTCAATGTTTTGAACATGATAAAGTCATCGTAGCAGTATATCATTTGGAAGGTGAAGCTGATCAATGGTGGAATCTTATCAAGAATACGAGGCCAAGAGATGAAATTGAGTCCATGGAATGGGACAAGTTCAAGAACTTATTTTTCAATAAGTACTTCCCTCGTATTCTTCGGACAAATATGGAGATAGAGTGTATTGAACTAAAGCAGAAGGATGGTGAATCTGTTGGTATATACGAAGAGAATTTTACAAGGCATGCAAGGTATGCATCTGGATTTATCATCCAACCTAAAAGTAAAGTTGATCGATTCTTCAGTGGCTTGAAACCAAATCTTCGAAGGGCATTAACTATAAGATACTTTAGTAGCTATGAAGAAATTGTGCATTGTGCTATCAAGGTACAAATGAAAGTTGGTGTTACTTATCCATCTCCTAGTTTTGACAAGAAACGAAAGATGGAGTTCAAGGAGAAATCTCATAATAATGGTGAAAAGAAGATGAATGTTTCCTTATGCTCAAAGTGTGGAAAGAAGCATGGTGGAGATTGTCTTAAAGGGACTAGAAAATGTTTTAAGGGTGGAAAAGAAGGTCATCGAGCAGCTGAGTGTCGAAGTAATGGAAAAATGGTTTCTAATGATGTGAATAAAGAAAAGACTACAGAGAACGCACGAACAACACTTCAATGCTTCAAGTACAATGAAATGGGGATTTATGCTAATCAATGCCCAAATCCAAGGGTTAATGATGATCGACATGAGCAACCACTTAAGGCAAGGGAAAAAGGGAAGTCACATGCAATCACCATTGGCGATGTTGAATATGACAATGATGTGGTGGAATGATTAAGTGTTTATGTAATGGGATTCCAAAATAATGTTGTATATAGTATCGTGGAATATTGGAATATTTATGTATTTGTCTATTGTGGTTTTCAATAATTTTATGGTACCAGCAACCATGGAAAGTGATTGAGATATTTTTGGAAAAAAAATATGATATGCGCATAATGAAGGGAAAACGAGAAAATGAAACATTTGACAGTATTCATGAGCTCATGATTGATATAAGGACTAAGTGATATCATGGTTTGAGTATATAGAATTTTGAGGATTTTGGTATGTGGAAAGTGTTAACTTTTAACTGCATTCATTTTTTCACTATGGTTCAATTAGTGGGTATTCATTCTTCAAGAGAATACATGATTAAGGTATTCACATGTTTGTAATTTTACTAAAAAGATATATCTTATGATATATGGGGGATAAATTATGGCATTCATGTTATTGTTATGTGACATTACAAGTAATCATTTTTTTATACTATGTGCTTGGACCAAAGTATTTCAGATAAGCCTAAAGATAGGAATGGATTATGTTGGACATAAGTTAGTATTAAGGATAAAAGTTTTTTTTCGATATTATTGATGGGATGTTATTTTAATATAGTTTTAGAAAAAGGACAACCTGCAAGACGGGCGACAACCCATCATTTCGGACAAGGCTGTGGGAATCGAACCCACAACCGAAGTGCGACTGGCCTTTATCGCCTACCACTGGCCTACATGAAGTCCCTTTTTAGTAGAAACTAGTTTTATTATATTAAGCAGTATGATATATGAAGTATAACTCCATTTTAGGAACCATATATGATTAATCTAACTATAGATGGACTTATGTATTTTTTGATAACTTTTCTAACCTTTTGTTTGAGATAGATGGAATGACCCATCATTCTATCACATGATCTGCTAACACATCACGAATGACAAATTCTACTTCATTTCTTTAGGATATAAAGTGGAAATTTTCCATAGAACGACCAACGTTGAGACTATACCAAAATCACGAAAGTATTTCTTCTAATTCCAATTTCATCATCTTTAGGGAAATGATCTTGAAAACCAAAAATTTTGTCCTAGTGCTCTTATATCGGATGATTCAGATGGTACCTTAGATCATCACAAATTTATGGATTTGTGATTGTTGGCTTTTCCATAGCCATGTTCTCTACCACTCTCTATCAGAACATGATGGTTAGATTTCTCTTCCATATCCATATTTTCACCTATGTGGAAACCCAGTGATTAGTTTATTTGGTTAACCATTACGTTTCATACTTTAGTTTTTAAAGACAAGTTTTGGTATTCCTTTTTATGATGTGGGTTTCTATTAAAGAAACTTTCGAGTAGTAAATCATTTACAACCCCGACGAATTTCGAGGGCGAAATTCATTTTAAGGGGGGTAGAATATAACAGCCCGAGATTTTATGAAAAATATTCTTTTTAATTTCATTAATGTCTTGTGTTATACGCTACACCAAAAAGAGCTTGCACAACACACATCGTTGACTTGCCTTGCATTACACGCAATCACAACATTTCTCGATAGCGTGTGTAGTACGCAATACCGAGTTTCACTAAACAACGATATGCTATTAAAATATTATTAAAACTAGCCATTATGAATAGTAATAACCACTTTTTTAAATTTTATTTTTCAAAATGGACTTCATTTTCGGATTCGGAATATCAAAAATAGCTTAGGGAAAAATTTTGGTACTTTTCGGATAACTTTCATATTTTGATGAATAGTGAAATTTACTAAATTGTAATAAAAAAAACTTTTTCAATCGAAATAATTAATAGTGATAAATTATTAATTTGATTGGTTTTAAAAATTATTTATAATATATTTTTTACAGTTTAATACAATGTTGGTCATTGAATGTAATTTCACATTTAATCCAGACATAAACAAGTGTCAATCTTTTGATAATTATTATCTCTTAAAAACATGCTATTTGTTTTGACGATTGGATTTAATTTTTAAATTAATTAATGCAACTGATATGTTTTGAATTTTTTAAAATAGACATCATTTTTGAATTCATAATATCAAATATAGCTTAGGCCTAATTTTTGGTATTTTTCTGGAAACCACTAAGTGGTAGTTAAAAAAATTGAATTTTTCATAAAACATAATTTTACCACTTCTGTGAGTGGAATTTCAAAAATCCGAGAGACACGGTTAATGTCAGTAAGTAAAATGTGGTTCAATGAGATGAAAATAATTTTTGGTGAATAGTATCTTTTTACTGTTTTTTTACCACGGTTAAAAGTAAATAGGGAAATTAAGGGTAAAAATAATATTATTATTACCCTAACACATGTCCTAATTCTATTGGACAAGTGTAATTCGACCAAAAACAATCTTTGTAATAAAATATGACCATTTAGGCCCAATTGGATTAGATTAGGACATTTTTTTTTAATTTATTTAAAGAAGGGTTAAAATAGTTAAAATCAAAGTTTAATAAGTAAATAATTTTTAATATGGGGTAATACATAAGATAAATTCGACTATAATAATTAATTAGAAAGATAAAAATATTTCCTACATAATTTTATTTTATTTGTAATTTTTAGACATTAAATAATTTAATTTATTTATGACACAATGATGATGCAGTAATTATCTTATTAATGAAATATTGACATAATTGATGTTATAAATACCCAAATAAATGTAATTTGAGACATTTTATTAATTAAACTAATTTTCTAGGTTAATATTACTTGTTAGTATTGATGTAAGTAACTTGGTTCGAACTAATAATTCTGTTATGATTTTCACATAATTCAATTACTAAATAGTGTCAAAATTGACATAAAATAGTTTTTTAAAAAACTATTATATTATTAATTGTTATTTTATTCCTAAAAATATAAGGTTCGGTAAAATGACATAGATAAGGTTATATATATTAATAATAAACAACTTGGGGTTTTTTTGGCTTGATATAGTAACTTTATTAACCTAATAGTGTAAGAAAACAAGAAGACACGGTAAAAGTTAAATTATCTAACTTAAAGTTAAATCTAAATGATAAGGTTAAAATTGATACCCAAACTTGTCTAAATTCTATTGGATGAGAAGATTTTGACTCCTACCCACCTTATCTTAGAAATAAATCAATTTTGAGCTATTAAAAAACGAATTTGACTTTATAATAAAATAATATTTTTCGTTATTCCAAAGGTGCCCCTCTCCTCCCTTATAAAAGGGAACCTCCTCACCCTCTTCCTCACACCACTTTGAGCCTTCATGCTCGGCCAAACCCTGCAAATTTTCCTCTACACTTCCCTAGAAACATCCTATAGGTTCTGGTCTTCTTCAAAGACATATTTTAGTGCCCTAAAAGGAGGTCTCAAAGAAGCACTTCAAAGAAGAGGTAATGTCCGTTACCGATTCTTTTATCTTTATTTCTTCTTCCACTTCTTCTTCTTTAGTTGTTTCATTATGAAGTAATAACATCAGTATCAATCATATAATTATATGTTATTATATGTATGAAACAACCATATTTCACCATCTATCCATCCTATGGAAAAACAAATCACCGCGCGTGCGTACGTACGGAATACCGTCTCCACGCCGTGGTGTAATCTATTTTACACCACCACCTTACATGGATGGGTATAATGGTGTAAATAAGGACTATATATGACTATTATAAAGTGATATTGATTCTAAAATAGTATACATACACTCCAATACAATTCCACGATCATAGGAACGATAGCATCACTCGTGCGTACGTACGGAATACCGTCTCCACGATGTGATGCAACTCGTTCTACATGATCTTCATTGCATAATAATTATATAAAGGAATTTAATGAATGAATATGATATATATTACACTAATACCATTCTGGAAATGAGGTATCTATAACCTAAAGAGAATAATAAGAATTTATTCGACAAAACACGCATAAGAACAAAAAGTAATAAACTCCCGAATAACAAGTAGTAATGAAATATTACTAATATGAAGCTAAAAATATGAATATATATGATATCATAACAATATGTATGATTCTTGAATAAGTCAATAACATTATTTAAATCATTATACAGGTGGTTCAGACACTTACGAAGCAAATCAGACCTAAGGTATGGAAAATATCACAATCTCATTTTTATCCACGATTGTTTATACTTTGGTATTTACTAGGGTGTATTTTATCATCCACATCCATGTTTCCCCAACATGTAATATCATTTCCATCCACCTACAATTGTTTAAATCCAATTTTACCCTTCGGTGGGTTTTAGTAAAAGATATGAAAGGAATATTTTGTCGTTTTTCGTACGAGGTACTTTTGACTTTTCCGACAAAAGTACGAGAAGAATGTTTTTTTAACTTATATGGCATGAATGGATTTTCAAAACATTATTTCCAAGAAGCTTCCTTTACAAGTTTTCAAGTTTATTTTTAATCAAATTCTTTTAGTTTAAAATTTTAGGACATGTTAATAAAGGAAAATGTTTTTTTGAATTTGAAAGGATATTTTTCTCAAGAATGGAGTTCAAGTGTTTTATGAAAATTATTTTCCATCTAAGGGTTCTGTTTATAACCCTATTATTACATTGATTTGATTATGTTGTGATGGGGTTATTTTTATGAATTCCTTTATCTTATATGAATTGTTTGATGATGTCACGATGTTTAATATTCCCATTTTTATTACATGGGTTATGCAATGATGTATGATTTATTATTTTGTGGAACACATAAGAATGGTATCATTATGAGATGGGTGGGACCTATATCTCCCTCCAATGCATTGGGTAATTATTTTATATCTCATGAGATTGACATGGCTGGAATGGTAGGTTATACCGGTTCAGTGAAACAGGACTGAAACGGGGAGTGAACTCAGTTTAGAAATGGACTTTGTCTACTAAGATAGTCTTGGCAATGAGTCTTGACTAATAAGAAATGATTCTCTATGATTATGTCTGTATTCCACAAAGTTTCATTTTTTAAGTTATGATTATTGAGATTACATTTCACTACTATGATTTATCCCATGTTATGAAATTATGATCTCATTTTCAGGTTAAGATTTCCAAAAGTTATATTCTTATAAATATGATGTGATTGATATTTCTTTTGTTTACCCTTACTGATCATTTGAGCTCACCCTTTTATGTTTTCTTTTCCCCAGGATATAAAGAATGGTTTTAGGTAAAAAAGGAAGATCTTTATGGGAGATGTTGAAGATCTTTCACCACGATTAGAAGATTATATTCCGAGTTTCCAAAGACACTAAACTATTACGGTCCTTGTGTGTGTGTTTTTGTAATGTACTAAGTATTCCGAAAAAGTAATGTAATGTCCATGTATGTCAAGCTTCGGGTCTCTACACTTCTAACATAAGACTCTTTCCCATATCCTGTCCTGTATACATAAAGTATATTTGGGTATCGATCTGGTAGCCTAAGTAGGGTGTGAGTAAAACCCAATAGGACATCTAAAAAAATTTCTAAAACTGTATCATGTAAATAAATTTTTATGCAGTTTTATAAACAATGAAGTAAAATATATAAAGTACACAATTGTCAAATTTCATAATTATTTTATTAACCACATAATATCCTTAGTTCAAGAAGACACCCATTCCATAAATACATGCTTCAGACCATACCTGAGTCTGAAATATCCCCATGGAATATCACATATCATAGTACCTTGGATATAATTTATCATTTCATTTCAATTCATGTCATGAACATTCAAAACCATAGTATGTTTCCAATATCATGGGCTTAGAATGTCGTGTCAAAAACCCCATGGGTATTTGGAGGATCAGTCAATGTATCACACACCATGGGTATTTGGAGCACCCATCCTTGTCCCATACAATAATAATCACATGAATGCATTTGGGTCTAGAACATCAAGGATAGCACCCTAGAGGTATTTGGATCATAAGTTGGTGTCCCAAACACCATTTCTCAATCATTATCATTTATCACATATATCACATTTAACAAGGTTAATCAACTTTAACCCTTATATAAATATTTCCCATCATTTTATTCCATTTCAATTATCAAAACAGACATGGTTCTACTCTTAAAATCTCATGTAATAATATGATCAATTCACCATTAAACCCTTTTCAATAGTTAATCATACAAACCCATGAATCATTCAAGGTTATTCTGAATAACAATTTATTCCCGTTATCAATCAATTAAATATCTCGAAAATTAACCAATTATAAAATCCCATTTAGTTGACCAATTCCATATCCCCAATATACCATCAATTCCATAATCACCAAATTTCATTAATTAACTGACCATTTAATGAATCAAATTTGACCAATTATAATTTTCCCAAATTCAACCAACTCAATATCACCTGTAAATTTAATTAAGTCAATTCAATCTATTATGAAGTTTTATTATCATGGAAAATTTAATTTTATATTTACATACACATAATAATATCATGTCTATGGAATTTTAAATTTAGTTCACCTAACTAAAAATCATTAATGAGTGTTCACTGAATGGAAATTCTAAAAAATTTAAATTGAACGATCAAATTCACAATAGTGAAATAGATATAGAATCAAATCATTGAAACAAGATCAAACAAAAGAAGAATCACCAAATCCTCTAAAATGATGGATAAAACATTCATCCTTATCTATAGGGAGGGTTAAGAGATAGATAAATAAAATCAGAAAGAAATCACATAATAAGAGAGGTGAAGATCTGTCAATTAGGTATTTGATTAACCAATAATGGAGTTTGAGAGCCCTAGGAATTCATCGAAGTGATTCATGATTTTTAATAATTGGTTTTGGGTTAATTCATTTTGTTTAGGGTTAAATACAAGGGCTTAGGAATATTTTAGTTATCTTTTGGGGTTTTATTTTTCTGCATCTACAGATTCTTGGACACAATATGTGCAAGAAAAATATTTAATGACATGAAAGAGAAGGTAATTAGAAAATAGGATCTGGTATACACACACCATGTATTTTCATGTACACAATATGTGCTTTTTTCAGCCAAAATGGGCAGTAGCCTTGTTCAAACGGACATTACCCTCATTCTGGGTTCGCGAACTGCTGTGCTGAGGGTCGTATTTGTCCCCAAATCTCCATCTGAAATCCCATTAGATCATTATCGGAGAAATTTAAACCCAATCTTTAATCTCTTTATTCCTCTTGATACATTCTCCATGATTTATTATCTTAACGAAGTTATCATGCATTGAGGGTGTATGCTAGTTTTGTAGATATACTTTTTCTAGGATGAATTAGAGGCCGATGCTAGAAGAGGAGAGTTGAACGAGTATGAGGTAGGTAGTCCTATTCCTTGAGATAATTTTCTTTTGGTTTATATGTGATGGAGGTCCACATGATCATTTTTAGGGTTTCAAATTCTATATAATTGAACCACGTTGTTTTATAATGTTGATTAGGTAATAGATTAAGTGAATTAAAGCATGTTTGAGGTTGGTTGATGTGATTGAGGGACAACCATTGGTTCATTTCCATAGAGTAACCAATTTTATCCATTTGGTCTAGGATTTCTATAGGCATGCCTTTTCCCCCCCTTTTTAGGGTCCTTAAAAATGAAATTGTTTAATTGAATGTTTTCCCACATGACCTTAATAATTGATTAAGCCTTATGGTAGTTTAATTCACTTGTTTGGCTTGTGATGTGAGTTGCCCATGTGAGTTTATAATTGTTAAGACTGGTAATAGTTATATTACTTGAATGTCTTGTGACATGTTTGATTCCCATGTGAGTTTTTATTTTGTTAAACGTGTAATAGTTTAAGTTTCATGTTTTGTTTTTATACTAAAATGCTTAAATACCAGGTTTTACCTAGAGACATGCTAAAATGATTATATATTGGGCTTGACCATGATTGATTGATTAAATTATTATGGTAAAGTTTATTCTATACCTTCGGGCATGATTTTTCTATGCTTGTGGGTGAGGTTTTTCTATGCATGTGGGTGAGGTTTTTCTATTCCCGTGGGGGGAGGTTTTTCTATGCCTACAGGTGAGGTTTTTTATATTCTTGAAGGAGAGGTTCAGAAATAAATATTGAAATGGATGAATTTTGACATGTCTTCCAAGACAAAGCACAATATTTGTTCACTCTTCCATTATATCTGTTTATATGGTCTTTTAGGACATCATTTGTGCTTACTTTATATGGGGGAATGACAGGCCGAGTCTAGATCTGGAGATATTTAAAATTCAATACAATTTAATTTTCTAATGAACAGGAACTAAATAAATTTAAATCAGTATTTGTAGGATTGTTTACATTTGTGTATTTCATAGTTTACAACTTTCACTTATATACAGTACCTATTGCATATACTCATAGATATATAGGAACATATCTTTTGGTGTTTTCCTTCTAATATTTATTTCTCACACCATGTTTGGGTAATGTTTTTGGCGCCCAAATATACTATATGAATGCAGGTGTTGATAAAGTAAAAATCCATTCTACATGTACTTGATATGCAGTTTAGGAGCAACAGAGCATGGGACAATGTTGAGGCTTGAAATGCTTATGAGTTTTCTTTCATATTTATGTACCATGGTATTGTATCTTATACTTTATTACAGTGTATCCTATTATGAATGATTTCTTAAAATATGTGCATTGAGATTCATATATTGTTTGTTATAACTTCTTTTTATCTCTATTATCAGTCCTCTTTTTTTACTTCGTGTGTTGGTATTTACTGCTCCCACTGTTTTTTATTATTTTTATGATGTGTTACACTTTGAAAATGAGATAATAGTTTCCCTACTATCATTAAAAGGCCTCTTATTATATTCAGAAGCTTCTGGAATTTAGGAAAATATGCTTGATGCTATGTGGCCAACCAGGTACATGGCACAAATTTAGTGGCATCCGAATTCGGGACATGACAAAGTGGTATTAGAGGAATTTTTCTTTCATTTTTCCCTAATATTTTTTAAAATTAGATAAGGATAAGAAGGAAATATATTTTGGTAATAAATTATGCCCGAAGTATCTACCCTGCGTACATGGAAAAGACAAATTTCCTCAAATTGACTTGTGATTGTTTTGGATTTTGTGTTCTTTTAGTTGATTCGATTTCACCGTTGGGTGACACACATATTGTGTACTATTATTATTGAAATTATTGGGGTTTTATTTTGTTTCAACCAAATGAGATAAGTGTATTTCATCTCAAGAATCATATAAGAACTTATTATAAATCACCTTCCATGCATTATTTCCATTCCATTTTGGAGCATCATTGATTGCAAGCTGTTATGGTAGATGTCATGTTAGATATGCATGATGTTGTGATAGGTACCAAGATAAATATACCTATTGTTGTGATAGGTTTATTAGTCGTGAAATGGTTCAAGTTATATGGACACAAAACATTATCCCCTGAGGTGTATGGGCCCTCTTTGATAAGAATTTGGTGGATCATGATTCATCATTTTGTATATAATTTTATTGTGATATATTATACTTGGGTTCAAAAATTTTATACTCGTGGAGTATGGGTCCTCTCAGATCGAAATTTTTCATACAAATGGTTGGGTTTTCTATAGAATAGGGGTTTTCTGGGAAATCTAGAGTTTCTGTCCTAAAAACACATTTTATAAGATCTGTAGTTTAGCCTAGCACGCCACATGATATTCTTGTTCAGGGAAGGAATATTTATTTTCATAAGTAAACACTATATACTATGTGTACACTTTGTGTGGTATGTGACCGTGTGTCCGACTATGTGAGAGAGAAAATGGAATAATGGTCCTGTAAAAGTATACAACCATGTAGTTTTAGTACACACAATGTATTGTTATATAGGCATACCCCATGTGAATCTGGCAGTGTAAAATTACATGGCCACGAGGGGAGACTTATGTACACACCGTGTACCATAGTAGCACGCCCTATACTTAGGGTGTTTACATGCCTAGGATGGAGGTAGTACATGACCATGTGAGAGCTTTAGGGTACACACTGTGTATGTTTTCTACACACCGTGGACCAATATTATGGTACCCATTGAGGATATTTTCTTATTTTATCTCCTTTTTTTAATTTTTTAACATTCTAATAGTCGATTATGGGTATTTTTACATGTATATCACAATGGTGAAACCCGTGGAGTGTTATGAGGAATCTTAATGGGTTTTTTTTTGGGATTTTCTATCTAAATGGAGAGGTTCATTCTCTAGTTATATTTTTAGTGGTCTACTAAGAGAGAGACCAGAGTGTGAATGATCGGTTGGTTGTTTGGACTATCCTAGTTGAGACCAATGATATGAGATGACCTATGATATATCTATCGTGAACTATGCTTTGAGGAAATTTCCATGTGATATGTATGCTTATGGAATATGGCTCATTGAGACCGGATGTTATCGAGGATCCCTTATAGGATTCCTATACTTTTTTTGACCTATAGGATCCTGAGTATGATGCCTCTATCTCTTATCTAGATACTTAGGAACCCTTGAGGGATACCTTCTCTTACATGTTGATCTAGGGAGTACCTTTGAAGATCTCCCTCTTGTGAATCATTTAGAGGACCCCTGTTAGAGGATTATTCTATTTTCAATCATTTAAGGATCCCTTGTAGGATTCTTCTTCTAATGTGATCATGATTCCTAAAGTTAAAAAACAACTATTGGGTTTCCTTTTTAAGGAAACAGGTTGGTTTAATGAGACCCTCATAGGTCTCCTTGTTTTTTAAAAAGGAACTTACATAATAAATTTACATTTCTAACAGAATATAAAAGTTTTTAAATTTGTTACATGGTTGTTGATGAGACTTGCCTATTTTACATTGAGCTGTTATTTAAAGTATTTTCCAAGTGCCTTGTATTATAGAAAGGTGATTGAGGTTATTATTGAAATTCTTTCAAATGTTTAGGCATTTGAGCCTAGTAAATCTATTTCTGCATGACCTAGTGATGGGGTCGATGATTATACTTCGTTAGAGGCTTGAATTTGGTAGGCATAACCCTTAGAGCTTGTTTTCTTGTTTTCTACTATAAGATTCTTGACGTTGGTGCTGCCTAGGTGTCCTTGTCCCCGGTAGGATGTTTGTTTTTTAAAGAGGAAACTCTTTTATGGACGAGTAATCATGGTATCTTGACCCTTAATATGATAAAAAGTATTGGGGGGAATTGTAAGTTCAGTAGGTTATACATGGATTGTGCATGGTCAGCTGCTTAGAAGGTTGTGTGAACCGATCCTTCCTTATGTGATGGGTGTCTTAGTACATCATCATCTATGTAAATGGTTGTGTAAATGATGTTATTTTGAGACATTTCTTATGTGGTCCATTTGGAACTAGGATGGGTGGAAAAACTGTGAATAATATACATAATGTTCCATTTACCCTTGTTAACTTGGGCTGGTATAGGTTGACACATGCAGTACCCATTGAGTGTCAAATGCTAAAATGAGCCATTGAGTTCAGTTTAATCATTGATATTTTATCTATTTTGTATTTTCTCAAGTTATCTCCAGAGTAGAGTGAATCAAGAATTATGGATCCAAGTTCTTCCCACTAATTGGGAGGACTTTCTATGAAAAATGTGGTTTGACACACCAGTCAGTTTAATTTTGGTTTTCATTCCAAGTGATGTGACATAATGATCATGGTTTTTGGAACACCACTCATGTGTTTAAATTGGTTTTGAACTAGAGTTTTTGATAACTACTGGTCATTCTTCATGACATTTAGGACACTCCTAATTTGATAATTTCACATTGGTTCTATGTAAATGTTTCTTCAAGATAGAAAGATCACAATCAATGACCATTTATAAATAGTAAATTCTACTTCAATTCCTTTGAGGATTGGAAGTCTTGTATCATGTTGATGTTTTCATGAAAACACGATGGTCTTTGATTTTGGATATGAGTGCAGCCCTTGTGGGGCACAGATGATCACGAATGGACCTCAGTGGTTATGCATAAGCTATCACCAAAATACCATGGGATAAAGTCATTTTGGTTGGTTAAATGACAATTTGTCGACAAGGGAAGCTGAGTTTCATTCAGGAGGTCAACCATTAGGGGTTCAAATATCCTTTTAGGGTGATCCTTGAAATCATCTTAGTGTACTCTTTCTTAAGAGACAATAAATTACCCTATCTTGACGTCATACTAAATGCACTAAGATATCATAGGTTATACATTGTTCTATAGTCGAGAGTCATTGGGCTATTTCATGATATTTTATGTGTTTTGCGCTGATGCATGGTTTTAAATGAGGCTTGGATAATCATGAGTGATCTTTGGGTTCTCATTTAGGATCTCCTTGAAAATACTTTGGATACTTACTGATTTCTTTGACATGACTTCCCCATGGATGCCACTCTGGGTTCGATCAATGTTCTTATGTAGAATTTTGGCCTTGTACCAAAGTCTCACTTGTAACACAGAGTATGGTCCACCTTGGTGAGTTCCATGGACTCTGGTTTGATGAATATGAGTTTATCTTAGACTTATAGTCAGGCTCAGATGTGATGCTTTAAAAATGGGTAATGATCCTAGTGGGATAGATCTGGATTACACTTTTCCTCTTACTACTACAAGATCTTCTTAAATAATCAGGGGATGGTTTGACAATGGATCATAACTAAGAGATAGGTATGGTCTATGATTGATGGGTTTGTTTTGGATTCATAGTGACTTGGTAGCAGGCATTGTGTTTCTATTAGAATACCCTAACCTCCGAAGCCTTGTGCTTATGAGATAAGTCATTTAGTGATTGTTTGACTTATTATCCTTCGTGTTACTCATATATAGTTTGAGTGAACAGTTTTAACACTCATCAAATCTAAGGTGGGTGTGATGTGGAAATCCAAAATGTATATTGATGGAATATTTCATGATCATTTTTGGTAAGGTCGATCGGTTTTCGACCGTTCTTTACTATGAGGTCACTGAAAAGACTTCAATTGTGTTTGGGTTCGCACAATTAAAGGAAAACACACTAGTAGAATCGTTGTAACACTTAGTGGTGTGCTTTTTGGGGGTTTTTTGACAGAGGAGGTGTTTTGGTAATGATTTTTTCTGGTTTATTCTTGAAAAACACGTGAAGGTTGCATTTTTCCTAGTGATCAAGGAAACATTTAGAGTTTATGAGCTTAGGAGGGTGTGTATCCATGAGATTGTACAACTACATTGGGTTCAAAATTCTATCATTTTAGATATGAAAAACCGTTTTACTTTTCGATTCTTGAAAGGTAGATAGAGGTCATTGGTTACACAAGTTCTTCTAAGCACGAAATTCCACCCTCAGATAAATAGTTATTCATAGCGCACGATTCTGGTGCTTGAGGACATGCTTCCAGAATGAATCCCGGATTTCGAGGGTTCTTTAGAGAAATACAAACCCCTAGTTGAGTTCTCCTATGATAATATCTTCCACAATACTTTCATATGGTGCCTTATGAGGCATTTTATGGTAGACCATGCTGATCACCCATGTGGTGGCTGGAGGTAGGAGAGGCAGATATGCTTGGACCTCGTCTTCTCCAGGAGGCAACTGAATAAATTTAGGTGATTCTAAAGTGGATGAATGATACATAGTCTTGTTAGAAATATTTGTTGATCACCATAGATGACCTCTTGAGTTGGACTTCAAGAATCAGGTTTTCCTTTGTGTTTCCCTAAGGTTGGGACACAAGAGGATTAAGAGACAAGGTAAGCTTTTACCGAGATACATCGGGCTATTTGAGACTCTATAAAAAGTTGGGTCGGTTGCATATCGGTTGCAGTTACCTCAGAGGTACCGAGATATGCATGAAGTATTCCACATTATTTAGTTTCGATGTTACTTTTCAGACATGTCTAATGATTTTCAACCCAAGGAGGTTGAGTTAGAGATAGATGTGTCTGTTAAGGATCATACTATTCAAATTGTGGATCTTAGCATAAAGCTTCTCCATGGACGGTATGTTACTTTCGTATGGGTGTTATGACTGCACAGCTGAGTTCAGGACGATACCAGGGAGGGGAAGGCTGATGTATGATTTCAATGGCCAGATTTGTTTATAGATATTTCTTTATCACCCTTGGAAGGGAAATTTGGGGACAAATTGCTTTAATGCGGGGGGGGGGGGGGGGAGTTTGTAAGAACCTGATTCTTCCTTTGAGGTATGATTATTTCCTTTTATGTTTTCATTTAAGAAATATATGTAGAAAAAGAGGTTAAGGGATGAATTCCGGACAACTTCACAACATGACTGAAGGTTTCATGTCGTGTAATCTTAGTAAACACCATGTATTAACATCATAAAGACCTTTTACTAACATGGAATAGGATTTCTGATGAAAAGAGGGTATGGTATATACACGCCATATATTTTGATATAAATGGTGTGCACTTATTGTTTTTTTAGACAAAATGTGCAATAGCCTCATTTTCAAAAAATGGATATATCTCCCGATATAGGTTTGCGAACTGCAGTGCCGAAGGTCATTTCTGTTCCCAAATATCTATATAAACTCTGATTTGATCACCATCACAGGCATTTGAACCCAATCGGTAAGCTATAAATTCATATTGAGTCATTATTCATTATTTATTCTCTCAAAATAGTTATCGAGGCTTGAGTTTTTATGCTCCTTTTCAAGATATACTCTATCATTTGCTGAATTAGAGGTAAACGTTAGATGATGAGAGTCGTATGTGTATGAGGTAGGTGGTCTTGTGCCTTTTGATAATGTTTTTTTTATATGTTCCAGAGTTCAGTGCACCCATGTTTAGGGTGTCACTTTTACAAAACTACCCCATGTTATTGATTAATGTTTATTAATTAATTGATTAAGTGAATTAAAGTATGTCTGAGGTTGATTTATGTGATTTAGGGCCACTCGTTATTGTATTTCCCTTAGATAACCAAAGTTTTTTAGTTTGGCCAAGGATGTCTATGGGAATGAATTTGTGTCCCTTTTTAGTATAGTCAGATATGAAATTGGGTAATTAAATGTTTTCCCATGCGAGATAAATAATTTTTTATGACTTGTGATAGTTTAATTCACTTCTTAGGCATGTGATGTGAATTTCCCATGTGATTTTAGAATTGTTAAGCCTGGTAATAGTTAGATTACTTAAAGGTCTTGTGACATTTTTGATGACCATATATGTTTTTTTATTTTTTTTAACCATATAATAGTGTAAATTACACGTTTTTCTATAGTGAAATGATTATATACTATATTTTACCCTTAAACATGCTGAAATTATTTTATACTGGGCTTGGCCATGATTAATTGATGAAATGCCTGTGGGTTAGTTTTTTTATGTATGCGGGAAACATTTTTTTATACCTACAGGTGATGTTTTTTATGCATGCGATTGAGGTTTTTCTATGCCTGTGGGAGAGGTTTTTCTATGCCTATCAGTGAGGTTTTACTATGCCTATCAGTGAGGTTTTTCTATGCCTATTAGTGAGGTTTTTCTATGCCCATGGCTGATGTTGTTTCTATGCCTGAGGGAATGGTTCTAAACTAAATATTGAAATGAATGACTTTTGATGCGTCTGCCAAGCCAAAGAACAAGCTTAGATTCACTCTTCCCTTATATATATTTAGATGGTATTTTGAGACATCGGTTGTGGTTACTTTATACTGGGGATTAATGTGTAGAGGTTGTATCTCGAGATAATTATAATTCAATACAATTGAATTGTCTAATGAACATGAACTTAATAAATAAAAATCAGTACTTCTAGGATTGTTCACTTTTGAGTAGTTCATACTTTATTTCATTCAATTTTTTACACTACCTATTTCATATACTGATAGAATGATAGGAACATATATTTTGTTGGTTTCCTAATGTGATTTATTTCCCACACCCTTTTTGGGTCATGTTTTTGGGCCCAAACTGATTATATGATTTTATGTGTCGATAAGGGAAATCACCCTTCTATAGATACTTGATATGGTTTTTAAGAGTAGGAGAGCATGGGACCAAGACGAGCCTTGCGATACTTCTGAGTTTTATTCTTTATTTAATTTCCTTGGTATTGTATCTTGTACTTGATTGCAGTGTATCCTATTATGGATTATGTCATAGAGCATGTGACATAAAGTATCATCTATTTTATGTTATGACTTCTGGTTATCTCTATTATCAGTCCTCCAATGTTTACTTCAGATTTTGGTATTTACTACTTCCGCTATTGTATATTATTGTTCTTGTTATGTTACACACTAACAATAACGACAAAGTTTCCCCACTATCATTACTAGTTCCTCACTACTAGTCAGTAGCCTCTGGCGTTTCGAGAAATGCGCTTTAGGCCATATGGCCAACCGGGTATGGGGCACCAATTGGGTGACATCTGGATCCAAGACGTTACAAAAATTGACCTACCAATTTGTAAAAAACCCATTTTATTGACATATTTATACCCTTATTACCTTAAAATAAATTTTTATGTGTTTTTGGGAAACATTTTCATGAAATAGACCTATATAATAAGTTATGTAAAAAAAGACAAAAAGGGGACCTTGTTTTTAATATCTATAAAGCTCTGAGATAGCGACAAAAACAACCTAGATTCAGTTATGGATTTTATTTTGAAATAAAAAAGAGTTTTTGTTATCATAATAATTTATTTTAATTTTTTAGATATGAAACAATTACTTTAAATGCTTAAGAGATGCAATCATAATAATTATTTATTTAATAACTAAATAAATAAATGATATTAAAAATATTACAAGGGTGGTAAATTTAATGAAGTGTTGTGTAAAATTGATTTTTTAGATCAATATATCATCTTAATTAGGGGTGAAAATAATATATTCTAATTCCATAACTTTCTTGATGTTTTAAAATTGTAATTAAATGAATAAATTCAAATTTACCATTAAATTTATATAATAATAAATATTATTTTATTAAATTATTTAAAATTAATTAAAATCCAATATAATTCCATGTAATTTTTAAATGTTAATAAATATAAACTATGTACCATTAATGGATCAATTTTTCTATTATAATTACTATAATGACCCGTAAAATAGTAAAAACACTGTTAGCGTGATTAAGGTTAAAACACTTTTTCCACGTATCATGTGTTTGTGTTAAAAATAACTATCATCACACATCCCATTTTAATTTTATAATTTAGAAATAATATTTTTAGATAGTGGTTAAAAATTATATAATGAATAAAATTTAATTTTATTCATAAAGAATAAATTACCTTGGATTAAAAAAACTAACTACCATAGTGAAAACCCAAAATGTTAAAAATAAGGAAAAATAGATGTTAATGAGAAAAATGTAAAAAACATGTCTTTAATTATGTGTTTGAGGTTTTTATTGACCATATAATACCTAAAACCTTTAAATATTAATTTTAGAGCCACTTTGGGTAAGGGGACCTCCCAATAGTGAATAATTTTAGGTATTTACAAAAACGCCACTTCTCCTCAACTATAAAATAGAACTCAATCCTCTAACATATTCACACCTCTCAACCCATTTTGATCGACAAAAAACTACAAAAATAACTTCCCAAAATCCCTCATCGCATCCTATAATCCTTATTTTTTTGAAAAAACCATTTTAAGAAGGATTTTGAGTAAACTAATAGAGGATACCCAATGAATAGGCGACGTTCTTCAATGAGAATTTTTATTTTATTTCATTTACTTCCTACATAAAGTATTTTAAAACCATGATTATATAATAACATAAATATTTTCCATATAATAATTTTTTAATAATAATTTTGTGACCTATAACCATATGCAATTCCATTAAATGGGTTATGAAATCAATGTTCTTGTGTACAATAGACTACTATCTCGCGAACCAACGTCATTAGTTTTTTCATTACCACCTATCAAGGTTTAATATTATGATGGGTATAAAGTATATATATGATAATTATACCATAAATATACCTATGGATTCATTATATTATATCTAACATTTTTACATTCATCCAATAGGATATATGATAACATCATTCAAGTGTGTGATGGACTACCACCTCATAAAGCGATGTTATTCGTCTTTCACAAATTCTTTTCATGGAAGGTGATAAGGGTATCATTATTGATTATGTGTGATATAAATGACATATTTATGATATTTATTACATATTTATAATTTCTAAATATAATATATATCATTTTATTTCTTACCTATTCACTAAATTAATGATGTTAACGTCGTTACCATACGTATGGAATACTACCTTCACAAAATGACGTGGCTCTATTTTTATCACCACACCACATGGATGATATATATAATTATATTTAAAGAAATGATATTATATTAATGATATTATTATAATTATTTATAGATACATATTACTTACCACATTTCAATAATGATCATCTAAAAATGAAAACATTACTAATTTGTACGTATCTCCTATCATCTCCATGATGGTAACATACTTCATTTTTCAAAAAAAAATATTGATCATAAAAGAAAAATTTATACGTAAATAAGATAATATATCATTATTATTATTCTTTATATGATGTAACTATGTAATATGTGTGAGTAATGGATCTTTAATGACAAAACATGCACAAGAAAACAAGTAAATTAACACACAAAACAATAAAATATTATTAATGAATGAGTAATATGATATTATAAAGGGATTATATAGGATATTATAAATTTTAATATGGTTCTATAAGAAGTTAATAACATGTTTAAAAAACTACAAAAGTTTTTAAATTACTCACAACCAAAATGAAGTGTGAGATAAGGTATTTTGCCTCAATTTACATTCCATCGAGACTTATTTGTTATAATGTACCAAGTCACATTTATATGTTGTATATACTACCCATTTTACATGTAATATCATGAATACATCATTATTCATTTATGTTTAAATTTTAATTATTTTATCCAAGAGGGTTTGAATTAAAAATCACGAATTGGAAAAAGTTATTATACAATCTCACTTTCTTTTATGATTGTTAACATTCTCTTAAAACAATCACATTGTTATGACCATTTTTCATTGGAAATTACATTTATCATTAATATCCATATTATTAGGTGATGGAAATGATTATTTTTTAAATGTTATACTATTATTAAATTTGGTGTTTACGTCTAATTATATATAATTATCTTTTTAAATATTTATTAATTTGTATCCCTTACTCAATACAGGTAAATTATTAAAAGAAACATTTTTTATTAATTAAATATATAATGTGAAATATTATGAAATATTTTAACTTTAATTAAATGGTTTGTGGAATATATATTAAATTACCCTTGATGCACCAGTAGTCTGATGAGACAAATTATTTGGCCAACTTATATGGGTTTTTACCAAGTATGATTTTAATCATTTTGTGAAAGGTATTGATAGTAAATGTATCATGTTCCTAGGAAACCAAAAATTTGATAAATAAAATTTAAATTCATTTAGAATTTAGTTATTATATTCAATGATATTTCCACAATGTTATTATCTCTTGATACATGTCTTTCTTAGTTTATTGATTAAGTGGAATGTGATTTCAGTTATATAACTTGTCATATTGATTTTTCCTTATCCTGTTATTCATATGGAATTTGTTCTTAGTTATTAATATTGAAATATTAATTATTCTTATTGATTCATGATATATTACACTATATTTAACTCTTACTGAGAATTTGATATCAACCTTATTTTGTTTCCTTTACATAGGAAATGGGGAAGAATTCTTGGAATGAATTTTCTTTGATGCAGTTCATTTTCTATTATTATGTATTTCATTTTATATTATATTCCAAATTTTAAATGGATATCAGGTATATATCTGGTTATCCAAAACTAATAAATTGTATATTCATTTGGGATTTTCTTATTTTATTTATTCCAGTTAAATAAAGTAATTCACTAGCTCTAGGATACTGGGGTCAGGGACATTGCAGTTGATATCAGAGGAAGTTTATAAGAAACTATAGAAACTATATTTAGGAAAACATAGATTAGGAAACATAATACTATGACAAAATTTTATGATATGTATATAATAACATCCCAATTTTTGGGTAAGGTTGATATTATGTTGGTTTTTCCAGAAATAAATCCCTATTTAGATACTACAAATGGACGTGGTTCTATAACATTAGTACCTAGGGATAATAAATATGAAAAAGGCCTATTGTGAATGAGTTAAGAATTACCTGGTACAAGAAAATGGGCCTTATTGTGCTCCAAGTTTGAATCTCCTAGGGTATATTCTTAGGATATTCCACATTTTCTTTACAAACCACTACTAAGGAGTTTATAGTAATGATATCTATAAAGAAACCATGTTTATGATTATGAGATTAGCTACTCATATATTTTTCAGTTTGTGTTATTTATATCCCTAGTTTTGGGATTATAAATTTATTTTATAATGATATGATCTAATCTAGTGTATGTTTTCATTTAGAAATGTATCCTATAAAAAATAATGGGAACCTCACTAATGCATGTGATCCAAAGAGTTAGAATGATCATGTATTTTTTTGGCTTAAGAAAATATTTCCAAGGGAACTATTCTACCAAAAAATATCCATATATGAGGAAACAGTATCATATGATAAATAGCTAAAAAAATTATTATCTAAGTATTATAGTTCTGAATGAAATAAATATAATAATAGGATGATATTGAAAATGATGAATAAAGTGAATAACTGAAAGAAAGATTTTTCAAAAATATGTATATGTGAAAGGAAATACCTTGGTACATGATTAAAAGAAAAATGAGCTTGTTTAATATGAGAATAAAAAGTCTAAAAATAGCACGATTCAAGGGAAATAAAATGTTTTTCAATGTTAAATGATTTAACTATAAAGAAATAGGGAACTACAAAAATGAATTCCCCTAGAATCAAAGGAATATACCTGAAAATAAGCTAATGGAACATGTTCAAGCTTTTCAATTACTGAATATGAATAAAAAGGATTAATGTGATCATGTTTAGATCTAATAATTACGTCATTTTAGTATTTTATCAATGATATCCAGGTTACAATAATTGTGGAATGTATAAGGGTTCTCATGCAATAGCTTTTTATTAAGTATTTCAAAGTACATGTTAAATGACACTGATGACCAAGAAAATTGATTAATTAGAAAGTAGAACACTGGGAAAAAACATGATTGGGGTATGTATGACCATTAATATATTCCTAATGTTGAGATTGTGATGTTGGGATAAATAGATGATTAATTTGGATAAATTAATTTGGATAGTACAAACAACTTTGGAACTGATTAATGATTTTTTGAAGAAGTAGTTTATGCTATTATTGACAGTGTTACAATTTTTTTTGGATCTAAGTAATACATCCAATAATATATATTTTGGAATAATGCGTGTTCTCTATATGGTTTTATGGTAGTTAAGCTCATAACCATGTTTCAAGAGAATTATTAATGAAGATATTAACAGGATTGGTATGTGATGATTAAGAGCCACTTTATTTTTTTGGGGAATATAATGTTGATTTAGTGACCTTGCCTCTAAATTTGGTAAGACATTTTTTGGATGATCATTATGGTTAACTATTTATGGAATGGATTAATATGAACTTTAGGTTTTATTGGATAAATTTTCCTAAAAAAATTTGTTTTAGTAAAGGAAATAGGAATATATTATTACTCTTTTATGGATTTTATGACCCGTTAAAGGGTAATTTTAGTTATTCATTAATGAAATGTCATTTTTTGATATTAATTTTCTGGATTAAGCGATTAATTGGAAATTGATCAAAACACAACCAAAATATGAAATTGTCCTTATGAAATAAAAATGTATCATGTAAGTGAATTTAAATATAACATAGACAGTAAAATAATTCCTCAAATATAGTAAAAAGATCAATATTTTATTCATATTATCAATATATCAGATGATATAAATGACTCATTTTATACTTATTTGTTCTATAATTTTTAGCCATTAAACTTCTCTAGATCACCCACTTGACTGTGATCAATGATCTCTATCACTCTCTGTTAATCCTTGGTCCTTATTATTCTTCTCTATGGCCAAGATTTCATTTCTAGACATGTTATCATGCATGGAAACATAGTTATTTGATTATTCCAGATGACCCTTTCTAATTCCATTTCCCTCTTATTTAAAAGGATATTTTATTGACCCATTTACGATGTTTTTTTTGAAATGGTATTTAAAAATGTTAAACACTTGATTACTGAGACCATGTTGAAATTATGTTGAAAAAAATATATTTTACGATGAGGATAATATAACAACCAAAGTTATTATAATATATATCCTTTAGAATAAATTTAGTTTCTTTAATAGATCTAATTATAAAAAACATATATTTTTACCAAACAATAATATATATTACCATTATTATTTAATATGAAAATTATCACCTATGTATTGGAATGATGGTAAAGAATATAATTAACTAAATAATGAAAATATTTAATTTACACATGTAAAAGTTTTATCAATTTATAATAAATAAGAATTATTTGGAAGAAAAAGAAATGATTTTAGAAAATTTGTATTTTTCAAAAAGACGGTGTAGTCACGCTTTTCACACATAATTAAAAATTAAAAATTAAAACTTATAGAAAATTTAATTGAAAAATAAACTTTATTTTTAATTTCATCATATTAAAATTAAATTATGATGATATTTTTTGTGTTTTTCTAAAAAGATTCATTTTTGATGAATAGTGAAAAACACTGCATTTTAACTGAACATAACATTTTCATTTAAATAATTTATAATGTTAAATTATATTTTTAATTGGTTTTAATGTAAACATTAGTTCAATATTATATCTTTAATCTAATTTATGTTCTTTGAATTAGTTTCATATGAATTTTGGATATAAAAACGTTTTAAGATTATGAACATTTTCCCTTAAAAAATCCTCATTCTCGTCACGTATGTGGGATAAATTTTAAAATAAAATTTTCACCTATTTGAATTGATCTATAAAAAATGGATTCCACATTTTGAATCATAAAAATTCAAAATTTATAATAATTTTGAATTAATTTTTGACCAAAATGAATAGTGAAAGGAGTAAAAATCAAATACTACGGTTAAGGTAAACATGGTTTTACTAGGGTTTAAATTAAAAATATGAGGGTTAAAATGACTTAAAAATTTGTAAATACCCCATTATATAGAAATTTTTAAAAACTTATTACCATAGGATCTATTTATATTAATATTTAGTACACTTTTCCATGAAAGTGACCTATATAATAGGTTAAGTAAAGAAAAAGATAAAAAGGGAACCTTCCTTGTTTTTAATAACTATAATGCTTAGAGGTAAGAAAAAAACAAAATAAGTTTGGTTATAGATATTATATTGAAATAAAAATGATACATTGTTATCATAAAAATTTATTTTAATTTTCTAGAGATGAAATAATTACATTAAATGCATAAGAAATTACAATGCATTAATTATTTAGTTAACAATTTATTAAATTAATGATACTGAAAAAAGTTAAAGTGATGTAAATAGAATTAATTATTATTTTTTATTGATTTTTATGATCATATATCTTCTTAAACTATATTGAAAATAATATATTATAATTCCACTATTTTAATCATATTTTTAAATCCAAATTAAATTAATAATGTTAAAATTAACATTAATGTTATTTAATAATAAATGATATTTACTAAATGATTTAAAATTACTATAAATCCTATATTATTCCAAGTAAGTTCTAAATGTTAAAATATATAATCCATTTCCCATAAATGGACCAATTTTTCTATTATTATGACTATATTGACCATAAAATAGTAAAAATATAGTAAACATGGTTAAGGTTAAAACAATATTTTTTGCACGTTACATGTGATTTTGTTAAAAATAATTTCCAACACACATAATAATTTTATTTTATAAATTAGATATAATATTTCAAAAGATTGTTTAAAAATTATCTATTAATTATCCTTTTATTTTAGTTTTAAATAATAAATTACCTATATTAAAATGACTAGTTACCAAAATAAAAATCCAAAATAGTTAAAATAAGGAAAGCTATATGTTAGTGGGAAAAATGTTTAAAAAATATGTTTATTTGTGTTTTTGAGTTATGGATGGACCATATAATCCCCACAACTTTATTTATTAATTTTTATCTACTTGGGGTATGGGAGACCTTCCAATAGTGAATACTTTTGGGTATTTACAATAATTTCACCCCTCCTCAACTATGAAAGTGCACTCACTCCCCTCAATTCTTAACGCATATCAAGAAATTTGGATCAACCAAACCTTAAAAAATCACTTAAAAATTCCCCTCCTCTCAAAATAGAATCATTATTTTAGTCATAAATCCAACCAAGGAATATTTTTTTTGTAAACCGAAGAAGAATACCTGAATATAAGGTAATGTTCATCAATGATAATTTTAATTTTATTTCTTTCTAAACCTCCTTAAAATATATTAAACAATGATGATATAATAACATCAGTATATTCCATATACTGGGATTTATTTATAATTTGTTCATTACCTAAAACCATCACCACTTCTATCAAATGGGTCACAAAATCTTTATTCATGTGTATAGCAGACTACTGCCTCACGAACCGATGTTGTTTGTTTTTTCATTACCAGATTAAGTGGTTTGGTTTTATTATGGATATAAAGTATATATTTGATAATTATAGAATAATTATTCTTCATGATTCATTATATTATATATATCATTTTACTTTCCATCTTGTAGGAGATATGATAATGTCTCTCATTTGTACGGAGGACTACCGCCTCATGAAGCGATGTGATTCACCTTTCACTAACACTTTGAATGAAATGTGATAAGGGTATATTAAAGTATTATATGTTATATAAATAGACTAATTATTATATTCACGAAATGTTTATCTTTATTTAAATTAAATATATCTCACTTTCATTCATACCTTTTCACTAAATGATATTCGGAAACGTTGTTTGTGTATGTGTGGACTACTACCTTCCCAAAATGATGTGACTCTATTTTCATCATCACACCACATGAATGATATATATAATTATATTTAATGAAATAATAATTTATTTATAATATTAAAACTTTTATTTAAAGATAATATATTACTTACTTTTTTTCTATAATGGTCATTGAAAAATGGTAATGTTACACATGCATATGTACGACCTACCATATCTATGATCATAAGATACTTCATCTCAAAAAACCATAAGTAATGATTATTCATAAAAGTATAATCTATTTATAAATATGATGAATATATATCTATTATTGTTTATATATACTGAAACAATGTAATATGAGTGATAACCAGATCTTTAATAAGAAAACATCCATGAGAAAACAAGGAAATTAACACCCAAAAAATGACAGATTAGTAACAAACAGGTAATACTATGTTATAATATGATCATATATGATATTATAAATATAATTATGCTTATTTTATAAGTTAATAATCTATTTAAAACCATTATACATGAGGTTAATGTTTTTACAAAAAAAAATAAGTGAGTGGTAAGGGATGTTGTCTCAATTTACATTCCATCGACACTTATTTTTTATTATGCACCAATTCACCATTATGTGGTGTGTATACTTTCTATTTTACATATATTATCATGAATATTTCATTATTCATGTATTTTATGTTTTAATTCAAATTATTTCATCTAATGGGATTTTACTAGAAAATAAACAAGTTGTAAAACTTAGTATGCAATTTCATTTTCTTTTGTGATTGTTGACTTTCTCTTGAAATAATCACTTTCTTATAATCCTTTGTCATTATAAATAACATTTATATTAAATATTACTATTATTGTAGAGATGGATATGATTATTTCCCAATATTTATACCATTTTTATATATGTTTTTTACTTTGAATGTTTTTTTATTAACTGCGGAAATAATGATAAATTTGTATTCTTTACTCAATACATATACTCTATGATAAGTCACATTATTTATTAAAAATATATATTATTTAAATAGGAATAATTATTTTGATATTCATGACACAGGTTGGAGAGATTTTATATAATTCCCCTTGATGGATCGGTAGTCTCGTGAGACAAATCAGTTGGCCATATCAAATGGGTTTTTTACCCATTATGTTTTAAACCATCTTTTGAAAGGTCTTATTGATAAAAGTATCACGTACCTCTAATACATGAAATACAATAATTAATAATTTCATTCATTAAAATTTTAATTATTATCAATAATATTTTCAAAATGATATTATCTTTAGATGCATTTAATTCCCAGTTTATTGATTAAATGACATGTGTTTTCACTTATTTACCATGCCATGCTAATTATGCCTTATCCAGTTATTTATGTGGAATGTGTTTATAGTTATTTACCTTAATATATTTATTATTCTTATTTCTTCATGATATGTTACACTGTAAATAACCCTTACTGATAAATAGATCTCATCCTTATTTTGTTTTATTTCAGAGGGATATAAAGAAGAAATCTTGGAATGAGTATTCAAGGATGTAGTTCATTTTATATTTTTATGTATTATGTTTTATTTTCCATATCAAATGTAAAATGGGTATCATATATATATTTGGTTCTCTAATACTACTAAAATAATTGGTTCTTCAGGATTCAAACCATTGTAACTATTCCAATCTGATAAAGTAAAGAAGAATCTCTGAGCAACTTGGATCAGGGTAATTACATCCATGACTTCTACAATACATGTTATGATCCTCCTCATTGCATTATAAAAATAATAAATATAATAATTCAATGATCAAGGGGAATTTCCATCATTATATAGTTATTTTTCATTGTCCAATAAATCCATAAGAACATTCTCATTTCAATTCACATAATGTTGTCCAAAACACCTTATATGACATTAAATATCATGTTCCAACACCTCAACCCACTATGGACAATTCCTTCATCAAATCACCAAGCATTGTGTCCTTACATTTAAAATTTATTATAGTATGAAATAAATTCCATGATAATTTTCTCTCTCATACACTTGAACCAACATAACATAATTATTCCACATAATGTCCAACTCACTATTTTACTTCTCCCAAACACCACTGAATGGGACATATAAATCAATATAATTTAAAATATAAACCTATAATGTTTAAAATATAAATTTCACTATATATAGATAACCTATAAAATAGTTGAAACACTAATTCACTTGTTGTTTTATGACCCACCATTGCACATCCGGCATCAAAATACGTCTGGTTAGTAAATTTATCTCTAAACATCTTCTAGTATTCACTAGGTTTATTATTTCTTTCTCATACCTTTACTAAATCTGTAATAATCAATATATACCACATCATAAATCCATCATATAAGAAATTATCAGAACACTCTACTATTCTCATGACAATAATAAATAATATATACCCCATAAAATATCAATGGAAGTTATACTTATCATGACACTAAAATATTATTTTTCCATTTATTACTCTTTACTATTCTTATAATAAAAGTCAATGTAAATTTTCCTCCATCGATTGTTTATTTCACCATATTTTACAAAATTAATTAACCATTAATTTTTTAGAAATATCACACACAACCAACTCGTTGAAATATTCTCACTCATTGAATTTTGTATTAAATAATACTATAAATATATATTTTAATTTCCAAGACCTTATTCCATGATCATAAATAGATTTATGATTCGTTCAAAAAAATATTCTTTAATTGAGTAATTATGTATGGTCTTTTTATTTATGTTTATTGGATCAATCTCCCCCACTTTGTCTATATAATGAATAGGAGTATCATTATTAAATGGGTTTATTTATGTTCTCCAAAATTATATATGTGTTATCCCCTTTAAAAAATGTGGGTACTTTTATCAACTATAATCCTCATTCTTCAATATATTTCTTGCCCAAGATTTTTCTATATGTTATCTATTAGAATCTCATTTGGATAAAGTAAATCACTACGAATTATAAAACAATGAATCGTAGAGATAATATTTCTCATCTAAAATGGTATTGAACTTCTTGAAATATTACATTATTCTTGAATGGTGTCATAGGGGTTCGTTATTGGATAGAGGATTGTAGATTTATTTAAAGGTGATACTTAATTTTTATTGGACATGTTGTGGAATGGAATGAAGCATTGTATTGGGATGAATTTTCTGTATGAGTAATTTTTTTAGATTGGTATTATATTTCATGAAGATTTAAATCTTGGTATGTTTTTTGTATTTATAAACAATGTAATAGATGTTATATTTTAGTGTCACTCTATATCGTGTGGAAGGATAGTTACAGCATGATGGTTTCTGATTGTATCATGACATCATTTGGGTTTAATATATGTGATTTGGGTTTGGTGTGTGTAACCCTTAGGTTATCTATGTGATGTAATTTTTTTCATTATTAGTCTCATCTATGGAATATAAATCCTTGAATATTTCTTTTATAATGTGGTTAATAGGTTAATCCTATATAGATTCCTCTATGTTAGTCTGTAACGCCCCGACCCCAGTTACCCAGAGTCGGTGCATAATTACATAACATTGGCATGATCACAAGAAAGATCAAATCTCGAAAGTCCGATTGGTTTAGTATCCTTGGAATCACTAGATATATTCTAAAAGTTTTACATTACATCATGAAGTGAAAAACTACTACAAAAACATATTGTCTCCATAATCCACACTATTATCCCCTCATAATATCCCTGTAGGTCATTCATAATTTACTTCTTCACATCCTGGGAAAAATAAAACATAGAAAAGAGGTGAGCTCAAATGCCTAGTAAGGATAACAATATAGCATAAACTTTAATAAATAAGAATAAACATTTAAGGTAGTGTATAACTAAAACAAAAGCCTTTTAAACTTGAACATCAACATAGTATGGAGAAATAAAATGAAAAAATTCCATTTACACATTCACATGTATATTCTACTAATCGAATAATCACATGCAATATCAATAACTGCTTTCATAATGATGGAATACATAATGCCAGACTATCATCACCACATAGCCAAGGCCTCGTTCCAAGACTACAAATAAATTTTGTCAAGGACTTGTTTCAAGACACTAGTTTGTCTCATGAGACCTACCGATGCATCGAGGAGCTATAACGGTCTCCACCCGTCACATATTAAGTCCAATGAATTCCCATATGAAAAGGTTTAAACGTAACATAAACATTCGTATTAAAACATGCAGAAGAAATGTAAATACTTAATCCATAAACCATGAATGTTATAATAATAACACATACACAGTCAAACATATCACAAAACCTTAAATACAATATAGAAGTTTTGTTTCATAATAAATCAACCTTAAATAAGCGTAAAATCCATCAAAGGATGTTGACATAGATGAAATCAAAACTCTTTTTAGAGAAATATATCTTTCTATTTTGAAATCATTTAAGAGTCATATATTTATAAAATAAAACATTTTCTTTGAAAATATTCTTATAAGCTTGTAAGGGACGCTTCGACGATTTTATAACGGCGGAAAATAGCCACACCTGCAGTATAAGTTAAAAAAACATTCTTACCTTAATTTTGTCGAAAAGGTTAAAAAGCACCTTGTTTGGAAAACGACGGAAAGACTCCTTTATAAACCTCTTATAAAAATTCAAACAAGGGTATAAATTACTTTTACCCATATTCTAGTAAATAGTAAAAATGTTTTGAAATTCATTTTTAAGAAACATGGATGTTGATGATAAAGAGATCCCAGTAGATTATTACGTATAAACAACCTCAGATAATGATGAGATTGCGAAATAAACCCTTACCTTGTACTTTTCCTTGGTTGAGGGTAGGTTACCCTCCTGTATAATGGTGAAATAATTGTTATTAAATTATACAAGAATCATATATATTAATATTATTTCATATATGATCTTTTAACATTGCTTTGTTAATAATATTTTAGAAATATCATCGTTTCGGGTGTTAACTTACTCATTTTCTTTTATATGTTTTGTTGTGTAAGCCATGTTTTTCATGGATAGGTTGTATCTTAATAATATACAGAATGATATCAAGTCCTTAGATACTATTATTAATCATCAAATGAGAATTATACTTGAATGGATATGATGGAGAATGAATCTCATCGCGTTCGTGGAGACGGTAGTCCGTACGTACGCACGTGCGACAATATCATTCTTTTTATATTAAAATAATATATAATTGGATGGTATACAGAATCATTATCATGTTATTTTTATTATTTAAATGAGTTACACATCATTATTATACCCATCCAAATAATAATTTATTGAATAACAATTACACCACGACGTGGAGACGGTAAGCCGTACGTACGCACGTATGGTGACATGTTATTCAAAGGATGGATAGAATACTGAATATGGTTGTACCATATTTATAATAACATCACAATATATATATGATACTGGAGTTATTATTTTAGAATGGTAATAACAAAGAAGGAAGAAGTGGAAGAAGAAATCAATTTGAAAAAGGGTGGTGAAAACATTACCTCTTCTTCGGGTTCTTCCTTTTGATTTGTTCAAAAGGGCTGTTAGGTTGGATTTATGACTAAAGGAGGCCACTATGATGAATTGAGTGATGTTGACAGAGTATTTCGGCAGAGTTTGGCCAAGCCAAAAGGCTTTTATGGTGTGAGTTAATGAGAAGGGAGAGTGCCCTTTTATAAGAGGGGTGAGGGGCACCTTTGCCAGAGCTAGAAATATTATTTTATAATAAATTCATATTCGGTTTCTAATGGATATAAAGTAGATTATTTAGAGTTAATGTGGCGATAGGTAGAAAACCTCTCAACCAATAGAATTTAGATAGGTTTGGGTTACTATATTAACCTTATCATTAAGTATTAACTCTTAGTTAATTAGTTTCACTTTTACAATGTCTCTTTGTATTTTTATATTATATGGTTAATAAAATTACTATATACATTCAAGCGACCCCCAAAGTGGTCCATTAATGATACAACTATCAGGATATAAGTCTCTTGGACAATCATTAGATTTTAAGGAATTTAATATCAATTAATAATATAATATTTGTTTTAAAAACTCTTTTATGTCAATTTTGACACTATTCAATAATTGATTTTTTTGAAGCTTATAACAGAATGATTACTTCAAAAAACATTACTTAAGTCACTCATAACATATCATATGAACCTTTAAAATTAGTGTAATTCATTTAAAGTCTGAAATTATATTTATTTGGGAATTTATAATATCAATTATTTTAATTTTTCACTATTATGGTAATTACTGCATCATCATTGTGTCATAAATAAATTAAATTATTTAATATCTAAAAATTATAAATAAAATATCATTATGTAGTAAATATTTTTCTCTTTCTAATTAATATTTACAATCGAATTTATCTTATGTATAACCCTATATTAAAAATGTTTTAGTAAATAAACTTTGATTTTAACTCTTTTAACTCTTCTTTGAATTAAATAATAATAAATGTCCTAATCTAATCCCAGTGGACCTAAATGATAATATTTTATACATAAGGTTTTTTTTGGTCGAGATACACTTTTCCAATAGAATTATGACATGTGTTAGTGTAATATTAATTTCATTTTTACCCTTAATTACCCTATTTACTTTTAACCGTGGTAAATAAATGTAAAACGTTACTATTCACCAAAAATTATTTTTCTATCATTGAACCACATTTTACTCCTTGATATTAACCGTGTCTCTCAGATTTTCAAAATTCCAATAACAGAAGAGGATAAATTATGTTTTATGAAAAATACAGTTTTTTAACTACCACTTAGTAGTTTCACTATTCATCAAAATTTGATGTTTTTCAGAACAATGCCAAAATTTCACCCTAAGCTATAATTGATATTCTGAATTCAAAAATGATATATATTTTATAGAATTCTAGACATAGATGTTTTATTAATTAATTTTATAATTAAATCCCGCTGTCACAACAAATAGCGTGTTTTTAAGAAACAATATATATCAAAAGATTGACAATTGTTTATGTCCAATTTCAAAGTGAAATTAATTATAATGAAAACCATTGGATAAAATGGTAGAAATATATTCTAATTATAATTTAAAACCACTAAATAATATAATCTATCACTATAAATTATTTTGACTAAAAAGTTATTTTAAGTATTTTTCACTATATAAAAATTGGAAGTTCTCAGAAAAATACCAAAAATTCAACTTAGGATAATTTCAATATTCTGAATCCAAAAATGAAGTCCATTTTGAAATATAAAATATATATAATTTCAAAAATTAGGTATTACTATTCATAACGGCTAGTTTGATTGGTTGTGGTGTGTTAGAACTCGATGTTGTGTACAACACACGCTATCAAATTATTCCAAGAGAAGCGTACTATAGAAGCTTGGGGGTGATACATTCTCCCCTCCTTCAAATAATTTCATCCTTGAAATTTCTAGAATAATACCACATGAAAAGACTCTGGTGGTTCTTTATCATATGTTCCTCGGGTTCCCACGTTGCCTCTTCCATCTTATGGTTTCTCCACAAGACTTTTACCAGACGAGTCGTCCGGTTTCTCAGTACTTGTTCTCTCGTATCAAGAATCATGACGGGCTCTTCGCAATAAGACAGATCAGGTTCCAGTTCTAATTCTTCATAGGTGAGTACATGCGTTGGGTCAGGAATTTATTTCCTCAATAGAGATATGTGAAACACATCGTGAACTTTGGAGAGACTTTGCGGCATTGCCAATCGGTAAGCTACAACCCCAATTCATTCGAGAATTTTGAAAGGTCTGATGTTCCTAGGACTCAATTTACATTTCTTACCAAAACGTATTACTCCCTTCCATGGAGATACCTTCAGGAAAACATGATCACTAACTTGAAATTCCAAATCCTTCCTTCGATTATCGGCATAGCTCTTCTGCCTACTTTGAGCTGCATTGATGTGATTTTGGATTACCATCACCTTTTCCATCGTTTCCTCCACTAGTTCTGGGCCTACAAGTTTTCTTTCACCAACGTCATCCCAACAGGTTGGAGTACAACATCTCTTTCCATATAACGCTTCATATGGTGCCATCTAAATACTCGAATGGAAGCTATTATTATAGGAAAATTATACCAGAGGTAAATATTGATCCCACATACCCTGAAAGTCAAGTGAGTAGGATCTTAACATGTCTTCTAAGGATTGAATAGTTCGTTCTGATTGTCCATCTGTTTGAGGGTGGTAGGTAGTGCTCAAATGAAGTTTAGTATCCAAGGATTTCTGAAGACTTTTCCCGAATCTTGAAGTAAAATGGGGATCACGATCAGAAACAATCGATCGGGGTACTCCATGAAGTCTCACAAATTCATCAATGTATAGTCTTGCTAGACATTCTAGTGGTAGATCTTCTCTTATAGCAAGAAAATGTGCTGACTTGGTAAGACGATCAATAATAACCCATATTGCATTGTTCCTTCTAGGATTCTTTGGTAGCCCCATGACAAAGTCCATCGTAATATTTTCCCATTTCCACTCCGGTATGGGAAGAGGTTTCAATACTCCACCAGGATGTTTCCTTCCAGCTTTCACTTGTTGACAAACCATACATCTTGACACAAAATCAACAATCTCCCTCTTCATGTTGTCCCACAAAAAATGTTCCTTCAAATCTCTATACATTTTGGTGCTCCCAGGGTGTATAGAGAAATTGGAACTATGAGCATCATCCAACAATTCCCTTTTTAGATCAGGTATATTGGGAACACAAAGCCTCTTCCTGAATTTCAAAATTCCTTCTTCATACACAAAGTATCTCAATCTCCCATCATTCACAGCTTTAATCTTCTTTTGAAATTCTTGATCATCGGTCTGAGAACTCTTAATTCTTTCTAGTAAAGATGGTTTGGAAACCATTTGATAATGCATTGATGTTTCACCTTCCCTGGTTATTCCCATGTCCATCTTCACTAGATCCATGAAAATTGGATCCTTTTCAATTCTCATATTGTTCAAAACTCCATGATCTTTTCTTCTCAAATCATCTGCCACCTTGTTTTCTTTCCCCGGGTGATAGTGTATCATACAATCATAATCCTTGAGTAATTCAAGCCATCTCCTTTGCCTCATGTTGAGTTCTTTTTGTGAGAAAATATACTTCAAACTCTTGTGATCAGTATAAATTTCACATTTTTCACCATAGTGGTAGTGCCTCCATATCTTCAAAGAAAATATCACAGCTGCTAACTCAAGATCATGAGTAGGATAGTTTTGCTCATGAATTTTCAACTATCGTGATGCATAGGCAATAACCCTATCATTCTGCATAAGGACACAACCAAGTCCTTTCTTTGATGCATCACTATAAATAACGAACCCATCATTCCCCGATGGTGGAGTCAATATAGGATCATTGACTAATATTCTCTTCAGTTATTCGAAACATTCTTCACAATCTTTTTTCCAAACAAATTTAACCCCTTTACGTGTGAGCTTCGTTAATGGGTTTTCTAATCGGGAAAAATTCTGGACCAAACGTTGATAATAACCTCCCAAACCAATAAAACTACGTACCTCAGTTATACTCGTAGGTGCTCGCCATTCTTGGATTGCCTTGGTCTTAGAAGGATCAACAAAGATTCCATCTTTAGAGACAATATGTCCATGAAAAGAAATCTCATGAAGCCAGAATTCACACTTGCTAAACTTCCCATATAATTAATCTATTCTCAGAGTCTTCAGGAGAATGCGCAAGTGACTTTCATGATCCTCGTAGATTTTAGAATATACTAAGATATAATCAATAAATACCACCACAAATTCATTGAGATATTCCTTGAAAACTCTATTCGTCAGATCCATTAATATAGAGGGTGCATTAGTCAATCCAAAGGGCATTACAGTGAACTCGTAATGCCCATACATGGTTCGAAATGCTGTCTTCAGAATTTCTTCCTTCTTTACACAAAACTGATGGTATCCAGATTGAAGGTGAATCTTTGAAAAGTATAGAGCTCCATGCAGTTGGTAAAAAAAATCATCAATGCGAGGTAGGGGATTCTTTTTCTTTAGTGTTATAGAATTTATCTCCATGTAGTCGATACATAACCACCTAGATCCATCTTTCTTTTTAACAAAAAGAACAGGGGCTCCCCATGGAGAAACAATAGGGCGAATAAATCCCTTATTACTGAATTCCTCTAGTTGTTTCTTTAGTTAATCTAATTCTACAGTGGCCATTCTAATAGGGGTCTTCGATATAGGCCGTGATCCAGGAATTAAATCATTGGAAAACTCAACTTCTCGTTCTGGAGGATGTCTAGGTAAATCTTACAGAAACACATCTACATATTCTTTCACAACAGGTACATCCTCTATTTGAACATTCCTTTCCTCACCCACAGTAATTTCATTCTCTTCCTCCCCTATAATTGAATTTTGTTGAGCTACTGGGGGTGGATCTAGATAAGAATTAGGTGGTGATGATTCTACTCTAAAGATAAGGTGTTCCATATCATCATCATCAAAAATTGTATCCTCCTTCTTCTTACAATAAATTTTCACCTCATAATCAGAAATCCAATCCATACCAAGGATTATATCAAACTCAATCATAGGTATGACGATGAGATCAGCAGATGAAGAACATTTAAGTGCTCTAATGGGGACTGATTCAGAAAACTTTATTGCAATGATACTTCCCGTAGGAGTTTTAACTGACAACTCCCTTGTTAAATCAAATTGTAAATATCTAATTTTCTTAGCAAACTGGGAAGATATGAAACAATGCGATGATCTATAATCAAATAATGCATTTTCTAAACTTGAGAAAACCATTAAATTACCTACCACCACATCTTTTGGAGCTTCTACCTCAGCAGTAGTGATAACATAAGCTTGGCCTTGATCCCTTGGCCTTTTCTGAGGTAAGTTCCCCTGACGATTAGGACATTCATTTTCATAATGTCCCATCTCCCTGCAATTGTAGCATTGAACATGGGTAGCTTACTTATTCCCTTTTAATTCACGAGCTTGGTGGCCTTTTTCACCACACTTGTTACAGACACCCATTCCCTTCAAGAAAGTATCGGGGTGTTTCTTCCCACATTTACCACAGGATAGATATTCAACATTTCCCTTATTCCCCTTATTTCCATTCCCATATTGATCAACATATCTCTTCTTCTCTTGATTTTCTTTAACGTAATAAGACATAGATAATTACTTTTCTGTTTTGATAGCACATGAGACAATGTCTTCATACGAGGAGAAGGATTGTGAGACTAATGCTTGATGGAGAAATGGTTTTAACCCATCAAAGAAACGATCAATCTTACTTCTTGGGTTACATATATAATCTCCAGCATACCTTGCTAACCTTGTAAATTTATCCTCATACTTTGCAACATTCTCATCCTCCTTTTGTCTCAAACTCAAAAATTCCCTTTCCATATCTGCTCTATGGTCACGAGGAAAGTATTTTTCTAAAAACAGATCATTGAACTCCATCCATTCCATATTTGATACTTCATCATCTTCCTTCGTGTTTTGAATCGATGACCCCCATTGATCAGCATCTCCCGTGAGGCGATAAACTACCATGATAACTTTTTCCCTTTCACTACTCCCCAAAGCCTGAAATATTTTCTCTAGAGAATTTATCTGTTGCTCAGCTACTAAGGGATTTGTACTCCCATTGAACATTGGTGGTTGTTTCCTTATAAAGCTATCTAACATTGATCCTCCACGCTGTGGATCAGGGTGCTCCATACGGGTAAGGTTATTATTCATAACTTGAGTGAGTTGTCCCAGTATGGTGATTAGCTGCTCGACACCAGTTGCATCACCAGCTCCACTATAATTATCTTGAGCAGGAGGGCAATCCCTACATGGAGTGCGTGCATTGATACAGTTTCCATTTCTTCCACTTGGCACCATTTCTAAAAAATGGCATAAAATGGATCAGTTTATAAATCAAAATACATAATCCCATACTTATAAAACACTTAACCTAAATTGAACTATTTACAGATATAATCCATAATCATAAAAAATGTTTTCTTTGAGGAAGTAAATACTCATAAACCTTTCATAATGATTTGTAAAGAAAATGAGAGTTATCCTAAGCATATCCCCCCTGGAGTGTCGTAACCAAGAGTGCAGCAAGGCCCGTTGTAGTGCACCAGTTCCCGTTCGAGTCTAGCTCAAAGCGGTGTTTTCGGGTTTACCTCTAGGTACATCTGTGCCAGAGCCACCTCTACCTGATCTTATCCAGATAGGGATGTATTGCTCGGAAAACTCACAAAATCTCTACAATACCAAAATTCTAGGATGTTCTTCTATACTAATCCTCAAAGTCCATCTTAGGTCTATGTGCTCTAATCAGATTTTATCTAAATCTAGCTTCCAAGGTTTGTAATAAACTTCCTCTGATACCAACTGTAATGCCCCGACCCCAGTTACCCAGAGTGGGTGCATTATTACATAACATTATCATGATCACAAGAATGATCAAATCTTGAAATACCGATTGGTTTAGTAGCCTTGGAAACACTAGATATATTCATAATGTTTTACATTACATCATGAAGTGAAAAACTACTACAACAACACATTGTCTCCATAATCCACACTATTATCCTCTCATAATATCCCTGCAGGTCATTCATAATTTACTTCTTCACATCCTGGGAAAAATAAAACATAGAAAAGGGGTGAGCTCAAATGCCCAGTAAGGATAACAATATACTAGAAACATTCATAAATAAGAATAAACTTTTAAGGCAGTGTATAACTAAAACAAAATCCTTTTAAACTTGAACTTCAACATAGTATGGAAAAATAAAATTAAATAATGCAATTTACATATTCACATGGATATTGTACTAATCGAATAATCACATGCAATATCAATAACCACTTTCATAATGATTGAATTCATAATTTCAGACTATCATAACCACATAGCCAAGGACTCGTGTAAAGACTACAAATAAGATTTTGTCAAGGCCTTGTTCCAAGACACTAGTTTGTCTCATGAGACCTACCGATGCATCGAGTAGCTATAGTGGGCTCCACCCATCACATATTAAGTCCAATGCATTCCCATATGAAAAGGTTTAAACATAACATAAACATTCGTATTAAAATTAGCATACGAAATGTAAATACTTCATCCATAAACCAGAATGGTATAAAAATAAAAAATCCATAGTCAAACAAATCACAAAACCTTCAATACAATATAGAAGTTTTGTTTCATAATAAATCAACTTCAAATAAGCGTAAAATCCATCAAAGGATGTTGACATAGATGATATCAAAGCTCTTTTTAGAGAAATATCTCTTTCTATTTTGAAATCATTTAAGAGTCATATATTTATAAAAGAAAACATTTTCTTTGAAAACATTTTTATAAGATTCTAAGGGAAGCTTCGAAGATTTTATAACGGCGGAAAATAGCCGCACCCGCAGTATAAGTTAAAAAAACATTCTTACCTTAATTTTGTCTAAAAGGTTAAAAATCACCTTGTTTGGAAAAAGATAGAAATATTCCTTTATAAACCACTTATAAAAAGTCAAACAAGGGTATAAATGACTTTAACACATATTCTAGTAAATAGTAATTTTTTTTGAAATTCATTTTTAAGAAACATGGATGTGGATGATAAAGAGATCCCAGTAGATTATTACGTATAAACAACCTCGGATAATAAAGAGATTGCAAAATAAACCCTTACCTTGTACTTTTTATTTGGTTGAGGGTAGGTTAACCTCCTGTATAATGGGGAAATAATTGTTATTAAATTATACAAGAATCATATATATTAATATTATATCATATATGATCATTTAACATTGCTTTGATAATAATATTTTAGAATTATCGTCGTTTTGGGTGTTAACGTACTCATTTTCTTTTATATGTTTTGTTATGTAAGCCATGTTTGTCATGGATAGGTTGTATCTTAATAATATCCAGAATTATATCAAGTCCTTAGATACTATTATTAATAATCAAATGAGAATTATACTTGAATGGATACGATGGAGAATGAATCTTATCGCGTTCGTGGAGACGGTAGTCCATACGTACGCACGAGCGACAATATCATTCTTTTGATATTGAAATAATATATAATTGGATGTTATATCATATATAAAGAATCATTATTAAGTTATATTTGTTATTTACATGTGTTACACATCATTATTATACCCATCCAAATAATAATTTATTGAATAACAATTACACCACGACGTGGAGACGGTAAGCCATACGTACGCACGTATGGTGACATGATATTCAAAGTATGGATTGAATAATGAATATGGTTGTACAATATTTATAATAACATCACAGTATATATAAGATACTGGTGTTATTATTTTATAATGGTAATAACAAAGAAGGAAGAAGTGGAAGAAGAAATGAATTTGAAAAAGGGTGGTGAAAACATTACCTCTTCTTCGGGTTCTTCCTTTAGATTTGATCAAAAGGGCTCCTAGGTTGGCTTTCTGACTTAAGAAAGGCCTCTAGGATGAATTTAGGGATGTTTAGAGAGTATTTGGGTAGAGTTTGGCCGAGCCAAAAGGCTCTGAAGGTGTGAGTTAATGGGAAGGGAGAGTGCCCTTTTATAAGAGGGGTGAGGGGCACCTTTGGAAAAGCTAGAAATATTATTTTATAATAAACTCATATTAGGTTTCTAATGGCTCCAAAGTGTATTGATTAAAAGTTAAGGTGGGGATAGGTCGATAACCACTCAACCAATAGAATTTAGATAGGTTTGGGTTACTATATTAACCTTATCATTAAGTATTAACTCTTAGTTAATTAGTTTCACTTTTACAATGTCTTTTTGTCTTTTTATATTTTATGGTTAATAAACATACTATATACATCCAATCTACCCACAAGTGATACATTAATGATACACCTATCATGATATAAGTCTCTTGGACTAACCTTATATTTTAAGGAATTTAATATCAATTAATAATTTAATATTTGTTTTAAAAACTCTTTAATGTCAATTTTGACACTATTCAAAAATTGATTTTTTGAACATTATAACAGAATTATTACTTCGAAAAAAGTTACTTAAGTAACTCCTAACATATCATATTAACCTATAAAATTAGTTTAATTCATTAAAAGTCTCAAATTATATTTATTTGGGATTTTATAATATCAATTATTTTAATTTTTCACTATTATGGTAATTACTGCATCATCATTATGTCATAAAAAAATTAAATCATTTAATCTCTAAAAATTATAAATAAACTATAATTATGTATTAAATCTTTTTATCTTTCTAATGAATATTTAAAATCGAATTTATCTTATGTATAACCCTATATTAAAAATGTTTTAGTAAATAAACTTCGATTTTAACTCTTTAAAATCTTCTTTGAATTAAATAATAATAAATGTCCTAATCTAATCCAAGTGGACCTAAATGATAATATTTTATTCCTAAGGTTGTTTTTGGTAGAGGTAAACTTTTACAATAGAATTAGGACATGTGTTATGGTAATATTAATATCATTTTTACCCTTAATTACCTTATTTACTTTTAACCGTGGTAAATAAAAGTAAAAAGTTACTATTCACCAAAAATTATTTTCATCTCATTGAACCAAATTTTACTCCTTGATATTAACTGTGTCTCTCGGATTTTTGAAATTTCAATCACAGAAGCAGAAAAATTATGTTTTATGAAAAATTCAGTTTTTTAACTACCACTTAGTAGTTTCACTATTCATTAAAATTTGATGTTTTTCAGAACAATGTCAAAATTTCACCCTAAGCTATAATTGATATTATGAATTCTAAAATGATATCTATTTTAAAAAATTCCAAACATAAAAGTTTCATTAATTAATTTTATAATTAATTCCCGCTGTCACAACAAATAGCATGTTTTTAGGAAACAATATATATCAAAAGATTGACAATTGTTTTTGTCCAATTTCAAAGTGAAATTAATTATAATGAACACCATTGGATAAAATGGTAGAAATATATTATAATTATACTTTAAAAACACTAAATAATATAATCTATCACTATATATTATTTTGATTAAAAAAGTTGTTTTTATGTATTTTTCACTATTTAAAAATTTGAATTTCTCAGAAAAATACCAAAAATTCAACTTAGGATAATTTCGATATTATAAATCCAAAAATGAAGTCCATTTTGAAATATAAAATATATATAATTTCAAAAAGTAGTTATTACTATTCATAATGGCTAGTTTGATTGGTTGTGGTGTGTTAGAACTTGATGTTGCATACAACACACGCTATCACATTATATCAAGAGAAGCGTACCGTAGAAGCTTGGGGTGTTACATAGTCTCCCACAATTGTTATTGTATTGTGACACTACCCATTATTGTGTGGAGTCCTTGGAGGTTTTTATTAATTATACATATATAATATTTATCGCACCATTGTTTATCTCGCTGATTCATGGTTTGGATTGGGGTTTTTAGGTTTGAAAGGACAATATCGAGGTTTTCACCACGATTATTGGAAATTTTTGTGTTATGACACAGACCTAACATTCAGGTTATATAGCAGGTTTTTAATATTAGTTTTAATTAAGTATCACCCTAATATTCAGAGGATATTTCATGGTGAATTCCAAATTCTGGAGAATTTTAGAATTTATAACATTATTGTTCCATTGTTTTAATTTTTTCTTAAATAATTAAAAATTTGGTTGATACAAAAAATTTGTTCTAATTTTTTTTCAAAGATCATTAAAAACCTTAGTAAGTTTTGGTATGTTTTTTGTTATCAACCATCCTTTATTAGGGTTTGGACCTCAAGTTCAAGGGATTAACTCCTGGTGACCCATGATAATTACATATTCTCTCCTTTTAAATTACCTTATCAAGAATAAGATCGGGTACCATAGAAAACGGATAACAGAGCTTGTCCTAACACAGACTGAAGGAAATTATCAATCCCCATGGGTTGGAGACTAGAACCCAGCATGATACAAAACTAAAGTGGGAACTAAATTTCCACTAATAATTCCTTAGCATGATAAAAAATAAACATGCATAAAATACACTAAGAGAAGTGTACCAGGAGTCAAATAGGTATGAAACCCCAAAAAACTACCCCAAAGTACCTGAAAATAGGAAGATAAACATTCTATGTCTAAATGTACACACCTTTGTTAGCCTATATATCAACAGATACAACCACCTTTAAAAGGTGCCTTACCCTTACTCGATCCTAGAAAAAGATAAACCACAAACACCTAAAGTCAAAGGTAGGGTGTGAGCTAGAATCCCAATAGGGTCTCACTAAGGATTCCATAACAAGATGCCAATATCAAATTAAACAAATAAATTAATTTTAGTTTTTTCAATTAAACATATTTGAAATTTCAAATAATTTTTAAAAAAATCATGAATTACATTTTAAAATATAGAAATACATTAGAAAACCATGCTTCATTTTTCAAAATGATGAAAATGATTTCAAAAATAGTTCTTTACACAGACAACATAAAAAAAACTTTTATATAATTTGTTTTATATAAATCAATAAGGCATGTAAATATTTTTTCAGCAATGTCATACATTTATATGTTGTATATAAACAAGATAGAAAAATGTTCATCTAGAAAGAGGTATAATAGTTCCATGTTATGAGATTCTCACACACTCATGTGATAAACCACAATGTGTACACACATCCAACAGAAATGGTTTGAGATAAATCATCCATGTACCAATGGGGAAGTAAGATACGCTGAATTTTTTTTATTATTATAAAGCATAAATCCGTTTCTAGGGAAATTCTAACCTAGTGTGTCTGTTCCAATAACTAAATAACTACCTAGGATTTCATGTTCTATAGTATAATTCAATGATGAGAATTTTTTTAAGCAAACATAAGGTACAATTATATCCCATTACCCCATTTTAAAATGAAAATTTTAATTTAAAAACCAAAATGGGTTTTTAATAAAAAACAATCCTTTTCACCATGATAAACCCTAAGGTTTCTGTTAAAAATATTTTAATCCATTTGTCAAAATAGTAATTTGAAATCAATTCACAATTCACTTCAACAATTAAATTCAAAATTTTAATTTACAACAATATCCCTCAATTTCACAAAAACCCCCTTAATTCAATGGAATTGGGGGTATTCATAACTTTTCCATCAAACCCACTTCAGATTTCAAATTAAATAGTTTCAATTTACTCAATTTCCATAAACTCACCACAATTCAATAGAATTTAGGGTTTTCTAATTTCATGACAAAAACCCATTTTTAAAACACCAATTCAATAGATTTAAGTTTTTCAAAAAACCAATTGAATTCTATTTAATCAAAATCAAATAGAAAAATTTAATTCATACAATTGCAATTAATCAAAGTAATTTAGGGTTTATATAAATTGTGCATCATGATAGAAAAACCTACCTCGTGGTTAGCAGATATCGTAATGCCAAACCCTAATCAACATTTTCCACATAGGATGATGTCCCTGAAAATTAGAATCAAACCTAGAATTAAGATAAAAAATAGAGGTTAATAGATGAAAAAATCAACATCAAGATTCACAGAACCCTAGGAAGGTGTATAGAGATTGCAGGAGATAGAGATTTAGGTGAGGAAACTAACTGGGAGAAGATTTATGAAATTTACACAATATTATAATTACTTCTATGAGGTATCATAGGTTCCAAGAACTTCTCTTGGGTGATCTTGAAAAATAATAAATTATTTGGGTTTGTTCTAGGATTTACTCACACCTAAAATGTGGGGATTTATATTTTAAAATTTTATTTTCAGATTAATGAAATCTTATGCACGATTAGTTAGGCAGAGGTGCATGTTTTGTTAAACCATGTGAACTAACCATGCATCAATTTTGAATGGTCCACACAGTTTCTACTAAAAGGGTGCACGACATGAATAATCATTTACCAACTATTTGAAATCCCACTGCCTTGGGTTTCACAGCTTTCTATGAGAGTGCACACAGTTTGGAAAAATTGTATGCCAACCATGCAGTAGCCAATAATTTTTAAAACTCTTAAAATTTCAACATGAGGAAAACCCAAAAAAACCCAACCAATAATTGATAAAAAGGGGGTTTTAGGAAGACAAAAAATATAGTAAAAGGATGTCACAACCTCTTCACCATATAAAATTTCAACCCCAGTAATCCTACACATAATCTTATATTCCAAAAAGATGATCCCACTACTCTTTCGTTAGGTCCTCCCTCTCTCACATATCATGATTATCAGCACCATTATTATATAGAACAATAACCAAAGTTATCATCATTAGAAAATTTACTATGGTTTCATAAACAACTATTCTGACTATCCATTCAGTCACATATAAATTAGGTTCAACATCAATATCACGCCGGCTTAGAATATGAGATGTATCAGATTTATACTACTATTGTTGAGATACATGGAACATGTTATTTATGAACATCACATATGGTGGAAGTTATAAATTGTAATCAAAATTTTCCAACATTCTCAACAAACCACAAAATGTTGAACAAAATGAGGAGGAAGTTTCTCATCCCACCCAAGCTGTTGATGACCTAAACGAGGTGAAAAATTCAAGAAAACCTGATCAAAAACTGAGAACTCCAATAGTCTATGATAAAAATCAACATATGGATTATACCATATTTGTAACATAAAAATTATATGATGAATAAAATTAATATTTCCTATAGTTTCTTGCACTAAACTTGGTCCAACCAAGGAAAAATCACTAATCCCTGACCAACACAATAGATATCTGCAAGGATGACTATATAAGGCCTTAAAAGGATCCATTTTCATCATATACAGATAACTATTGTTATAATAAAACTAAACCTACCCAAACAGATAATTCCAATACCCACCAAAGTTTAGAACACAGGCACGAAGAATATCCTCAAGAATATGTGTAGATCTTTCGGTCAGGCCATCCAACTATAGATGGTATGTCATACAACAATGGACGTGACTTCCTAGTGCCTTCTAAAGTCCTCTAAAAATTATAAGTAAACCGTGGGTACCTATCATATAATATAACATATTTAACTCCAAGAAATTGAATAGTCTATTTCTAATAGAGATTTCTCAACTCCTCAACTTTGGTTTTACCATGAATTAGTATAAAGTGAGGCAATTTCATCAGTCAATTGATCACAATTCATACCACGTTATTATTTATCTAGGTATATGGAAACCCTACAAGAAAGTATAAAAATATATTATCCCAATTTCATGTAGGAAATGGATGTGGATGAAGAAACCCCAAAGGTTTCTGGTGCTCATCCATAAACTATTGGCACATATAACAATGAGAGACAAAATCAAAAATTCAGGTCTCATACCTGACCACCAGTATTATCACCACCTGTCAAATATCATCTTAGTATTTCCTAGGTTCACAACCCATTTTTAAAAATGGTAACCCCCCATAATAGGTTTCCTTATCACTAACGACAAAAAAAAGTAATTCTTATATCATAAAATGTACACTTTGGAGAAAGACCTCTCTGAAATGGTCACCCCACCATAAAGAGAGTATCTAATGTTACAAAACTCATCATCAACCTATTGTTCCAAAACAATCATCTTGAGAAGAGAGGATGCAAACTGAACACTTTCTAGAGCAACCTCATCCCCTAATTCCTAGACTTAAATATGAAACTATGAGAAATATATATCAAGTTCCACTCCTAAAAGGATACCTTCACATCCTAGACCAGATTCATCCAGTTGAAGGTATCTGCGACTATATTCCATTTACTTGGTGTGCAGGCAATGTCAAAGTTTAATGATTGTGGGTAAACCTAATGGATCTAGTGTAGATTCAAATAATTTTTATGGAATATATACCTCAATATATTTTGTTTAGAAAACATGGGAAACCTTCTTCATAAAGGTATTCATAATTTTCGCACCTTCTTCGAATGTATGTTTCTTAAATTTCATATTCCTTTATCCTCAACTGATGGAAAAAATATCGGAGATCAATCATTTAGAACCACTTTTCCCCTTTAAAATGATCAAATATATCATCAATCCATTGTAATAGATACTCTTTCTTTATCATCACCTAATTGAGCTTTTGGTAACCAACACATAGGTGAAGTAAACCATCCACATTTTTAGTGAGTAGAATTTGCGATTCCCAAGGTGACTCACTCAGGAATACAAATCCCTTCTCTAGTAGTTCTTCTAATCGAATATCCATATATTTTATCATATCTAGTTCCATTCATTAAGAGGGAATAGATACTTTTTTGGGGTCCAAGGGTGAAATTGATAGAAAAATATACTTATACTACCAGTGGAAAACCATAGAATCTAGAAGGAAACAAATCGAAAAAATCGATGAAAACTAGAGGGAGATCACCACTAAAATTTTACCGTTCCAGATCAAATGAAAACATAGATTTTACCTTCCCCTAATTCTAATAATATGTCTTTTCTATTCTCAAACTTGGGTCAAATTATCCTTGAAAGACACAACACACGCCATTGGATGTAGTGAATGAGACCCATAAAAGATAAAAATCAATATGGTGTTTATTGTTAATTATCCAATCCATTCCAAATACGAATTCAAGATGTTTCATGTCATGAAATAGAAATATCTAATAAATATCGACATCTGATAGAGATAAAACACTAGTGGAACTATGGAGACCCTTCCCCTTATTCGTACCAAGGGGTGTAGTAATATCCATGACTTAAGATAAGATCTTCACAGAAATATTTACCAGATTGACAATATGGTTTGAAATAAACAAGTTAGATGTACCAATATCAAATAAAGTAGTCACTAATGAAGAATCTATAGTAATAGTACCTCTTACAGTTTCTAGACCCGTATCTGATTCCTCTAGAGACTCTTCCACTACATGAAGAAGATTCATTCCAGATTCCTGTTAAAAGATTATTTTTATATGTGAAGCATCAGATTTAAAAATAGTTTTAGGAGGAACTGATGATCCCATTCTACTATGCGAAGTGGAATAATTATGGAAGAATTTTTTTAGGTGACAGGAGCTTCTACAAGAACCACATACCTTAGGTGCATTAGTGAAAACCCTCTTTTAATGTCCTATATTTCTACATTAGTATCATATAGAAATACCTCTTCTAGGTAAAACAAGAAGTATATACTGACCCTACCATTGAGAACTATGTTGAGAATCATCCCAATTGACCTTTCCTTTGAAGGAACTCATGCTTCCACTATGGGAGAGAGAAACTCTTGATAACCTTGACTTCGCATCCTCTCCCATTTCAACCATGAAAACTCTATCCATTACATTAGATAATAATGATGTTTTAGATAGAAAACATAATAATTAATATAATAATAAAGTCTCAAATATAAAATTTGAGCCTTTATATTCTAAGTTGATACAATATTAGGTATGAAAGGCATGAGCTCTTAAAAAAAATTATCATAATCTCCCATGGTCCTGTCGGCCTTCTCAAGTTTAAAAAACTCTATTGCCTTGGCCAACAACATTGACTCTGGATAGAAATGGTCGGTGGAAAAAACATTGAGGTCTTTCCACTCTAAAACCAAAAGGTTTTTTCCATCACCATAGTTTTCCACCATCTCCTTTTCTGTCCTTCCAACATAGAGGTGAAAAACTTCACATTAATTTCATTAAGTGTCTCCAAGAACCCAAAAAAATTATCCAACCTACTCAAATATTCCTCATCATTATTAGGATCATTTGATCCTTTTAATGGTGTGGTATTTTGGTGAATGAACTCTTGAGAAAAATATATTTAGAATGTCATTAAGAGGTTTCATAGCTGGAGCCTGAATGGGAGCTGGTGCTAAAGCCTATCCTAGCTCTTGGACAATAAAAAAATCAACTCAACCATATTCGGGTCCAAAATAGGATTTACTCACTATGGTTCAGTAGCAGATATCAAATGGATCTTATTCACAAGTATTATTGGAGGATTAATTATACTCAACATCAGAAGAAAATAAGTAAGGCATCGGATTATAATCAAATAGTTGAACATGGGAACATTTTTTACCAACAGATAGAAAATAGGATTTGGATTTCACACTATAAAAATCAAAAGTAGCAAAAATACATAAACTAATCCTCAAGAAATATTTACCTATCCACCCCTAGTTACTTGAGGTTTGTTATAGTGATTTATGGACAAGAACTTAGTCATAACCACCTCTTATGTCCAGAAAACAGTTCACAAACCATACTGATTTCATGGAAAGACTCAAAACTTTAAACTTGATACCAGTTTTTGATGAACCATCCCTGATACCTTGGTAATATGATAACTGATCCAGTCTTATAATGGTCTTAAGGTTGTTCCCAATCCCCATGTGTTGGTGATTAGCACTTGGAATCATATAAAAAGAAAGTGTTAATTAATTCCCCACTAACAATGAGGAATCAAGATAAAAAATCACTATGCAAACAAAAAAACTCCATTGGGAGAAGTGAACTAGAATTCAAACAGGTATAAAAATCCAAAATAATATAGAAAAGTACCATAAAAGATGATTATAAATAGACCAATTCCCAATATATTCAACTCTCCAAGTCCAATAATTAATAGCTATAACCATCTCTAAGAGGTTCTTTATCCCTTCTCAATCATGTAATGAGATAATCTACAAAAACTAAAATGAAGGAGCAGGGTTTAAGCTAAAATCCAAGTAGGGTATCACTATGGAATCAATAAAAATATGGAATTATCAAATTTACCAAATAAATTACTATCAATCTTTCAAATAAATAGGATTGAAATTTCAAATAATATTTAAAAAAATCATACTTAAAATTTAAAAAGATTTAAATACATTATGAAATAATGCTTCACATTTCAAATTAATCGATGTTCTTTAAAAATGGTTCTTTACACAAATTAATTGAATAAAAACTTTTATATAAAACATTTTATATAAATCTGTAAGGCATGTAAAATAGTTTTTAACAATGGTATACATTTATATACCACATATAAAAAAGTGAGAAACTTGGTCATATGCCAAAAGGTATGATAGTTCCTGGTTATGCGATCCTCACAAACTCATGTGATAAACTACAATGTGTAAAATCATCCCTTAATAGTGGAAAGAAGGGACAAATTCATGTTCCAATGGGGAAGTAAGACGTGCTGACCAATATTTTTTTGGTGTTGTAAAGCATCAATCCATTTCTAGTGAAATTCCATCCTAGTGTGTTAGTTCCAATTACTAACTAACTACCTAAACCTTCTTATGCTCTAGTAAAATTCAATGATGGGAAATTTATTTTAATAAACCATAAAATACAATTAAATCCCATTTTCCCCTTTCAAAATGAAAATTTCAATTTAAAAAAAACATGTTTTTACTAAAAAAACATGGGTTTTTCACCAAGATAAAACACTATGGTTTATATCAAAACCATTTTAATACATTTTTTAAAAATAATAATTTAAAATAAATTCAAAATTCTTATTCAGAATTCAATTTCACAATTAAATTCAAAATTTAAATTTCAAAAAAATCCATGAATTTCACAACAAACCCCCAATTTAATTAAATTGGGTTTTCCCAATTTCCCCCTTAAACCCATTTCAACATTTAAATTAAACAATTTAAATTTCATCAATTTCCATAAACACACACCAATTCAAAAGAATTGGAGGTTTTCTAATTTCATGCCAAAAACCCATTTTTAAAACCCCAATTCAATGGAATTAGGTTTTCCAAAAAACCAATTCAAAGCCATCTAATCGAAATAAATCAATTTAATTTAATTAAAACAATTGAAATTAAAAAATCAATTTAGTGTTAACATAAATTGATCATCCTAGAAAAATAACATACCTTATGATCAATATATCTAATAACTTCAATCCCTAATAGGAATTTTCCATATAGAATAAAGGCCATGGAAGCATGATTCAAAACTATGTTTAATATCCAAAAACTGAAGGTATTAGATCCTAAAATCAACAAGGAAATCCATATAACCCTAGGGAGTAGAAGAGAGATCAAGAGAGATAGAGAACAGGGTGAGGAATCTAAATGGGATAAGATCGAAGGGTGTTACTCAAGCTTCAAATCACTTTTGGGAGGCATATGAGGGGTCAAGAACTACTCTTTGGTTCTCTTTATGTGGGATAAATTTTATTAGTTCATTCTAGGTCTTTGCGGAACCAAAATAAGGGTTAGGTATTATTAAGATGGATTTTTGGATTAAATAAATCATGTTCATAGTTAGCTTAGCAGAGCCACATGGTTTAAAAACCCATGTGGACTAACCATGAACAATTTTTAAATGTGTCACATAGTTTCTCTTAAGAGGAAACACAGATTGACTATTTTTTCACCAAACATGTGAAATCCCACTTCATTGTGTTTCACAGTTTTCTCTGAGAGGGCACACGTTTTGGGTACACTATGCTCCAACAGTGCAGTAGCCCAGAATTTTCAATGCTTTTAAAATTTCATTCCAAAACAACTATAAAAAAACCTGTCCCAATCTTGATAAAAATAGGGGTTTAGAAATTATTTAGAAACTATAAAATGATGTTACATATCTTCTATAACATTCATATTATAGAGGTTTTAACTATACTGTGGAATTATATTTAGTTTTTGTTTTGTGTTGTGGTTATGATGGGGAATTGTTGAGCATAAGCCTTGGAATTAATAATAATTTATTAGGTAGTTTTTGATTTAGAGTTCCCACTTTGTATTGTAATGTGTTTGTTAATGCTCAAGATGAGGTAGGGGATTCAATATTTTTCTTTTTTATATGTATTTAAAATTGTGGTATTCTCATGATCTTTATTCATTGGGTTGATAGTATGAATTTTCATAAGAATGATAATGAAGTAATATAAGTGAAATTAGAAATGTGGAAGGGGTTATCATATTGTTTTTATAGGTTATAATTTATTGTTGTTTTATATCCATTGATTCTATTGTTTATTTGATTATTAATTACCTTTGTGATAGAAATTTTGATAATCTATTCTAATATTTGAATAACTTTCTATAAAATTTTAAACATTTAAATATGGTAATGAACCAGTGGAATGAAATTTTTTAATTATAGTCCAGATTTGTGGAAATGAAATTATAATTTGTTATGTAATAATGACTAATAATATGTTTATCGACATATTTCTCTACCATGGTTTCCTTTTATTACTACTATATATGGGTTCTTTCTTGTTGTCTTCAGAGTTGTAGTGGTTGGTTATTATAGATAATTGGGAATGTGTTGAGTGTATGTTATTAAAGTATTAATAGGTAGTGAATTTCAATGTTATAGTAGTAGATATATTGATGGTTTTGAATAAAATTGGTGGGTTTGTGTATGCAATGGTGGCTATTAGGATGGTTTTTTTAGATTTATATATATAAGGGTTCAGTTGATGTTGGTTTGTGTTATAGTTTCCCCATGGAATGGAATATTTTTAAGTTAAAAAAAATTAATAAAGAGTCACAGAATTGAATTAATATATGATAATAGGTTTAATTATAATTGGAATTGGTTGGACTTAATTTAATACAAGGGTAAATTAAACATTTCTAGTGGGTTGGTAATAGAAAAATGGAATGTCTTCATAAAGTATTAGTAGATGGATTGAATTTGGTTAAGGGAATTTAAATGGGTTTTCATAAAATATTAATAAATTAATGTAACATGGATTTAAATGATGAATCTATAATTAAAAAAAATGTTGTTATCAAGAATAAAACTATAATTATTGGGTTATTTTTTATGGTGCATGAAATTTTGTATTTTTTTGTGGTAGTTGTGAAAGTAGTTTTCCAAATATAGTGGTTATCTTGGGATACTGTATAGGAGTTTATTTTGTGTGAAACCTTAGGATGAATTGTGTTTTACTAAAATAATAATAGTTTTTTCATTTTATTTCTTTCAAACTATCACCATATTTGGATAACCTTACCAATTAAACTATGGTTTTGGGATCTAGGTGTTCCCCCCATAAATTAGTTTAGATGAAACAGAAGGATTACAACTCCCTTTTCCGAACTCTCTCTTATAGATGTTTTATAAGATATAATAGGCTGATGTTATGATATAGACTACATTTTCATGAGGTTATGATGAACGAGGTATGATGGATAATGTAAACAATGTGATATGACATGTTCATCTTGTCAAAGTTGTTTTGATACATGGTGTATGATGTATACGGTATGAGGATGGAATGAGGTTGACGTCTTCCATTCTCACATTACCATGTTATGATAATGATATAATACGTGCTTGTGTTGTAGTGTTTTTATTTTTTTGTTGTATGTGATATGATGTGGTGGGAGATATGTGGTGATATTGGTGATGTGGTTATTGTTGTAATGTGAGTTGTAGATATATGTTAATGTGGTTTTACAGAGTGGATGGCATCACTAGGATGTATATATTTGGGGTGAGGGAGTGAGTAGATTAGTGGGGAAGTGGTCATGGCATACCTTCCTGAAAAGTGTTTTTTATACTATGTTAATATAGATAGATTTGTTATTGGATAAATGATCCTTAGTGAGGATGGGTGATAGTTGACCTAGTATAGGTTCAATTTAGTTATTCTATTTGTTAACTGAGGAATTAGTATGTTACTTCAACATTTTCATGGGTGGTTGTGGGGAGTATCCTATTATATATACATATATGATCACTCCTATATATATATATATATATATATATACCTTTTTATTTATATACAATTATTCATGGGGTAGTTAGTTACCTAGATATACACTACTAGCTCATGTATTAGAGTTTTTATTAAAGTCACAACCCTACCAGTTCCCTTTTTGGTATATATTTAATATATTTATTCTGTCTATTAGTCATAGTCCAAGTAATTTCCATTTTCATAGTAATTCACTTTTTTATATTTATTTATAAATACAATATATTTATTATCTACCATGATAATTACATTGTTTAACTTTGGAGTGTAATATACGTATATTATGATCACCTTGGTTCGATCTCATGGCTTGGTTCGATCCTCAAGACTCAATGTGAATATACATTCAATGCTCTTAGTGATGAAAATGCTAGTTTGAGTTCAGTATTGTTTAAATGATGTATACTGACGTTGTGAACTAATGATGGTGTAGCATAAATCCTTGAATTGTTTCTTTTTTTTTTCTATAGATGAAAAAATGATGTCATCCTCATCATGGATTGGTTTTACTCTATTCACATGGTTATGAATTGTTTAGAGAGTTTTGTTTCATTTATTAATGGAAGTGGTCAACGTGCATTGTTCATTGATGAGAGGGGCCATAATAAGGGTTTTCAGTCCTCATATAATCTTTTATCCTCTCTAGTAGAATTTCTTTTAGGTTTAAGGAATGTGTCGGTGGAAAGGACTCCTGAAATCATTCATGAGTTTATATATGTCTTCTTCGAAGAGGTTCTCATTGATACCCATTGATGTGATGCTGAGTTCAGTATAGAGTTATATTCTAGATTCACTTCTATTTCAATGGATTCTTTTAGAATGACTCTTTCTAATATGTGGGATTAATTGATTCAAATTTATGATTCAATCTAAATTGGAATCATATAATAGATTGTTAATCTTTATTGTGATTCTATTTCATTTTCTATGAAGGTTGATAATTGATTGGGTCTGTGACAAGACTATTTACAGTTAAATTGGGTGATGGTGAAGAACCATTGTCCCCTATAAATGATAAATGATTTATTCAATCAGTTAAAGTGATCATGATGTGTTTCAATTACTGATAAATGTTTTATATTTCATCAAATATGGGTAGATGGTAAGGATATTCTGAATATTTCTTTATGAATTTTCTATGAGAACTTAAACTCTATTGTCATATCATTTAGTGTCATGATTGCCTCAAATTTTTTCGTTGGACTCATTAAATCACCATTTCATGTGTTCCTTGATTAGTTCATGGTAATGTTCATCATCGACATCCCAATTTAAAATTTTTAGAAGATAATCATGCTGAGTAACTGAGGATTTTTCTATATGTCATTCAAAAACATCTTCTCTATTGAAAGGAATCCATGTGATTGTTCTTATTGCGAGAGGTAAATTGTCTCTAGATTATGGTGTCTCAGCAAGGTGTGGCAGTATATCCATTGAAGATAGTGGTATTTTTTTCTTTGGTAAAATCTACGAATGTATTATAGTTTCATATTTTCCTTAGTCTTACCATATATTATAGGATTCTCATATCAAATTTCTCTTGGATTAAAACCATTAGTTATTATTAACTAAAAGTAACCAATAATTTTTTATGACTGATTTGATTTAGAAGGATTTTAACTACATAAATTAGAATTTTATTAACAATCATATTCTTTTATTTCAAGTGGAAAATGTAATATTTAGGGATTTTTATTATGTTTCATGAATCAAATTTTGGTGTGTTATGAAGTAGTAGAGGGATGAGATCTTATGTTGCTCTAAGAAATTACTTTCCCATTGTTGCAGCAATTCCACCAATGATCTTGAGTTGGATGTAATAGTGACTTAATTTAATATGGTGTAGCATAACCTCATTGGTGGGTGATTTTTATGCTTTACATATCATCACAAATAGAGGTATATTTTCTCTCTATTATCATTAACAAAAGTTGATAGAGTTATTGTAAGATTATGACTTTGATATCTCTTAAAAAATGGGAAAATGGAATTTGGTTGCAAACATGTTGAGTAAGAAGATTCATTTTGATATTTTTCTAAGTCTATAGATTCAAAGAGTGTGATATAGGAGCTTAAAACTATACCTATCAATGTATACAAAGATTATGGTAGAGGATTATTGTATCAGATGAATATACAACCAATATAATTATTGCAGTTAGTAGGGTTGTAGTTTGGAGAAATTTAGGTAGTCATTTTCACGATCATATGGTTTATATTGATTCATTAAATGATTGCCTATAGGATGATTGGTATATAATTTTATTCTATAGTAATATATTCATTATATCAACAATGTGGGAGGTTGTAACTCATGAGTTTAATAGTTCACCCTTTTTTGTACATCCTAGTATATCCAAGACATACTATTCCATGGGGAGTTTGTTCTTTTGTCTCTAGGGGAAGTTATTCATTGTGGAGTTCATATGAAAATTATTGGTATAAAGGGGGTGAAGGTGGGACATCAAATTCTTGGTGGATTCTAAAAGATGGTATATATCCTTTAGAGTATGTTAATGGATATTTCAACTAATTTTTTCATCGATATGGCCCCTACCCATGGTGGATTTGATGTTATGTGGATGAAACTAAATCAATTAAAGAATTAATCTTATTTCATAGAAAATATAGAGAAAATCTTAAGGAATGTTTTAATGATGAAATATATGGATTTTATAGTTAATTTTCAGGGGTATCTAAGGATGATAATCACTTATAAGGATCCTGATTTTATCCCTTATATTTAGAGAGGTCCTTAGAATGATTATGGATTTTGGATACACCTTATCAATAATTAACACCCAAGATGAATGGTTAGATAAAGTTAACTATTTAGACATAATTGAACTCATTATATTAGTTAAGTTTTCTTATAATAATAGTTATAACTCAACCATCAGCATGGTTATTTTATATAAATTTTATGGGTCTCCTTGTATATCTCTATTGTGATGGGTCAAGGTTTTAGAGTCGGCATTCCTTTGACTAGACCTAGATTAGAGAATAACCGAGTGTTTGTAAAAAATATGTGAGCGGATGAAAGCAACCCACGATCCTTATAATTTTTATACATATTGAACTAAAAGGATATTTATGTTTTATGTGTATGATGATATGTTTCTTAAATTTTCCCTTCATTAGTGGTAGTGGATAATTAGTTGTAGAATTAAGTCGTCTCCTCAGTTCATTAGTCCATTTGATCTGTTGCGGACCATTTTTGATAGAGAATATTAGGTAGCTCTTTCTCTGTAGTTGGATAATGTGCACAATATCTTTTTTGTATTTCATCTTAATCAATTAATCCATGATGACTCCCATTTCATTGATTTTGGTGAGATGGGTATAAAAGATGACACGATGTTTGTATAAAAGTTCGTAAAGATTTCAAAATTTTTAGAGAAGTTGTTGTGTAGGAACATTATTCTTCTGGTTATGATTTTTGGGATAGAAATTGTCTCGAAGGGGTGAATGTGGTAATATGAGCCCCAAATTCATTTATAGTATCTTGAGTTGTTTTGAATAATTATTTTCCTTGATGTCATGATAAATATTTTTAGGGATGATTTAATTGATATTTCTTATACATGTGTTTAATTTTTCAAAGAAGATGAAATATGTAATGGCCCATGACCCGCATTCCTTGATCCAATAATAAAAACATAAAAATTAAATTTATGTATTTGATACCGATAAATGTGACCTAATATTTTTCATAAAAAACATATAATATCAAAAGGGACTATTCAATAACATGAATACCAATAGAAATTTTAGGTTTTGAGTTTTAGATAATTAGAAAAAACTCTTAACGCCTTGGGTTTATAAATAACTAGTTTATAAATCAGCATCATCTCCCACTATACCCAGATTTTTATATTCACTGTTATGTAATTAATATCTCCCATAAAATTCCTTACTTATTAAACCATTATAAACACAAATCATTTATCATCATTCTATATAACCAAGGGAAAAGAAAACATAAAAATGGGAGAGCAGAGATGATTATTACTGGTAAGAATGGGAGATATCAATCAATGATCACATGAATGAATAAAATAATAATAAGTGTATAATATCATGACTAAAACTTAAATATTTCATACCTAATATGAAAAATATAATAAACATGAGTTATGGAATAAAACATTATCATTTAAAAATAAATAAATCAGAAGAATAATAAATCATCAAAAATATGCCATGAACTATAAGATTACGAAATAAATGTGTTTGGAATCATCATATGTATAGAAACAATTTCATAGGTAAAGTTTAGCTGCCAAGGCTATCAAATCAGGGATCAAAACAAGTTTCTCTTAGTGGATCATGCACATCGTCTTTTTTCCCATAACAGATCAAGAACTATGACTTATTTCTAATAATGGACTAGGCACACCAAATTGTTTCCCATAATTATCCTATTTTATATAATACTTCACCTAATTAATTAGAGGGATATATAGGTCCGACCAATCACATAATAGAAATACTACTCTTTTCCCCAAGACCGTAAAACAATCATTATATCAGAACCCATGAAATGAAATGGGTTTCATAAAATCTTCCTCATAACACTACCCATATAAAATAATTTCATAAATTTTTTTCATCATAATCATAATCCATAAAAATAAATAATAAAGATAGTATAACCCTAGTAAATATTAATTTACAATAAAGGATTTGATCTTAAATTGAAATATTATTTTGAGATATCGCATGGAATAATTGTTGTGGAAAATAACCTTTCATTTTTTAAATCACCTTGTTTTTAGAAAGATGTGTTTTCACAAACCAACCCATCAAGGCCCACTTGACCTGAGGAAAGCCAAGATGTAACTACCTCAAGACTAGATCCATTGGAAATCGGCTTGATACAAGCAAAAAAATTCCTAACTATAATGTTTGGGCTTCTCTTAATGTACATGTATGGATGCACCCAACATCTACATGAAAAAGTAAAGTGGAATAAAAATAAAAGACAATAAAATCTAGGGTAAATACCATAAATGTAACAGCCTTTAGGGAATAAGAAATAAAAAGAAAATTCAATCTTAATTAAAAATGGGAAAATATATTCCCACAATGAATGTACATCCCAACCTAATAATAACCAGAAAAGAAAGAATGTTGAGAGAGGTTGGATCCAAATCGCTAGGTCCTAACGACCATATCCAGTCAAATTTGACCTATTGTCCCTAAACTCTACCAAATACACCACAGATATATATTATCTATATAATAAATGACAGATGTGGGTGAAAACCATGTAGGGGTGTATACATACTTAGTAGGATTCCCCATAAACTAAAAAGGGGGAAATATAAGACAATATAGAAGAAGTTAGATCATCCCAAAGAAAGTGGGAATTGAAACTAAACATCATAGTCATATATACATACTCATATAAGAATCCGAGATGATGAAAAAAAGGGGATATCCATCTCACAACCCATCCCAAGAATTATAGTCTTGCTATATCTCATAAGTTCAATCATCAATGCCCATCATCTTGTTTGTTTGTTCAAAGAACTAACTGTGCGGATGAACCACACCTGAAAACTATGCCACGTAGTCATAGGGTGGGTGGTGGGAGTGGGGCCATAACCTCTATGTAGAGGACCCATGAACTAATGTATCAACAAGGGGTACCACTCATTAGGTAGAGGACCAATTCCCCAGTCCAAAAAAGAGCATACCACTTAGTATCTAGATAGAGGACCGATGTCTAAGTACATAAGGGAGGGGGTACTCAGTACAAATAGGATGCATTATCCAGGTCAAATGGGGTACCATTCAGAAGATAGATTGTGAACCCACATACTTTTGTGTAAGGGGGTACTAATCAAGAGGTAGAGGACCAATTCTCTAGTCTATATGGGGGGGTACAAATCAGTAGTTAGATGACCCACCCCCTAGTCCATAAGGAAAGTACTTCTTAGTAGGCTGATGAGCCATAGAATAGTTTGTATAGGGGTACCACTCATTAGGTAGAAGAACCACACCCTAGTCCGTTTGGGGTGTACCACACTGTAGATAGATAGAGGACTCACACCCTAATCTATAATATGGGTACCACTCAATAGATAGAGGCGGGGCTTTCAAACTCTAGCCTCTCTCTAATGATCATGCCCAATCACCATCATCATTGAGTGTCACCTAATGAATCATCATTCTCAAAAATTATCCAATCATATCTCAAAAAAATATTAAGGCCTTCATCAAATTATATGTGTAAAAAAACCTCGGATATAATTCTGGTGATCCAAAATCTATTTTGAAATGAATGATATGTATGAGGTAGATGATTCTTCAGAAGTACATGATGTGTAAGGGTCAACACAATGTATGTCCCCACTCCACTTCATGGTTTTTAACTCTCCAACAGAAGCCTAACTAACCTTGTATCACTACATGGTGTGTAATGTTAACGTGTGATGTGTCTTGGACACCTGAGTGACTAAACACACGATAATTTATGTGCCAATATACATTGTACATGTGCTAGTACACATTGTATGCCTAATCGTGAACGTTCCAGTGTACTCCCAGAGTACATTCCATGTCACCACTACTATGTGAAATGGTGTGTGGGGTCCATGCATTTCATTTTATATTTAAATCACCAAGAAACTCTATCCACCACATCTAGTTCACCACACGTTGTGTGTTATTCCCAGTACATAACATGTAGTTCAAATTTTCAATGAATGTCCAATTTTTTTCATGGATAATCCTCAAGCCTCTTCCATTACTGTTTCAACCTTGAATCATTCCATCATTCCTAGATCTGGGGTTATCTATTCCCAATCTCTCATCTGTGGATGGAATTATAGCCACCCAAACCTGAATGGCTTCATCCAACACTCTGTTGTATAAACACCATGTGTCCAACGAATCTCACATCACTTATTCACACTCATGGAACCTAGATCGACAAAGTTCCACCTAAAATACAACTTTATTCATCGAGAAACACAGATTCATTCATCACAAACACATCCAATATGATTCTGGTGGTTCGATCATGCTCAAACCCACCCTATAATGTCAAACTGTGACCCCATAGGCCAACAGGGAAGAATGTGAAGAACGGTGGGGGAAAAGCATGTGAAGTAAGGTGTATTAATTGTTAGGAAAGTGTTATTGGAAAAATATTTCATAATCAAGGATAATTGTGGTGAAATAATTTCATGGAATTATGACAACTAAATGATCAATTATTAATTAAATTGGGTTCATCGGATGGATGAAATAATACAGAATCAAAAGATGATTAAAATCCATGATTCAAATATTTATTAAAAATGGATAAAACACAATTAATGATCCTTACCTTAATATTGGATCGATTATTGGTATAGAATGTGTTCTCTATTGATGGAGATGATCCATTGCATCTACTTCATGTAGATCTACATTGATCTGATCACCAACCATCATCTGATCTAACTCTGCCAATGAAGAATGGTGGAAACTCTTCTCAAAATACTTCTATTGTTATAAAAATAACCATAGATTAATTTCATAATGATATATTTATATATTATTAGATTTAAAAAATTTAAATTAATAAAATATTTGTTGATATTAATTTAAATGCACTTATGAATGGCTGCCTTATCAAAACGTTTGACGTTGACCAACTTTAGATCATAGCTAGGGTGAATACTATGATCTTCATTTAATAGTGGTCTCAAATTTTTGATCTGAGACTCCATTTATGGTATATTATATTATCTTCTAAAAAACTAAATGTGTGTAATATAAAATATTTTTAATATTTTTGTAAAATTAATTATTGGATCACTGGGCCTTGGAATCATGTGTCATATTTGTTCATAGCTCTAAAAATATTGTTAGAAATATTCCAAATTATTACAAGAAAAGAATATATTCTCTACATTATTTAATTATTAAAATATTTTCATATCTAAAAAGAAAAAACTAAACAAAAATATAGGGATATTGAGCTCTCAACTAGGTCTCATACTCCCATGAGCTCCCCAGACAGTTTCCTATGATTCCCAAAAGCACACATCCAAGGGAAAAAATATTTTCCATGAAGGTTCTTTCTCTACCATTATCAACACCACTAGATACTTGAAAATGGAAACTCAACTCTCAAGACCCATCTTACCCAAGTTGATATCCCAAATTGAGTCATTCACGTACCTCCTCAGCTGTGACATGAGGAGAACACCAAACAAAGAAAAATACTATAGTCACAAGGTTATGTAGTACACCCCCTTGCTAACCCAACCCAATAAAAAGAAAAATAAAGGGCCTATGAACCCTTGATATATCCTATAACTCTGGATAAATATATGAAATACTTGAAATCCGAAGGGCTTTTTCATTAGTTGGTAATGAACTCATAACGTATTAGGTAGTTCTTATCCACCCCTGGATGAACTACACTCTCACCACCATCACTAGCACCAAATATTGGGTGAAAGGGCTATCAAATACCAGATCTGAACAGTATTACAGTGACCCCCCAAGGTCATTATTACATGGAAACAAAATGGTTATACACCAATGGAGGATTAACAATCATTATGATGTGAAAAATCCACAGATGGTAGATGGTAACCCTAACCATGGCCTCAAACCAACATATGATCCCAAATAATGTTTACAAAAAACCTAAATTGATCACCTAACATAGAAATATAACTGCTTAAAACATTGTTCTCAACTGAAAATGAGTCCCGAAAGACTTCCCACATACTCTTACTAACCAATATGTGAAGTAAGAAACATTGTTCGAAACGATCGTCAAGGGAATTCCGTGAATACATACTACCTCATGCACTTAAAAGTGTCGAAAATTATCTAAAATTATTTCCTAGACATCCCCTATGATAGAAAATCCAAAAATATACTCGCATTAAAACATCCTAAAACTCTATTGGATTCTAATTTTGTACCAAGAGATCATGGAACATCCTCACCTCCACCAGATGTAATGGTAAGGGAAAAAACCTCTTAAACACATCCTTTAGTAGAAATACTAGTGTTACCATCAATCCTCGAATAATGATGAAGAGTCTCTGACGTTTGGACAATCTAACAAGAATATATCGAGTTGATATCTAGTTATAAAACATCTTAAAATCAATACACCTAAGTTATACCTCCTTGGATCTCTAAAGAAGCTCATGGGTATCATCTATTGACTGGAAGTAAACCGCACAAACCTTAGGTGTCTCTCATACACTAACACATACATCAAGAACAGATGGATTTAAACACACACATTGTACCTTGAATCTCATTCTAAGCGACTGCAAGCTCCTACTTCTTGGAACTCATCCTTTCCCTTTTTCTCGTGTTTACCACAAATAGGGATTTCTCTAACACCATTAACATCCACAGAACCCCAAAAACAAAATTCAATGGAAATCATCCAACACACCTCAATATTTTCTATATTTGGAAGCACTGACTCACCCAAAATATTTTGGATAACGTCTCGGGAATGCATCTTGGGGAGGAAATTGTCCTTCTTCCTCGCATGTACAATTTTATTCCAAACATCACCAAGACAAGGCTCTACCGACAAAAATATTATCTATATAAAATACATAAATATATTACGAAAATGAGTGGATCATACCTACATCAAAAATTATTATCACAGAAGTGGAAGGAACATATATCATACCTTAAAATACTTATAGATCCTATGGGAAAAGAACCTCCAGTGCCTGCGACTTTCCAAGACCCTGACCAATATCTCTCCAATCCAGGAGTGTTCCACCTAGTGGTGGAAGAAGTTGCGTCAAAACAAAGCACCATCAACCTCCTACTTCTCCCATAACCATGTCGTATGTAATTTCCCTGTTCTGGAAGCCACCCAAAGGAGCCCCATATCTGGTTGGTGACATGACCTCAAGCAAATTTCCCCGAACACTAGAGGCTGCTGAATAGCAGTGAGGGCCTTGGGTGTTATAGTGGGGAAACTATGCCCTCATTGGCATAGTACACAGTGGAAGTAAAACAATCTACTATAGTGGAGGAAGTAATGATAACATACAACAGTAGACAGCTAACAACTAGAAGTAATAAAAACTGGAGAACATATATAAAATGATTCATGATACATATGTCTAGGAAAAAAGCAAAAAAAAATCACAAGACGAAATAAAAACTAAACTAAGTACAAAAAGAAGTATATAAAAAACTCCTCATCATCGCAAGCTTCATCTTGGTCCCATTATCTCTAGATCCAATGAAGTCAAGTACCTAAAGTAGAAGGGCACTTTCCCTTGTCTATACCTACAACAATATAATCTGTTTGGGCCTAGAAGCATGACCCAAACAAGTTGTGATACTAAATCCTAGTAGGTAACCACCAAAAGATCTGTGCCTATCAATCAGTGAGTATATAGCAGGTAATAATAAACATGAATCTGTAAACAAGGAAGTACTGAAGTAAACATCCAACAATTTCAATGCATTCAAATTTCACATACAATCAAGTAGCTAATAAAAGCAGGTAACCCTATGGGAAGTACACACACAACCTATACCCTCTCGATCAACCAAACAAGTACAAGCAACTCTCTAGGAATTGCACAAAGTCTAACCCTTCTGGTTCAGCTTAAGTATAGACTCTCTGAGGAGGCACACACCATCAATTCCCCATCTAGTCTCGTATCGGTACTAAAGTCGCTCAGGGGAAGCAATTAACATCTATTACCCTTATGGCCCACGTCGAGGAACTACAGACACTTTGAGGAAGTACTCAACATCAATTCCCCCTATCGTCTCGCATCATAAAGTTATAAAGACACTCTGGAGAAGCCCTTATGTCCATTCTACATATGGTCTACTACACCAGGTTCTCATGGACCTGTGTAAGTAAACTTATATCGCAAAGTGTAGCAGCCAAAGTAAACCTTAAGAACTAATTGGCTAAATAGTCTATAGTATATCACCAATTTAGAAAGGATAAACACCCCATCCTACAAATCTAGGCATGGAAAGAAACAGTAGCCTAACAGGCTAAACAGGACCAAGTGATTATAAACAACATGCATGGGAAAACACTTACAAAGAATATTAATCAACTATAATCACATTCAATTAACCTCTAATCAAGCATACAAGAATATCTGGAAATTCATAAGGGTAAAACAATAAACACACAATACCCCATTCATGTGTATTGGGAAAATTTTCCCATATAACTCAAAGAATAACTATGGAAAGGCAAAAACCACCTAACTTGGTGTTGTGAGATCAATATAAGTAAAATACAAGCCTCAAATTTCCCAAGGACACCATTGATCTATAAAAACATCTAAAACATTCAACCGAAGATAACTATTGAAAGAGTATAAATCAAAGGATGGTGTGCTGGGAGAAGAGAGAACTCATCGATGCGATATCAACGCAACTAATGGTCTTCGATTCGGAGTACAAATGCTCGGTTGGGGGATCAGTGAAGATTCGCGGTGTACGGATTCTCTCAGATGAACCAGACATAGAAGAAGGTGTTTCATGCCCATTAGACGTGACCCTAATATGATTAATTAAAAAAAAGTACACGACATGTATTATATATGTAAATGGAGTGTACTTTCCCTTATTGGGCCCTGCTTTAGGCGGCCTTCAGGTCACCCCACATGACCATGTGCATTGCCATTACACGACCATCACCCGACTACCCATGGTAACCAAGTACAGGACGTGTACTCATAAAGTACATGGTGTGTACAAAGGAAATTTATAGAAACTCATCTTTTTCCTCAAAAAAACTAGGAAAAGGAAAGAATACATGAAAAGAAGATTCAGGTTATTACAAACTTCACCCCTTATTGAAATTTGTCCCCAAATTTATTTAGCAAGGCGGTGTAGAAGAAGAATACTCGAACAGCTCTGGCCACTGGGATCGTACATCGGCCTCCCTCTCTCGGGTCTCATCCTTTTCTCTCCTGTGCTGCCATAGCACCCGTCCCAGTGGAGAAAACTGGAAATAGATATCCTTCTTAAATCGATCAATAATCCGGATAGGATGCTCCTTGAACAAGGCGTCCAACTCTAACTCAACCTCCTTGGGTTGAAAAACATTAGATGGGTCTGAGAAGTAATTCCAAATCTTAGAAACATGGAAGACGTCATGCATAGCCTAATACCTCTGAGGTAACTGCAACCGATAGGCAACCAGCCCAAATCTCTCCAACACCTCGAATGGCCCAATGTACCTCAGCGAAAGCTTACCCTATCTCCTAATTCTCATGTGTCCCAATCTCGGTGTGATAGGCAGGAAAACCTTGTCTCTGACCTCGATCTCCAGAGGCCATCTCTGCTGATCAACATAAGACTTTTTCAAGACTGTGCGGTAGACATCCTCTTCCGAATCAACTCTATCAGCTCTATGTTCTCATGGATAAGTTGATATCCCAGCATAGCTACCTCTCCTACCTCTATCCAACATAAGGGTGATTGGCATGGGCTACCATAAAAAACCTCATAAGGAGCCATATGAATAGTTTCTTGAAAACTATTATTTTAGTAAAACTTCATTAGAGGTATATGCTTCTCCTAAGAACCTAAAAAATCTAGGATGCATGCTCGGAGCATGTCCTCAAGCACCTGAATCTTACGCTCGGACTGACCATCTTTCTATGGGTGGTATGTGGTACATAAAATTACCTGTGTACCCAAAGCCTTCTAAATCCCCTGCCAGACCTAAGAAGTAAAACATGCATCCCTGTTTGAAACAATAGAATGTGTAACCCCATGAAGAAATATATTCCACCAAATGTACAACCTTCCCAGCTCATCGACACTAAAGGTCTCCTTGATTGGAAAGATGTGAGAAACCTTCACGAGTCTATCAATGACAACCCAAACTGTATCATTCCCTTGAGGAAATCTTGGTAAACCTATCACGAAATACATCACAACTTCATTCCACTTCCACTCGAGAATGGGTAACTTCTTCAAAAGCCATGTTGTTCGCAGATGTTATGCCTCTACCTACTGATAGGTGGAACACCTCATGAAGAAACCAGCAACATCTGTCTTCATACCTGGCCAACAATACTGACGGTGTAGATCACAATAAATCATGGTGGTGCCATGATGATCTTCCCAAACTGAGGAATGAATGTCCCACATCATCTCCTCGCATATATCTGCTGACACCCATACGAACCCCTAGAAATGATAGACCTCATCTTCTCCTATGGTCCATCCAGGAATAGGGTCCACTAATGACACGCTTTCCTGTAGAACTAGGCTTTCAAAATATGATAGAATCCTCACTCGAACTCGATCAAGAAGAGTAGAGGTAACAGCTACAGAAGAAAGAAACATCTGCCCCTGTCTATGTTGCACCTCCAAATGCATCTCAGAGAACATGGAAATAAGCTGCCACTCACTTCTGGCCTCTTGAACTGCCTGTATCTGAGTCTTCTTGCTCAGTGCATCAGCCACTGTGTTTCCCTTACTAGGCTTACAGTAAAGCTCAAATTCTAGGTATTGAAGGTACTAAACCCACTTTCACTGTCTAAAATTCAAGTCACGCTAAGTGAAGATGTACTTGAGTATTTTTTGGTCGGTGAAAACCACAAAATGATCTCCAAGAAAATAATGTCTCCAACAACGTAAAGCATGGACAACTGCAGCCAACTCGAGATCATCCGTCAGCTAATTCCTCTCATGTGGCCTCAACTGTTGACACCCGTATGCAAGGACTCCTTCTCCCTGCATAAGCACATCTCCTAGACTGATACCTGAAGCATCATAGTAAACATTACAGCTCTTTCTCATCCCTAGAAATAATAGTATCAGTGCTGAAGTCAACCTCCATTTATGCTCCTGAAAGGCTGACTCACAAGAATCTGACTACAAGAAGTTTTTACCCTTATTAGTCAGGCCCATTAAAGGTGGTGCTGAGTGTGAAATGTCTTGTATGAAACGTATGTAGTATCCTGCAGACCCTATAAACCTTCATACCTAGAATAAATTCATCAGCTGCTCCCAAAAAACTACAGCTCTCACTTTATCTGGGTCTACTGACACTTCTGTCTCTGAGATAACATGACCCATGAAGTGAATCTGGTCCATCCAAAAGTGTCATTTTGAGAGCTTAGCATATAACTGATAATCTATCAGTGTACTCAGAACGATCTCCAGATGTGTGGTATGGATGTTCCGAGTGTGAGAGTACACCAATATATCATCCAAAAAGACTACCAAGAATGAATCCAGGTATGGATGGAACACTTGGTTCATCAGTTCCATGAAAACAGCAGGCACATTCGTATGGTCGAACGACATAACCACATACTCTTATAGACCATACCTTCTCTGAAAGGCTCTAAGAGGTATATCAGATGGTCTAACACACAACTAATGGTAACTAGATCTCAATTCAATATTCGAGAACTCATGGGATCATTGAAGTTAATCAAAGAGATCATCAATCCTCGGTAAGGTATATCGATTCATAAAAATCAAATGGTTCAACCTCCAATAATCCACGCAATGTATGTGGGTACCGTCCACCTTCTTTGCAAACAGAACTGGCAAACCCCAAAGTGAAGTGCTTGGTTAGATAAAACCCTTGGCCTACAACTCCTCCATCTTCTTATTGAGATCCTATAATGTTGGTGTAGCCATCCTATAAGGAGGAATGGACATTAGTTCCACTTCCGGCATAAGCTCAATAAAAAGTCCACCTCATGCTATGGAGGAAAACCTGAAAATTCCTCTGAAAATACATCCCTGAAATGATCCACCACTGGAGGGAAGTCTATCTGTGAAGTCCCCTAGTCATACAGATATAGAATATCAATTTGGGTTGTAACTCGTCCAAACCCATGATGCTCAGGTCCCACTCAGCTCACATGAACATCGCATTTCCCTTATGAAGAAACGATCCGCCCTCTGGTGATGTAAAACTCACCCTAAGATGATATTAGTGGACAAAAAACTGGAAGGGAACTAACCAATTAATTCCGAGAATGACGTTATTTCCTGTCATCTCTAAGTCATATAGGTCTCATAAGAAGTGACACCCACAAACCTCAAGAGGTCACTCCTTACACTATCACACACTAGCCGTTCTAGACCCCAATGGAGTGTCTAAAATCAATATATAAGCAGATGAAAAGATGTAGAACCCAAGGATCTCCACAAAAGAAACACATATCAAGATATTGGAAGCCCCTCTATCGAAAATAGCATAAGATAGAACTGAGGAAACTAGAATCGTACCTCGAATGGTAGAGGGTCTGGGATCCTGATCCTGTTAGGTCTGCTACACTACAATGACCTAGCCTAAACCACAACCCTTTGGCCCAACCATACCACTATGAGCTATTCCACCCTACTGTCACTTCAATCCTAGTGATTGACTACCACGACTGTGACCTCCACCTCGGCCTGAACGACCAGAAGAACTCTCATTCCTTGACTAGTGAGAAACTGGTGGCCCTGCTCTGGAATGAGGAATTATAGAAGAACCCTTGTCACTAGATTCTGGTGAGAAGATATGACAGAAGTGCTGAATATGCCCCATATTTCCTCAAGATCGACACACTATTGGATCTCTCGGGCAATGTGGCCTCGTATGCCCACTCTTCCCGCACTGGTATCACTCCACCAGGATAATATAAGATACATCCCACCTACTCAAATATCCTCAAGTAGTCTCCCTACGGTTCTTTCTGCTATTAGTCATAGAATCTCTAACTCTGGATGCAAGACCGCCCTGGCCCACAGCTCCAGAATCCCTCAGATTGTGTTCCGTGATCAATGCCTAGTTGACTATAGAAGTGATAGAAGTCAACCTAAAGATATTAAACTATGAGCGGATGTCCTGTCTAAGACCATCCTCAAACATACTTGCTAAGATATACCCATATCCCTCTAGGAAGGGGGATAAGCGCTAAAGCTCGGTTAAGAAAGAGGAATATTATATAGCCGAAAGAGTACCCTGCTCCAGACTCATGAACTCTCTGGCTCGATTGGCCCTCAATGTCTCCAGATAGAAGTAGTCATAGAAGACACAATGGAACTCCTCCTAAGCCATAACCTGATAATTTCCCTCCTATGAGATCACATCCCACCATCTCTAGGAGGGACACCATAGTATGTATGTATTGAGATTGAACCTCCTCTCTAGAGGTGTCTCTTGGTGCTCGAAGATCATCAGCATGAGTTCTAGCCATGACTCGGTAGCCTGGGGTCCTCCATCCCCTGAAAAAGTGGGAGGATGTTTCTGCTGAAAGACCTGCGTCAATTATGCCATCAACAGGGGAGAGTTAGTGCTCCCTGGAAGGTCTAAATCATCCACATAAATCCCTCTCATAATTGGGCATCGAAACCTGTGTCCAAAATGACTGCTGGTGCCAAGACTGGCACAAATGGAGGATCTGCTGGTAGCCCCGGGTCGGCCATATTAGGTGTTTGATCACCGCCATGTGACTGGCGTACTACAGGAGGACATCTTGATGGCATGAATCTTCAAGGTCAAGAACACACCATAGATCATGATTTACATGGATTAAAAACTTAGAAGTGTAACAAGGGAACAAGAGAAGGAAATCTTTTAAGATTGTTAAAACATGACTACACAGCATGTATAATCCTACAAAGCATGTTCCCTTAAGCCTTTCACATGGGCGTGTACTAGAATCTTCTTTCCCTGCCCAAGATCCCTCACACCGCTAACCCACATGGTTCTCCTAAAACAAAACTACACAGCGTGTTCATGACAGACACGACATCTACTACACGAGCTTCCCCGACCTGTGTTTTTAGTGACAAGGCTGGATACATGGCTCACACTATAATGTGTGTTACATATAAACATGACATGTATAGGTAATGACTCCACCGACTCGTGTTGTTAGTGACATGACCAGCTGCACGGGTTACACTACACGACATGTTCTAGGTGGGCACGTCGTGTATTAGAAAAGGATCAACCAACCCGTGTTGTTAGTCACACAGACGGTTATACGGTCTTACAACATGGAGTGTACATCTGGTACACGGCGTGTGCTACCAAATATTTCCAACCCCGTGTCTCTTCCCACACAGTCTGAGACACAGTTAGATACTATACGGTGTATACATACATTACACGGTGTGTACTTATGAAGAATTGTTCCTTCCCGAACATAAGGACACACGACGTGTGTTCATAACTACACTATGTGTATTCTAGGTTTTTCCAGACAGTAAGCCTCAGAAACTACTTTGAAACCCAGAAAAACACTTAAATGAACAATAAAGTTCCAAATTTCGATCCATGAGGGCCCATACTCCCCGCGAATCAAATATTGTAAATTTATACACGTCATATCAAGGAAAAAATGAAATGATCCACCAAATTTTGGTTCACGAGGGCCCATAACTCCTCAAGAACCAAAGTGTTGGAATCCTCAGGTATTAATCATGTTTTAATGATCACAAATCATGGACATTATATCAACTCATGTGTATTATTTTTTAAGTATTCTCATGTTTTATGAAGATCTATTCAAGATCTTAATTACTCTACATTATGTTTAATCAATTTATACTGTCCTTGATTTACTTTTTTTGAAAAATTATGGAGTCTAATCCATTCTATGATCATCATTACTTATGTCTAAATACATCTATTTTGAAAAGTCTGAGACACCGTGAGACTTCCACTAGTTATTTCTTTATGGAAAAGTAAATCAAACATTGTAACAATAAGAAATCATGACCATCAGACACCGTGAAGAAGACACCGTGAACAAGACACCATGAAGAAGACATCGTGAACAAGACACCATGATCAAGACACCATGAAGCAGACACCATGAACAAGACACTGTGGAGCAGACACCGTGAATTAGACACTGTGAAGTAGACACCGTAAATAAGACACCGTGACCACTAGACACTGTGATCAATCTAGACACTACGTGAAGGATACACAGTTTCCATGACATATTGTGACACCGTTTCATAATATTTTTTTCCATCTTTCAATTTTATATCTAACGGTCATATTTGATGTTTTAAATGCACTGAAATAAATAATGTTTATTTTTAGAAACATCATCTGATGGTACGAGGTAAGAGGTATAGTATCCATGCAACCTGTCGGCCCCAACATGTGCACTCGAAGATAAAAGAGCAGTGCAGCCCAGAAACAAACGACGACCAAGTGCATGAAAAAACAAAAAGATGGTGGGAATTTACATTACAATAGAAGACAACTTTGCGAATTGGAACATGTAACTCGACTCTTCTGAAGAATACACGAAGCATACTGGAATCCCGAGAACGTCTTCGCACTATCAAAATTCACGAAGAATATTAGCTGAATTGCGACACTCTATTTTATAGACGAGGACTCAAATTCATCATCTAATTCATCTCAGAAGTCCAGAGCCGCAAAGACTAACACTCAGAGCATTTCTAAACCTATCTCAATATTTCTGCTCTATTGTGTATCATTTTTGTTAACCTTCGAGTAGTGTGTGTTTCTGTAAAATAACACACTATGTCTCCTGCATAAAACTGAAGGATACAAGATATTCTTACTCAATAATCTTTATATACTTGTGTATACCCATAGATAAGTGTGGAAGAGGTCCCTATGTGTCCTGGTTGTTTATACCCATGAAGTACTGTGGAAGAGGTCCCTGTGTGACCTGGACAGTCTGTGTACTATTGTTAACCCCGATCTAGGTTGTGGACCAATGTTTATTTATATAAACTACTTCGTGATATGTGATCACCAAGTGGAGTGGATTAGGTCTCATCTTGAGACCGAACCACTTGTTTCATATCTGTTGTGCTGCTTAATTTAGTTTTCTCTGTTTTATTTCTTTACTACATAATTATAGAATCAGTAAATCCACTTTAATAGTTAGTATTGGAAAGAATTTATAACTATCATGTCTTAGTAGAATAACTTCAAAATTAGTTTTAATAATTAATATTAAGTGTACTGAGAACTAATCAATCTTCAAAGAAGTTATTTAAAAATTAAAACTTTTATAAAAGTATAACCTTTATTAACTTCGAATTATTTAATTTTGGGAAAATCCTTTTAGAAATAATTTTTATAGAAAATTTTAAAGCTACTCAATTTATCCACCCCTCTTGAGTAATCTACTCCGAACAACATTTGGTTTCATAGGTAGTTTATTAGGACTCAATTTAATCTTATTCAACTGTGATTATAGTTTTATTTTAAAGATCTGTAAATTTATATTGATTCTAAATTTATTTCTCTTTTAAACATATTCTTATGGATAATATATTGGAAGGTGTTGTAACCAATATACCACCATTCTTCAGTGGAACCAACTATGCTCAATGTAACGTTAAAATGAAAATGCATTTAGAGAGTATGAGTTTTGAAATTTGGCAATCTATTATAGATGAATATAAAAATCCTCATAATGATAGAATCACATGGGATGAACCTACAAAAACTGCCTATAATAACAATTGCAAAGCTGTGAATGCTTTATACTTATCCTTAGGAGATGAAGAGTTTAATATAATTTCTACTTGTAAAACTACCCATGAAATTTTGGATACTTTGTTTGTCTCACATGAAGGAACATCTAGTGTAAAATAAATGACACTTAATACTTATACTATCAAATATGATAACCTTAAAATGAAATCTGATGAACCTATTCCTAACATGTATCTTAGGTTTAATGAGATTGTCAACATAATGATTTATCATGGAATAAAAGTCACTACCAAGGAATAGATCATGAGAATTCTCAGCTGTCTACCTGACAGATGGAGGGTAACATCTGTCTGTAATTGATAATTGTTCGACATCAGCAATCTACCTGTAAAAGAACTAATTGGGAAACTGATGATGTATGATGAAGAGTTAAAAGTTGACAAGGAGGAGGAGGATGAACCAAAGAGGAAATTTTTTTCTTTAAATACCACCACCTATAAGCACAAAGACAAAGAGAAACTGGATGATTCTGTAGAAATATCTACTAGTGAACAATCATCTCGTGACAGGGATGAGAAGATGGCTCAACTAGCCAGAAAATTAAAAATATTTTACAAGAAGAATAACTCTTTCCCAAAGCGTAACTTTAAGAGAAAATATGACCAAAAAGTTAGTTGGTAGAAGGACTAGAAAAGAAGTGACAAGACTGATGAAATTGTATGCTATGAGTGTTAGTGTAAAGGAAATATCAAGGCTAACTGTCCAAAGTTCAAGTACCAAAAGAAATATGAGGACAAGTAAAGGAAGTTTAAAAAGGCAATGAAAGAAACCTAGAGTTTTTCTAAGGAGAGTTTAAGCGACTAAGAAACATTACAAGATTAATAGGATAACAAATCCAATATGTGTTTTATGACAAACACACCTGAGGTAACACTGGACTCTTATGTATATAATTCATACTGTTCTGGAGATTAAAGTGACACTGAAATCATGGCTCATGAATAAATATTTGAATACTGAAACATGCTTTAAGAAACATGCAGTTAACTAAAAAAATATAAATCATGGAAGAAACAACCTTCTCTTACTATGACTATTAAATCTGAACTCACAACTAAAAAATAGAAAAATGCTCAACTGGTCAAAGAAAACAATGAATTAAAGATGTCTAATGAGTAGTTAAATAGTGATCTATAAAAGTTTATCAATGGGAAACATTCCCTTACCCAAATTGTAGGAAAAAAAATCTCCCCTAAAAATGGAAATGGCATTGGTTATCAACCAGGTAAAAGAAACCTTGATAGACAAAATTTTGTTTCTAAATCTAGAACATATAGTTTTACTCCCAGTTTTGAACACAAATCAACTAGTTCAAGTTATGATACATATTCTACTATATCATGTTTTTGTGGACCAAATAGAGTTTATTTTTCAAATACTATATATAATGATTATAGGAAACCTATGAGGAAAATACGGGTTCATAAAGCACTTATTACTAATGTTACTAGACCCAAACAAGTATGGGTACCAAAATCTGTTTTTTCTTGATCACTTTGTAGGAAAGCTGCTTAAAGAGCTCTTGCAAATGTCTATGGTACTTGGACATTGGATGTTCAAGGCACGTGACAAGAGACTACTCATAATTCAATAACATAATCAAAATATATGGAGGACATGTAAAATTTGGTGACAATGCCAAAGGGAAGATTATTGGCCTTGTCCAAATCCGTAACTCCATCTCAAAATTGATTTCTGAAGTATTGATTATTGATGGCTTAAAATATAGTCTTCTTAGTATCTCACAATAATGTGAGGATGTATTTCATATTAAATTGTAAAATGATGATTACAATGTATTTAATTCTTAAGAAGAATCAGTATTTTCGGCATTACGAAATGAAAATGTATATTCTGTAAATTTAGATTGTTTAGATTCTCAAAATGCTTCATTCATGAGTGTATTTCATTAAGAGTCTTGGATATGGCATAAGAGATTAGGACACTGTAATATCCACTCCCTTATAAAGATAACTAGAAAATGATTTTTTAAAGACTTTCCCAAGCCTGACTTTCCAAAAAAAATTGTGTAATCCCTGTCAAAAGGGAAAACAACACAATGTTTCCTTCAAACTAAAGAAAGAAGTGTCAACTTCTCAACCCCTCGAGCTGGTTCACATGGCTTGGTATGGAAAATCTAGAGTTTCTAGTTTAAATGGTAAGAACTATGTTTATATTCTTGTAGATGAATTTTCTAGATATACTTGGTCCTTTTTTATGGCTTACAAGAGTGAAGGCTGCTCTTATTTTACTAAATATTCCAAGTCTGTAGGAAATCATAGTGGACTTACAATTAAATCATTAAGAAGTGATCATGGTCGTGAGTTTGAAAATCAAGTGTTTGAATCGTTTTTCTCACAAAATTGTTACAGTCACAATTTCTCCACCCTTAGAACACCTCAAAAAAATGTAGTTGTAGAGAGAAGAAATAGAACCCTGCAAGAAATTGCTAGAACAATTCTTAGTTAATATGACCTACATATTTATTTTTGGCCTGAAGTTGTCAATACAGTGTGATACATAATCAATAGAGTGTTGATCAGACCTATTCTTATGAGGAATCTTTACGAATTATGGAATAATAGAAAACCTAAGGTTAGTTACTTCAATGTTTTTGTTTACAAAGTGTAAATCATTAATACAAAATACAATCTTGACAGATTTGAATCCACAAGTGAGGAAGGTATCTTTTTAGGATATTCCATGTCTAGTAAAGCCTATAGAGTGTTCAATAAAAGAACTAAATGTGTGGAAGAATATGTCCATGTCAAATTTGATGAAACAGATCCACATGAACGTAAAACCTCTCTAGAGAACCTAGAGGATGATATATCAAATCTGAACATCAATTCAAAATCCTCAAATCCTTCTGTGAAAGAATTTTTGAAAACTTCAAGATCTGAAAATTCATTAGATTCAAGTCACAATAAACCTGAACATGTTGATGAACCTGAAATCAGTAGTCCCTCCTTCTCTAGAGCTGTTAAAACTCTTAAGAACCATCCTTTAGATGCTATTGTAGGAGACTTAGACAAAGGAACTCAAACTAGAGATTCTCTTAGAAATCAAGTTGAACATCAAGCCTTCTTGTAACAACATGAACCTAAAAGAATTAATGATGCTATTAATGATGAATTTTTGGTGATGGATATGAAATATTAACTTAATCAATTTGAATGAATCAAAGTTTGGACACTTGTTGAAAGACCCAAGGACACATTCACCATAGGAACTAAATGGGTGTTTATAAATAAGGTAGATAAAGCTGATAACATAGTTAGAAACAAGGCTAGATTACTTCTACAAGGCTATAGTCATGAAGAAGGAATTGACTATGAGGATACTTTTTCACCAGTAGCTAGACGTGAAGCCATCAGAATCCTTATTGCCTATGCTGGACATCTGAATTTCAAACTATATCAGATGGATATTAAGAGTGCATTCTTTAATGGGTATATATCTGAGGATGTTTTTTTGGAACAACCCCTAGTTTTAAAAACCCCAACTTTCCAAATCATATTTTTAATCTATCAAAAGCTTTATATAGTTTAAAGAATGCTTCAAGATCCTGGTATGATAGGCTGAGTACTTTTCTTATTTCCAAAAGTTTTAAAAAAAGAATAGCTAATCCTACCCTTTTAGTAAAACTAATTTCTAATGGTGTTTCACTTGTTCAAATCTATGTAGATGATATTATTTTTGGATCTTTAAAGAATTATTTAAGTGTTGTTTTTTCTAAACTGATGCAAAATGAATTTGAAATGAGATTAATGGGTGAAATGAAATTCTATATTGGAGTTAAAATCTATCAAAATAATGATGGAATTGTTTTAACTCAAAGTAAGTATAGTAGAGAAATTATAAAACGTTTTGGATTGGATAGAACAAAATTTAGTGACACTCCCATGTGTACAACTTGTAAGTTGGGTATTGATGAAGATGGAAAATCTGTTGATAAAACCACATATAGAAGAATGATTGAATGTTTACTCTAGTTAACTTCTAGTCAACCTAACATTATGTTTAGTGTATGCATGTGTGATCTCTTTCAAGCAAATCCCAAAGAATCACATTTAAATGCTGTAAAGATAATTTTCAAGTACCTCAAGCATACATCCAATCTAGGTCTGTTCTATCCTAAAGGACCATCATTTGAATTAGTTAGTTTTTATGATACTAAATTCGGTGGTTGTAAGTTAGATAAACAAATAAACTCAAGAACATGTTACCTTTTAAGAAATTCACTAGTATCATGGAGTACTAAGAAACAAAATTTTGTTACATTATCTACCGCAGAAGCTGGATACATAGCTTATGGCAGTTGTTGTGCACATATTTTGTGGATGAAACACATATTACTAGATTGTGGATATCAACTCAGGCATGTACCAATAAACTGTGACAACACAAGTGCTATTAAATCTTGAAAAATCATGTTTCATATTCTAGGACAAAGCACATTGATGTAATAAATCACTTTTTGAGAGATCATTATCAAAAAGATGACATAACTTTGGAATTCACTAGTACTGAATATCATCTTGTTGATATATTCACCAAACCATTAACTTTTGAGAGAATAGAATACATCATACAAGAACTAGGCCAGATAAATCTCAAATAGATATCTTACTTTTTACTGTTTCATGTCTTACTATTTGATATCTTACTGTTTCATATTTACGGTCTCATAGTTGTTAATTTATGATTATTGTCAGACATTTACTATCTCACCATAACACACATTCACTATCTTACTGAGAAGTTTGTTTATTATCTCTCTGTGAAATTCGTTCACTATCACATCGTAATGCTAATTTATTTTCTCACCATGAAGTTTATTTTCTGTCTCACTGTAAAGACCCAAAATGGTCTCACCGTAAAAAATTCTTTATGATTTTTATTTACAAAGTAAAAACCGTATCACAGTAATTACACTTTTCACCTTTTTTTAGTTTTACCGCACTTTTGGTTTTCCAATGTTTGGTACTCCTAAATGATAAAATAAAGAATGTAGAACTCGATGCTTCAATCGGTACTTCCTATCTTCCTTATTCAACCCTAAAACCTTTCATTATATCTCTCAAACCGTCGGTAGATGCCCAGGATGAAACTCCCTTCATCATCGACTCCTGATAAGCACAGCTCAAAGAATATGAAGATTTCACCTAAGCTAGCACCTGAAGGACCTATAAACCCAAATCTGGTAAACCGAGTTGTCCTACCTGAGAAAGAGATTTTCCCCAAGTGGATTTTGTCTGGAAAGTCATTGGTTTTGAAGGTTTTAGAACAATAAGGCTGGTTGGAATGGTTTTACAGGGAAAATACACCTATCTACCCTAAGTTGGTTTCTCATTTTAATTATTTTGTATAGTTCTTTTTTGATTCGGGTGATAGATATGTCGTGAGAAGTTGGATCAATGGGCAGAGATTCTCATTCTCCTCGAGGTTATGGGCTACATACCTTAGGATACCTCATGAACACATTTGTGAGGATTATCATAGAGGACCTCCACCTTCAACTGAATTATTTGATCTGGAGGATTCTTTGTAAACCTTAACTGGAAATGGAACCATGATGAGGGCAATTGCTGCAGAACTAGATGGAGAATCAAGACTCTTGTTCATGTTTATTCAGAATCTGGTTAGCCCCCGAAAAGCTGATTTTGTTGTTTTGAAATTTTAGGATGTGTTTCTAATCCACCTTATTATAAAAGGGCATAAGATCAACCTGTGAATGTATATCATACACCATATGTGTGAGCTGATCAAATCCATATCCATGTCAACCTCCCTGTTTTACTCTCGGCTTATCTCACCCATGCTTGATGCCAAAGTATTAGTTGGACTTGATTAGGACGTTATCAGGGATGTTGAATTCTGTCTTTCATAAGTTACTATCAAGAGGATGAATATTAATTGGAATCCTTGAAAAAAGGAATGGGTGGAAGACAATGATAGAGTTTATGGGAAATTTAATCCCGTAGAACACCCCTCAAGACCAACAAATATTTCTGATCCTAGTTTGGAACCAGATGAGGTTGTTGAGTATTCTGCTGAAGAGTAAGAAGAGGCTGATGTACCTCATAGAGAAAATATTTCTATTGAGAAAGACAGTGCTCCTAAATCTCTTGTGGTAAGTGAAAAAGAAGTTCCTGCACCAATAGAAGATGTTAATCGGGTTAGATCAATTTGAGCCTGAAACAAAATCTGTTTCCAAAGAAACTGAAATGAATGACATGGAAGAAACTACAGAGGAAAAGCTACCTGTTATGAAAGAGGCCAACATTTATGAACTCCTAGTAGAACAATCTATTACTAAAATCATTCCTATAGCTGGGGAAAGAATGGAGCTATTTTTTCAGTTGGCTAGGCAGGAAATGAGTGAAGAACTTCGAGATGAGTTTGTGGAATTGGATCAATATCCTTATCTTCTCAGTACTGAGAAGGTTGATACTGTTTAGAGGGAGAAATCCCCAAATCTGGATCCTCTGGAAGAACCAAATATATTTTATCCGAGCCCCATAGACACTCATTTGAAGATCCCCAGTTTCTATGATGTGGATGACTCCCAGCAAGTTTCAGTAAATTACCTTGAAATTTTCACTCTATTCCAGTTGAAATCCATCTCCAATATCTCCCATGATAAGGAACCTGAGCCTGCAGTTGTCCCTGTTTCTGAAACTCCATATGAACAACCATATTTTGTGAGTAAATATGATCTGAAAGAATTTGGAGAAACTCATCTGTCCGGATTTGAAAACTCCTAAATTCCCAACCTGCTCCTATAAGGAATTTAATTGAGAGAGATACCTCACTCCTGTTGGAGAAATTTATTTTGAAAATACAACCTAAAATGATTCATGAGATTTAGTAAGTAAGATTTGAGAAAAGACTGCTCAGTAATGAAGTAAAGACCCTAAGAGATATGATTGAAGACATGTAGAAAGATATGCATTCGAGTTCCGAGCTTGCTCCTACTGTAGAACCTGTTTTTCCTCAAACCCCACATGATTTTGTGTCTCAAATTCAACTTTATTTAGCTTCCTTAGATGATAAGGTTGCTGAAAGTAACAAACAGATTGTGAAGGAGATGAAACATCTTGTGGTAAATCTTAATAAACTCAACGATGAGTATACTGGATGTCTTCAAAAAGTGCTCAACCAACTGAAATCTCCCACCACCGCGGTCAAGGATGCTAATGCATATGGTCAATCCTCTAACCCTTCATTAGAAAGTGACCTGCTCAGAACTATGGTCAAAGAAGATCTTCAGACTGCACTTAGTGGTTTCAATGCAGCTTCCCTATCTGAAGTTATCAAGAACAGTGACAGAGTTCTTGACCTAGTCCTAATCCACTAAAAAATTTCTAATTATTCCCACCAAAATATTTCCAAGAATGTGGATTTCTACTTCAGCTAAATCTTCTCCAAAAATGACATGACAAATCATTTCAAGTATCTTGAGGAAAATCATAGGATTCCTCCTATGACTCAAGCTTTCAAAAACCAAGTCCAAAAGCTCACAAATTTTACTCAATTGTTGGAAAAGTTTATGGAGAATAAGGACGATTTTGAGAAATCCATAGATTATAATGGATAGATCATTATAGATTTTATCAAGCTTATGAGGCCCTATCTTCATGTCCAAAGCACAACCATTGTTGCTCCAGCGGCTTCACCTCTGAGACCTAGACTGCCTACCTTCACCTATTCCCTAGCCTCCACTACCATGTCTTTCGGCCAATCACTGAGTTAGATTAGGCCTGTGATCCTTGATCAAAAACATCCTCGATCTTCTACTTCTCTTACTCTGGAACCCTCAGTCATTGAAGGCCTTCCTTTACCTTCTTTATTATCCACCTCACCACCTTATTCAACATTGACCTCTATTTCAATGGCCTCTTCTTTTTCTCATACTACTAAAGAAAAAGAGAAGGCCAGCCCCTGAAGAAGAATAGTGATTACTCCTTCTTGATAGGAATGTTTTTGTTTTTTGTTTTTCTCCTTTCTGTTTGTACTGAACCATATTTACATTAATAAAATGTGAACTTTTCATGACTTCTCTTATTCTATCTTTTTTATAATCCCAAAAGGAGGATAAATCTCTCAGTGTTAGAGATTTATCTCTATATCTATACTTTAATCAAATATACTATTTAACATTACATGATTTGTGATCATCAAAAAGGGGGAGATTGTTGGACTCCTCATGTATTAATCATATTTTAATGGTCACAAATCTTGTACATTATATCAACTCATGTGTATTATTGTTTAATTATTCTCATGTTTTAAAAAGAGTCATTCAAGATTGTAATTACTCTACATTAAGTATAATTACTTTATACAATCCTTGGTTTACTTTTATTGACAAATGATTGAGTATAATCCATTCTACGATCATCATTTCATTATTCTGAATATAGATATTTTGAGATGTTTGAGACACTGTGAGACTACCACTAGTTATGTCTTTCTAGAAAATTAAATCAGACAGCGAACAAATCAGACATCGTGACCATCAGACACCGTGAAGTAGACACCGTGAAAAAGACACTATGAAGAAGACACTATGAACAAGACACCATGAACCAGACACAGTGAACAAGACACCGTGATACAGACACTATGAACAAGACACCGTGAACACGACACTGTGAAGCAGACACTGTAAACAAGACACTGTGACCACAAAACGCTATGATCAATCTAGACACGGTGTGAAGGAGACATTGTCCCCATGACATACTGTGATACCATTTTCAAATATGTTTTTTAGTCTTTCAATTTAATATCTAACGGTTATATTTGACATTTTAAATGAACTGACATATTAAATTATTCTTTGTAGACACATCATCTGACAGTACGAGGTACGAGGTGAAGTATATATGCAACCTATCGGCTCCAACACGTGAACTACAAGATAAAAGAGTAGTGTGGCCCAAAAACAAACTACGACCAAGTGCATGAAAACAGAACAAGTTGGTGGGCCTGGGAATTACAATAGAAGACATATATGTGAATTGGCCCATGAAACTCGACTCTGCTAAAGAACACACGAAGCATACTTGAATCCCAAGAACATCTTCGCACTTTAAATCATCACGAAGAACATAAGCTGAATTGAAACACTCTATTTTACAAATGAGGTCTCAAATTATACTTCTGATTCATCTCATAAGTCAAGAGCTACAATGAGTAACACTAAGAGAATTTCTAAACCTATCTCAATATTTCTGCTGTATTGTGTATCATTTTTGTTATCCTTCGAGTAGTGGTTGTTTCTGTAAAATAACACACTCCATCTCCTGCATCGAACTAAAGGATACAAGATATCCTTACTCAAACATCTTTTATACTTGTGTATACCCACAAATAAGTGTGGAAGAGGTCCCTATGAGGCCTAGTTGCTTATACCCACGAAGAACTGTGGAAGTGGTCCCTGTGTGACCTAGATAGTCTGTGTACTGTTGTTAACCCTGATCTAGGGTGTGGGTCAATGTTTATTTATATAAACTTCATGGTGGTAGGTGATCACCATGTGGAGTGGATTAGGTCTCAACTTGATACTGAACCACTTATTTCATATCCACTATGCAGCTGAATTTAGTTTTCCCTATTTTATTGCTTTACTACATAATTCAAGAATCACTAAATTCACTTTGATAGTTATCCTTGGAAAGTAGTTGTAACTATCTTGTCTTAGTAGAATAACATCAAAAGTAGTTTTAATAATTAATATTAATAGTACAGAGAACTAATCAATCTTCCAAGAAGTAATTTAAATAGTCAAAATCTGATAACAGTATAACCTTGATTAACTAAGATTTATTTAAGTTTGGGGAAATCATTTTAGAAAAAATATTTACAGAAATTTTTATAGTTACCCAATTCACCCCTACCCTCTTGAGTAATCTACTCTGACCAACACAAATTTTGTCGTTCATTAAAAAAACCTTACACAATCAATACCCTACAAAATAATAGGTATTCTATCAAGGAATCTATCACAATAGCATGCATATCTAACACAACATCTATCAAAACAACATGAAATATTTAATTGACCCTAAATGGCATGGAAAGAATGAATGATATCTGATTTCTAGAAAGTGCCAGATGATGCATGAAATGGAATACCCTCATATCATCGAGTTGCAACAGAAATAGAACCTCAATAGAATCAACAATAAAAGCACAAAAATATGAGTCACCCAATGGTGAAAAATAAATAAACTGTAAAATTGAAAAACTAGTTAAATTGCAATAAACGAGGTAAATTGGATTTTCCCTGTACATGAGTTAGCTAATCTTGGGAAAAACTTATTACAAAGTACCTATTCTGTCATATCCCTAGCTATAGGCACCGAACAGTAAGTCAAGATGAAAATAATTCCTCCGATACCACATTCTAATGTCCCGGTTCCGGAATCCACCAAGAGGCGCCCCATATCTAGTTGGTCACATGGCCTCAAGCGCATTTCCACAAACTCCTGAGGCTGCCGACTATCAACAAGGGCCTTGGGTGTGATAGTGGTGAAACTATACCTTCATTGGTAGAGTACACAACAGAAGTAAAAGGATATACAATAGTTGAAGTAGTAATGATAACATACAACAGCAGATAGTGGAAGACTAGAAGTAAAAAAAATGAAGAACATTTATAAAATGATGCATGATACATATGTCTAGGAAAACATCCAAAAAATTCGAAATTCTGAATAAAATCTAATCCAAGTACAAAATAAAACAGATAAACAACTCCTCAGCATCGCAAGCCTCATCTTGATCCCATACTCTCCAGCTCTAATGCAGTCAATTGCCTGAAGTAGAAGGGTGCCTTCCCTTGTCTATATGTTCTACAATATAATCTGTTTCGGCCCAAAAACATGACCCAAATAGGGCGTCAGACTATATCCTAGTAGGCAACCACCAAAAGATCTGTTCCTAACAGTTAGTGAGTATATAACAGGTAATAATAAATAGGAAGCTGTAAACAAGTAAGTACTCAAGTAAATATCCTACAATTTCAATGCATTCAAATTTCACATACAAGAAAGTATCTAATCAAACCAAGTTACCCTCTGGGAAGTACACACACAACCTATCCCCTCTATTAAACCAAACAAGTACAAGAAACCCTCTAGGAAGCACACACAGTCTAACCCCTCTATTTCAGCTTATGTATAGACTCTCTAAAGAAGCAATCACTATCAATTCCCCCTCTAGTCTCGTACCGGTACTAAAGGAACTATGGGGAAGCACTCAACGTATATTCCCCCTATGGATTGTGTTGAGGAACTACATACACTTTGAGGAAGCATTCAACGTCAATTCCCCATGTGGTCTCACATCTTAAAATTATAATGACACTTTGGAGAATCCCTTACGTCCATTTTCTCCCCACGGTCTACTACACCAGGTTCTCAAGGCCCTGTGTAAGTCAACAAGTATCTCAAGCCATAGAATCCAATGTAAACCTTAAAAACTACTTGGATAAAAAGTCTACATCATATCAACAAGTCAGAAACGATAAAAACTCCATCCTATAAAGATGGGTGTGGAAATCCACTATAGCCTAACAAGTTAAACAGGACCAAATGGTCATAAAAAACATGAATGGGAAACAATTACAAATCATAGTAATCAACCCTAATCACATTCAATTAACCTCTAATCGAGCATACAAGCATAACAGGCAATTAACAAGGGAAAAACCGTAAACACGCAATACCCAGTTCATGTGTATTTAGAAAATTTGCACATATAACTCAAAGAATAACTATGAAAAGGAACAAACAACCTACCTTGGTGTTGGGAGATCGATATATGTGAACCTCAAGCCTCAAATCTCCCAATGACACCGTAGATCTACAAAAACGTCTAAAACATTCAACTGAAGAAAACTCTTGAAAGAGGAGAAATCAAGGGATGGTGTTCTAGGAGAAGAGAGAATACCCATATGAGATTCCAACACAACCAACAGTGTTCGATTCAGAGGACGGACGCTCGGTCGGGGGCTCAGTGAATATTGACATCATACGGACGCTCTTTGATGAACCAGACCTAGAAGAAGGTGTTTCTGTTCATCAGACGTGACCCTAGTACATTTAATGAAAAATATAGAAACTACACAATGTGTATTTTATAATTACACAACGTGTACTTTACCTTACCGGGCCCTGCTTTAGGCGGCCTCCAGGCCACCCCACACGGCAGTGTGCATGGCCTTTACATGGCCAACACCAGGCTACCCGCGATAACCGATGTAACACCAGAGATTTCAATGAGAAATATTTTGTTTTTATGTTATATACATAATTAAAGGAATCTTTCACTACACACAACACTAGCTTTGCTTGATTTACACGCAATCGTGACCTTCCTCGATAGCTTGTGCTGTACACAATACCGAGTTTCACTAAACAACGATATGCTATTAAAATATTATTAAAACTAGCTGTTATGAATAGTAATACCCACTTTTTGAAATTTTATAAATTTTATCATTCAAAATGTACTTAATTTTTGGATTTGGAATATCGAAATTAGCCTAGGGTGAAATTTTGGAATTTTTCTGAAAACTTTAAATTTTTGATGAATAGTGAAAACACTAGGTTACTATTTAAAAACCGATTTTTTATTTAAATAATTATTCATATTATTTAAATTTCTTTTAGGTCAAAATTGATACATAATACCTATATAAGTACAATGTAATTCATTGGAGTCATTTTATAATAATTTTAGATATATAAAAATTTTATTGAACTTTTCACCGTCTTTTACCCATCTCCAAGGAGAGTTTAAAAATTTACATAATGCTCAATTTTACCACTTCTGTGAGTGGAATTTAGAAAATCCGAGAGACATGGTTAACATCAAGGAGTAAAATGTGGTTCAATAAGATAAAAATAATTTTTTGTGAATAGTAACTTTTTACTTTTATTTACCACGGTTAAAAGTAAATAGGGTAATTAAGGGTAAAAATGGTATTATTATTACCATAAAACATGTCCTAATTCTATGGGATAAGTTTAATTCGACCAGAAACAACCTTAGGAACAAAATATTACCCTTTAGGTCCACTTGGATTAGATTAGAACATTTAATATTATTTTATTTAAAGAAGAGTTAATATAGTTAAAATCAAATTTTAATAACAAAAAATTTTTTAATATAGGGTTATACATAAGATAAATTTGACTATAAATAATAATTAGAAAGATAAAAATATTTCGTAACTAAAGGAATTTTATTTATAATTTTTAGACTTTAAATAATGTATTTTATTGACACAATGATGATGTAGTAATTACCTTATTAAGGAAATATTAACAGAATTGATGTTATAAATACCCAAATAAATGTAATTTAAGACATTTTATAAATTAAACTAATCGTATAGGTTAATAAGACTTGTTAGTATTGATTTAGGTAACTTCTTTCGAACTAATAATGCTGTTATGATTTTCACAAAAAACAATTACCAAATAGTGTCAAAATTGACATAAAATAGTTTTTAAAACAAATATTATGTTATTAATTGTTATTTTATTCCTAAAAATATAAGGTTCGGAAAAATGACTTATATTAGGTTATATATGTTAATAATGAACAACTTGGGGTTCTTTTGGCTTGTTATAGTAAGTTTATTAACCTTATAGTGTAAGAAAACAAGAAGACACGGTAAAAGTAAAATTATTGAACTTAAAGTTAAATCTAAATGATAAGGTTAAAATAGTAAAATAGACTTGTGAAAATTATATTGTATGAGAGTATTTTGACCCATCCCCACCTTATCTTCGAAATAAATCAATTTGGAGATATTAAAAACCGAATATGACTTTATAATAAAAAAATATTTTTTGTTTTTCCAAAGGTGCCCCTCTCCTCCCTTATAAAAGGTCACCTCCTCCCTCTCCTCCTCACACCACTTTGAGCCATAAAGCTCGGAAAAACGCTGCCAAATTCTCTTCTATCCTTCCCTTGAAACATCATAGAGTTCCTGGTCTTCTTAAAATACCATCCTTAGTGCCCTAAGAGGAGGTTAAGAAGAGGCGCGTCAAAGAAGAGGTAATATCCATTACTGATTCTTTCCAATTTCATTCTTCTTCAACTTATTCTTCCTTAGTTGTTTCATTATGAAGTAATAACATCACTATCACTCATATAATTATATGTTATTATAAATATGAAACAACACTATTTAACCTTCTATCCATCCTATGGAAAATGAAATCATTGTGCATGCATATGTACGGAATACCGTCTCCACGTCGTGGTGTAACTTGTTTTCCACCACCACCTTACTTGGATGGGTATAATGGTGTAAAGAATAAGTATATATGATTATTATAAGGTGATATTGATTATGAAATAGTATACATACACTTCAATACAATTCCACGATCATTGGAATGATATCATCGTTCGTGCGTATGTACGACCTACCATCTCCACGATGTGACGCAACTCGTTGTACATGATATTCATTGCATAATGTTAAAATAAATGAATTTAATGAATAAATATGATATATATTACACTAATACCATTCTTTAAATGAGTTATCTATAACCTAAAAAGAATAATAATAATTTATTTGACAAGACATGCATAAGAACATAAAGTAATGATCACCCGAATAATAAGCAGCAATCAAATATTACTAATAAGAAGATAAGAATATGACCATATATTATATCATAACAATGAATATTATTCTTTAATAAGTAAATGAAATTATTTAAATCATTATACAGGAGGTCCAGACACATAAAAATAAAATCAGACCAAAGGTAAGGGAAAATCTCACAATCTAATTTTTATCCAAGATTGTTTATACTTCAGAATTTAATGGGGATTATTTATCAATCACATACATGTTATGTCAATATGTAATATTATTTATATCCTCCTAAAAATATTTAAATCCAATTTTACCCATTGGTGAGTTTTTAGTAAAAGATATGAAAGGAATCTTTTGTCGTTTTTTTGTACGAGGTACTTTTGGACTTTTCCGGCCAAAGTACGGGAAGAATGTTTTTTAACTTATACAGATTGAATGGATTTTTATGATTTAATAGAAAATTATTTCCAAGAATACTTCATTATAAGCTTTCAAGTTTATTTTTAATGAACTTTTTTTAGTTTAAAATTATATGACATGTTAAGAAAGGAAAAATGTTTTTGAAGTAGAACTGATATTTTCCTCAGGAATGGAGTTCAAGCATTTTATCAAAATTATTTTCCATATAAGATAATATAGGGTTCTATTTCTATCCCTATTTTATCATTGATTGGATTATGTTATGATGGAATTATTTTTATGACGTCCTTTTATCTTATATGGATTATGTTATGATGGCATGATGCTTAAGAATCCCATTTTTATTACATTGGTTATGCTATGATAAATGATTTATGATTTTGTGGCACACATAAGAATGGTATCATTATGAGATAGGTGGGACCTATATCTCCCTCCAATGAATTGATTAAAGATTTATATCGTATGAGATAGACATGGTTGGAACGGTAGGTTAAACCGGTTCAGTGATACAGGACTGAAACGAGGAGTGAACTCGGTTCAGAAATGGACATTGCCCGCTAAGATAGTCTTGGAAATGAGCCTTTACTACTAAGAAATGATTCTCTATGATTATGTGTGTATGCCACAAAGTTTCATGTCTTTTTTTATGATTATTGGGATTATATTTCACCACTATGATTTATCCCATGTTATGAAATTATGTTCTCTTTTTCAGGTTACGATTTCCAAAAATATTATATTTTTCTGAATATGTTGTGATTGATATTTCTTTTGTTTACCCTTACTGAGCATTTGAGTTCACCCTTTTGTATGTTTTCTTTTTCCCAGGTCAGGATGAATGGTATTAAGTAAGATATGCCAAAAGGGACTATAGATATGATAAAATAAAAGGGAGACAGTGTAGATGATTTATGAACCAGTTGTTTATGTTTCTCAGTTTCTAAAGAAACTATACCCATATGGTCCTTTCATGGTTTTTTTATATGTTGTAATAAGTGTGCTTAAATTTTGAAGTAATAACAATGTATGTAAAGTATGGGTTGTTATAGTTTGTATCAGAGGAAAGGTATAATCATCATTTGGAAACTAGGATGTGAAAGCCTTATTAAGAACCCTAATGATATATCTAAGCATAGAACACAATATTAGGGTTTTAGAAATGGCCATGAACAACATATGATAAGACCTTAAGTGTGAAATTTTATTCTTGATTATGTGGTTTTCCTATTATAATTAGTTTTGATCACACTATTCATCTTTGTTTTAGTCAATGGCTGGAACTCGAAGGAACCGTGTTAATGCGGAATGCGATGGGCAATGCAATGATTTTCACCCTGAGCAACCAAACGTTATGGGAGCTGGAATGAAAAATATTGTAGCCATTCTCACACAACATTCTCAAGCCATGAATCACGCAGGACTTTCGAACGAGAAAAGGAAGGAGCAACATTCTACTGAATCCCTCATGACGGAGCGTCCACCTTCATTCAGTGGGTCTACTAATCCATTAGTGGCTGAACAATGGATCAGTACCACTGAAAAGATATTATCAGTTCTTCAATGTTCTGAGCATGATAAAGTCATCTTAGCAGTATATCTTTTAGAAGGTGAAGCTGATCAATGGTGGAATCTTATAATGAATATGAGGAAAAGGGATGAAATTCAATCCATGGAATGGTACAAGTTCAAGAACTTATTTTTCAATAAGTACTTCCCTCGTATTCTTCGAAAAAAAGATGGAGAAGGAGTTTCTTGAACTGAATCAAAAGGATGATGAATCTGTTGGCACCTGCGAAGAATTTTTTTTAAGAATTGCAATCTATGCTTCCAGATTTATTATCCAACTTGGGAGTAAGATCGATCGATTCTTTAGTGGCTTAAAACCAAGTCTTCGAAGGGCGTTAGACATAATGGACTTAAATAGCTATGAGGAAATCTTTTGATGTGCTCTCAAGGTTGAAATGGAGATTGGAGTAACCAATCAGTCATATGTGATTGATAAGAAGAGGAAAATGGAATTAAAAGGAAAATCTAAAGAGCACACTAAAAATAAGATGAGTTTTCCCTTGTGCTCAAAGTGTGGAAAGAAACATGGATGGAGTTGTCTTAAAAGGACAATTAAATGTTTCAAATGTGGAAAGGAAGGTCATCGGGCATTTGAATGCCGCAATTATGGGAAGAATATGTCTAGTGATGCGAACAAAGAAAATGCTACACAGAGTGCACCTCCTATACTTAAATGTTACAAGTGAAAGGAAATGGGGAATTATACCAATCAATGCCCCAATCCAGGGGTTGTTGATGGTGATCATCATAAACACACTCTTAAGGCTAAAGGAAAAGGAAAGTCAAATGCAATTTCAATCAGCGATGTGGAGTACGATAACGAAGTGGTGAAAGGTACACTTACCATCCACTCTAATATAGAAAATGTTTTATTTGATTCTGGATCCACCCACTCTTTTATTTATAAAGAATTTTCTAAGGGTATCGTCGTATTACCTCAACAATTAGATGTTGAGTTAGCTGTGACAACCACTAATGGAACAACAGTTGAATCAAAAGTTTATAATTCTTATCTGATTGAAGTTTGTGGGAAAGTGCTTCCTACAAATCTTGTGATCCTTCCTATAGTGTAATTTGATGTGATTCTTGGCATGGATTGGCTTTCTTTATATGGATCTCATATCAATTTCCAAAGAAGGGAAGTCATGTTTCATATTCCAGATCAATCTATGATCGTCTATCGATGCAAGGATGAACATAACCTTCCAGTGGAAATTTATTCCATCTTATGGGTCTTGATTCCATTAAATGAAGGTTATTTATCTCAAATGGTTGGTGAGAAACTCACGATTAAGAATATGCCCATTGTACGGGAGTCTGATAATGTCTTTCTGGAGGAATTTCCTGGTCTCCCACCAAATCTTGAAGTTGAGTTTTCAATAGAACTCGTACCGAGTGCTTTAACTATTTCAAAGACACCTTATAGAATGGCCCCAATTGAGTTGCAAGAATTGAAGAAGCAACTCCAAGAGAATCTTGATAAGGGATTCATATGCCCTAGTGTGTCACCTTGGAGAGCACTTTTTCTGTTTGTTAAGAAGAATGATGGATCAATGAGACTCTACATTGATTATCGAGAACTTAACAAGATCATTATCAAGAACAAATATCCTCTCTCACACATTGATTACTTATTTGACCAACTATGCAGAGCTCAATACTTTTCCCAGATTGATCTTCGTTCAGGGTATCATCAATTAAGGGTCAAAAGGGAGGATATACTAAAGACGGCTTTCCATAAAAGGTATGGACATAATGAATTTATAGTGATGCCATTTGGTCTTACTAATGCCCCTTATATCTTCATGGATATAATGAATAGAGTCTTTAGAGACTATCTTGATCAGTTTGTGGTAGTCTTTATAGATGATATTCTTGTTTATTCAATGAGAAAGGAAAAACATGAAGATCACTTGAGAATTGTATTGAAGACCCTGATAAAGGAGAAGCTTTATGCCAAATTTACCAAGTTTGAATTTTGGCTTCCAAAAGTTTCATTTTTAGGTCACATAATCTCAAAAAAGGGGATATATGTGGATCCAGTAAAAACAAAGGTTATCGAAAGATGGTTGGGACCAACAACAATAACTGAGATCTGAATTTTTCTTGGTTTGGATGGATATTATCGGCATTTTGTGGACTATTTTTCACGATTATCTAATCTACTCACCAGGTTGACTCGAAAAGGAGTTAAGTTCATGAGGATGGAGGAATGTGAAGAGAATTTCAAGGAGTTGAAAAGAAGGATATCCAGTGCACCTGTGCTCACACTGCCTTGTAGTGGAGAAAGGTTTGTGATCTACAGTGATGCATCCAAGAAGGGAATGGGGTGTGTTCTCATGAAAAATGATATGGTGATAGCTTATGACTCATTACAGTTGAAAATCCATGAGAAAAATTACCCAACTCATGATTTGGAGTTAGCTGTGTTAATCTTTGCATTAAATATTTGGAGGGATTATCTTTATGGTGAAAGGTGTGATATTTATACAGATCATAAAAGTTTAAAGCATATTTTCACATAGAATGAGCTGAATATGTGTCCAAGAAGATGGTTGGAGCTAATTAAGGATTATGACTGCTCAATTCATTACCACCTTGGGAAAGAAAACAAGGTGGCAGATGCATTAAGTCGACAAGACCATGCTAGCTTATCCATGATGAGGATCACAAAAGATCCAATATTTATGGATTTACAAAGGATGGATCTTGGAATTATAATGGAAGGGGAAAAATCTTATCTTTCTCAAATGAATGTTCAACCATCTACACATGCGATGATTAAAGAGACACAAAAAGAAGATGTAGAGTTACAAAAGAATCTGAGAAATGTTCCTAAATTCAACCTTGATTGTGATGGGATAATAAGGTTTAGGAATCGGTTTTGTGTTCCTCCCATCCCAGAATTAAAGAAGGAGCTACTGGATGAGGCTCATAGTTCATCATTCTCAATTCATCATGGAAGCACGAAGATGTATAGGGACCTGAAAGAGTACTTTTGGTGGGATGGCATGAAAAGAGATGTTGCTGAATATGTCTCTCGATGCTTGGTTTGTCAACAAGCAAAAGTTGAGAGACATATGTCTAAGGGGATGTTACAACCATTACCCATACCTGAATGGAAATGGTAAAACATCACTATGGACTTTGTCAATGGGATTCCTAAAACATCCAAAGTCAATAATGCTATCTGGGTCATAGTTGATCATCTTACGAAGTAGGCACACTTCATTGCTATTAGAGAGGATTTATCTCTTGATCAGATTGATAGGATATATGTAAAGGAAGTGGTAAGATTGCATGGAGTACCACTTTCCATTATATCTGATCGGGATTCGAGGTTTACCTCAATGTTCTGGTGAAGTATTCAGCATACTCTAGATACAGATTTGAGTTCCAGAACTTCTTATCATCCTCAGACAGACGATCAGTCTGAGAGAACAATTCAAACTCTAGAAGATATGTTAAGAGCTTTCTCTATGGATTTCAAAGTTGGTTGGGATCAACACCTACCTTTGGTGGAATTTTCTTATAATAATAGCTTTCACTCTAGTATTCAGATGGCTCCTTATGAAGCTCTCTATGGAAAGAAATGCAGGACTCCCACTTGATGGGATGAAGTTGGTGAATGAAAGCTATTAGGACCTGATCATGTAGATGAGATGGCAGAAAAGGTCCGATCTATTCAACAACACCTAAGAGAATCTTAGAGTCGACAAAAAATTTATGTCGATAACCAAAAAAAAGACCTAGAGTTTGAAGTTGGTGATAAAGTGTTCTTATGAATATCTCCTTGGAAGAGAGTAATGATATTTGTAATGAAGGGAAAGTTGAGCCCTAGGCATATCGGTCCTTTCAAAATACTGGATCATGTTGGGAAGGTAGCTTACTGATTGGCACTTCCACCGAATCTCTCTCAAGTTCATGATGTGTTCTATGTATCTCTCCTGAGTAAGTACATACCCGATCCTTCACATATACTCAGCTCAGATGTTGTACCGCTGGAGGAAGATCTTTCTTATGAAGAACAGCCGATAGAGATTCCGGATCGTAGCGAAAACGTTCTACGAAACAAGACCACTCGCTTGGTGAAAGTTTTATGGAGGAACCACCAATTAGAAGAAGCTACATGGGAGGTTAAGGATATGATGAGGGAGAGGTATCCTCATCAGTTTGTTACAAAGTGACGAATTTTGAGGGTGAAATTCATTTTAAGGGGGGTAGAATGTAACACCTGAGATTTATATGAGAAATATTTTGTTTTTATGTTATATACATCATCAAAGGAATCTTTAACTACACACAACACTATCTTTTCTTTCTTTACACGCAATCACGGACTTCCTCGATAGCTTGCGTTGTACGCAATACCGAGTTTCCCTAAACAACGACATACTATTAAAATATTATTAAAACTAGCCGTTATGAATAGTAATACCCACTTTTTGAAATTTTATAAATTTTATCATTCAAAATGGACTTCATTTTTGGATTTGGAATATCCAAATTAGCCTAGGGTAATATTTTGGTATTTTTCTGAAAACTTTTAATTTTTGATCAATAGTGTAAACACTGGGTTACTATTTAAAAACCAACTTTTTATTTAAATAATTATTTATTTTATTTAAATTTATTTTATGTAAAAATTGATACTTAATACCTATATAAGTTCACTGTAATTAATTGGAGTAATTTTATAATAATTTTAGATATATAAAAATTTTATTGAACTTTTCACCGTCTTTTACCCACCCCATAGGAGAGTTTGAAAATTTACATAAAGATTAATTTTACCACTTCTGTAAGTTGAATTTTGAAAATCCTATAGACATGGTTAACATAAAAGAGTAAAATGTGGTTCAATAAGATAAAAATAATTTTTTGTTAAGAGTAGCTTTTTACTTTTTTTTACCACGGTTAAAATTAAATAGGGTAATTAAGGGTAAAAATTGTATTATTATTACCATAACACATGTCCTAATTTTATTGGATAAGTGTAATTCGACCACAAAAAACCTTAGGTATAAAATAATACCCTTTACGTCCACTTGGATTAGATTAGTACATTTAATATTATTTAATTTAAAGAATAGTTAAAATAGTTAAAATCAAAGTTTAAAAACAAAACATTTTTAATATAGGGTTATACATAAGATAAATTACACTATAAATATTAATTATAAATATAAGAACGTTTCCTACACGATGGAATTTTATTTATAATTTTTAGACTTTAAATAAGTTATTTTATTTATGACACAATGATGATGTAGTAATGACCTTATTAAGGAAATATTAACATAATTGATGTTATAAATACCGAAATAAATGTAATTTGAGACTTTTAATAAATTACACTAATTTTATTGGTTAATATGACATGTTATTATTGATTTAATTAACTCTTTTCCAACTAATAATGCTATTATTATTTTCACAAAAATAAATTACCAAATTGTGTCAAAATTGACATAAAATAGTTTTTAAAACAAATATTATATTAATAAAAGGTATCTTATTCCTAAAAATATATGATTCTCCCAAATAACTTATATAAGGTTATATATATTAATAATTAATAACTTGGGGTTCTTTTGTCTTGTTATTGTAAGTTTAGTAACCTTATATTGTAAGAAAACAAGAAGACACAGTAAAAGTAAAATTATTGAACTTAAAGATAAATCTAAATTATAAGGTTAAAATAGTGACCTAAACTTGTAAAAGTTATATTGGATTAGAGTATTGCAACCCATCCCCACATTAGCTTTTAAATAAATCAATTTGGAGCTATTAAAAACCAAATATGACTTTATAACAAAATAATATTTTTTGTTTTTCCAAAGGTGCCCCTATCCTCCCTTATAAAAGGGCACCTCCTCCCTCTCCTCCTCACACAACTTTGAGCCATCAAGCTTGAAAAACCCCAGAAAAATTCTCTTCTACACTTCCCTAGAAACATCCTAGAGGTCTTGGTCTTCTTAAAATACCATCCTTAGTGCCCTAAGAGGAGGTTAAGAAGAGGCGCGCCAAAGAAGAGGTAATATCCATTACCGATCCTTTCCAATTTCTTTCTTCTTCAACTTATTATTCCTTAGTTATTTCATTATGGAGTAATAACATCAGTATCAATAATATACTGAATGTTATTATAAATATGAAACAATTCTATTTCACCTTCTATCCATCCTACGGAAAATGAAACCACTGCACGTGCGTACGTACGGAATACCCTCTCCACGCCGTGGTGTAATCTATTTTCCACCACCACCTTACTTGGATGGGTATAATGGTGTAAAGAATAATTATATATGATTATTTTAAATTGATATTGATTCTGAAATAGTATAAATACACTTCAATATAATTCCACGATCTTCGGAATGATATCATCTCTCGTGCGTACGTACGACCTACTGTCTCCACGATGTGATGCGACTCGTTCTACATGATCATCATTGTATAATGATTATACAAATGTATTTAATAAATAAATATGATATATATTACACTAATACAATTATGGGAATGAGTTATCTATAACCTAAAAAAGAATAATAAGAATTTATTTGACAAGACATGTATAAGAACATAAAGCAATAAACACCCGAATAATAGGTAACAATAAAATTTTACTAATAAGAAGATAAGAATATGACCATATATGATATCATAACAGTGAATATGATTCTATAATAAGTCAATGAAATTATTTAAATCATTATACAGGAGGTTTGGACACATACAAAGCAAATTGGACCTAAGGTAAGGGATAATCTCACAATCTCATTTTTATCTGAGATTGTTTATACTTCAGAATTTAATGGGGAATATTTATCATCCACATCCATGTTTTGTCCATATGTAATATTATTTATATCCTCCTACAATTATTTAAATCAAATTTTACCCATTGGTGAGTTTTTAGTAAAATATATGAAAGGAATCTTTTGTCATTTGTTTAGCACGAGGTACTTTTTGACTTTTCTAGCCAAAGTACAGGAAGAATGTTTTTCAACATATATGACTGGAATGGTTTTTTATGATTTCATTGAAAATTATTTCCATGAAGCTTCCTTTATAAGTTTTCCAGTTTATTTTTAATTAACTTCTTTTAGTTTAAATTTTTATGACATGTTAATAAAGGAAAAATGTTTTTGAAGTAGAAAGAATATTTTCCTCAAGAATAGAGTTCAAGCATTTTATCAAAATTATTTTCCATCTAGGATAATATATTGTTCTTTTTATATCCCTATTTTTACATTTATTGGATTATTTTATGATGGAATTATTATTAGGATGTCCTTTTATCTTATATGGATTATGTTATGATGGCATGATTCTTAATAATCCAATTTTTATTACATTGGTTATGCTATGATATATGATTTATGATCTTGTGGAAGACATAAAAATGGTATCATTATGAGATGAGTGGGACTTATATCTCCCTCTAATGCATTGGGTAAAGATTTATCTCTCATGAGATAGACATGGCTGGAATGGCAGGTTAAACTGGTTCAGTGATACAGGACTGAAACGCGGAGTGAACTCGGTTCAGAAATGGACTTTGTCCGCTAAGATAGTCTTGGAAATGTGTCTTGAATACTAAGAAATTATTCTCTATGATTATGTGTGTATGCCAAAAAGTTTCATGTCTTATGTTATGATTATTGGGATTACATTTCACCACTATGATTTATCCGATGTTATGAAATTATGTTCTCTTTTACAGGTTAAGAATTCCAAAATATCATGTTTTTATGAATATGTTGTGATTGATATTTCATTTGTTTACCCTTACTAAGAATTTGAGCTCACCCTTTTGTTTTTTTTCTTTTTCCCAGGCCAGGATGAAGGGTATTATGTATGATATGGCAAAAGGGACTCTAGATATGATAAAATAAAAGGGAGACATGGTAGATGATTTATGAACTAGTTGTTTATGTTTCCCAGTTTCGAAAGACACTATAGCTATACAGTCCTTTCATTGTTTTGTTATATGTTGTAATAAGTGTGCTTAAATTTTTTGGTAATAAAAATGTATGTAATGTATGGGTTGTTATAACCGAATACACAGCGTGTACTCATAATGTACAAGGCGTGTAATTAGGAAATTTCCATAAACTCTTCTTTTTCCTCAAAATCACCAAAAAAAGGAAAGTATACACAAAAAAAGATCTGAGTTGTTACATTTTACGCCCCCTATGAGCCTCCCCACTCTAGTTACATCTATAGCCTAGACGGTTCATCAATCACCTCTCTAACTGCATCACGTTGGTTAGGAATATCTTGTGTGAGATGTTTATGCCCACAAAAAATATAACTAATCATTAAATGGTGGAATGAGCTACCCCAAGGGTCTTTGTGAATGATGATGCCTCTTGCAATGAGACATGCATTTTACAAAAAACTACCATACTTATTCATACATTACTATTACCTCATTTTAACGATTAAAAACAAAAAATTATTGCATGATAAGGATACAATGTTTTAGTATCTTGGGACAATTAGGAACATACATAACATTTAAAAAATAAAACATATACATTTATTTAATTCCATCTTCAATAGATTCTTATTGGACCTTGAATTCTACTTATTAAAAGTATTCACCGGATTATTTATATCAAAAAGGGCTGAGATAAAATCCCAATAAGAGAATAAATATGAAAATGAAACAATATAACATGGGTGATAATAATTATTGTCAACATAACTTTGGAATAGGATCATAATCATGAGATGAAGCATTATGAAAAGCCTTGAAATGTGGAAATGCATAAAAATGAATCATCTTGTCTTAGTGGTCAACTACCACACATTATTGGGAAAAAATATAGCATCATGTTCATTCATATTTCACTTTTATCATGAGATAAATCATATTACCCAATGAATTGGAGTGCTATATAATTACAAGAACACCAGTAACATCATAAAATTTACATTGCGCTATATAATTCTGAGCACAAAAACCACATAAAAACATTTACATTAGCATTCATTCCACCTAGAACATATATCAATATTGATCAAAAAATAACCCATGTAAGGTAATGGGTTTCATTTCATAATAATACATTCCTAAAATTTGGGTTACCAAATGAGAGATGGAATGGAATACTTGTTATAAGATTCATCAGCCTTGAGTGAAGAATAAACAATCTCAAGAATAAAAATGTGTGTTTCTTTTTAAAGAAGTGTTCTTTTAAAAAATATTATGTTTGTCATATACTCATGTATAAAAAATTTATATCCCATAAAAGGTATGATAATTATGAATAAATTATATTTTTGTAATATCCATTATATAAATAGGGTGAATGAGGGAAAACCCAAAGAAAGGGAGTTTGGTTTGAGAATTCCCCTTACCTTGTGTCCGAAAGCATCTTTAACGTTAATATCCTATATAATAACATTATATTTATTAATTAAAAATAAAAAACCATTTATTTATTAGTTTTATTCATTATTTTATTTAATTAGAACATTTATGTCATTTTAGATGAGTTACAGAATTTAATTTCATCGCTGAGGATCGTTCGTTTTCATGGTTTTGATGATCAGTTAACTTTTATACATGAATGGAAGTTTGTGTAAAATGCGGATAAATATAGAGATTTATAATTATATTCTATCAATGGCCATACAAAATTTTTAATGATCTTATAATGAATTTTAGTATTTGTAATGATGATTAATTGTTAGATAAATGTTAATGATGATTGTTTTATGTTAATTTTGGTGGGTTTTTATCATAACTAGCTCATTTTATTTTATCATTTAGTATTAGGTATAAATTTTAGTTCTAGAACATAAATAGGGTTTCAAAATACATTTTGCAATATGTTTAAACCATTATAATGGTTTAATTAACAACCACGATGGTGTTAAAGGATAATGAATGTGCATCACCCATGATGCTTATAAATTGACACATCGGGTGAGAATTTTATTTTTAGTATAAAAGAGAGAGAGAAAAACATTTCATGATGTATCTTACATTAACATGATATAATTAAATTATATCAAACATACTTGAGTTATCATTCCATTTGGATAATATAATATGAGGAGAAGAGAAGAAATTAAATGAAATTGAAATGAAATTAAAAGAAAAAGGAAGAGGATTTTACCTCTTGGATTTATCCTCCTTGAGAACCTCCTTAAGGAAATGTTTTTGTATTTTTATGATACCAAGATATATTAGATTGGAATAGGATTTTGGGGAGTGTTTTGGGATGAATTTGGAAAATGATCAAATCTTGTGAGGTGTGAGGAGAAGAGTGGGTGAGGGTGGTATTTATAGTGTAATAGAGGGGTGTTTTCTCATTATTATATTCAGTAGTTTATTATTTTGGATCAAACCTATGAATATTTTGAGAATTATCACCAAAAAATTAAAATAATAAAGGGAAGTTATAGATTATTATTTTTTCATTGTATATGACTCATTTAATATTTTATTTAATTTATAATGTATTTATACTGTAAATTATCTTATTTTATCATTGAAAAAAAATTCTTGTATTTTAGAACAATCCAAAAAATTCAACAGAACCATTTTTTTACCTGTAGAATAGAAAAATTAACTCCATTTTATGAATATAATTTTTTAAATATGACTAATTTAATTTTTAATTAAAATCACAATATACTCAAAAAATACATATTTTAAAATTATAACTGATTTTATAACACTTTGAAAAATTACATAAGTTCTCATAAAATTATCTTATAATAATAATACGTCAAAATAATAATTTGTGGATAAATTTTAGGAAAATAAATCTTCTCTTATATAATTAAATTAATCATAAATTTGTCATTAAATATGTAATATCCCAGACCCAAACAGCCACCCGAACAGTGCTATTAGTTTGGGTGTCACTGACCTTAGGCGCACCTCCCTAAATGATAAAGGTTGCCGACTAGCAGCAAGGGTGAAAATAGGTATAGTGGGTAGGCTATACCCTAAGGAAATAAATAATACACTGGTCCAAGTATAATCAGAACACATACAATGTAAATTAATGATCTAACAGACTCAAACTAGACCCGTAGAATAGAAGCACATCCACTAGATGATAAACAACCGAATAAATATAGAAACAACTAAAGTGGAAAGTAAATAGAAGAGAATGATAAACATCACTTTCAACCACTACAAATACAAAAAGTCATGCATCCATAGTAGGTCATACATTTCAACATGATAATGGTTCCCATGGATAACCACAGTAGTTACATACAAAATAAGCATGCCTAAACTGAAAAATGAAATAAACAAAATTAATGATACACCTATGAGTGACCTCAAGGTCCATACCAATATCCATGGAAAATAGTACTACTATCTAACTCCAGAAGTTGATCCATTACCTATAAAAAAAACCAAAAATTTTACATGCGTTCTGAATATCCCGTGTAGGGTGTGAGATGATTCATAGTAGGATACCACCCAATGGTGCGTACGTCTAATAAGTTTTTATATAGAAAATAACACTAAGAAATGAAAATAGTTCAATGTAATAACAAATACCGCCTCCATTGGTGCTCAACAACCACTAGAGAGAGTCACCTGCTTTGGGAAATGCTAGAATCTCATAATCAAGGAGAGTCATTGGTCCTTGGACCAAGGTACTATTATAGTCACTAAGTCCCAATGAGCCCTCATGTTCCACCCCAATCACATATCTTAACACCACATGCCTCCTAAAACCTCGTGTCTCAAAGTTCCGGCCTCCCGAAGGCATGCCCAATCAATAGTATCCTGGTCTCAAGGAACCCTACTCATGATCTCACGTCATCCCATGGAATGATAACTAGAGGACCATAGATGTATGTCCTCAATTAAATATCCAGGCTCATGGCCTGAATCTCGGTTAGCCTCATCACCCAACCAGATAGCATCATTGTTATTACCCAGAAGCTCCTCACCTGCCACTGGATTTACACGACAAGAACCCCCAAACCATAAATACCTACATCACAACTATAGGGGGGCTCTACCCACATGAGTAGTCAAAACCAACTCATCACAGAGTCTACTTGTGTGCACACGACTAAATTGGTGCTTTGGCCATCACAGGTGAGCAGAAATCACCAAATAAATAACCTAATCCATGATATCTCTGGAACCTCATTCCCAAGTGACCATGTTGCTAAAATATGATGGTCATTCCATCATAGTGTCATAGGCCATGCCCAAATTGACAATCACACTACCTAAAACCTACATCCACAATGCCCAATATTGTGGTCAAAAACACCCAAGAAAATCCGAGCCGGGCCCAACTAGTGATCTGCATCATTCAATCCCGATGTGCATTCCATCCCAACCTTGGGTCAAGCCCGACACAACCCCTAGGGTCGCCTAATATGTAATATCAAGTATTACATAAATATAAATCACAATAAATCACTTTAAACAAATAATTTAATTTAAAAAGATTGAATTATACTAGCTACAACCTATAAATCAAAAGTACGGAGGTCTTGAATGACTCTAAAAATGGTAATCAAACATTAACAATTTAAAATAAATAGTTTAAAAAAATTATAAACATTTAGGAACCCTTGGCCAAAACATCCATTGGAGCGATGACCTCTAACCCAAACTCATACACAGAATCTATGTAATGGAATTCCCAACAACTTACCATAAAGAATAATGTCAATTCAATATGAATAAACATGGGTATCTATCAATACTTGTCATTGTGAAAAAAATATGAATCCCCCAAATTTCCACAAAAAATAGAAATCAAGGTATGCACCACCTACCTCGTACACATACGACACACCTCATCCATTGTCAACCTATAATTCGGCCTAGAATACGGTGTATCTAAAAAATGAGAATTAATGATAAAGGTCTGATAATTAGGTTGAGAATAGAAATCATGAAGAACAACTAAAGGGTAATCATGATCTTACCAATGGGGTTTTAATGGATCTAACTATGTTCAAATCAGGACTCGAACAAAGGATTGGGATTAAAATATATTTTCGGTCGACTGATTCACGAACCCAGGTGATCCATACTAGCACTCTGTAATAAAATGAGGCTACTATCCATTTTAACAAAAAGCTAGAAATTACATGATGTGTACATAAATATACCTACCATGTATATGGTCATGTTTTCCATTCTCATAGACACACTTTCCATCTCATTAAAAATTCCTACTAACATGACTACACGTCGTGTACTAGGAAGTACACGACCTATAATTTGTAAAACCTCTCTCCCTTGTTGACATCCCTACAATCGATGTATGGCCATCACACATGGGAGCACAACATGATGTGTACTTAGGATTACATGGAATGTTACCTTATTCCATGTCATGTAATAGTTTTGAAGCCAATACTTGTTAGGTTTTCCCCCTTTCTAAAAAAACAAAACGAAAAAAGAAACTCATACCTCAAAGGAAGAACCAAGTTCTTACAAAATCCCCCCTTTAAGAAATTATTCACTGAATTTCCCTTCCAATGGTGGTGAAGGAATATTCCAGAACAAATCTGGCCTAATGCTCAAATAAATCAAGGTCCAATGACCAATCCTTGAACCCATGGTCCTCCAATGATACATCATCACCCCTGCACCCATCAAGTTCTCCCGTGTCACTTACGACATCCATACATATCCAGCAACAAATCAGTGTCCGCCTCAAGCCCATGTCATCCATGTCACAATGAGGTCTTGTATCCCTTGGATTCTCAAATCAACCCGCTTCCCTGTACCTTAATCACAACTGCATCCTCGATGCCCCGATGACCAAGGCACCTAATGTAACCTACATCCAATGACATCCTGATGCCTTAGAACCTCATGTAACCCACATCCAACAATGCCATGATGCCTCAGAACCTCAATTAACCTTTATCCCATGGATTCCCTGATGTCTCATCTCCTCAAGTAACCCACATCACAGGGATTACCTTATGCCTCAACACCATAAAACACAAATCCAAAGATTCTCACGATTCCAAACACCTCGTATATATATAATCACACACCTGATATGGTTCCAACCTACTGAAAATCATCTAGTTAGTCCATATATATCATGTGCACCACATACACTAAAAAAGAAGGTGCCTCAATAGGTAATTCCAAATAGAATAAAAATGAAATCACGACCAAACCCACAATGTACCTTTAACTATCATCGTATCACTATCCAGCTCAGCCACTAGCAGCTCTAATGTAACGCCCCGACCCCAGCTTCCCAGAGTCGGTGCATTAATTACGTAACATTGGCATGATCACAAGAAAGATCAAATCCCGAAAGACCGATTAGTTTAGTAGCCTTGGAAACACTAGATATATTCATAAGTTTTACATTACATCATAAAATGAAAAACTACTACAACAACATAATGTTTCCAACATCCACACTATAAACCCATAATATCCCTGCAAGTCAATCATAATTTACTTCTTCACTACCTGGGAAAAATAAAACATAAAAAAGGGGTGAGCTCAAATGCCCAGTAAGGATAACAATATAGCGGAACATTCAAAATAAGCATAAACATTTAAGGCAATGAATTACTAAAACAAAAGCCTTTTAAAAATTGAACTTCAACATAGTATGGCAAAAGTAAAATGAAATAATGCCATTTACTTGTTCACATGGATATTCTACTAATCGAATAATCACATGCAATATCAATAACCACTTTCATAATGTTGGAATGCATAATGCCAAACGTTAATTTCATTGTCTAGGCCTCATCCCAAGACCTAGGGGTTACTTCGAACCGGAACCCAACCCGGAGTGCCTCTAATAACCGGACACCAACCCGGAGTGCCTCTAATAACCGGACACCAACCCGGAGTGCCTCTAATAACCGGACACCAACCCGGAGGGCATACTTTTACCAGTCCCTAACCTGGAGGGATTACTTTAACCAGTCCCTAACCTGGAGGGCTTACTTTAACCAGTCCCTAACCTGGAGGGCTTACTTTTACCGGTCCCCAACCCGGAACATACTTGTTTAGCACATTCATCTGAAGAAAAGTTTGAAATATAACATAAACATTCGGGTTAAAACTAGCATACGAAATGTCAATAGTTTCACCATAAACTATGAATGGTATAAAATAGCACATCCACATTCAAACATATCACAAAACCTTCAATACAATATAGAAGTTTTGTATTATAATAAATCAACTTCAAATAATCTTAAAATCCATCAAAGGATGTTGACATAGATGAAATCAAAATTCTTTTAAAAGAAGTATCTCCTTTTATTTTGAAATCATTTAAGATCCATATAAAATAAAACATTTTCTTTGAAAATATTCTTATAAGCTTGTAAGGAAAGCTTCGACGATTTTATAACGGCGGAAAATAACCGCACCCGCCGTATAAGTTAAAAAAAACATTCTTACCTCAATTCTGTCGAAAAGGTTAAAAAGGACCTTGTTTTGAAAACGACGGAAAGATTCCTTTATAAACCTCTTATAAAAAGTCAAACAAGGGTATAAATGACTTTAACCCATATTCTTGTAAATAGTAAAAATGTTTTGAAATACATTTCGAAGAAACATGGATGTGGATGATAAAGAGATCCCAGTAGATTATTACGTATAATACAACCTCGGATAATGAAGAGATTGTGAAATAACCCTTACCTTGTACTTTTCCTTGGTTGGGGTAGGTTAACCTCCTGTATAATGGTGAAATAATTGTTATTAAATTATACAAGAATCATATATATTAATATGATATCATATATGATCTTTTAACATTTATTTGTTAATAATATCTTAGAATTATCGTCGTTTCGGGTGTTAACTTACTCATTTTCTTTTATATGTTTTGTTACATAAGTCATGTTTGTTGTATCTTATTCATATCCAGAATGATATCAAGTCCTTAAACATCATTTTTAAATCATTAAATGATAATTATACTTGAATGGATACGATGGAGAATGAATCTCATCGCGTTCGTGGAGACGGTAGTCCGTACGTACGCACGAACGCTACTTCCATTTAATTTTTATTTTAAAAGAATCGAATCCAAATGATACATAGGTATATTACTATTCCAGTATAATATAATATTTTATATATGTTACTTAAGTTCATTAACACCATCCTTTATACGTTCCAAGTGTGGTATGAACGAGTCATATCATTTTAAGGGGGCGGTAGTCCGCACTTCCTCAAATGAAATTATCGTATGTATATACAACATGAAACGAATAATGGTATGAAATAAAATGGAATTACAGAAGATTATATATAAAATATATATCATTAATATCATATTTAATTACAGTTCCATCATAATGGCCACCATGAGAGGTGGTAAGATGTATTTGAACAATCATCATTTCGTGAGGCGTTAGTTTGCCATCCACAGAAACATTATGTTCATCATCCATTAGATGGAGTTTTGTGTATGTGTAGTTTGAATCCTTCTTATAACAACATCCTAGTATATTGAGGATACTGGTGTTGTTACAAAAGAAAGGAAATAAAAAGATTTATGGGGTTGGAGAAGCAAAATAAATGAAAATAATTTAAGAGAAATCGTTACCTTTAATTTAGGTAACTCACTTTGGTTGGAACCAAAGGACTTCTTGAAATGCTTTCTTCCTAAGGGGAAGCTTGAAGGAGGAGGAGAGGGATGTGGGGAGATTAGTTGGGCAGAGTTTGGATGAGCCAAGTGGCTTGAGAGGTGTGAAGAAATGAGAAGGAGGAGTGCCCTTTTATAAGAGGGGTGAGGGGCACCTTTGGAAAAGCTAGAAATATTAATTTATAATAAATTCATATTCGGTTTCTAATGGCTTCAAAATTGACTATTCAAAGGTTAAGGTGGGGATAGGTCGAAAACCACTCAACCAATAGAATTTAGACAGGTTTGGGTACTTATATTAACCTTGTCTTTAAGTATTAACTCTAAGTTAATTAGTTTCACTTTTACAATGTCTCTTTGTATTTTTATATAATATGGTTAATAAACTTACTATATACATCCAAGCGACCCCCAAGTGGTCCATTAATGAGGAACCTATCATTATATAAGTCTCTTGGCCGAACCTCAGATTTTTAGGAATTTAATATCAATTAATAATATAATATTTGTTTTAAGAACTCTTTTATGTCAATTTTGACACTATTCAATAGTTGATTTTTGTGAAACTCCTAAAAGATTGATTACTTCGAACAAAGTCAATTAAATCAATCCTAATATATCATATTATCATAGAAAATTAGTTTAATTCATTAAAAGTTTCATATTATAATTATTTGGGTATTTATAAGATCAATTATTTTAATTTTTCACTATTTTAGTAATTACTGCATCATCATTGTGTCATAAATAAAATAAATTATTTAATGTCTAAAAATTATAAATAAAATATAATTATGTAGGAAATCTTTTTATATTTCTAATGAATATTTATAATCGAAAATCCAACATGTATAACCCTATGTAAAAATTGTTCTTCTAAAAGATGTAAGCTTATGCCATTTTTATTTTTATTTTAACTTTATTAATATAATGTGTCATTATCACTTACAAGTGGATCCATGGGGTCCCAAAATAGACCCAAAGATGCCCATGGTCGACCATGTATCAACCAATAGGGTTAAGACATGTTTTAGGGTAATTTAGTATTATTATAATATTATTTTTTTAACCCTTATTTACCGGATTTACCCTTTAACCATGGTAAATAAAATATTTACCACAGTAACTTTTCAAAATGTCTAAAAATAAAAGTTACCTATTTACACAATTTGAACATCCTGATTCCAAATATGGAATCCATTTTCCTAAATTCAAAACACAGAAGTGGCAGAAATTAATTTAAAATTAATTCCCGCTGTCAAAACAAAAAGCGTGTTTTTAAGAGATAATAACTATCAAAAGATTGACACTTGTTTATGTTCGGTTTAATTGTAAAATTATGTCCAATGACCAACATTATATTAAATTGTAAAAATATATTCTAAATATACTTTAAAACCACTAAAATTCATAATTTATCACTATTAATTATTTTGATTAAAAAAGTTGTTTTTAATTAAAATTTAGAAATTTTCACTATTCATCAAAATAGAAAAGTTATCCGAAATGTACCAAAATTTCACCCTAGGCTAATTTCGATATTCTGAATCCAAAAATGATGTCCATTTTGAAATATAAAATATATATGATTTCAAAAATTAGGTATTACTATTCACAACGGCTAGTTTAATCGGTTGTGGTGTGTGTTAAAACTCGAAGTTGCGTATAACACACGCTACTGTATTATTCAAAGGAAAGCGTACCGTGGAAGCTTGGGATGTTTCATTTTAAATTTTTTTGATGTCCCCATTTAGTCAATATGTTTAAAATATTTTATTTAAAAAGGGTTCACTATTAAAAGTTGATAAAAGTGCAATACTGAAAATGAATTTGTTCTTGCATTATATCAAAGAAACTCATAATATGGATTCTAAAATTATAAGGATTATATAAAGTTTAAAATTTAGATAATACTATTCATAACCGCTTTTGAATGGCTTATTTTTGTAAGTCATGGTGTGATTGAACTCGGTGTTGCGTGTAGTGCAAGTTATTTAATTATTTTGAAGAAATAACACACTATGAAATCTTGGGGTGTTACATTCTCCCCTCCTTCAATAAATTGCGTCCTCGCAATTTGAAATTGTTCTTCAAAAATAAAAGGTTGAAAATAGAAAATATATTTGTGGGAAAACCCACATCGGAAATTGGGTTACTAAAATTTAGTCTTAATATGAGGAAAAGAGAAATGAAAGGGTCACCACCAAATTATGATTTCGATTAGGAGAACATTGGTGGCAATTAGAGACAATTAATTGGAGGAAAAACGTAAATATTTATAGGTAGTGATTGAGGTCATCAATCACAAACAAGTGTAAAATTGAGGTCCTTAAACTCATCAATCTATGATGATTTGAAATACCATCGGTTCAACAAAACATAGGGTATTGGGATAACACATTTTTGACGTTTCAAAATATCTTAGTTGAAATCCCACATCGAAAAATGAATTAATGAGGCCTCTATTTAAAATAAAGAGTGGAAAGTATGAAGATTACCGAAAATAACACATACTAGGGTTCCATGTAGGAAAATATGGATATGGAGGAGAAATCTAACCATCAATTATCTGATGGAGAGTGGTAGAGAACATGGCTATGAAAAGGCCAACAATCCTAAAGCCATAAATTAGTGATGATTTAAGGTACCATCTAGGACAACATTTTTGTTCTAAGTTCCTTTTATTAATGTTGAGGAATTTATTTATGAGTTTGTCTAAGATCATAAGGAGATATACTTACTTTATAATTAGAGTTTTATCTAATAATAAATTTCTACCACAAACTCATCTTTCACTATAAGAGATAATAGAACGTAAAAAAAAATTTATACAGGGTTCCAAAATAAATGAATTTATAATTCATATACCAGATCTTTTAATAAAAACTAAATTATTTAATCCAGGACATCTCGTGGGCCAGTGGTAGGTGATACACCCTTGTCGCCCTTGAGTTGCGGGTTCAAGTCTCGCAGCCTTGCCGGACGCGACGGGTTACCGCCCAACCTCCGGGTTTTCCTTTTATGGTAATCCAAAATAATCCAAACTAGAACTATCCAAAATACTTCTATCCAGACTCACAGTCCAACATTTATAAGTAAGGTAAACATAATGTAGAACCTTTTTACCCCGTAATATCATATGAATACCTTCATAATGTATTCTTTTAATACACCGAAACATCCTGAATTACCATATTCCTTATTGATTACATTCATGCTCCCTTATTCCATATAGAAAGCTGGATATACTTCATTAATCCAAAAATGTTTTAAACCCAAAAAATGATGGAATATACAAATCATTAATCAATTCGAAGGTAGTCAAGAATATCCAATATAATTTATCCAAAACAATCATGTATTATTCCAAAATCACTACTTCGGTATCAGAACTATATTATGGTTTATCATTCTCTCAACCATATATTTTCCAAAAATTTATCCTGCTATTGAGTCACTTTTCTTTGTTCCACATAATCTCAAGTCCTTAATGAAATAGTACTGCAGTACAATCCTTATATACTCCATAATTATTATAACAAGTACATTGTTGATACAACACTCAATTGACATAATCAACATAAGAACTCTAATCATTCCTCCTCATCTGTGGTAGTATCATAACTTGATTATTATCCAATAGCATCATTTGCGGCATAGTCTGATGACTGGGACATAGGTTCGCATAGTGTCCAAACTCCTTGCAAATGAAGCATTGTACATTTGAGACCATTTTCTCACCCTTGCAGTCACGTACTTTGTGCCCTTTTCCTCCACACTTATAACAAACTCTCATTCCTTTCAGGCAAGTTCCAGGGTGTTTCTTTCCACAGTTACCACATATGGGAAAATTATTCTTTTCCCTCTTCCCTTTATCCATCTTTCTCTCTTCCAGCCTTTTCTTCTCTTGCTTCCCTTCAAAGGCATAGGACTCAGTAAACTCTTTACTTATCTTATCAACACATGATATTATTTCTTCATATGATGATAATACATGGGTGACTATTTCTCTTATAAATTCTAGCTTAAGACCATGAAAGATATGATCCTTCCTTCTCTTTGAATCATGTGTATTTCTGGAGTTCTCATTCTTTCTACTGGGCGCCATTTCTAAACAATGGCATAAACTAGATCAGTTTATGAATCAAAATACATAATCCCATACTTATAAAACACTTGACATAAATTGAACTATTTATGGATATAATCCATAATCATAAGAATGTTTTCTTTGAGGAAGTATATACTCATAATCCCTTCAAAATGATTTGTAAAGAAAATGAGAGTTATCCTAAGCATATCCCCCGGGAGTGTCGTAACCAAGAGTGCAGCAAGGCCCGTTGTCGTGCACCAGTTCCCGTTCGAGTCTAGCTCAAAGCGGTGTTTTCGGGTTTTACCCCTAGGTACATCTGTGCCAGAGCCGCCTCTACCTGCTCGTATCCAGACAGGGATGTATTGCTCGGAAAACTCACAAAATCTCTACAATACCAAAATTCTAGGAAGTTCTTCTATACTAATCCTCAAAGTTCATCTTAGGTCTACGTTCTCTAATCAGAGTTTATCTAAATCTAGCTTCCAAGGTTTGTACTAAACGCCCTCTGATACCAACTGTAACGCCCCGACCCCAGCTGCCCAGAGTCGGTGCATTAATTACGTAACATTGGCATGATCACAAGAAAGATCAAATCCCGAAAGACCGATTAGTTTAGTAGCCTTGGAAACACTAGATATATTTATAAGTTTTACATTACATCATAAAATGAAAAACTACTACAACAACATAATGTTTCCAACGTCCACACTATAAACCCATAATATCCCTGCAAGTCAATCATAATTTACTTCTTCACTACCTGGGAAAAATAAAACATAAAAAAGGGGTGAGCTCAAATGCCCAGTAAGGATAACAATATAGAGGAACATTCAAAATAAGCATAAACATTTAAGGAAATGAATTACTAAAACAAAAGCCTTTTAAAAATTGAACTTCAACATAGTATGGCAAAAGTAAAATGAAATAATGCCATTTACTTGTTCACATGGATATTCTACTAATCGAATAATCACATGCAATATCAATAACCACTTTCATAATGTTGGAATGCATAATGCCAAACGTTAATTTCATTGTCTAGGCCTCATCCCAAGACCTAGGGGTTACTTCGAACCGGAACCCAACCCGGAGTGCCTCTAATAACCGGACACCAACCCGGAGTGCCTCTAATAACCGGACACCAACCCGGAGTGCCTCTAATAACCGGACACCAACCCGGAGGGCATACTTTTACCAGTCCCTAACCTGGAGGGCTTACTTTAACCAGTCCCTAACCTGGAGGGCTTACTTTAACCAGTCCCTAACCTGGAGGGCTTACTTTTACCGGTCCCCAACCCGGAACATACTTGTTTAGCACATTCATCTGAAGAAAAGTTTGAAATATAACATAAACATTCGGGTTAAAACTAGCATACGAAATGTCAATAGTTTCACCATAAACTATGAATGGTATAAAATAGCACATCCACATTCAAACATATCACAAAACCTTCAATACAATATAGAAGTTTTGTATTATAATAAATCAACTTCAAATAATCTTAAAATCCATCAAAGGATGTTGACATAGATGAAATCAAAATTCTTTTAAAAGAAGTATCTCCTTTTATTTTGAAATCATTTAAGATCCATATAAAATAAAACATTTTCTTTGAAAATATTCTTATAAGCTTGTAAGGAAAGCTTCGACGATTTTATAACGGCGGAAAATAACCGCACCCGCCGTATAAGTTAAAAAAAACATTCTTACCTCAATTCTGTCGAAAAGGTTAAAAAGGACCTTGTTTTGAAAACGACGGAAAGATTCCTTTATAAACCTCTTATAAAAAGTCAAACAAGGGTATAAATGACTTTAACCCATATTCTTGTAAATAGTAAAAATGTTTTGAAATACATTTCGAAGAAACATGGATGTGGATGATAAAGAGATCCCAGTAGATTATTACGTATAATACAACCTCGGATAATGAAGAGATTGTGAAATAACCCTTACCTTGTACTTTTCCTTGTTTGGGGTAGGTTAACCTCCTGTATAATGGTGAGTTATTAAATTATACAAGAATCATATATATTAATATGATATCATATATGATCTTTTAACATTTATTTGTTAATAATATCTTAGAATTATCGTCGTTTCGGGTGTTAACTTACTCATTTTCTTTTATATGTTTTGTTACATAAGTCATGTTTGTTGTATCTTATTCATATCCAGAATGATATCAAGTCCTTAAACATCATTTTTAAATCATTAAATGATAATTATACTTGAATGGATACGATGGAGAATGAATCTCATCGCGTTCGTGGAGACGGTAGTCCGTACGTACGCACGAACGCTACTTCCATTTAATTTTTATTTTAAAAGAATCGAATCCAAATGATACATAGGTATATTACTATTCCAGTATAATATAATATTTTATATATGTTACTTAAGTTCATTAACACCATCCTTTATACGTTCCAAGTGTGGTATGAACGAGTCATATCATTTTAAGGGGGCGGTAGTCCGCACTTCCTCAAATGAAATTATCGTATGTATATACAACATGAAACGAATAATGGTATGAAATAAAATGGAATTACAGAAGATTATATATAAAATATATATCATTAATATCATATTTAATTACAGTTCCATCATAATGGCCACCATGAGAGGTGGTAAGATGTATTTGAACAATCATCATTTCGTGAGGCGTTAGTTTTCCATCCACAGAAACATTATGTTCATCATCCATTAGATGTAGTTTTGTGTATGTGTAGTTTGAATCCTTCTTATAACAACATCCTAGTATATTGAGGATACTGGTGTTGTTACAAAAGAAAGGAAATAAAAAGATTTATGGGGTTGGAGAAGCAAAATAAATGAAAATAATTTAAGAGAAATCGTTACCTTTAATTTAGGTAACTCACTTTGGTTGGAACCAAAGGACTTCTTGAAATGCTTTCTTTCTAAGGGGAAGCTTCAAGGAGGAGGAGAGGGATGTGGGGAGATTAGTTGGGCAGAGTTTGGACGAGCCAAGTGGCTTGAGAGGTGTGAAGAAATGAGAAGGAGGAGTGCCCTTTTATAAGAGGGGTGAGGGGCACCTTTGGAAAAGCTAGAAATATTAATTTATAATAAATTCATATTCGGTTTCTAATGGCTTCAAAATTGACTATTCAAAGGTTAAGGTGGGGATAGGTCGAAAACCACTCAACCAATAGAATTTAGACAGGTTTGGGTACTTATATTAACCTTATCTTTAAGTATTAACTCTAAGTTAATTAGTTTCACTTTTACAATGTCTCTTTGTATTTTTATATAATATGGTTAATAAACTTACTATATACATCCAAGCGACCCCCAAGTGGTCCATTAATGAGGAACCTATCATAATATAAGTCTCTTGGCCGAACCTTAGATTTTTAGGAATTTAATATCAATTAATAATATAATATTTGTTTTAAGAACTCTTTTATGTCAATTTTGACACTATTCAATAGTTGATTTTTGTGAAACTCCTAAAAGAATGATTACTTCGAACAAAGTCAATTAAATCAATCCTAATATATCATATTATCATAGAAAATTAGTTTAATTCATTAAAAGTTTCATATTATAATTATTTGGGTATTTATAAGATCAATTATTTTAATTTTTCACTATTTTAGTAATTACTGCATCATCATTGTGTCATAAATAAAATAAATTATTTAATGTCTAAAAATTATAAATAAAATATAATTATGTAGGAAATCTTTTTATATTTCTAATGAATATTTATAATCGAAAATCCAACATGTATAACCCTATGTAAAAATTGTTCTTCTAAAAGATGTAAGCTTATGCCATTTTTATTTTTATTTTAACTTTATTAATATAATGTGTCATTATCACTTACAAGTGGATCCATGGGGTCCCAAAATAGACCCAAAGATGCCCATGGTCGACCATGTATCAACCAATAGGGTTAAGACACGTTTTAGGGTAATTTAGTATTATTATAATATTATTTTTTTAACCCTTATTTACCGGATTTACCCTTTAACCATGGTAAATAAAATATTTACCACAGTAACTTTTCAAAATGTCTAAAAATAAAAGTTACCTATTTACACAATTTGAACATCCTGATTCCAAATATGGAATCCATTTTCCTAAATTCAAAACACAGAAGTGGCAGAAATTAATTTAAAATTAATTCCCGCTGTCAAAACAAAAAGCGTGTTTTTAAGAGATAATAACTATCAAAAGATTGACACTTGTTTATGTTCGGTTTAATTGTAAAATTATGTCCAATGACCAACATTATATTAAATTGTAAAAATATATTCTAAATATACTTTAAAACCACTAAAATTCATAATTTATCACTATTAATTATTTTGATTAAAAAAGTTGTTTTTAATTAAAATTTAGAAATTTTCACTATTCATCAAAATATGAAAGTTATCCGAAATGTACCAAAATTTCACCCTAGGCTAATTTCGATATTCTGAATCCAAAAATGAAGTCCATTTTGAAATATAAAATATATATGATTTCAAAAATTAGGTATTACTATTCACAACGGCTAGTTTAATCGGTTGTGGTGTGTGTTAAAACTCGAAGTTGCGTATAACACACGCTACTGTATTATTCAAAGGAAAGCGTACCGTGGAAGCTTGGGATGTTTCATTTTAAATTTTTTTGATGTCCCCATTTAGTCAATATGTTTAAAATATTGTATTTAAAAAGGGTTCACTATTAAAAGTTGATAAAAGTGCAATACTGAAAATGAATTTGTTCTTGCATTATATCAAAGAAACTCATAATATGGATTCTAAAATTATAAGGATTATATAAAGTTTAAAATTTAGATAATACTATTCATAACCGCTTTTGAATGGCTTATTTTTGTAAGTCATGGTGTGATTGAACTCGGTGTTGCGTGTAGTGCAAGTTATTTAATTATTTTGAAGAAATAACACACTATGAAATCTTGGGGTGTTACATTCTCCCCTCCTTCAATAAATTGCGTCCTCGCAATTTGAAATTGTTCTTCAAAAATAAAAGGTTGAAAATAGAAAATATATTTGTGGGAAAACCCACATCGGAAATTGGGTTACTAAAATTTAGTCTTAATATGAGGAAAAGAGAAATGAAAGGGTCACCACCAAATTATGATCTCGATTAGGAGAACATTGGTGGCAATTAGAGACATATAATTGGAGGAAAAACGTAAATATTTATAGGTAGTGATTGAGGTCATCAATCACAAACAAGTGTAAAATTGAGGTCCTTAAACTCATCAATCTATGATGATTTGAAATACCATCGGTTCAACAAAACATATGGTATTGGGATAACACATTTTTGACGTTTCAAAATATCTTAGTTGAAATCCCACATCGAAAAATGAATTAATGAGGCCTCTATTTAAAATAAAGAGTGGAAAGTATGAAGATTACCGAAAATAACACATACTAGGGTTCCATGTAGGAAAATATGGATATGGAGGAGAAATCTAACCATCAATTATCTGATGGAGAGTGGTAGAGAACATGGCTATGAAAAGGCCAACAATCCTAAAGCCATAAATTAGTGATGATTTAAGGTACCATCTAGGACAACATTTTTGTTCTAAGTTCCTTTTATTAATGTTGAGGAATTTATTTATGAGTTTGTCTAAGATCATAAGGAGATATACTTACTTTATAATTAGAGTTTTATCTAATAATAAATTTCTACCACAAACTCATCTTTCACTATAAGAGATAATAGAACGTAAAAAAAAATTTATACAGGGTTCCAAAATAAATGAATTTATAATTCATATACCAGATCTTTTAATAAAAACTAAATTATTTAATCCAGGACATCTCGTGGGCCAGTGGTAGGTGATACACCCTTGTCGCCCTTGAGTTGCGGGTTCAAGTCTCGCAGCCTTGCCGGACGCGACGGGTTACCGCCCAACCTCCGGGTTTTCCTTTTATGGTAATCCAAAATAATCCAAACTAGAACTATCCAAAATACTTCTATCCAGACTCACAGTCCAACATTTATAAGTAAGGTAAACATAATGTAGAACCTTTTTACCCCGTAATATCATATGAATACCTTCATAATGTATTCTTTTAATACACCGAAACATCCTGAATTACCATATTCCTTATTGATTACATTCATGCTCCCTTATTCCATATAGAAAGCTGGATATACTTCATTAATCCAAAAATGTTTTAAACCCAAAAAATGATGGAATATACAAATCATTAATCAATTCGAAGGTAGTCAAGAATATCCAATATAATTTATCCAAAACAATCATGTATTATTCCAAAATCACTACTTCGGTATCAGAACTATATTATGGTTTATCATTCTCTCAACCATATATTTTCCAAAAATTTATCCTGCTATTGAGTCACTTTTCTTTGTTCCACATAATCTCAAGTCCTTAATGAAATAGTACTGCAGTACAATCCTTATATACTCCATAATTATTATAACAAGTACATTGTTGATACAACACTCAATTGACATAATCAACATAAGAACTCTAATCATTCCTCCTCATCTGTGGTAGTATCATAACTTGATTATTATCCAATAGCATCATTTGCGGCATAGTCTGATGACTGGGACATAGGTTCGCATAGTGTCCAAACTCCTTGCAAATGAAGCATTGTACATTTGAGACCATTTTCTCACCCTTGCAGTCACGTACTTTGTGCCCTTTTCCTCCACACTTATAACAAACTCTCATTCCTTTCAGGCAAGTTCCAGGGTGTTTCTTTCCACAGTTACCACATATGGGAAAATTATTCTTTTCCCTCTTCCCTTTATCCATCTTTCTCTCTTCCAGCCTTTTCTTCTCTTGCTTCCCTTCAAAGGCATAGGACTCAGTAAACTCTTTACTTATCTTATCAACACATGATATTATTTCTTCATATGATGATAATACATGGGTGACTATTTCTCTTATAAATTCTAGCTTAAGACCATGAAAGATATGATCCTTCCTTCTCTTTGAATCATGTGTATTTCTGGAGTTCTCATTCTTTCTACTGGGCGCCATTTCTAAACAATGGCATAAACTAGATCAGTTTATGAATCAAAATACATAATCCCATACTTATAAAACACTTTACATAAATTGAACTATTTATGGATATAATCCATAATCATAAGAATTTTTTCTTTGAGGAAGTATATACTCATAATCCCTTCAAAATGATTTGTAAAGAAAATGAGAGTTATCCTAAGCATATCCCCCGGGAGTGTCGTAACCAAGAGTGCAGCAAGGCCCGTTGTCGTGCACCAGTTCCCGTTCGAGTCTAGCTCAAAGCGGTGTTTTCGGGTTTTACCCCTAGGTACATCTGTGCCAGAGCCGCCTCCACCTGCTCGTATCCAGACAGGGATGTATTGCTCGGAAAACTCACAAAATCTATACAATACCAAAATTCTAGGAAGTTCTTCTATACTAATCCTCAAAGTTCATCTTAGGTCTACGTGCTCTAATTAGAGTTTATCTAAATCTAGCTTCCAAGGTTTGTACTAAACTTCCTCTGATACCAACTGTAACGCCCCGACCCCAGCTGCCCAGAGTCGGTGCATTAATTACGTAACATTGGCATGATCACAAGAAAGATCAAATCCCGAAAGACCGATTAGTTTAGTAGCCTTGGAAACACTAGATATATTCATAAGTTTTACATTACATCATAAAATGAAAAACTACTACAACAACATAATGTTTCCAACGTCCACACTATAAACCCATAATATCCCTGCAAGTCAATCATAATTTACTTCTTCACTACCTGGGAAAATTAAAACATAAAAAAGGGGTGAGCTCAAATGCCCAGTAAGGATAACAATATAGCGGAACATTCAAAATAAGCATAAACATTTAAGGCAATGAATTACTAAAACAAAAGCCTTTTAAAAATTGAACTTCAACATAGTATGGCAAAAGTAAAATGAAATAATGCCATTTACTTGTTCACATGGATATTCTACTAATCGAATAATCACATGCAATATCAATAACCACTTTCATAATGTTGGAATGCATAATGCCAAACGTTAATTTCATTGTCTAGGCCTCATCCCAAGACCTAGGGGTTACTTCGAACCGGAACCCAACCCGGAGTGCCTCTAATAACCGGACACCAACCCGGAGTGCCTCTAATAACCGGACACCAACCCGGAGTGCCTCTAATAACCGGACACCAACCCGGAGGGCATACTTTTACCAGTCCCTAACCTGGAGGGCTTACTTTAACCAGTCCCTAACCTGGAGGGCTTACTTTAACCAGTCCCTAACCTGGAGGGCTTACTTTTACCGGTCCCCAACCCGGAACATACTTGTTTAGCACATTCATCTGAAGAAAAGTTTGAAATATAACATAAACATTCGGGTTAAAACTAGCATACGAAATGTCAATAGTTTCACCATAAACTATGAATGGTATAAAATAGCACATCCACATTCAAACATATCACAAAACCTTCAATACAATATAGAAGTTTTGTATTATAATAAATCAACTTCAAATAATCTTAAAATCCATCAAAGGATGTTGACATAGATGAAATCAAAATTCTTTTAAAAGAAGTATCTCCTTTTATTTTGAAATCATTTAAGATCCATATAAAATAAAACATTTTCTTTGAAAATATTCTTATAAGCTTGTAAGGAAAGCTTCGACGATTTTATAACGGCGGAAAATAACCGCACCCGCCGTATAAGTTAAAAAAAACATTCTTACCTCAATTCTGTCGAAAAGGTTAAAAAGGACCTTGTTTTGAAAACGACGGAAAGATTCCTTTATAAACCTCTTATAAAAAGTCAAACAAGGGTATAAATGACTTTAACCCATATTCTTGTAAATAGTAAAAATGTTTTGAAATACATTTCGAAGAAACATGGATGTGGATGATAAAGAGATCCCAGTAGATTATTACGTATAATACAACCTCGGATAATGAAGAGATTGTGAAATAACCCTTACCTTGTACTTTTCCTTGGTTGGGGTAGGTTAACCTCCTGTATAATGGTGAAATAATTGTTATTAAATTATACAAGAATCATATATATTAATATGATATCATATATGATCTTTTAACATTTATTTGTTAATAATATCTTAGAATTATCGTCGTTTCGGGTGTTAACTTACTCATTTTCTTTTATATGTTTTGTTACATAAGTCATGTTTGTTGTATCTTATTCATATCCAGAATGATATCAAGTCCTTAAACATCATTTTTAAATCATTAAATGATAATTATACTTGAATGGATACGATGGAGAATGAATCTCATCGCGTTCGTGGAGACGGTAGTCCGTACGTACGCACGAACGCTACTTCCATTTAATTTTTATTTTAAAAGAATCGAATCCAAATGATACATAGGTATATTACTATTCCAGTATAATATAATATTTTATATATGTTACTTAAGTTCATTAACACCATCCTTTATACGTTCCAAGTGTGGTATGAACGAGTCATATCATTTTAAGGGGGCGGTAGTCCGCACTTCCTCAAATGAAATTATCGTATGTATATACAACATGAAACGAATAATGGTATGAAATAAAATGGAATTACAGAAGATTATATATAAAATATATATCATTAATATCATATTTAATTACAGTTCCATCATAATGGCCACCATGAGAGGTGGTAAGATGTATTTGAACAATCATCATTTCGTGAGGCGTTAGTTTGCCATCCACAGAAACATTATGTTCATCATCCATTAGATGGAGTTTTGTGTATGTGTAGTTTTAATCCTTCTTATAACAACATACTAGTATATTGAGGATACTGGTGTTGTTACAAAAGAAAGGAAATAAAAAGATTTATGGGGTTGGAGAAGCAAAATAAATGAAAATAATTTAAGAGAAATCGTTACCTTTAATTTAGGTAACTCACTTTGGTTGGAACCAAAGGACTTCTTGAAATGCTTTCTTTCTAAGGGGAAGCTTCAAGGAGGAGGAGAGGGATGTGGGGAGATTAGTTGGGCAGAGTTTGGACGAGCCAAGTGGCTTGAGAGGTGTGAAGAAATGAGAAGGAGGAGTGCCCTTTTATAAGAGGGGTGAGGGGCACCTTTGGAAAAGCTAGAAATATTAATTTATAATAAATTCATATTCGGTTTCTAATGGCTTCAAAATTGACTATTCAAAGGTTAAGGTGGGGATAGGTCGAAAACCACTCAACCAATAGAATTTAGACAGGTTTGGGTACTTATATTAACCTTATCTTTAAGTATTAACTCTAAGTTAATTAGTTTCACTTTTACAATGTCTCTTTGTATTTTTATATAATATGGTTAATAAACATACTATATACATCCAAGCGACCCCCAAGTGGTCCATTAATGAGGAACCTATCATAATATAAGTCTCTTGGCCGAACCTTAGATTTTTAGGAATTTAATATCAATTAATAATATAATATTTGTTTTAAGAACTCTTTTATGTCAATTTTGACACTATTCAATAGTTGATTTTTGTGAAACTCCTAAAAGATTGATTACTTCGAACAAAGTCAATTAAATCAATCCTAATATATCATATTATCATAGAAAATTAGTTTAATTCATTAAAAGTTTCATATTATAATTATTTGGGTATTTATAAGATCAATTATTTTAATTTTTCACTATTTTAGTAATTACTGCATCATCATTGTGTCATAAATAAAATAAATTATTTAATGTCTAAAAATTATAAATAAAATATAATTATGTAGGAAATCTTTTTATATTTCTAATGAATATTTATAATCGAAAATCCAACATGTATAACCCTATGTAAAAATTGTTCTTCTAAAAGATGTAAGCTTATGCCATTTTTATTTTTATTTTAACTTTATTAATATAATGTGTCATTATCACTTACAAGTGGATCCATGGGGTCCCAAAATAGACCCAAAGATGCCCATGGTCGACCATGTATCAACCAATAGGGTTAAGACATGTTTTAGGGTAATTTAGTATTATTATAATATTATTTTTTTAACCCTTATTTACCGGATTTACCCTTTAACCATGGTAAATAAAATATTTACCACAGTAACTTTTCAAAATGTCTAAAAATAAAAGTTACCTATTTACACAATTTGAACATCCTGATTCCAAATATGGAATCCATTTTCCTAAATTCAAAACACAGAAGTGGCAGAAATTAATTTAAAATTAATTCCCGCTGTCAAAACAAAAAGCGTGTTTTTAAGAGATAATAACTATCAAAAGATTGACACTTGTTTATGTTCGGTTTAATTGTAAAATTATGTCCAATGACCAACATTATATTAAATGGTAAAAATATATTCTAAATATACTTTAAAACCACTAAAATTCATAATTTATCACTATTAATTATTTTGATTAAAAAAGTTGTTTTTAATTAAAATTTAGAAATTTTCACTATTCATCAAAATATGAAAGTTATCCGAAATGTACCAAAATTTCACCCTAGGCTAATTTCGATATTCTGAATCCAAAAATGAAGTCCATTTTGAAATATAAAATATATATGATTTCAAAAATTAGGTATTACTATTCACAACGGCTAGTTTAATCGGTTGTGGTGTGTGTTAAAACTCGAAGTTGCGTATAACACACGCTACTGTATTATTCAAAGGAAAGCGTACCGTGGAAGCTTGGGATGTTTCATTTTAAATTTTTTTGATGTCCCCATTTAGTCAATATGTTTAAAATATTGTATTTAAAAAGGGTTCACTATTAAAAGTTGATAAAAGTGCAATACTGAAAATGAATTTGTTCTTGCATTATATCAAAGAAACTCATAATATGGATTCTAAAATTATAAGGATTATATAAAGTTTAAAATTTAGATAATACTATTCATAACCGCTTTGAATGGCTTATTTTTGTAAGTCATGGTGTGATTGAACTCGGTGTTGCGTGTAGTGCAAGTTATTTAATTATTTTGAAGAAATAACACACTATGAAATCTTGGGGTGTTACATCTAAATCATGCACCTGGCCTGACACATGGCTTCCTAAAGCCTGATCTCCCTATGTCTCTATAATAGCCACCATCCACTAACCCCATGGATGGGTCCCACTATCTCTTCCACATCCTCCATGTGTAGATGAACCTCAACTAACCTCACTTGATTTTAATACTAATTCGACCCTAGACGTTAGTGTCTGCCCTAGTCTCTACCTTACAACTATATGTGAAGGCTACCTACAAAACCTCTTGGGATGACCAACCTATCCACATTCCCAAAAATATTTGGAGGCCTATCACACTAAGTCCATAAATGAATTGGCTTCCTACAATAAATTAAAAACACTACTGAATTGCCTCGAGTTGGTCTAGCCGAGTCCTTGGCCTGACCAACCCACTAGAACTCATCTGAACCTCGTTTCCTGCCATAAGAACCATTACCTGAACCCGCCTCCTAGACCATGTGAGACCTGTCTATCAAGTTGCGCTCAACTATGTGTAGCGGATTCACTACCTCTAATAACGAGGCCAGCTAAAATATGTTTACAAGAACATGGATTATGTTCTAAAATCCATCATAAAATAGCCCCAGTTTCAAGCTTTCATCTCTTACTATACCTGGTGCAATGAGATACAACTCAGTTATAGTAGCTTCATAGTCCATGACAGACATGTCACCATACTGAAGGCTCTAGAACTCCAGAGATATCTCCACCCTCAGCATATCTGGGAAAAAGTGCTTGACGAATCAATGCTTAATGTCCATCCATGCTAGTCCATTGTGTCTGTGTGCCTAAACATTCAAATCCCATCAATACTTCACCAGTCCTCGGAGCATATATTTAACCAAATTGAACCTCCTCCCTGGAGGTTTATCGATCTGTTTGGAGATCATCTCTATGTTCTCTATCAAGTTCTTATCCACTTGTGGACCACCCTAACCCTGTAAAAGTGGCTGGTACTATGATTGGAACTACCGTGTAAGATATTCCATAGAGGGATATATTCTCAGAGGACCTTTTTAGATCCACTAAAAGACATATACCAAGATAGTTAAGATCATTTTGTCATGCCACACATTGAATTCTATCAAACCCGATAGTTGTCTTACCTGCACTGGATCCTGAACCTGATCATGTCCCTGAGCATGTACCTATGGAACATGCTCTTCCTGAACCTCAAGGGTCTCAAACTGATCATGCTCTTATGGCTCTGTACTATTATCCACATGACGCTCCATCTGATCTGTATAAGTGAAACCCATTGAATACCATTAATGGTCAGACATCCACCATGTATATAACAATGTATATAACACATATAGGGAAAGAAGTAAAAAGGTAGTGTATAATAACTACCCCTCGTCTCCCCCATCACCACTATGTACCATGGCATGTCGGTCCCATGCCCTCCTTACCCACCCTGAGCAAAGCCAAGTATCACAAAATCCACAGGCCACACCCATCCTGACAACCACCATTGGTTCAATCCGTTGACTTGTTCTCCCAATCATGGTGATTAAAATATCCTCAACCATATCACACACATTCTCCTATAAGATCATGGACCAAGTTCCCTACAACATGTAATTTCACATAAATTCAAATCATGTCATATCAAATTTCATAAAAATGAGCAATTATATTCAGAATTTCACCCTTTTTCACAATGAAATTGAAATTATTCAGATGGTATTTTCACTTCAGAAAGCATATGTGTATACATGTAATTGAAATACCCTGAAAATGTTCTTATAAAACCCCAAACAATCATGCCAAGCCTTATAGGGCCAAGGTCCAATTCTCCCTTACCGCACTGGGTCAAGGGTCACATGTCACAATTAGTATCCATAAAAAACCAAGTTGTCCACCAACGTGGAAACTATATAAATTATAACAAAAAGAAAAATAGCATTACCCACCTAAGGCAACATGCTCTGTCCCTCATACCTGGGTCTGAAGGAGCCCATGTACAAGCTAGAAACCTAGTTCCAACCACAACATATCTCTAGTATACCATATCCCAAATAGTAAGACCAGAATAAAAGAAAGGTAGCCTCGATCACATTATTAGCCAGTCAAAATCTACTACTAAATCCTGGTCAAAAACTCCCCTAATACCACATTGTAACATACCATACCCAAACAAGCACCCAAACATTACTATTAGACCAGGTGTCACTGGCCTTAAGTGAACCTTCCCTAATTCCAAAGGCCACCTACTAGGAGCAAGGGTGTAATCATTTATAGTGGGGAGGCTATAACCTATGAGAATAGATAATACACTAGTCCCAGTATAATCATACCACATGTAGTGGAAATAAATGACTCAACAGACTTGAACCAAACCCGTAGAGTGGAGCACATCCAATATAAAATAATCAGTGGAAGCGATATAGAAAAAACTACAGCAAAAATTAAACAGAACAACATGCTAAACACCACATGAAACCACTTAAAAACAAAAAGGCATGCATCCGTAGTAGTTCATACATGTCAATATTAAAAGGGTGCCCATGGATGGCCATAGTAGTTACATAAAAAATAATCATGTTGAAAATGAAAAATCAAACTAAAAAAAAGTAAATCTCTACCTAGGAATTACCTTAATGTCCATACCAATCTCCATGCTAAATAGTACTACGATCTAGCTCCTGAGGCTGATCCCTTACTAGCTTATAAAACCACAAAGTCTACACATGTTATGAAGGGCCTTTGTAGGGTATGAGACGAGTCTCTGTAGGAAACCACACAATGGTGCATACCTAGTATAAGTGTATAATAAGACAATACCACTATGAAATGTAAAAAATTCAATGTAATAATAAATATCACTTCCATTGGTTATCAGTAGCCACCAAGGAACCTCACCTAATTCAACCAATGCTAGAATATTAGAATTAATGAGAGTACTTGTCCCATATCCCAAGGTAATCATGTAGTCACAAATTCCTAGTGAACAACCAGTTTCAACAATAATCACATAACCTAAAACCTCGTGCATCCTCACACCTCGTGTCTCAAAGTACCGACATCCTGATGGCACCCCAGATAATAGTATCCCAGTCCCAAGGACCCCTTCTCGTAATCTTATGTCAGCCCATGGCACGAATATCGAAGGAACAATAATGTCTATTCTAAAATATATATCTAGGCTCACAACCTCAATCTCAGTGAGCCTCATCCCCCAATCCAATAGCATCATTGCAATCAATTGATGACTCCTTACCTTCAACTGTTTTCCACGACAAGCATCCCCAAACCCAAATACTTAAACTAAAAATATTGGTGGCCTCTACCCACATGTGTGGTCAAAACCACATCTTCACGGAGTCTACCTATGTGAATAGAACTCAATTGGTGCTTTTACCATCATGGGTGAGCGACAATCACCAAATAAAGAACCTGAGACACAACATATCTGGAACCTCGTGACCCAGTGACCTTGTCACTCAAATCTAATGGACATTCCATCCAAGTATCCTATTTATCTCACAACCAAATAGTCACACTGTCTCAAACTGACGTCCATGAAACCCAATCCCATAGTCAAAACAACACCAGCAAATCCGTACCAAGCCCAATCAGTGATCAATATCACTAAATCTTGATGGCCATGTCATCCCAACCTTGGGTCAAGACCATCACAACCCCAACAGTCTCAGTAAATGTAATCTCAAGAATTACATAAATATAAATAACAATAATTCACTTTAAATAAATAATTCAATTTGAACAATTTGAATTAAACTTTCTACTAGCTATAACTCAATATCATGAAGGTATTGAATTCCTTTCAACAATGAAATCTGGATGTAACAATTTAATCTAAATATTTGAAGACAAAACAAAACAAGTATAACCATTTTGAAACTCCCAGAAAAAATATACCATGGAGAGATGAACTTTAACCTAACCTCACTCGCATAAATATGGTAGGGTATTTTCCAACTTCTTCCCACAATGAATGCGGTCAATTCAATGTGGAGAAATATGGGTGTCACTCCATACTCATCATTATTCTAAAAATACAAAACCCCAAAATGTCTATGAAAATAGAAAACATGGTATGAACCACCTACCTTGAACAAGTTTGACCCTCCTCATCCAGTGTTGGCCTTTAATTATTTCTAGAATGGTGTAGTTATACAAAATGAGTGTAAATGGTCAAGGTCCGATAACTAGGTCGAGAAGAAAAATCACGAAGAGTGACTCAAGTGGAATTAATATCTTACCAGTGGTGTTATAATGTATCTGAATATGTTCAAATTTGGGTTTGGATGAAGGAATGGGATAAAAAATGAGTCTCGGTCGACTGGTCTGCAAACCCGGGTGATCCATACCGCCTCTCTACTATAACATGAGGCTACTGCCCACTTTAAGAAAAATTTACAGAGTACACAACATTTACTTTAATATAAATGCCGTGTATATGGTCATGTTTCCCATTTTCAATGAATTAATTTCTAAGTCATTAAAAATTCACACTTAAATGACTACACATCATGTATTGTGAATTACACAATGTCTACTTAGTAAAACATCTCCCCCTTAATGAAATCCCTACACACCCTATATGGGCATCACACACGGCCACAATACATGTATTGTACTTAGGATTACATGGTGTGTCACCCTAAGACAAGTCATGTAATACTTTTCATCTAGTATTTGGCATGTTTTCCCCCTTTTCCCTAAAAATCAACCCGAAAAAAGAAAACCATACCTCATAGAAAGAACTGGGTTCTTACAAAATATTTATAACCTAAAAACATACCAACACATAATTTATAATTTTTAAAATATTTATATACTTATAAAATGATATATTTATATAATATTTTTACTTATAAAACAGATCAATTTTAACTAATACTTTTATTACTGAGGTTACTACTCAATTTTTCAGTTTACTATTCATAAGTTTCACATTACTATTCCATTGATCAGGTTAACAATTTATTGGTATAAGTTCATTATCTTCATGAAATACATTTCATTTCACTCATTCAACATTTATAATGTTTTTATTATTTCCAAAATGTGATTTTATGTGATTATACAATATTACATAATGGTAATAAGATAATTTCTTGATAAAATTTTTGGTCGTTACATTTTTCCCCCATTTTGAAATTTCACCCTCAAAATTTCATTTTATATAAACAGGTGAGGGTTATTCTCCTTCATCACCTCCTCTTACTACCATGTTGCTTGTTCATAATTCTGATTCCTCCATGAAACTATTCAAGGTGGTTTGTCTTGTTTGGTATAACCTTATCTCTATAGTCTAGAATATTTTCTAGCTGCACCTCATAAGAGAGATCATGGTACTGCTCCACCACCTATGAGTTCAGTACCTGTGATGGATTTCGTATATACATCCTCTGGAGAGATACAAGGGAGACATCATGAACATTAACCATATTTGGTATAAGTCCAAGATGATAGGCCATAGATCCTATACAATCAAGAATCTCAAAGGGGACAATATACCTTGGGCTTAGCTTCCCATTCTTTCCAAACATCACGACTCTATTAAATAGTGATATTCAAAGAAAGATTTTATCTTCTATGAGTAACTTCAAATCCACTCAATGATTGTTATCATATACCTTTTAGAAACTCTGAGAAGATTTGATATGTTACTGGATGGCTTGAACCTTCTTTATCATATGATGTATAGTATCAAGTCCAAATATATTTATTTAACCAACATGATCCCAAAAATTTGGAGTTATAAATCACTTTCCATACATAGCTTCATATGGATCCATCTGAATACTTCAGTGGAAGATATTATTGTATGAGAACTCAACCAATGGAAGATGTTGATCCAATCCAACATCTAATTATTTAGAGCATTCTCTTAGTATATCTTCATGAATCTAAATTGTTCTTTTCAGATTGGCCATCAGTTTAGTGCTGATAGGTTGTGATGAAATTTGACTATGTACTTAAATCATATTGAATAATCCTCTATAATTTATATGTGAACTTAGGGTCACAATTAGAGACAATTTATAGTGTAACCCCATATAGTCTCACCACTTTGTCCACATATATATGTTCCAATTGTTCAAGTGAGTTATCTTCATAAAATTTGAAAAAGTGGGAAGTACTGGTGAGTCAGTCCACCACAACCCATATTACAATATTTCCTCTAGATCTCTTTGGGAGACAAGTGAAAATTTACATAGTGAAATTCTTCCATTTCCATGTGGGTATAGGTAATGGTTTCATCACCAATTTTCGCTTTTGTCACTTTTCTTAAGATGCTACCCTATCAAGCACGTTGAGATATATTCTATAATATATTTTTTTGAGTTGTCCCGCCATAATTGTTCTCATAGATCATATTACATCTTGGTACTCTTGAGATAAATAGACAAAATTGTGCTATGTGAATTTTCTAATACATCCTTCTTTATCCCAGATGATGAAGGCAGAAAGAACCTTATAAAAAACTAAATCAAACCATCATAATTGATATGGAACTCTTGTAGTATCCCTTCCTTTAATGCATTTAACTTCTTTTTTAACTTTGGATCATCAATTTGTGCCTACATAATCTTATCATGGATATATGTTTGGGGGACCATTTGGGAAAGGTAGGATGTATTCCCTACCATTATGATTTCCAAATTGATCATTTGTATATCAATTAAGATATTCTATTTCTCAATCCACATCATGGATAGAGTTGTAGGTTATTTTCTTCTAAGATCCTTAGCTACCTTGTTCATCTGTTTGGGATGATAGAAAATATAGAAATCATAGTTCATAATTATCTCTAACAATATCCTTTGATGCATGTTGATATCCTTCTGGTTGAATATATAATTTAGGATCTTGGGAGTAGAATATATGTCACACTTCTCGCCATAGTGGAAGTGCTTTCATTTTTTTAAGGAAAGCATCACATCTTCTAACACCAGATCATGAGTCTGGTAGTTATTCTTATGGATCTTCAACTGTCGTGAGGCATAGAATATCAAATTATCATTTTCATCATTACAAAACACAAACCATTCTTTGAAGCATCACTATATATCATAAAAATTTCTCCACTTCTTGGTAATGTGAATACTGGTGTAGTGATCATCCTTATATTTATCACCTTAAAACATTTCGTACATTATTCTGTGAAGACATACATTACCACTTTTCTTGTTAACATAGTTAGAGGGATTGAAAACCATGAGAAAAATATCAAAAAATGTTGTCAGTACCCAGATAATCCATGAAAATAATGGTCTTTTGTGACACTATAGGGATTGTGACATTCCTCAATTACCTTTATTTTTGAAGGGTCCACATGAAATTCCCTCACTTATGATCACATGTCCCATGAATGTGACTTACTACATCTAAAAGTAACACTTTATGATCTTTGGGTACAATTTATCTTTAATTAACGTCACCAACAGAAGCCTCATATGTTATTAATGTTCTTCCATAATATCAGAGTAGATGATAATATCATCCGTAAAAACTACCAAATTTTTTTCAAGGTAATGTCTAAATACACTATTCATCAAATCCATGAAGAATGTAAGGGAATTAGTAATTTTGAGGGGAATCAATAGAAACTCACATTGCCCATACCTTATAAAGAAGTAAATCATCTATATATCTTCCTTCTTCACCTTTATCTGATGATATCCATAATTAAGATCCACCTATGAGTAGTACTGATCTTATAACACCCGAGAATTTTATGAGAAATATTTTGTTTTTATGTTATATAAATCATTAAAGGAATCTTTCACAACACACAACACTAGCATGGCTCGCTTTACATGCAATCATGACCTTCCTCGATAGCTTGTGTCGTACGCAATACCGAGTTTCACTAAAAAACGATATGCTATTAAAATATTATTAAAACTACCCGTTATGAATATTAATACCCACTTTTTGAAATTTTGTAAATTTTATTTTTCAAAATGGACTTCATTTTTGGATTCGGAATATCGAAATTAGCCTAGGATGAAATTTTGGTATTTTTCTGAAAACTTTCAATTTTTGATGAATAGTGAAAACAATGGGTTACTATTTCAAAACCGTCTTTTTATTTAAATATTTATTTATTTTAATTAAATATATTTTAGGTCAAAATTGATACATAATACCTAAATATGTTCAATGCAATTCATTGGAGTCATTTTATAATAATTTTAGATATATAAAAATTTTATTGAACTTTTCACCGTCTTTAACCCACCTCCTAGGAGAATTTCCAAAATCACATAAAACTTAATTTTACAGCTTCTGTGAGTGGAATTTCGAAAATCCGAGAGTCGCAGTTAATATCAAGGAATAAAATGTTGTTCAATGAGATGAAAATAATTTTTTTGTGAATAGTAACTTTTTTCTTTTTTTTACCATGGTTACAAGTAAATAGGGTAATTAAGGGTAAAAATGATATTATTATTACCCTAACACTTGTCCTAATTCTATTGGATAAATGTAATTCGACCAAAAACAACTTTAGGAATAAAATATGACCATTTAGGCCCACTTTGATTAGATTAGGACATTTATTATTAATTTATTTAAAGAAGGGTTAAAATAGTTAAAATCAAGGTTTAATAAATAAATCATTTTTAATATAAGATTATACATAAGATAAATTAGACTATAAATATTAATTAGAAAGATAAAAATATTTCCTACATAATGGTATTTTATTTCTAATTTTTAGAATTTATATAATTTAATTTATTTATGACACAATGATGATGCAGTAATTATATTATTAATGAAATATTGACATAATTGATGTTATAAATACCCAAATAAATGTAATTTGAGACTTTTTATGAATTCAAATAATTTTATAGGTTAATATTACATACTAGTACTGATTTAATTAATTTTGTTCGAACTAATCGTTTTGTTATGATTTTCACAAAAATCAATTACCAAATAGTGTCAAAATTGACATAAAATAGTTTTTAAAACAAATATTATATTATTAATTGTTATTTTATTCCTAAAAATATAAGGTTCTCCCAAATGACTTAGATAAGGTTATATATATTAATAATAAACAACTTGGGTTTCATTAGGCTTGTTATAGTATGTTTATTGACCATATAGTGTAAGAAAACGAGAAGACATGGTAAAAGATAAATTATCTAACATAAAGTTAAATCTAAATGATAAGGTTAAAATAGAAATATAAACTTGTATAACTTCTATTGGATGAGAGGATTTAGACCCATACCCACATTAGCTTCAAAATAAATCAATTTGGAGCTATTAAATACCGAATATGACTTTATAATAAAATAATATTTTTAGTTTTTCTAAAGGTGCCCCTCTCCTCTCTTATAAAAGGGAACCTCATCCCTCTCTTCCTCACACCACTTTGAGCCTTCAAGCTCGAAAAACACCTGACAAATTATCTTTTCAATTTCCCTAGAAACATCTTAGAGGTCCTGGTCTTCTTCAATGAACAATTTTAGTGCCCTAAAAGGAGGTCTCAAAGAGGCGCTTCAAAGAAGATGTAATGTCCGTTACCGATTCTTTCAACTTTATTTCTTCTTCCACTTCTTCTTCTTTAGTTGTTTCATTATGAAGTAATAACATAATTATCACTCATATAATGATATGTTATTATAAGTATGAAACAACCCTATTTCACCATCTATCCATCTTACAGAAAACGAAATCACCGCGCGTGTGTACATACGGAATACCATCTCCACCACGTGGTGTAATCTATTTTCCACCACCACCATACTTGGATGGGTATAATGGTGTAAAGAATAAATATATATGATTATTGTAAAGTGATATTTATTCTGAAATAGTATAAATACACTCCAATACAATTCCACGATCATGTGAACGATATCATCGCTCGTGCGTACGTACGGAATACCGTCTCCACGATGTGATGTGACTCATTCTACATGATCTTAATTGCATAATGATTATATAAATTAATATGATATATATTACACTAATACCATTCTGGAAATGAGGTATCTATAACCTAAAAAAGAAGAATAAGAATTTATTCGACAAAACACGCATAAGAACAAAAAGTAATAAACACCCGAATAACAAGTAGCAATGAAATATTACTAATAAGAAGCTAAGAATATGACCATATATGATATCATAAAAATATGTATGATTCTGGAGTAGGTCAATGAAATTATTTAAATCATTATACAGGAGGTTCGGACACTTACGAAGCAAATATGACATAAGGTACGGGAAAATCTCACAATCTCAATTTTTATCTGAGATTGTTTATATTTCAGAATTTACTGGGAATATTTATCATCCACATCCATGTTTCTTCAATATGTAATATTATTTATATCCTCCTACAATAGTTTAAATCTAATTTACCCTTCAGTCTGTTTTTAGTAAAAGATATGAATGGAATCCTATGTAGTTTTTCGTACGAGGTACTTTTTGACTTTTCCGGCCAAAGTACGCAAAGAATGTTTTTTTAACTTATACGGCATGAATGGATTTTTAGATAATTATTTCCATGAATCATCCTTTACAAGTTTTCATGTTTATTTTTAATCAACTTATTTTAGTTCAAAATTATATGACATGTTAAGAAAGGAAATGTTTTTGAAGTAGAAAGAATATTTTCCTCAAAAATAGAGTTTAAGTGTTTTATCGAAATTATTTTCCATATAAGATAATATATGGTTCTGTTTCTATCTCTATTTTTACATTGTTTTGATTATGATATGATAGAATTATTTTTATGATGTTCTTTTATCTTATATGGATTATGTTAGGATGGAATGATGATTAAGAATCCCATTTTTATTACATGGGTTATGCTATGATGTATGATTTATGATTTGTGGAACACATAAGAATGGTATCATTATGATATGGGTGGGACCTATATCTCCCTCCAATGCATTGGGTAATGATTTATATCTCATGAGATAGACATGGCTGGAATGACAGGTAAATCCGGTTTAGTGAAACAGGACTGAAACGAGAAGTGAACTCGGTTAAGAAATGGACTTCATCCGTTAAGATAGTCTTGGCAATGAGTCTTGACTACTAAGAAATGATTCTCTATGATTATGCGCGTATGACACAAAGCTTCATGTTTTATGTTATGATTATTGGAATTACATTTCACTTCTATGATTTATCCCATGTTATGATCTCTTTTGCAGGATAAGATTTTCAAAATGTTATTTTCTTATAAATATGATATGTTTGATATTTCTTTTGTTTAACCTTACTGAGCATTTGAGCTCATCCTTTTGTATGTTTACTTTTCCCAGGTCAGGAAGAAGGATATTATGTAGGATATGCCGAAAAGGGACTCTAGATATGATGAAATAAATGGGAGACAACGTAGATGATTTACGAACCAGTTGTTTATGTTTCCCAGTTTTTAAAGACACTATACCTACACGGCCTTTTCATGGTTTTGTTATATTTTGTAATAAGTGTACATAAATTTGGAAGTATTAACAATTTATGTAAAGTATGGGTTATTATAGCTGGTATCAGAGGAAAGGTATAGTTAACCTTTAGAAACTAGGATGTGAAAGCCTTAGTAAGAAACCTAAGGATATGTCTAAGCATAGAACACAATCTTAGTGTTTTAGAAATGGCCATGAACAACCTATGATAAGAACTTAAGTGTGAAATTATATTATTGATTATGTGTTTTTCCTATTATAATTAGTGTTGCTCACACTATTTTTCTTTGTTTTAGTCAATGGGTAGAACCTGATGGAACCGTGTTAATGCGGAATGCGATGGGAAATGTAATGATTGTCCCCCTGAGCAACCAAATGTTATGGGAGCTGGAATGAAAAATCTTGTATCCATGCGCACACAACTTTCTCAAGCTATGAATCATGCAGGACATCCAAACGAGAAAAGGAAGGAGAAACATTCTGTCGAATCCTTCATGCGGCAGTGTTCACCCTCATTCAGTGGTTCTACTGATCCATTAGTGGCTGAACAATGGATCGATACTAATGAAAAGATATTTTCAGTTCTTCAATGTTCTGAACATGATAAAGTCATCTTAGCAGTTTATCATTTGGAAGGTGAAGCTGATGAATGATGGAATCTTTTCAAGAATATGAGGCGGAGGGATGAAATTGAGTCCACGGAATGGGACGAGTTCAAGAACATATTTTTCAATAAGTAATTCCCTCGTATTCTCCGAACAAAGATGGAGAAGGAGTTTCTTGAACTAAAGAAAAATGATGATGAATCTTTTGGTACCTACGAAGAAAATTTTACAAGACTTTCAAGGTACGCTTCTAGGATTATTATCCAACCCGATAGTAAGATTGATGGATTCTTTAGTGGCTTAAAACCAAGTCTTCTAAGGGCGTTAGTCATAAGGGACTTCAATAGTTACGAGTAAATTGTTTGATGTGCTCTCAAGGTTGAGATGGAGATTGGAGTAACTCATCTATCATATGGGTTTGATAAGAAGAGGAAAATGGAATTAAAAGGAAAATCTAAAGAGCACACTGAAAAGAATATGAGTTTTACCTTATGCTCAAAGTGTGGAAAGAAACATGGAGGGAGTTGTCTTAAAGGGATAGGTAAATGTTTCAAATGTGGAAAGGATGTTCATCGGGAATTTGAATGCCGCAATGATGGGAAGAATATGTCTAGTGATGCGAACAAAGAAAAGGCTACATAGAGTGCACCTCCTACACTTCAATGTTACAAGTGCAAGGAAATGGGGAATTATGCAAATCAATGCCCTAATTAAAGGGTTGTTGACTATGATCGATGTCAAAAAACTATTAAGGCTAAAGACAAAGGAAAGTCACATTCAATTTCTATCAGTGATGTGGAGTACAATAACAAATTGGTGAAAGGTACACTTACCATCCACTCTAAAGTAGAAAATGTTTTATTTGATTATGGATCCACCCACTATTTTATTTCTGAAGAATTTTATAAGGGTATCTCCATATTACCTAAACAATTAGATATTGAGTTAGCTGTGAAAACCCTTAATGACACAACAGTCACATCAAAAGTTTATAATTTTTCTCCGATTGAAGTTTGTGGGAAAGTGCTTTTTGCAAATCTTGTGATACTTCCTATAGTGGAATTTGATATGATTCTTGGCATGTATTGTCTTTCTTTATATGGAGCTCATATCCATTTCCAAAGAAGGGAAGTCACATTTCATATTACAAATCAATCTATGATTGTCTATCGATTCAAGGATGAACATAACCTTCCAGTGGAAATTTCTTCCATCTTATGGGTCTTGATTCCACTAAATGAAGGTTATTTATCTCAAATGGTTGGTGAGAAACTCATGATTAAGAATATTCCCATTGTACGAGAGCTTGATGATTTCTTTCCGGAGGAATTACCGGGTATTCCACAAAATCGTGAAGTTGAGTTTGCAATAGAACTCGTACCCGGTGGTTTACCTATTTCAAAGACACCTTATAGAATGGCCCCAACTGAGTTGCAGGAATTGAAGAAGCAACTCCAAGAGAATCTTGATAAGGAATTTATACGCCCTAGTGCATCACCTTGGAGAGAACATGTTATGTTTATTAAACAGAAAGATGGATCAATGAGACTCTACATTGATTATAGAGAACTTAACAAGATCACTATCAAGAAAAAATATTTTCTCCCATGCATTGATGACTTATTTGAACAACTACGCAGAGCTCAATACTTTTCCAAGACTGATCTTCATTCAAGGTATCATCAATTACGGGTCAAAAGGGAGGATATAACAAAGACGGATTTCCATACAAGGTATGAACACTATGAATTTATATTGATTACATTTGGTCTTACTAATGCCCCTGCTATCTTCATGGATTTGACGAATAGAGTCTTTAGAGACTATCTTTATCAGTTTGTGGTAGTCTTTATAGACGATATTCTTGAATATTCCAAGAGAAAGGACGAACATGAAGACCACTTGTGAATTATATTGAAGACCCTGAGAAAGGAGAAGCTTTATTCCAAATTTACCAAGTGTGAATTTTGGCATCAAAAAGTTGCATTTTTGGGTCACTTAATCTCAAAAGAGGGGATATCTGTGGATCCAGCAAAAACAGAGGTTATCGAAAGATGGTCGAGACCAACAGTAGTAACCGAGATCTGAAGTTTTCTTGGTTTGGCTGGATATTATCAACATTTTGTGAAAGATTTTTCACAATTATCTAATCCACTCACCAAGTTGACTCGGAAAGGATTTAATTTTGTTGGGACGAAGGAATGTGAAGAGAATTTCAAGGAGTTGAAAATAAGGTTATCCAGTGCACCTGTACACACACTTCCTTGTAGTGGAGAAAGGTTTGTGATCTATAGTGATGCATCCAAGAAGGGGCTAGGGTGTGTTCTTATGAAAAATGATATGGTGATAGCTTATGCCTCACGACAGTTGAAAATCCACGAGTAAAATTACCCAACTCATGATTTAGATTTAGCTACGGTAATCTTTTCATTAATGATTTTGTGGCATTATCTTTATGGAGAAATGTGTGATATTTATACTGATCATAAAATTTTAAAGTATATTTTCGCAAAAAAGGAACTGAATATGCACCAAAGTAGATGGTTAGAGATGATTAAGGATTACGAATGCTCAATTCATTACCACCCTGGGAAAGCAAACAAGGTGGCAGATGCATTAAGTCGACAAGACCAAGCTAGCTTATCCAGGATGAGGATCACAAAATATACAATATAATTGGATTTACAGGGGATGGATCTTGGAATTATAATGGAAGGGGAAAAATTGTATCTTTTTCAAAGGAATGTTCAACCATCTATACATGTGAAGATTAAAGAGGCAGAGAAAGAAGATGTAGAGTTACAAAAGAAGGTGAGAAATGTTTCTGAATTCAACCTTGATTGTGATGGGATAATAAAGTTCAGGAATCGTCTTTGTGTTTCTCCCATCCCAGAATTAAATAAGGAGCTGCTGGATGAGGCTCAAAGTTCTTCATTCTCTATTCATCCTGGAAGCACGATGATGTATAGGGACCTGAAGGAGTACTTCTGGTGGGATGGCATGAAAAGAGATGTTGCTGAATATGTCTCTCAATGCTTGGGTTTTCAGCAAGTTAATGTTGAGAGACAAAAGTCTAAGGGGATGTTACAACCATTACCCATACTAGAATGGAAATGGAAAACAACACTATGGACTTTGTCACCAGACTTCCTAAAACATCCAAAGGCAATAATGCTATCTCGATCATAATTGGTCATCTTACAAAGTCGGCACACTTCATTGCTATTAGAGAGGATTTATCTCTGGATTAGCCTGCCAGGATATATGTGAAGGAAGTTGTAAGATTTAATGGAGTAACACTTTCTATTATATCTGATCAGGATCTGAGGTTTACCTCAAAGTTCTGGAGAATTCTTCAGCATACTCTGGATACAGAGTTGAGTTTCAGCACTGCTTATCATCCTCAGACAGACGGTCAGTCTGGGAGGACAATTCAAACTCTAGAAGATATGTTGAGATCTTTCTCTATGGATTTAAAAGGTGGTTGGGATCAACACCTACCTTTGTTAGAATTATCTTATAATAATATCTTTCACTCCAGTATTCTAATGGCTCATTATGAAGCTCTCTATGGAAAGAAATGAAGGGCTCCAACTTGCTGGGATGATGTTGGGGAAAGAAAGCTATTAGGACCTGATCTTGTTGATGAGATGGTAGATTAGGTCAGATCTATTCAATAACACATTACAGCTGCTCAGAGTCGACAAAAAAGTTATGACGACAACCGAAGAAAAGACCAAGAGTTTGAAGTGGGTGATAAAGTGTTCTTACGAATATCTCCTTGGAAGAGAGTAATGAGATTTGGAATGAAGGGAAAGCTGAGCCCTAGATATATCGGTCCTTTCGAAATACTGGATCGTGTTTGGAAGGTAGCTTACCGATTGGCACTTCCACCGAATCTCTTTCAAGTTCACGGTTTGTTCCATGTATCTCTCCTGAGAAAGTACATAATTGATCCTTCACATGTACTCAGCTCAGAAGTTATACCGCTGGAGCAAGATCTTTCTTGTGAAGAACATCCGATAGAGATTCTCGATCATAGTGAAAAGTCTTACTAAACCAGACCACTCTCTTGGTGAATGTTTTATGGATTTACCACAAATTAGAAGAAGCTACATGGGAGCTTGAAGATATGATAAGGGAGAGGTATCCTCATCTGTTTGTTACAAAGTGACGAATTTCGAGGGTGAAATGCATTTTAAGGGGGGTAGAATGTGACACCCGAGACTTTTATGAGAAATATATTGTTTTTATGTTATATAAATCTTTAAAGGAATCTTTCACTACACAAAACACTAGCATGTCTTTCTTTACACGCAATAGAGAACTTCCTCGATAACTTGCGTCGTACGCAATACCGAGTTTCACTAAACAACGATATGCTATTAAAATATTATTAAAACTAGCCGTTATGAATAGTAATACCAACTTTTTGAAATTTTGTAAATTTTATTTTTCAAAATGGGCTTCATTTTTGGATTTGGAATATCGAAATTAGCCTAGGGTAAAATTTTGTTATTTTTCTGAAAACTTTCAATTTTTGATGAATAGTGAAAACACAGGGTTACTATTTAAAAACCGACTTTTTATTTAAATAATTATTTATTTTATTTAAATTTATTTTAGGTAGAAATTGATACATAATACCTATATAAGTTCAATGAAATTCATTGGAGTCATTTTATAATAATTTTAGATATATAAAAATGTTACTGAACTTTTCACCGTCCTTTACCCACCTCCTAGGAGAATTTCCAAATTCACATAAAACGCAATTTTACCGCTTCTGTGAGTGGAATTTTGAAAATACAAGATACACGGTTAATATCAAGTACTAAAATGTGGTTCAATGAGATGAAAATAATTTTTTGTGAATAATAACTTTTTACTTTTTTTTACCACGGTTAAAAGTAAATAGCATAATTAAGGGTAAAAATGATATTATTATTACCCTAACACATGTCCTAATTCTATTGGATATGTGTAATGCGACAAAAAACAACCTTAGGAATAAAATATGACCATTTAGGCTCACTTGGATTAGATTAGGACATTTATTATTAATTTATTTAAAGAAGGGTTAAAATAGTTAAAATCAACGTTTAATAACTAAATCATTTTTAATAGAGGTTTATAAATATAATAAATTAGACTATAAATATTCATTAGAAATATAAAATGATTTCCTAGATAATGGTAATTTATTTGTAATTTTTAGACTTTAAATAATTTAATTTATTTATGACACAATGATGATGTAGTAATTATATTGTTGATGAAATATTGACATAATTGATGTTATAAATACCTAAATAAATGTAATTTGAGACTTTTTATGAATTACAATAATTTTATAGGTTAATATTACAAATCTTTATTGATATAGTTAACTTTTTTCGAACTGAGAATTCTGTTATGATTTTCACAAAAATCAATTACCAAATAGTGTCCAAATTGACATAAAATAGTTTTTAAAACAAATATTATATTATTAATTGTTATTTTATTCCAGAAAATATAAGTTTCATCCAAATGACTTAGACAAGGTTATATATTTTAATAATAAACAACTTGGGGTTCGTTTGGCTTGTTATAGTAAGTTTATTAAACTTATAGTATAAGAAAAAAAGAAGACACGGTAAAAGTTAAATTATCTAACTTAAAGTTAAATCTAAATGATAAGGTTAAAATAGAAATCTAAACGTGTATAAATTCTATTGGATGAGAGGATTTCGACCCCTCCCCACCTTATATTCTAAATAAATCAATTTTTAGATATTAAAAACCGAATATGACTTTATAATAAAATAATATTTTTAGTTTTTCCAAAGGTGCCCCTCTTCTCTCTTATAAAAGGGCACCTCCTCCCTCTCTTTCTCACACCACATTGTGCCTTCAACCTCGGACAAACCCTGAAAAATTATCTTTTACATTACCCTAGAAACATCCTATAGGTCCTGGTATTCTTAAAAGACCAATTTTAGTGCCCTAAAAGGAGGTCTCAAAGAGGATCTTCAAAGAAGAGGTAATGTCTGTTACCGATTATTTCAACTTTATTTATTCTTCCACTTCTTCTTCGTTAGTTGTTTCATTATGAAGTAATAACATCAGTATCACTCATATACTGATATGTTATTATATGTATGAAACAACCCTTTTCACCATCAATCCATCCTACGGAAAAGAAAATCATCGTGCGTGCGTACGTACAGAATACCGTCTCCACACTGTGGTTTAATCTATTTTCCACCACCACCTTACTTGGATGGGTATAATGGTGTAAAGAATAAATATATATGATTATTGTAAAGTTATATTTATTCTGAAATAGTATACATACACTTCAATACAATTCCACGATCATGGGAACGATATCATCGCTCGTGCATACGTACGGAATACCGTCTCCACGATGTGATGCGACTCATTCTACATGATTTTCATTGCATAATGATTATATAAATTAATTGAATGAATGAATATGATATATATTACACTAATAAAATTCTGGAAATGATGTATCTATATCCTAAAAAGAATAATAAGAATTTATTCAACAAAACACACATAAGAACAAAAAGTAATAAACACCCGAATAACAAGTAGCAATGAAATATTACTAATAAGAAGCTAAGAATATGACCATATATGATATGATAAAAATAATTATGATTCTGAAATAAGTTAATGACATTATTTAAATCATTATGCATGAGGTTCAGACACTTACAAAGAAAATCAGACCTAAGGTAAGGGAAAATCTCACAATCTCAATTTTTATCCGAGATTGTTTATATTTCAGAATTTACTGGGGAATATTTATAATCTACATAAATGTTTCTTCAATATGTAATATTATTTATATCCTCCTATAATTTTTTAAATCCAATTTTACCCTTCCGTTAGTTTTTATTAAAAGATATGAAAGGAATCTTTTGTCATTTTTCATACGAGGTACTTTTTGACTTTTCCAGCCAAAGTACGAGAAGAATGTTTTTTTAACTTATACGACATGAATGGATTTTTAGAACATTATTTCCATGAAGCTTCCTTTATAAGTTTTCAAGTTTATTTTTAATCATCTTTTTTTAGTTCAAAATTATATGACATGTTATGAATGGAAATGTTTTTAAAGTAGAAAGGATATTTTCCTCAAGAATGGAGTTCAAGTGTTCTATCAAAATTATTTTCCATCTAAGATAATATAGAGTTCTGTTTCTATCCCTATTTTTACATTGTTTTGATTATGTTATGATGAAATTATTTTTATGATGTCCTTTTCTCTTATATGGATTATGTTATGATGGCATGATGATTAATAATCCCATTTTTATTACATGGGTTATACTATGATGTATGATTTATGATTTGTGGAACACATAAGAATGGTATCATTATGATATGGGTGGGACCTATATCTCCCTCCAATGCATTGGGTAATGATTTATATCTAATGAGATAGATATGGCTGTAATGGCAGGTTAATCCGGTTCAGTGAAACAAGACTAAAATGAGGAGTGAACTCGGTTCAGAAATGGACTTCGTCCGCTAAGATAGTCTTGGAAATGAGTCTTGACTACTATGAAATGATTCTCTCTGATTATGTGTGTATGCCACAAAGATTAATGTTTTAAGTTATGATTAATGGAATTACATTTCACTTCTATGATTTATCCAATGTCATGATCTCTTTTGCAGGATAAGATTTTCAAAATGTTATGTTCTTATAAATATGATATGTTTGATATTTCTTTTGTTTACCCTTACTGAGTAGTTGAGCTCACCCTTTTATATGTTTCGTTTTCCCAGGTCAAGAAGAAGGATATTAAGTAGGATATTCCAAAAAGGGACTCTAGATATGATGAAATAAATGGGAGATAATGTAGATGATTTATGAACCAGTTGTTTATGTTTCCCAGTTTCTAAAGACACTATACCTATACGGTCCTTTCATGGTTTTGATATATGTTGTAATAAGTGTACTTCAATTTTGAAGTATTAAAAATGTATTTTAAGTATGGGTCGTTATAGATCTCCTCTCAACTGATGGAAAAAAGTCATCATTCCGGGTAAGAGAAGAATTTTTCTTTATGGTGATCTTGTTGAGTTTCCAATAATCGATACACATCCGCATTGATATGTCCTTTTTCTTTTCAAATGGCTCTAGAACACCCCAATGTGTTGAACATGGGTATATGAACCCTTTTTCTAAATTATATTGAATCTTATTCTTTAACTCTTCATGTTTGATAGGATCCATCCTATAGGGACACTTTGAGAATGAAGTAGCTCGAGGTATGAGTTCTATTAAAAACTCTACATCGTGATCTTGGGGATGTTCTGGTAAATCTTCAATAAATACATCATTATATTACCTAATGATGGTAATTCTACCTAGGTTTATTCCTTTATTTGAATCAACTATTTTAGAGATATATTCTTCTTCATAGGGAATTAACACCCACACTATTGAAGGATTTTCCAAAGGAGATTTCATGATCATCAATGAATTTTTATAGAATCATGAGATCGTTTGAAATATGAAAATATAGTTCCTTTTCACAACATTTGATGTTTTCACTATATAAATAGATATATTATATCCCCAATATGGCATCAAATTCCACCATGGGAAGTATTATGAGATTCGCTGGAAGAATCTTCCCACGGATGCCAATAGGAGAAGTGTCCAATGCTTGGGTTGCAATGATTTCACCACATGGTGTTTTTATAGATATCACTACTTCAAGGTTTTAGAGGTTCGATCCCATTGTTCTAGAAAAATAGATAGATATAAAGGAATGTGTTGAACTAGAATCAAATAAAACATTTTCTATTATTGAGTGAATATTAAGTTTACCTTGTGTGATTTCATTTTCAGGCTCCACTTTTGTAGTAGGGATTCTGCAATCCTTCCCTTGATACTTAGGCATTGGTGGATGCAGATGTTGATTACCCTCAAGGACCCTGGGTTTACAGAACTAGAATTCATAGTTCACATTTTATCTACAGTTGTACCATCGGACTATGGGTGGTGATCTTATCTTTTCTACCACATTAACCTTCTTCCTCAGTCCTTTTCAGCATTCATGAGCTTGGTGGCCTTCTATCCCACACTTGAACAATTTCTCCATCAATTTGATGTAGTTCCCATGATCCTTCATCCCACATTTTTTACATGGGGGTGGTTGATTTTTCTTTCCACCTTTCTCATGAGATCCTTCAACTTGAAACTACATCTTTTTTTCTTATCATTATAGCCATGGGACCATTCTACAACCTCCATCTCTACTTTAAGAGAAAATTGAACAACATATTAATAAATCCCAAATTATATAATAGATAGATCCTTTAAAAGGTGTGGTTTTAAACCAATATATAATATATCAGTTTTTCTATCATTTTAGATAACAAAACCCGAAGCGTACCTTGAAATCCTTGTGAAATTTTCTACGTAGGATGTGACAAGTTCTCCTTACATTTTATTTATCTCTATGAATTCTATCAACATCGTTTTATGGAGATTTAGAGGGAAGTACTTGTTAAGAAACATTATTTAAATGTCTTCCCACTCCATATCTTCAATTTCATCTATTGGCTTGATATTCTTAGTCAAATCCCACAATTGATCAACCTCTCTATCTAGATGATAAATAGTGATATTCGACTTATACATATCCGAATAGTAAATAATAGAAGAGTTCGTGTCCAGTGATTTGACCCACTATTCTATGACTAGTAGATCATAAGATTAAGTAAACATCGATGGTATTTTTCACATAAAGGACTCGATAACTAGTTTCTCATTCTCAGATGAACGTGGAAGTTTCTAATTATTCATGTTATTGTTCATAACCCGAGACAGTTTGGAAATCATCGACCGGAAATTTTGAACTCCATATCCCAATGAATTAGGGATTTCATTCGTGCAATCACTGCATTGTCCGTCTCATTGGGTTATTATCCTGGTGTCTCTTGGTTCCCACAAATTTCTAAAATAGAAAAGGATAGGAAAAAACATTAGTTGACAAGTCATGAATAATTTATTCCTTTGTTCAATTAGGCATAGAGGAATATATTGTGGGATTACAACATCTAGAATTTACTAAAACCAAGATTAATGGGTGCTTACTTATACTTAGTCTCACACTAAGGGTTTTCACTAAGGTTCTCTTATCCTAATTCCCAAATTAACAAAACTGTGTTGTGATACCAACTATAATGACATTACTTTTTCATAAATTAAAATTACATCATTTTAATGATAAAAAAATAAAATCATTACATGAACAGGTTCCAAAGGTTTAGTGTCTTAGAAAAATTAGTACCATACCTAACATTTACAATATAAAACATAAACAGTTATTTAATTTATTCTTCTCTATCTTCTATTTGTCCCTTGAATTCTACTTAGTATAATTAGTCACCTGAGGATATGTATAAAAAAGTGGTGAGATAAAATCCCATTAAGAGGATAGGTAATAAAATGAAACAATATAACATGGGTGACCATATTCATTATCATCATAACATAGAAATAAGATCATAATCATGAGAGGAATCATTATGAAAGTCCTGAAATGTGGAAATGCATACAACTGAAACAATATAACATGGGTGACCACTTCTTCTGACGAGATACATCACCTTAACCATTACATTGGAGTGATATATAATTATAGGCACACCCGTCACATCAAAACATTTACATTGTACTATATAATTCTGGGTGCACCCATCACATCACAACATTTACATTATCAGGAATTCCATATATAACATATATCAATATTGAAAAAAACATGCAAAGGAATGGGTTTCATTTCATAATAGTACTTTCATAAATTTTAGGTTCTTAAATGAGAGAGGTAATAACATACTTGGTATAAGAATCATCAACCTTGAGTTAAGAAGAAATAATCTTTAGAAGTAAAAGGTGTTTTTTTGAAAGAAGAATTCATTTGGAAAAAATTGTGTTTCTCATAAACTCAAGTGGAAAATATTTATATCCCATAGAAGGTATTATAAATATAAAAAAATTATATTTTTGGATTATCCATATTGAAAATAGGATGAACGAGGGAAAACCCAAATAAATAGATTTGGGTTGGAGAATTCCCCAAACCTTGTGTCTGAAAGCTTCCTTCATATTAATATCCTATATAATCACATTAGATTCATTAATTACATATAAATAACCTTTTATACATGAATTTTATTTTTTATAGTTTTATTAATATAATTAATGGCTTTTTAGATGAGTTATGGAGTTTAATTTCATTGTTGGGGAGCGTTCGTTTTCATGATCGGTTCACATTTATACATGAATGGAAGTTTGTGTAAAATCAGGATAAATATAAAGAATTTTTATTATATGTTATTAATGATCTTATGAAAGTTGAAATCATCTTATAAATAATTTTTTTGTATGAAATGATGGTGAATCATTAGATAAAAGTAAATGATGGTTGTTTTAGGTTAATTTCAGAGGGTTTTAATCACACCGAACTCATTTTGTTTAATTATTTAGTATTGTGTATAAATTTTTGTTACAGAACATAAAGAGGGTTGTAAAATAAATTTTACAATGTTATTTACCCATTATAATTGTTTTATTAAAATCCTTGATGGTGTTAAAGGATAATGAAAGTGCATCGCCCATGATGTCGATAAAATTACACATCACGGGAAACGATTTCATATTTAGTATAAAAGACAAATATGGGGAGTTTCATGATGTATATTCCATTAACAAGACATAAATATATTATATCAAACATACTGGATTTATAATTCCATCTATATAAGATAATGTGATGAGAATAGAATAAAATAATTGAAATTGTAATGAAATTAAAAGAAAAATGAAATGGATTTTACCTCTTGGATTTATCCTCCTTAAGAACCTCATTCGGGAAAAGTTTTTGTATTTTTATGTGAAAAATAGCTCATGGATGTGGGATAGGGACTTTGGTATAGGATTAACAAGAATTTGGAAAATCATCAAAGCTTGAGAGGTGTTAGAAGAAGAGGGGGTGAGGGGTGGTATTTATAGTGGTGGAGAGCGGTGTTTTCTCATTATTATATTCATTAGTTTATTATTTTGGATCAAGACAATGATTATTTTTAGAATTATCACAAAAAATATTAAAATAATAATGGAATGTACGATCTCATAGTGCTTACATGAGTGATTCTTCAATGAACATTGTATTTGATTTATAATGTATTTATATAGTAAATTATATTATTTTACTATTCACTAAAAAATAAATTATTTCAGAGAAATACTAAAAAATAATCGTATACATTTTTTGATATGTAAAATATATAAATTTACTCCATTTTATGAAAATAAATTTATAAATATGATTCATTTAAGTTTTAATTAAAATCACCATTTACTCGAAAAATACAGATTTTAAAATTATAACTGATTTTATAACACTTTAAAAAAATTAATTAAGGTATTATAAAATTATCTTAAAATCAAAGGGAATAAAATATTGGTTTATTGATAAATTTTATGAAAATAAATTTTAATTTTAATTATTAAATTAATCATAAGACTGTAACTAAATATTTATCACTTACCAAAATACCGACACATAATTAACAATTTTTAAAATATTTATTTACTTATATTATGTTATAATTATATCATATTTTCACATAAAAGATTAAAAAAATTTATTTATATTTTTATTTTTAGGTTACTATTCAATTGTCTAGTTTACTATTCATATGGGTCGCATTACTATTCTAATGGTTGAGTAACTATTTCATCAGTATATGTTCTTTAACTTCTATAAATACAATTTATTTATTTCTTTCATCTTTTATAAAGTCTGTATTATGTTATCAATGCGATTTTATGTTGTTATACTATATAATATAATTATATTAATGGAATTTCATTGATAAATTTTTCGGGTTGTTATAGTACACCCGCTATCGATGATTCCTTTTGACCCTACATCCTAGGTGATCCCTGTCTCAAAAGATGATGATATGCACTCAAACTCTAAACACCATTATCCAACACCAAGAGAGCCATCTGTGACTTAGGATGACATGATTCATCCACTTAAACCACTAGGTGTGGGTCTATAAACTACTCATTGGGATAAATCAACACCTAATGACCATCTTGAAGAAAGGTCACCCCGTGACAAAGCCCCTTTTAGGAGGCATCATCTCTCATCGGGCCGTACTCTCAACCCTACGGTGAAAACCTAATTGGATTTTTTCGTCGTATCATCAGGTAAGAGAAAATATATACTACGGTCAATGAGAATATATTTATATATATATATGGGGAGATGATTTATGAAGGATTATCAATGGACTCAACCCAATATGATTTATGTTCCATTGTTCCATGCAACTGATGTCTTGGTATACCGAGTTGAAAAGAAAGTAGTTAGAGTCATGGTGAATGGATATGTCTATCACAACACCAACACTAGGTTCCTAACCTTAAATCCAAACACAAAATAATTTGACACTATTTCCCTAGTATAAAAAACAAACATAATAAGAGGGAAAACTCCTAACTCTATCATGTGGTCAAAACACCGATGATACCAATCTATCACAACCCAACCCAATGAGGCATGCCTGAATGGTGGAAGGTCAAGCTGTAACTACCCAAATACTGCCTCTATAGGCCAGGGTCTAGAGACAAGCATTGAAAGTAATAACTAAAACTGGAGTTAATTTTCTAAAATACCTATATACATGCGCTCAACAATATCCATGTAGAAGTGAAGAGGAATAATAATAAAATACTATAAAATATTTTGTAAAAACCACCCATTTAATAACCTCTTGAAAATAAAAAAATTGTGAATGTAAAATTTAAAATAAAAAGGGAAAATAAATTCCCAACCAAAAAGGATGTCTCAACTTGAAAATATCTAAAAAAGAGAGAAAGTTTAGAGATCCCGACTCCTGGTATCGAATCTCTTACCATCATATGTAGTCAAATTCACCCTAGTATTACTAAGATCTTCAAAATATGTCCTTGATATGTCTACTTTCTATATATGACACGACACATGTGGGAAAATCCCATGTAGGGGTGACAATATACATACCCAATAAGACACCCATAAAAATGAAGTGGGATTAATAGAAGACATGATAAAAGATGTCAGCTCATCCCAAAGAAAAATGGAAATAAAACCCCACAAAACACACCCACATATATATATATAATCATATGAGAAACCCAATTGATAATGAAAGGGCGTATCCATACCATTTCATAGACAAGGATGATGGGTCTCATTGCAACTCTAAAGGTCCACCATCGATACCCAGCTTCTCTCGTGTTTTTTAAGAAGTGACTTTGTAGAGAACCAAAACATAACCTCAATGAAACACAGTTGGGGGGGTGGGGGGTGCCCAACCTTTATGTAGATGACTCATGACCTAATTTGTCATGGGGTAGAACTCACTAGGTAGAGGGACCATTCTATAGTCCATAAGGGGGTACTACTCAGTAGATAGAACGAGGACCCACACCCTAGTGCGTAAGTGGGGTACCAATCAATTGGTAAATGTCCCCCACCATAGTCTGTAAGGGGGTACCACTTAGTAGATAGATAGAGGAAACATTCCCCAGTCTATAAGGTGGGTACCATGTAGTAGGTATATGACTAGAAACCTAAAATAATACAACAACATCCATTTATAGTGCTATAAATGGACATTATCAGAGAAGTGTTGAATACTAGGACATTATTAAAACCCCAAGGATTTTGTCGACACTTTTAGCAGCATTGATAAAGGACCCCATTTATCGTATTGTCACAAAGTATTGATATATGAACCATTTATTATTGCTTCTAAAAGTGTTGATAATGGATCCATTTATCATATTTTCCAAAATATGTGATAGAGGAACCCTTTATTATCCCATTTAATACCACATATAAAGGAGAATACTACAGTGTGTTGTAACAGACCATTATAGCATAACTACGGTGTGCTGTAACAACACATTATAGCACTGGAAACATAAAATATAGAAAAAGAAAGTACCAATAAAAATTTGAAATGAAATAAAATTTATAACCCAAATAACATAAAAATTACTATATTATAGAAATTTCAATATTTTTATACAACCACATTAGTATGTAAAAATTATAACATACATTAAAAAACAACAATGTTCATTTGAATTTTTTCCCAGGACCCTGACTCATGTTATTACAAAAAAACCCATTTATCGATCAACCGAACACACCTATATAAGAAAACAATAGTTATGATAGTAATTATATAATGAAATATTCTAAAGAGAAAATGTTAATTTTAATCTAATTATTGAGTCATGCTAGGAACATTGTGTTTCTAATTGAGTTTCGGTTGACTCTTTCATGTCATGCCATTTCGTTTTCATCTTCAAGCATTATCCTCATGGAAATTTACTAAACAAGTATAAGAAAAAAATCATAAAGAAATTATGTAAGTAATATCAGATAGAATGATGAGAAAAAATATAGGCTCATTTCATCGATATTAGTGACGTGATGCATGTTTTAAAATAAAATGACCCTTAATTATTGAAAAGACACACTCAGAGTCATATTGGGCACACCATACATCAGGATAAGGTGTGTATGATTTATACACATTGAAAATAACTTATGGATAATTTTCCTAAATTATTAAAACAATCCAAATGTGTTTTATTAGTTTTTGAGTACAATACTTTACCTTTTTACAAAAATTCAATTTTAAATTGGAAACACACACATTGAGTCATATCAGTCCCATCATGTGTTAGTTTGATTTGAGACTAATTCATACACGTCAAAAATGATTTTTTAATAATTTTAATAAATTATCAAAAAAATATGAGTGTGTTTTATCAATTTTTAATGAGTGACACTTTTTGAACTAAAATAACAATTTTAAACTGATAACAAACACTTTGAGTCATAATGGACACATCATGCATTAGATTGATGTGAAAATAATTCCTACATGTAAAAATGATTTATAGACCATTTTCCTAAAGTATTAAACAAATATAATAGTTTTTTATTTGTTTTGAGTATGTTAGTTTAATTTTTAGTAAATTTAATGCCAATTTTAAATAAAAAGATACACTAAATGTCATAATAGTCCTACCGTGTTTTGGATTTAGGTGAGGCCGATTCGTAAATGTCTCAAATGACTAATGGATGTTTTTTAATATATAAAAAAATAATGTGTTTTATTAGTTTTTAGTATGTCACTTATCATGTTTTCTAAAATGTTATTTTAAACAAAAAACATGTACTTTGAGTCATGATGGTTATATAATGTGTTGGTTCGATGTGAGAATGATTTCTACACATCAAAAATGACTTACGAATTATTTTCCTAAATTATCAAGAAAATACAAGAATATTATCATTATTTTTAGTGAGTTACACTTTTTGATATAAAATGTCAATTTTAAACTGTTAGAATAAAATTTATTCATACTGGGGTCATCATGTATCAAATTATTGTGTGGATGATTCATATACGTAGAAAATGAATTATGAATCATTAATATATATTATTATGAATATATAATCATGTTTTACCTATTTTAAGTGAGTGAAACTTTTTAAAATAAAATGTAATCTTTAAACTGATAATGGAAACTTTGAGTCATTCTGGGAACATCCTGTATCAGATTGTGGTGAGGAAGATTCCTACATAATCGGTAAAAATTATTTGCTTGCACGCATTGTTTTAACTAAAGGTGAAAAACCTTGGATGTTTGACGATTTGGTTAGTAGGATCTTGATCTTATGGGGTTTCTCTAATTGGAAGTGTGTTTCTCTTGGTCGAGGTTTTTTCACGGTCTTTTCCCTTTAGATGAAGATAAGCTTCGAGCATGGGGTATTGGGTATTTTTTATTGAAACCTGTATGGCTTCATTTACATCAATGGTCTTTGGATTTTAATGTATCTCGTGCAAGAAATGTCTTTTCTCAGGTTTGGGTTCGTCTTCATGGTCTCAATTGGGTTTTTTGGCATCTGAAAATCTTACATGACATTGGTACGGCAATTGGGACTGCTATTCGCCTTGACAAGGAAACTGAGGATGTTTGGTTTGGACACTTTGCTATGATGTTAGTGGAGGTTGACCTCAGCTCCACTCTGATTGATAAGGTAACTCTTTCTACCCCTACTGATAACATCCAAATTGATGTTGAGTTTGAAAGAAACCGCTTTTTTGAAATGAATGCATGGCTGTTGGTCACTCTTTAGAGGTATGTCAGAAGAGGTTTTCATGTGAGAAATGTGGGATGAAAGGTCATCCTGCCAATCTCTATCAAAGGAAACCAATTATGAAGGATGAAGATTTATCAAATCCCATTGATCAAAATGGTGATACACCCACCAAGCCTTTGCCCACTGTGGTTGATGTGTTGATTTCCGAGAAATCTGCTTCTCAGGAGACTAATTTGAAAGGAAAGGGGCTGCTGGTGGATGAGTCGCCGGTGAGATCTAATAGAGGGCCTTTGAATACTCGAGTTGACTTTGCCAAGGAGGTTACTGCAATAGAGGAAAATACTCAATAGTCTCATGAAGGTACGCAACTAGTGACTTCTGATCCCCCCTAGATGTCTCCAGTCCAAATGATGCACCAAAAAATATTGACCGTCATCAGGAAATTCAGAAATTATTTCAATCCTCTAGATTGTCTGAATGATGGGGTAATGTCTCTGAGGAGGATAGGGTGCATGTTGGTACCCCTATTTAGGCTTTATGCAGTGGTGTTCATGCCTCTTTTAAGGATTCATTCCTATGTGCAAAGACAAAGATCACTGAGAGTGAGGCCCTTACCTCTGCTCCTCTAAAGAGAAGACCACGAAAGGATTATTCTACTCTTCCTAAGACTGTGTCTACCAGATCGTCATCAAAGGTACCAAGGAAGGTGGATGTAAATTTCCTTAATATTTTCAATCATGGTAAGTCTCAATCTGAATGGGAAACATGTGATGATTATGATTACAGGAATGATTTGTCATATTATAATTTCTAAAATTGTTGTTTGATGGATGAGGGCCTGTTTGTTTGTTTGACCCCGTCTGCCTCTTTTGTACTTTTCATTTCTTTCTAATAAATGGTCAGAGGCTCTGCTTCTAGCTGGACATATCTGGTAAAATATGCACTAGGGGTAATATCACTCACACCATATGTCTGATTGAGGTGAGGAATAATCTTTCACATTCTCAATGTCTTATGTATCATTTTAATAAAGTATAAAACTTTATTAATAAATTTTATCAGTTCTGAGTTTGTCACATTTATTTTATTCTAAAATGTCATTTTAAATTAGAACACATATTTAGAGTCATATTAGTCACATCGTGTGTAGTTTTTATGTGATAACAATTAATAAACATACAAAATTAAATAAAAATCATTTTAAAAAACTATTAATACAATCTGAGCATGTTTTCTCAGTTCTCAGGGAGTTTCACTTTTTGAACTAAAATGTCAATTTTGAACGGATAAAAGAAATTTTGAGTAATACAATCCACATCATGGCATAGTTGTGGTATGGATGATTCCTAAATGTAAAAAATGACTTATGTATATTTTTGGAAAAGTATCATAACAATCCTAATGTGTTTTCTCAATTTTTAGTATGTCAGATAACTTTTTTACTAAAATTAATGTAAATTTTAAATAAAAAGATGCACTTAGAGTCATATCTATCACACTGTGCATCTTATTGAGGAGAAGTTGATTCATGCATGTATCAACTGACTTATTTATTGTTTTCATAATGTATAAAATCAATATAAATACTTTTTCTATAGGTTTAGTATGTCACTTTTTTTACAAAAATGTAATTTTAAAATGGAAACATGCAATTTGAACCATATTGGTCACATCATGTGTTGGTATGATGTGAGACTGATTACTACATATTTAAAATGACTTATGACTCATTTTCCAAAATTATCAAGGCAATTTGAACATGTTTTCTCATTTTTCTACGAGTGATACTTTTTGAACTAAATTGTCAATTTTAAACTTCCAACAAGAACTTTGAGTCATGCAGGCCACATAATGTATCATATTGAGGTGAGTATAATACCTAAAAAAAATTACTTAGGGATATTTTTAGTAAATCATAAAAACAATATGAATATATTAAATTGTTTTTGAGTATGCCAATAGACTTTTTTACTAAAATTAATGACAATTTTATATAAAAAGATACAATTGGAGTTATATTAGTCACACCATGAATAAGATTGAGGTATGGTTGATTCCTACATTTAAAAAATTGATTATGGACATTTTTTTAAAGTATCAAAAAATATGAACGTGCTTACTCAGTTTTGAGTATGACAGTTGTATTTTTTACTAAAATTTAATCTTAAACTGGAAACATTCACTTTGAATCATACCAGTCACATCGTGTGTTGGTTTGAAATGATATTGATTCCTAAATTTCACAAATGAATTATGAATACTTTTCCTAAATCATGAATAAAATAAAGATCATTTTTGGCTTTCATGAGCGCCATATTTTAAACTGAAATGTTAATTTTAAACTAATAAGAGAAACATTGAGTTATATCAAGAACGACATGTATCAGATTGTGGTGTGAATGATCCCTACACATAAAAAACAACATATGGATTATTTTCCAAAAGTACGAAAAATATTAATGTGTTTTCTCATTTTTTATTATTTCAATTTTTTGTTTAACTATAAATAATATAAATTTTATGTTAATAGGCACACTTGGAGTTATACCAGCCACACTGTGTGTCAGATTGAGGTGTGGATGATTCCTACACATTAAAAATGACTTATTGTTCATTTTAATAAATTATAAAAATAATGTGAACTGATAATGTTAAAATGATTTTTAGTTATTTATTTATATAACTTCAAAAAAAATTATTGAGGATATTTTCATAGCCGAAAAAACATTCTCATTGTTAGAAACTAGAATAATGGCACATGATATTTGTCTACTCTTATGGTTTTAATTTAAGATAAACGTTTTTTCATAATCCACATTGAATCAATAAGAAATATTGGTAGTTTTAAAAAGAACGGATATTGAAAGCATGGTAATATTGAAATAAAGTAAAACATTGCCTAATTTTTGTGTTGTTCTGTATAGTTTAAATTAAGATCTTATTTCCCAAATGATTTACTAAATAAAAATTATTGCATAAAAATGTTTTGTAAATTAAAAAACAAATAGTAGATAAAATGATGAAATAATTAATTAATTAAGTAGTAGGAATTTACCTTTTCATAATGGTTGAATATATTCTTGACCCATTTCCTTATTATCATTATCTCAGTTGCATCCTTGAAGTCCAATCTATCATGAGCATGATGAAATTATAATAAAAAATATAAACATGAAAAAAATAATACACCTATATAAGAAAACAATTCTTATATGAGTAATACTTAAAAGAAACAAATAAATCATAAATACTAATCATTATATTAATTCTATGGAAAATGATTTTAAAATTAAAGAATCAATATTGCATCTTTAATTGAGATGAGGTAGCATTGTTTCTCTTCTTACAAAGTCAGTGTAAAGAACTTAAATGAATATGATAAAGTCCAAAACTACATGGGTGAAAATTCATTGTGTAATTAAAATTATGTGGATGTTCTGGTGGAGAATGTAAAGAAAGATAGAAAAAAATATTTAAAAATAAATGAACTTTTCAAGGAATAATGAAAATTAAATCAATGTCTCATTGTATAATTTTTCAATAAAATAGATAAAGTATATGATAACATTATCTTTACATTTTATCAAAGGGGTTCCTTCATTATAGTCCAATCTCCCATGATATTGGTAACATCATCATGTGAAAAAGACATTGTCCTTTCAAGTAGTCAAAAATTTAATTTATATTATGTTAATGTAGTTTAGAATAGATAATATTTTGAGGAAATCATAGTATATTAAAAAATACTTTTACCTTTCCATGAAACTCTCTTTATTTTTTAAATGTTTTTTGGATTTTTTCCCTTTTAAGGAATCAAAATCCCTTTTTTGCAGTCCCCTATTATGTATAAGAAATTCTCTACATTGGGGATAATAATAACTGATTGTGATCTCATAATGAAAGGGTCATCCTTGATTGAATTTTCATCTAACCCAATATTTATTTTAGTCACCAACATGAAAATCTACCAAATATTGTTTACTGGATCTAAGACATATTATACATGCACTTCTTATGATTCAATTTTGAATGAATCGTCTTTTTACCCTTCTACAATAAAAATCATCTTTTAGAAACCCATTTCATAAACTTTCACTTCACCCCTTTTATCAACCCATTTAAAACAGAAAATTAGTACTTGAAATGTTTCATAATCCAACCCATATATCTATTCAATAATGCAGAAAATAAAAAATGTATCATAAGTTGTATTTTAATCCTTATAACCAAATTTGTGCATCATTTCTTCAATAATTGTAACTCCACTATTTTACATCGTACTATAGTCATCGTTGTATTTTTTAAGAAAAAGTAACAATTGATTACAAAACCAATGTATAATATAAAATTTTTATTTAGTCCCTTGAATATCCATTGAATTCATTTTATAATTGAATTCAAAATTTTATATAACTCATTATAAATTTGATCTCAGAACCATTCTATAAACTATTGATTATGTTTATTTGATATCCATTCTTTAGTCCTTGATGGATTCAAGTTTCTGAGATGTTATTTGTGGGATTAAATATATGGATGAACATCTTTAATATTTTATAAAATGTAATGGTGTTATTTTTTCCACTCTGTGAAGATAATTGTAAAAACATATATTCTGAAAATCCAATTTCCCATAAGGTGTCTACTTTGATAAGACTTTGGAAGACCCTTTTTGTCAACATATGATAGGTAATCGACATAGAATTCAATATTTTTTTTAATAATATATAATTCTTCAATACAACCTTTAAGATAACTTTTATTCTTATCATACCATTTCAAAAACTTCATAAACCATTCAATGGAGGTACATCCATCTATAATGGACATGACCACATAGTTGAACCTATCTAACTAATTGAACCATCGTATGGACCATTATATCAAACAATTATGGTGGGAAGAACTTATAAGATTCACATATTATGAATTAAACCTCTTAAATCGTGATTGGAAACTTCATCAGTTCAAAAACTTTATTGTATATGGATTTTAAAAATAAGAAGAGTCTTGTTAATGTATGTCAAACATTTTTATGTAGAATTCAATGGAAAGAAACATGAATAAAATATTGAATCAAAACATAAAAGTCATTTTATTTTATTCCATGTAACAAATAATTAGTCAGTGAAATAATATTATTGATATTTGATAAATACCCATCTAGAACATTTATACTATTAAGGAAAATGATAAATAAAATTTTTTCCTTTCTAGATAGAGTGTATGATGCTGGAGGAAAAAGAGTATACCCTTTACACTTTATTGGTACCAAGTATTCCCTTACCCATTTGTGAATCTTGTCCATCCTAGCATTGATTCCATATTAAAATTTTCCAAGAACATTTAACAACATTCCAATAACACTATCAAATACATTTTTTTTCTTGTATGAAAGACATTAAAAAACTGGCTTGCACACAAAAAATTCCAAAATAGAAATTCAAAGAAAATTTAACCCTTGTTCTGACCAGATTTTATAATTTTTTTCAAAAATGGTTTACCAAAAATAGTTTCAATATATTTTACTTTATCAAACAAGTGATCACCCATTAGTGTATATGGTGTTGTTCCTTGTTTGATATTCCCATAAAATATTTTCATCTTGGATCAATATTTATGTCATAGAGGTAAAACATTCTGATGTCCTAAAAACAGAGTATTAAAGGAATGTTTCAATCGAATTGATTTTGTGCATTCTTCAGAAATGGGACACCCCAAAATTACATTAATGCTTTATAATGCCAAATTTACTTAATAAAGAAATTTATTTATCATCCCGTACAACGTGGCCCTATATGTGAATTCATCACTTCTATGAGCATCAGACATTGTAATACTTATATCCCACATCAATTTCATATCAATAATCAATGGAAAGAAATAAAAATCAATATCATTATCTGGTTTCCTTGGACTATATATAATTAGATACAATAAATTTTTTTTGTCCTTCATGCATAACCCTGGAGAAAAGTTATAACTTACCAATATGAAAGGTGATGATGTAATAACACTACTGTGTACACCAAACTTATGTATTCCATCAGTAGATATTGTAAGATGAATGTTTTCTAGCTCATTTACAAATCCAAGATACTCATAATAAAATCTATTCCACTAAAGAGACTCTATTATATTTCATAGGATCCCATATTTAATTATTGTATCAATATGATATGTCAATTGTCTCACAATTTCCAAGAATCCATACAGTCTTCTAAATCATAGAATGATAGGAAACTACCATACAAGTTTTGAAGGACTTCATTCAATTATCTTTTATCGATATTCACCAAACATAGGGAATTTTATATGTGATTCATAGTCCATGTGAAAAAAATATGAAATCATTTATACAAGCATGTATGTTTTTTTGATATCATTCCCATTGAACATAGAATTCATTTAGCATCAATTGTTTAATATAGAAATTCATTTTCTTATAGAATAATATCATTCCAGAGACCAAATAGTTCTATAAAGTTTGTGTCACCCTAATTTTTGTGAGCCTTAAAATTAAATAACATCATTATTGCTAACAATGTTATGTGTTTAGTACAATTAGTATATAATTGTCTCTTAGAACAACCATTTAACTTCTTAAAAAACATTGGACAATAACAAAGGCAATCATCAATTTCCATTTTCATTTCTTTCATGCAATCTCTATCATCATTTAAATTTGTATCTATATCAAGTGATCCATAAATAGCAGTACAAACCCAATTGGTCTGTATGTTTATTTTTTAAATAGGTTTAGTTTAAAATTTATTTCTTTGATCTATTCTGTGACAAATCAAATGTTTTTCCGACTCTTCTGGACTAATTTTTTTTGAATACCAACAATGTAAATAGGAACAAAGAATTTGAGAAGGGTTATATACATGATCTATCTCAAACATGATGGATTATTTTACTCCATATTCATAATTTTTTTTCAAAATATCATATTGCATCTACTTTCGATCCATATCCATCTTATTAGGTTCATAAAATATTCATTTTGTACAATAAATAAATAAATATGCACAAGATATTCACTATCTAAGGTGAAGTTTATAGATAAATATAATAAGGGGAACCTAACATTTGAGTATTTAAAATAATATCATAATTATTTGAAGGAAATGGGTAATTAAATTTTATAATATAATTACTCCAATATGGTAGTTATATCCTTTGACTTCATCCAAAGGTGAAAGTTATAAAAACTGTTATCCTCATTAGTTGCATATCTCAAACAGTTATTATGTAATTTTTTTCTTGGGACTCATCCTCTATCTATTATAGACATGCTCATATGTTTCGTAAACTACTCAAAGCAGTAGTCATCCATGGTATGATTACTACTAATAGTAGTTTAAGAAACATACAATACATGAAGGATGAGTCTCAAGATTTTTTTTAATAATAACTGTTTGGGAGATCATGCTAATGAGGATGAAAGTTATAAAGTCCCGACCATAAAAAATTTATAATATTGGATTAAGTTAATAATTCCTATTAAATATCCTTTCAGGTTTATAGATTTAAAGAATTAGTCCATAACATATACATAACAAATTTATTATTACAAAGTAGACATTTCTACGCATATCCATAAAACAAAAACATTTAAAAAAGAATATGGTTTCTTTTCATGCTTAAAAATCAAAAATTTTTATTGATATCATCCTTGACTCTATTCACCATTAAATCCCATGAAAAATATTTCAAAATTTGGGAGGATCATAAAAAGTTCAGTAAGGTATACAAAAAGAATGAAAACTTTTAGTTTTTCAAAACAATATGTAAACCATGAATACATTATCATATGTAATACTTTTCACCTTTATGAAGTAGAAAATACTCTTCACTAATTAAACGATCATTAAATACCCTTTTGTAACCAAAATATTACCGAAAAACCCATAGAAAGCACACATAGCATATAAAATTTAAACATGGTACATAATCATACTTAAATAGAATAATCATATGGTCGAATTCTACAAATCATTCTTACAAATGGAATATCCATACGACCAACTTCCATTCCAATTAATTGGTGGTTATTACGTAACTACACATCCCTGGTTTATCATGGAACCAACCTTCATTTGTTTTATCACGTAACCACCCATCAAATTCCCAAGTAAAATTATAAAATCATTACACATAAAAGATTGAAAATATCAACATTTCAATCATAAAAATTTCATTTTCAATCACATGAAATAATTTCAAGATATTGAAATATAAAATCCACTTTCAAAAAAAATTTCAAAATCAAAATATATAAAAAATTTATATGGTATTTATTTTCCATTTCAAAACACCATGGCTTGTCAAGGAAGCCAAATTTCAAATAACTCTTGCGGTGGAGGAAAAGTCATTGTCACCGCATACGTTAAAATTAAATATTCCCTGTGTACTTTAGTAAAACTCTACATAGAAGAATATTAACTTTAAATGATTTTAAAATTAAAAGGGGTTTATACACTATATAAAATCAAGTCGTGTATAAATATAAATATTCTTCAATGAATGGAGATTGAGACAAAGTCCATTACCTCAATTTTGCCTAGTCACATATGTTCTTTGTTCTTCTAGAATAATAAACTTAAGTTAATTTATATTTTCATAAGAACATTTTTCAATATTATTATTCTTTTTATATCACTTATTACCATGAAATAACAATCATATAATTATTCAAGTTCATATTGGTCGTTTTGTCGTTGTTCGGTACTTGAGTCAAAAATGAACTTGTTATAATTAAAAATTGCCCATGTGGTAAAAACACATCATATATAGAATGATATTAAATATTTAGATATAATATATATAATATATATATACAGTATATATTTATTTATAATAGTGCATAGAAGTTGGATATAAGAAATCAAATGCATCATTCATGGAGACGGTAAGTCGTACGTAAGCATGAACGCTACTTTCATTTATTTTTCATATATGATGAAAAGAAAACTAAATGATACAATGGTATATTATAAATAAAATATAATATCTATGTTATATATGATACATAATTTCATTAATTTCATCCTTAACTCGTTCCATGTATTACGTGAATGAGTCATATGACTTTGAGGGGGCGGTAGTCTGCACTTCCTCAAATGAAATTATCATATTTATACAACATGAAAAGCATAAAAGTATGTTCTAAATGAGAATTATTGAAGAATAGAGATAAAATAAATATTCTAAATATAAAATATAATTATAGTTCAATCATAATGGCCACCAAAATATGTTTTTGGAGAATATTGAACAATCATCGTTTCATGAGGCAGTAGTTCACCATCCAAAGAAACAGTATATTCTATACACATTAGATGAAAGTGTGTGTAAGTGTAGTTCAAATACATCTCATAAATACAAAGTAGAATATTTAATATAATGTTGTTTTTATGTAAAAAAATAATAATAAGATAAAAGATAATGGAAAAGGGAAAATAATGTGAAGGAACTTGAGAGAAGACATTACCTCAAATCGGATAACTTCTTTTGATCTAAGAAAAAGGGCTCTCTTGAATTTCCTTCTACCTAGTGGAAGGATTCTAGAAGGGTGGAAGGGATGTTGAGAGATTATTGGAGTAGTGTTTGTACAATACAAGTGGATTAAGATGTGTGATTAAGATTTAGAGGTGGTGTCCTTTTATAAGAGGGAGGAGGAGAACTTTAAGAAAGTTTGAAAGTATTATTTTATTATTAAATGATTTTAGAATTATAATAACAAAAAAGTGATATATTTCTAAGATAATATGATTATGGGTATAAATCCTCTCATTCAATGGGTTTTAGACAAGTTTAGTTCACAAAATTAAACTTATCTTTTAGCTTTAACACTTAGTAAACTTATTTAACTTTTACCCTGTCTTCTTGTACATTATTAATATATGGTAACCGAATTTACTATAAAATTCCAATTGACCCCAAAATATGTCATTAATGTAATTTTTAACACCATATATTTCATTTGTACGAATCATTGTTTTTTATGACTATTATATCATTTAATAAAATATTAATTTACTTAAAAACACATTTTTGTCAATTTTTATACTATACATATCACGACTTTTTTAAAAAATTCCTAACACATTGATTCATTCGAAAAAAATTCATTAATTAATTGATAACAATTAATAATCATACATAAAATTAGTGTATGGAAAAAAATCAAAATAAATTTATTTTAATTTTTATAAACTCATTTATTTAAAACATTCATTAATACGGTAATCACTACATCACCATTGTGTCATAAATAAATTTATTTATTTGAAGTCTATAAATTATAAATAAAATACCATGATTTTGTAAATATTTTTTTATTTCTAATTAATATTTATAGTGGAATAGATCACTTATATGGCCCAATATAAAAATTGTTTTACTAAAAGATACATGTTTTTGTTATATTTTCCTTAACCTTAAATTAAAAGTAATTAAATGTCATTTTCACACAAAAGTGGCTCCATAGGGTCCTAAAGTTGAGCCAAAGATTCCCATGGCCATAATCATCTCGTTACATAGGATTAGGACACATGTTAGGGTAATTTAATATTATTATAATATTATTTTTTACCCTTATTTATAATATTTACCCTTTGACCATGGTAAATAAAATATTTTCTGAAGTTACTATTCGTAATATCTATAAATGAAAGTTACCTAATTACAAAATTTTGACCTCCTTATTCCAAATATGTAATAAAATTTTCCAAATTCAAAACAAAAAAATTTAGTAAATTAATTTGAAAATTAATTCTCATTGTCAAAACCAGCAAGCGAGTTTTTAAGAAGTAAAAATTAACAAAAGATTACATGTGTTTATGTCCAATTTTAAAGTGAAATTACTTTCAATGACCAAAATTAGATTTAATTGTAACACCCCATGCTTCCACGGTACACTTCTTTTTGAATAATACAGTAGCATGTGTTGTATGCAACTTCGAGTTTGAACACACACCACAACCAATCAAAGTAGCCGTTATGAATAGTAATACCTAAATTTTGAAATTTTATAAATTTCATATTGCCAAATGGACTTTGGTTTTGGATTTGGAATATCTATATTATCCTATGTTGAATTTTTGATATTTTTCTGAGAACTTCCAATTTGTTTTGAATAGTGAAAAATACTTAAAAACAATTTTTTTAATCAAAATAATTTTTATTGATAAATTATACTATTGAGTGGTTTTAAAGTATAATTATAATATATTTTTACCATTTTATCCAATGGTGGTCATTATAATTAATTTCACTTTGAAATTTGACATAAACAATTGTCAATCTTTTGATATATATTGTTTCTTAAAAACACGCTATTTGTTGTGACAGCGGGAATTAATTAAGAAATTAATTAATTCAACTTTTATGTTTGTAATTTTGTAAAATATACAACATTTTTAAATTCAGAATATCAATTATATCGTTGGGTGAAATTTTGGCATTGTTCTGAAAATTTCAATTTTTGATGAATAGTGAAACCACTAAGTGGTAGTTAAAAAACTGATTTTTCGTTTAAATGAAACATTACCACTTCTGTGATTTGATTTTCATAAATCCATCATAAATTGTTGTCATTACGAAGAAAAATGTGGTTCAATGGAATTAAAATAATTTTTTGGTGAATAGTAACTTTTATGTTTATTTAATCGCGATTAAAGGTAATTAGTGAAAATGATATTATAAAAATATGAAAATACCATTACACTTGTCCTACCCATATTTGATGTGTCATGACCGACCGAGATATTCAATGGGTCAACTTGGAGACCCCATGGAGCCACTTTGGTAGGAAAATGACATAAATAACTTTCTATTTAATGTTAAAATAAAAATGTCACAAACAAGAGTTGTTTTACTAAAACAATTTTTAAATGGGGTTATACAAGTCATATTTTTGACTATAAATATTAATTAGAAATATAAAAATACTTCCTACATCATGATATTTTTTTTATAATTTTTAGAAATTAAATAAATTAAATTATTTATGACACCATGATGATGCAGTGATTACCTCATCAATTAACGATTTAAATAAAATGAAAAGATAATGTAAAATCTAAGACTTACACTTGTCAAAAACCTATTGTATGAGTAGATTTAGAACCCTTATCACCTTATCCTTGAAATATATAAGTGTGGGACTTTTAGAGTCCGAAAAATCATTTCATAATAAAGTAACATTTCAATCTTTCCAAGAGTGCCCCATCTCTCCTCTTATAAAAGGCCCCCACCACTACCACCTTACTCACACCTTCAAAGCCTTTTGGCTAGGAAAAACTCTGCCCAAAAACTCTCTAAACTTCCCTCCCTTACTTCTAGAAGCCTAAAGTTTGGCAGAAGACTTCCCAAGGAAGCCTATGGCTCAAATCAAAAAGAGTTACCCGATTTTAAGGGAATGTCTTCTCTAATGTTGTTTTGTTGTATTTTGCTTCTCCAACCACTTAAACACTTTTTATTCCATTATTTTGTAACAAAACCAGTATCTAAAATATACTAGGATGTTTTTATGATAAGGATTTGGTTTACACTTACACACACTTTCGTCTAATGGTTAAAGAACATACTGTTTCTGTGGGTTGCGAAATACTGCCTCACGAAACGATGATTGTTCAATATTATTTTAACACCTCTAATGGTGGCCATTTTGATGACACTATTTTCATATATGATATATATATTATGTTTCTGTTTTACTTATGCTTCTGTATTTCTCATTTATGTCATACTTTATGATTTCCATTATGGGTAAATGCGATAATTTCATTTTAGGATGTGCGGACTACCGCCCCCTCAAAGTGATTTGAATCGTTAATGCCATATGTGGGATGTATACAGGATGGAGTAAATGATATTATATATGATATTATATTGGAATTATAATACACCTTTATACTATTATGATTTCATTCCATTAAATACGAAATAGAAATGAAAGTAGCATTCATGCGTACGTACGGCTTAGCGTCTCCATGAACGGTGCATTTCATTTCTTACCTCTAAGTGTTTTGTAATATTATAAATGAATGTATATACTGGATATATATGATATATACGATATCTACATCATGAATATAATTCTGGATATAATGGATATTTTACCACATGATCAACTTGTAATTATAAGAAGTTTATTTTTGACTCAAGTACCAAAGATTGACAAAATGACCGTTATTAACTTAAATAATTAAATAATGTTCATAACATGGTAATAAGTGATATAAAAGGAATAATTAACCTGAAAATGTTCTTAAGTAAATATAAATTTACTCTATTTTATTATTCAGGAGGTTAAAGAATGATCGAGTCAAGTCGGACACGAGGTAAGGGAATTTCATAACCCAATTTCCATTCTTTGGGTTAATCTCATACTTTCAAATTATGTCATGATATTATTATGTCCTAGCTTGTATTTATACTTTCTTTATGTGTACATATAGTGAATACACATAATAGATATATTTTATTTAAAAATGATCTTTTTAAGGGACTTCGTCTCAATCTCCATTCATTGAGGCATATTTTGTTTTATACACTTACTTCTTTTATACGGTGTATATACCCCTTTAACTTTGACTTTTATTCCAAAATGAATCTTTTCTTACAAAGCATTTTACTAAATGACAAAAGGAATGTTTTTGTCTTACGTATGCGGAGACAATGACTTCTCCGCCGCCGTGACCATTATTTGTGTTTCGCCTTCCTCTACAAGCCATAACTTTTTTTAATGAAAAATAAATACAAAGTTTTAACTTTATTTTATTTTGGTATTGAAAATGGTTTTGAAAGTGTTTTTATTAAATCAATGTGTTGTATTGATATCTTGTGATTGAAATGTGGAAATGTTATGTTTCCTTTATGCATGTTTTATGTGATACGATTTTGTTATGGTTTATGATATGTTTAAACCTATTCATATGAGAAATGAATTGGACTTAATAAGTGAAGGGTGGAGCGCTACAGCTCCTCGATGCATAAGTAGGTCTCATGAGACAAACTAGTGTCTTGGAACGAGGCCTTGACAAAATCTTATTTGTGGTATTGGCACGAGGCCTTGGCTATGTGTTTATGATAGTCTGGCATTATGCATTCCACCATTATGAAAGTGGTTATTGATATTTCATGTGATTATTCGACTAGTAGAATATCCATGTGAGTAAGTAAATGGCATTATTTAATTTTATTTTTTCCATATTATGATGATGTTCAAGTTTAAAAAGGCTTTTGTTTTAGTTATATATTTCCTTAAATGTTAATGTTTATTTATGAAAGCTTCTGCAATATTTCTATCCTTACTGAGCATCTGAGATCACCCCTTTCAATGTTTTAATATTTTCCAGGATGTGAAGAAGTATTTTAATAAAGACCTGTAGGGATAGTCAGAAGAGGATATGAGTTTGGACTATGGAGACTTTGTTATTGTAGATTTTCACTTTACGATGTAATGTAATGTTTATGAATGTATCTAGTGTTTCCAAGGCTACTAAACTAATCAGTCTTTCGAGACATGATCTTTTGTGATCAAGCCAATGTTACGAAGTAATGCACCGACTTTGGGCAACTGAAGTCGGGGCGTTATGGTTGGTATCATAGGAAATTTAGTACTAACCTTGGAAGCTAGATTTAGATAAACTCTGATTAGAGCACATAGCCCAAAGAAAGACTTTGAGGATTAGTATAGAAGAACTTCATAGAATTTTGTTGTTGTAGAGATTTTATGAGTTTTCCAAGAAATACATCCCTGTCTGGATACGAGAAGGTAGAGGCAGATCTGGCACAAATGTACCTAGGGGTAAAATGCGAAAACACCACTTTGAGCTAGACTCGAACGGGAACTGGTGCATGACAACGGGCCTTGCTGCACTCTTGGTTACGACACTCCAGGGGACATTCTTAGGATAATTCTCATTTTCTTTACAAACAACTATGAAGGGTTATGAGTATATACTTTCTCAAAGAAAACATTTTTATGGATTATATCCATAAATAGTTCAATTTATGTTAAGTATTTTACAAGTATGGAATTATGTATTTTGATTCATAAACTAATCTAGTTTATGCCATTGTTTAGAAATGGCACCTAGTGGAAGGAATGGAAACTGTATCAATGCACGCACTCCGTGTAGGGATTTCCCTCCTACTCAAGAGAATTATTGTGGATCTGGAGATACAACTAGTGCTGATCAACTTATTACCATACTGGGAAAACTCACACAGGTTATGAATAATAACCTTACTTGTATGGAGAACCCTGATCCGCAACGTGGAGGATCAATGTTAGACCGCTTCATGAGGCAACAACCACCAACATTTAATGGGGGTACAAATCCATTAGTAGATGATCAATGGATAAACACCTTATAAAAAATATTCCATGCCTTGGGGAGTAGCGAAAGGGAGAAGGTTGTCATGACAGTCTACAGCCTCACTGGTGATGCCGATCAATGGTGGTCCCTGATTAAAAACACAAAGGAAGATGAAGAAGTATCAAATATGGAATGGAGAGAGTTCAAAGATATTTTATTAGATAAATACTTTCCACATGACCATCGAGCAGATATGGAAAGGCAATTTCTGAGTCTGAGGCAGAAGGAGGATGAGAATGTCGCAAAGTATGAGGCTAACTTTACAAGGATAGCGAGGCATGCTGTAGATTATATACATAACCCAAGAAGTAAGTTTTATCACTTCTTTGATGGGTTAAAACCATTTCTCCATCGAGAATTAGTCTCAAAAACCTTTTCGTCATATGAAGATATCGTCTCGTGTGCTATCAAGATGGAAAAGGAATTCTCGAAGTCTTATGAATTTAAAGCAAATAAAGAAAAGAAGAGATCTTCTGATCAATCTTGAAATGGAAATAAGGGGAAGAAGGGAAGAGTTGTATATCAGTCCTGTAGTAAATGTTGAAATAAACACCCCGGTACTTGCTTGATGGGAATGAGAGTATGTTACAAGTGTGGTGAAAAAGGACACCAAGCTCATGATTGGAAGGGAAAGAAAGTTGATGTCAATGTGGAATGATATAATTTTAGAGAGATGGGACATTATTCAAATGAATGCCCTATGTGTCAGGGGAACTTACCTTAGAAGAGGCCAAGGGATCAAGGCCAAGCTTATGTTATCACTACTGCTGAGGTTGAAGCTCCGAAAGACGTGGTGGCAGGTAATTTAATGGTTTCCTCAAGTTTATCAAATGCATTATTTGATTATGGATCATCACATTGTTTCATATCTTCCCAGTTTCCTATGAAAATTAGATATTTTCAATTTGATTTAACAAGATAATTGTCAGTCAAAACTCTTAAGGGAAGTATTATTGCAACAAAGTTTTGTGAATCAGTCCCCATTAGAGCACATAATTGTTCTTTATCTGATGATCTCATTGTCATACCTATGATTGAGTTTGATATAATCCTCGGTATGGATTGGATTTCGGACTATGATGCAAAGATTTATTGTAAGAAGAAGGAGGTTACAATTTTTGATGATGATGATAAGGAACACCTTATTTTTAGAGCATAATCTTCACCACCTAATTCTTATTTAGACCCACCCCCAGTAGCTCAACTAAATTCAATTATTGGGGAGGAATATGTTGTAATGACTAAGGGTGGGGAAAGGAATGTTCAAATAGAGGATGTACCTATTGTGAAAGAATATGAAGATGTGTTTCCGGAAGATTTACTTGGACATCCTCCAGAACGAGAAGTTGAGTTTTCTATTGATTTAATTCCTGGATCAAGGCATATATCGAAGACCCCTTATAGGATGGCCACCATGGAATTAGTTGAACTAATGAAAAAACTAGAGGAATTTAGTAATAAGGGATTTATTCTCCCTAGTGATTCTCCATGGGGAGCCCCTGTCCTTTTTGTTAAGAAGAAAGATGGATCTATGGGGTTGTGCATTGACTACAGGGAGATCAATGCTATAACAATAAAGAACAAGTATCCCCTACCTCGCATTGATGATTTATTTGACCAATTGCATAAAGCTCAATACTTTTAAAAGGTTTACCTTCGATCTGAATACCATCAGTTGTGTGTGAAGAAGGAAGACATTCCGAAGACAGCATGTCGAACAAGGTACTAGCATTACGAGTTTACAGTAATGCCTTTTGGATTGACTAATGGACCTCCTGTATTCATGGATCTAATGAATAGAGTTTTCAAGGAATATCTAGATGATTTTGTGGTTGTATTTATTGATGACATCTTGGTGTACTCTAAAAGCTACGAAGATCATGAAAATCACTTGCGCATTATCATGAAGAGTCTTAGAAAGACATGAATTATATGGGAAGTTTAGCAAGTGTGAATTCTGGCATCAGGAGATTTCTATTCTTGGCCACATTGTCTCTAAGGATGGAATTTCCGTTGATCCTTCTACGACCAATCCAATCTAGGAATGGCCAGCACCGATGAGTATAACTGAGGTATGCATCTCTATTGGTTTGGCAGGTTATTATCGACGTTTTGTCCAGAATTTTTCCCGATTGGATAACCCATTAACGAAGCTCACACTTAAAGGGGTTAAATTTGTCTGGACAAAAGAGTGTGAAGAATGTTTTGAAGAAATGAAGAGAATATTAGTCAACGCTACTATATTGACTCTACCATCAGGGAATGATGGGCTTGTTATTTATAGTGATGCATCAATGAAAGGACTTGGTTGTGTCCTTATGTAGAATGATAGGGTTATTGCTTATGCATCACGACAGCTAAAAATTCATGAGCAGAACTATCCTACTCATGATCTCAAGTTAGCTGCTGTAATATTTTCCATGAAGATATGGAGACATTATCTCTATGGTGAAAAATGTGAGATATATACCGATCACAAGTGTTTAAAATATATTTTCTCACAAAAAGAACTCAACATGAGAAAAATGAGATGGCTTGAACTACTTAAGGATTATGATTGCATGATACACTACCACCTAGGGAAGGCAAATAAGGTTGCAGATGCTTTGAGTAGAAAAGATCATGGAGTTTTGAACATTATGAGAGTAGAAAGGGATCCTATTTTCATAGATCTAGTAAAGATGGATATGGGAATCACCATGGAGGGTGAAACATCAAAAAATTTTCAAATGGTTTCCAAACCATCATTACTAGAAAGGATAAAGTGTTCTCAGGCGAATGATGAAGAGTTGAAAAAGAATATTATAGCTGTGAATGATGGGAAATTGAGTGACATTGTGTATGAAGTTGGAATTTTGAAATTTGGGAGGAGACTTTGTGTTCCCGATATACCTGATTTAATGAAGGAATTGTTGGATGATTCTCATAGCTCCAATTTCTCTATACACCCTTGGAGCACCAAAATGTATAGAGATTTAAAGGGACATTTTTGGTGGGACAACATGAAGAGGGAGATTGCTGATTTTGTGTCATGATGTATGGTTTATCAGCAAGTGAAAGCTAGAAGGAAACTGCCTGGTGGAGTATTGCAACCTCTTCCAATACCTATGTGGAAATGGGATAATATTACGATGGATTTTGTCATGGGACTACCAAAGACTACTAGAAGAAATGTTGAAATATGGGTCATTGTTGATCGTCTCACGAAGTCAGCACATTTTCTTTATATAAGGGAAGATCTACCCCTTGAACGTCTAGCAAGACTATTTATTAATGAAGTTGTGAGACTTCATGGAGTACCCCTGTCGATTATCTTGGATCGTGATCCTCGTTTTACATCAAGATTCTGGAAAAGTCATCAGAAGGCCTTGTATATTGAACTTCGTTTGAGTACTTCTTACCACCCTCAAACAGATGGGCAATCAGAATGAACTATTCAAACCATAGAAGACATGTTGAGATCATGCTCACTTGACTTTCAAGGAATATGGGATCAATATTTACCTTTGGTAGAATTTTACTATAATAAAATATTCCATTCAAGTATTCAGATGGAACCATATGAATCATTATACGGAAAGAGATGTCTCACACCAACCTTTTTAGGATGACGTTGGTGAAAGAAAACTTGTAGGCCCAGAACTGGTGGAGGAAATGATGAAAAAGGTGAAAGTAATCAAAAACCGCATCAAAGCAGCTCAAAGTAGGCAAAAGAGCTATGCCGACAATCGAAGGAAGGATTTGGAATTTCAGGTAGGAGATCATGTTTTCTTGAAGGTATCTCCATGGAAGGGAGTTATACGTTTCGGTAAGAAGGGTAAATTGAGTCCCAGGTACATCAGACCCTTCGAAATTCTAGAACGAATTGGGGCTGTAGCTTACCGTTTGGCAATGCCGCCAAGTCTCTCTTCAAAGTTCATGATGTATTCCACATATCACTGTTGAGAAAATACATGCCTGACCCAACGCATGTACTCACCTATGAGGAATTAGAACTGGAACCCAATCTGTCTTATTGTGAAGAGCCCATCAGGATTCTTGATACAAGAGAACAAGTGCTGAGAAACCGGATGACTCATCTGGTAAAAGTTCTATGGAGAAACCATAAGATGGAGGAGGCAATGTGGGAACACGAGGAACTTATGATGAAGAATCACCAGAGTCTTTTTATACAGTGATATTATATGAAATTTCAAGGATGAAATTATTTGAAGGAGGGGAGAATGTAACACCCCAAGCTTCCACGGTACACTTCTCTTTGAATAATACAGTAGCATGTGTTGTATGCATCTTCGAGTTCTAACACACACCACAACCAATCAAAGTAGCCGTTATGAATAGTAATACCTAATTTTTGAAATTTTATAAATTTTATCTTGCCAAATGGACTTCTTTTTTGGATTTAGAATTTGGAAATTAACCTATGTTTAATTTTTGGTATTTTTCTGAGAACTTCCAATTTGTTTTGAATAGTTAAAAATACTTAAAAACAACTTTTTTAAACAAAATAATTTATAGTGATAAATTATACTACTGAGTGGTTTTAATGTATAATTAGAATATATTTTTACCATTTTATCCAATGGTGGTTATTAGAATTAATTTCACTTTGAAATTTGACATAAACAATTGTCAATCTTTTGATATATATTGTTTCTTAAAAACATGCTATTTGTTGTGACAACGAGAATTAATTAATAAATTTATTAATGCAACTTATATATTTGGAATTTTGTAAAATAGACATCATTTTTGAATTCAGAATATCAATTATAGCTTAGGGTGAAATTTAGGCATTGTTCTGAAAAACATCAAATTTTGATGAATAGTGAAACCACCAAGTGGTAGTTAAAAAACTGATTTTTCATTTAAATGAAACATTACCACTTCTGTGAATTGATTTTCAAAAATCCAAAATACATGGTTGTCATTAGGAAGTAAAATGTGGTTCAATGGGATTAAAATAATTTTTTCTGGTGAATAGTAACTTTTAAGTTTAATTAATCGCGATTAAAGGTAATTAGTGGAAATGATATTATAAAAATATGAAAATACCTTTACACTTGTCCTAACCCTATTGGATGTGTCATGGACGACCAGTAAAATCCATGTGTCAAATTGGGGACCCCATGGAGCCACTTTGGGTGGAAAATGACATGAATACCTTTTTATTTAATGTTAAAATAAAAATGTCACAAACAAGCGTTGTTTTACTAAAACAATTTTTAATTGGGGTTATACAAGTCATATTTTTTACTATAAATATTCATTAGAAATATAAAACTATTTCCTACATCATGATATTTTTTTATAATTTTTAGGCATTAAATAAATTAAATTATTTACGACACCATGATGATGCAGCGATTACCTCATTAATTAACGATTTAAATAAAATGAAAAGATAATGTAAAATCTAAGACTTACACTTGTCAAAAACCTATTGGATGAGTATATTTAGAACCCTTATCACCTTATCCTAGAAATATATAAGTTTAGGACTTTTATAATCCGAAAAATCATTTCATAATAAAGTAACATTTCAATCTTTCCAAGAGTTCCCCTTCTCTCCTCTTATAAAAGGGCCCCACCACTACCACCTTACTCACACCTTAAAAGCCTTTTGGCTCGGCCAAACTCTGCCCAAATACTCTCCCAACTTCCCTCCCTTACTCCTAGAAGCCTCACTTTTGGCAGATGACTTCCCAAGGAAGCCTTTGGTTCAAATCAAACAGAGTTACCCGATTTTAAGGTAATGTCTTCTCTAATGTTGTTTTGTTTTATTTTGCTTCTCCAACCCCTTAAACTCTTTTTAATAATTTATTTTATAAAAAAACCAGTATCTAAAATATAATAGGATGTTTTTATGATATTTATTTTGTTTACACTTAAACACACCTTCGTCTAATGGTTAAAGAATATACTGTTTCTGTGGGTGGCGAAATACTGCCTCATGAAATGATGATTGTTCAATATTCTTTTAACACCTCTAATTGGGGCCATTTTGATGACACTATTTTAATATATGATATATATATTATGTTTATATTTTCTTTATGATTCTTTATTTCTCATTTATGTCATACTTTATGATTTCCATTATAGGGTAAACGCGATAATTTCATTTTAGGAAGTGCGGACTACTGCCCCCTCAAAGTGATTTGAATCGTTAATGCCATATGTGGGATATATAAAGGATAGAGTAAATGATATTATATATGATATTATACTGGAATTATAATACAACTTTATACTATTATTATTTCATTCCATTAAATACGAAATAGAAATGAAAGTTGCGTTCATGCGTACGTACAGCTTACCGTCTCCATGAACGGTGCATTTCATTTCATACATCTAAGTGTTATGTAATATTATAAATGAATGTATATACTGGATATATATTATATATATGATATCTACATCATGAATATAATTCTGGATATAATGGATATTTTACCACATGAACAACTTGTAATTATAAGACGTTTATTTTTGACTCAAGTACCAAAGATCGACAAAATGACCTTTTTTAACTTAAATAATTAAATAATGTTCATAACATGGTAATAAGTGATATAAAAGGAATAATGAACATGAAAAAGGTTCTTAAGTAAATAGAAATTAACACTATTTTATTATTCAGGAGGTTAAAGAACGATCGAGTGAAGTCGGTCACGAGTTAAGGGAATTTGTTAACCCAATTTCCATTCTTTGGGTTAATCTCGTACTTTCAAATTTTGTCAGGATATTATTATGTCCTATCTTGTATTTATAATTTCATTATGTGTACATATAGTGAATACAAATAATAGATATATTTTATTTAAAAATGATATTTTTAAGGGACTTCGTCTCAATCTCCATTCATTGAGGCATATTTTGTTTTATACACATACTTCTTTTATACGGTGTATAAATCCCTTTGAATTTGACTTTTATTCAAAAAGGAATCTTTTTTTACAAAGCGTTTTACTAAATGAAAAAAGGAATGTTTTTTTATTACGTATGCGGCAACAACGACTTCTCCACCACCGTGACCATTATTTGTGTTCCGCCTTCCTCTACAAGCCATAACTTTTTTAATGAAAAATAAATACACAGTTTTAACTTTCATTTATTTTAGTATTAAAAATGGTTTTAAAAGTGTTTTTATTATATCAATGTGCTGTATTGATATCTTGTGATTGAAATGTGTAAATGTTATGTTTCATTTATGCATGTTTTATGTGATACGATTATGTTAAGGTTTATGATATGTTTAAACCTATAAATATGAGGAATGCATTGGACTAAATAAGTGACTGGTGGAGCCCGCTACAACTCCTCGATGCATCGGTAGGTCTCATGAGACAATATAGTGTCTTGGAATGAGGCATTGAAAAAATCTTATTTGTGTTCTTGGCACGAGGCCTTGGATACGTGGTTATGATAGTCTGTCATTATGCATTCCATCGTTATGAAAGTGGTTATTGATATTGCATGTGATTGTTCGACTAGTAGAATATCCATGTGAGTAAGTAAATGGATTTATTTGATTTTATTTTTTCCACATTATGATGGAGTTAAAGTTTAAAAAAGCTTTTTTTAAAACCCCAATCTTCTACGGAACACTTCTTTTTTAATAATGTGATAACGTGTGTTGTACGCAACACCGAGTTCTAACACACCATAACCAATCACAGTAGCCGTAATGAATAGTAATACCTACTTTTTGAAATTATATATATTTTATATTTCAAAATGGACTTCATTTTTGGATTCGGAATATCTAATTTAGCCTAATGTGAAATTTTGGTACTTTTCGGATAACTTTAATATTTTGTTGAATAGTGAAAATTACTAAATTTTAATTAAAAACAACTTTTTTAATCAAAATAATTAATAGTGATAAATTATGAATTTGAGAGGTTTTAAAGTATATTAAGAATATATTTTTACCATTTAATACATTTTTTGTCATTGGACATAATATTACAATTAAACCGGACATAAACAAGTGTCAATCTTTTGATAGTTATTATCTCTTAAAAACCCGCTTTTTGTTTTAACAACATGAATTAATTTTAAATTAATTTCTTCCACTTCTGTGTTTTGAATTTGAAAAAATGGATTCCATATTTGGAATCAGGATGTTCAAATTGTGTAAATAGGTAACTTTTATTTTTAGACATTTTGAATAATTACTTCGGTAAATATTTTATTTACCATGGTTAAGGGTAAATCCGGTAAATAAGGGTTAAAAAATAATATTATAATAATAATAATAAATTACCCTAAAACGTGTCCTAGCCTTATTGGTTGATACATGTTCGACCATAGGCATCTTTGGGTCGATTTTGGGACCACATGGAGCCACTTGTAGGTGATAGGGACACTTTATTTTAATTAAGTTATAATGAATACAAAAATAACACAAGTATATATCTTTTAAAAAAACAATTTTTACATAGGGTTATATATGTTGGATTTTTGACTATAAATATTAATTATAAAGATAAAAATATATCCTACATAATGATATTTTATTTATAACTTTTAGACATTAAATAATTTAATTTATTTATGACACAGTGATGATGTAGTAATTACAATAATAGTGAAAAATTAAAATAATTGATATTATAAATACCCAAATAAATATAATTTGAGACTTTTAATGAATTACACTAATTTTATAGGATAATATGACATATTAGGATTGATTTAATTGACTTTCATAGAAGTAATAATCTTGTTATAAGTTTCACAAAAATCAACTATTGAATAGTGTCAAAATTGACATAAAAGGGTTTTTAAAACAAATATTATATTATTAATAGATATTAAATTCCTAAAAATCTAAGGTTCACCCACGATACTTAGAAACCGAATATGAATTTATTATAAATTAATATTTCTAGCTTTTCCAAAGGTGCCCCTCACCCCTCTTATAAAAGGTCACTCTTCCTTCTCATTTCTTCACACCATCAAAGCCTTTTGGTTCGGCCAAACTCTGCCCAAATACTCTCCCAACTTCCCTCACTACAACCTATAGGCCTTAGTTTGATCAGAAAGCCAACCTATGGAGCCCTATTTGTCAAATCAAAAGGAAGAACCCAAAGAAGAGGTAATGATTTCACCACCCTTTTCCATGTTCCTTTCTTCTTCCACTTCTTCTTCCTTTGTTTTTACCATTCTAAAATAATAACTCCAGTATCATATATATACTGTGATGTTATTATAAATATGGTACAACTATATTCAGTATTCTATCCACCCTTTGAATAACATGTCACCATACGTGCGTACGTACGGCTAACCGTCTCCACGTCATGGTGTAATTGTTATTCAATATATTATTATTTGGATGGGTATAATAATGATGTGTAACTAATGTAAATAATAAATATAACATGTTAATGATTCTGTATATATGATATACCATCCATTTATATATTATTTTAAAATCAAAATAATGATATTGTTGCTCATGCGTACGTACGGACTACCGTCTCCACGAACGCGATGAGATTCATTCTCCATCGTATCCATTCAAGTATAATTATCATTTGATGATTTAAAAATAATGTTTAAGGACTTGATATCATTATTTATATGAATAATATACTACCTATCCATGAAAAACATGGCTTATGTAACAAAACATATAAAAGAAAACGAGTAAGTTAACACCCGAAACGACGATAATACTAAGATATTATTAACAAACCAATGTTAAAAGATCATATATGATATCATATGAATGTATTTGATTCTTGTATAATTTAATAACAATAATTTCACTATTATAAAAGTGTTTAACCTACCCTAACCAAGGAAAAGTACAAGGTAAGGGTTATTTCACAATCTCTTCTTTATCCGAGGTTGTTTATACGTAATAATCTACTAGGATCTCTTTATCATCCACATCCATGTTTCTTAAAAATGTATTTCAAAACATTTTTATTATTTAAAATAATATGGGTTAAAGTGATTTATACCCTTGTTTGACTTTTTATAAGAGTTTTATAAAGGAATCTTTCCGTCGTTTTCTAAACAAGGTGCTTTTTAACCTTTTCGACAGAATGAAGGTAAGAATGTTTTTTTAACATATACGGCGGGTGCGGTTATTTTCTGCCATTATAAAATCGTCAAAGCTTCCATTACAAGCTTATAAGAATATTTTCAAAGAAAAGTTTTCATTTTATAAATATATGACTCTTGAATGATTTCAATATAGAAAGAGATATTTCTCTAAAAAGAGTTTTCATTTAATCTATGTCAACATCCTTTGATGGATTTTACGCTTATTTGAAGTTGATTTATTATGATACAAAACTTCTATATTGTATTGAAGGTTTTTTGATATGTTTGACTATGGATGTTCTATTTTTATACCATTCATATTTTATGGTGAATGTGTTGACATTTTTTATGCTAGTTTTAATACGAATGTTTATGTTATGTTTAAACCTTTTCATATGGGAATTCATTGGACTTAATATGTGATGGGTGGAGCCCACTATAGCTCCTCGATGCATAAGTAGGTCTCATGAGACAAACTAGTGTCATGGCACAAGGCTTTGGAAAAATCTTATTTGTAGTCTTGGAACGAGGCCTTGGCTTTGTGGTTATGATAGTCTGACATTATGCATTCCATCATTAGGAAAGTGGTTATCGATATTGCACGTTATTATTTGATTAGTAGAATATCCATGTGAATAAGTAAATGGCATTATTTCATTTTAATTTTTCAATAATATGTTGAAGTTAAAGTTTAAATGGCTTTTGTTTTAGTTATACATTGCCTTAAATGTTTATTCATATTTATGAATGTTTCTGCTATATTTCTATCCTTACTAGGCATTTGAGATCACCCCTTTTCTATGTTTTATTTTTCCTAGGAAGTGAAGAAGTAAATTATGAATGACCTTCATGGATTTTATGTGGGGATATGAGTGTGGAATATGGAGACAATATGTTGTTGTAGTAGTTTTTCACTTTATGATGTAATGTAAGACTTATGAATATATCTAGTGTTTCCAAGGATACTAAACCAATCGGTATTTCAAAATTTGATCTTTCTTGTGATCATGCCAATGTTATGTAATAATTAAACGACTCTAGGTAACTAGGGTCGGGGCGTTACAGTTGGTATCAGAGGAAGTTTAGTACAAACCTTGGAAGCTAGATTTAGATAAACTCTGATTAGAGCACATAGAACTAATAGGAACTTTGAGGATTAGTATAGAAGAACTTCCTAGAATTTTGGTATCGTATAGATTTTGTGAGTTTTCCGAGAAATACATCCCTGTCTGGATATGAGCAGGTAGAGGCGGCTCTGGCATAGATGTACCTAGGGGTAAAACCCGAAAACACCTCTTTGAGCTAGACTCGAACAGGAACTGGTGCACGACAACGGGCCTTGCTGCACTCTTGGTTACGACAGTTCTGGGGGATATTCTTAGGATAAATCTCATTTTCGCTACAAATCATTATGAATGGTTGATGATAATATTCTTCCTCAAAGAAAACATTCTTATGATTATGGATTATATCCATACATAGTTCAACTTATGTTAAGTGTTTTATAAGTATGGGATTATGTATTTTGATTCATAAACTGATGTAGTTTATGCCATTGTTTAGAAATGGTACCTAGTGGAAGAAATGGAAACTGTATCAATGCACTCACTCCATGTAGGGATTTCCCACCTGCTCAAGATAATTATAGTGGAGCTGGTCATACAACTAGTGCCGATCAGCTAATCACCACACTGGGACAACTCACTCAGGTTATGAATAATAACCTTACCCGTATGGAGCACCCTGATCCGAAGTGTGGAGGATCAATGTTAGATCAATTCATGAGGCAACAACCACCAATGTTCAATGGAAGTACAAATCCATTAGTAGTTGAGAAATGGATAAATTCCCTAGAGTAAATATTTCAGGCTTTGGGGAGTAGTGAAAGGGAAAAAGTTATCATGGCAGTTTACCGCCTCACTAGAGATGCAGATCAATGGTGGTCATTGATTCAAAACACGAACGAAGATGATGAACTATCAAATATGTAATGGAGGGAGTTTAAAGATCTGTTTTTAGAAAAATACTTTCCTCCCGACCATCAAGCAGATCTGGAAACGCAATTTCTGAGCTTGAGACAAAAGGAGGATGAGAATGGCACAATGTATGAGGATAACATTACAAGGTTATCAAGGTATGCTGGAGATTATATACGTAACCCAAGAAGTAAGATTGATCATTCTTTTGATGGGTTAAAACCATTTCTCCGTCGAGCATTAGTATCACAATCCTTCTCATTGTACGAAGACATTGTCTCAGGTGCTATAAAGACCTAAAAGGAATTCTCTAAGTCTTATGACTTTAAAGCAAAGAAAGAGAAGAAGATACATGCTGATCAATCTGGGAATGGAAATAAGGGGAAGAAGGGAAAGGTTGAATATCCATCCGGCGGTAAATGTGGTAAGAAACACCCCGGTACTTGCTTGAAGTGAACAAGAGTCTGTTACAAGTGTGGTGAAAAAGGCCACCATGCTCGTGATTGCAAGGGGAAGAAGGAAGCTACCAATGTTCAGTGATACAATTGCAGGGAGATGGGGCATTATGCAAATGAATGTCCTAAGCGTTAGAAGAACATACCTTAGAAAAGGAAAAGGGATCAAGGCCAAGCTTATGCTATCACTACTGCTGATGTAGAAGCTCCGAAAGACGTGGTGGCAGGTAATTTAATGGTTTCCTCAAGTTTAGAAAATGCATTATTTGATTCTGGATCATCGCATTGTTCCATATCTTCCTAGTTTTCTAAGAAAATCAGATATTTACAATTTGATTTAACAAGGGAGTTGTCAGTTAAAACTCCTAAGGGATGTATCATTGCAACAAAGTTTTGTGAATCAGTCCCCATTAGAGCACATAAATGTTCTTCATCTGCTGATATCGTTGTCATACCTATGATTGAGTTTGATATAATCCTCGGTATGGACTGGCTTTCAGACTATGATGCGAAGATTTATTGTAAGAAGAAAGAGGTTACGATTCTTGATGATGATGACAAGGAACACCTTATCTTTAGAGAAGAATCTTCACCACCTAATTCTTATCTAGATCCACCTGCAGTAGCTCAACTAAATTCAATTATTGGGGAGGAAGAGAATGAAATAACTTTGGGTGAGGAAATGAATGTTCAAATAGAGGATGTACCTGTTGTGAAATAATTTTTAGATGTATTTCCGGAAGATTTACCGTGACATCCTCTAGAATGAGAAGTTGAGTTTTCCATTGATTTAATTCCTCGATCAAGGCCTATATCAAAGACCCCTTATAGAATGGCCACTGTAGAATTAGTTGAACTAAAGAAACAACTAGAGGAATTGAGTAATAAGGGATTTATTCTCCCTATTGTTTCTCCATGGGGATCCCCTATTATTTTTGTTAAAAATAAAGAAGGATCTATGAGGTTATGTATCGACTACAGGGAGATCAATGCTATAACAATAAAGAACAAGTATCCCCTACCACCCATTGATGATTTATTTGACCAACTGCATGGAGCTCAATACTTTTCAAAGATTGACCTTCGATCTGGATACCATCAGTTGTGTGTGAAGAAGGAAGACATTCTGAAGATAGCATTTCGAACTAGGTACGACCATTACGAGTTTACTGTAATGCCTTATAGATTAACTAATGCACCCTCTGTATTCATGGATCTGATGAATAGAGTTTTCTAGGAGTATCTCGATGAAATTTTGGTGGTTTTTATTGATGATATCTTGGTATACTCCAAAAGCTATGAAGATCATGAAAATCACTTGCGCATTATCTTGAAGACTCTGAGAAGACATGAATTATATGGGAAGTTTAGAAAGTGTGAATTATGGCTTTATGAGATTTCCCATCGTGAACATTTTGGCCTTAAAGATGGAATCTCTATTGATCCTTCTTAGACCAAGGCAATCCAAGAATGGCCAGCACCGACGAGTTTAACTGAGGTACATAGTTTTATTGGTTTAGCAGGTTATTATCGACATTTCGTCCAGAATTTTTCCCAATTTGCTAACCCATTAATGAAGCTCACACGTAAAGGGGTTAAATTTGTTTGGACAAAAGAGTGTGAATAATGTTTTGATGAACTGAAGAGAAGATTAGTCAATGCTCCTATATTGACTCTACCATCAGGGAATGATGGGTTCATTATTTATAGTGATGCATCAAAGAAAGGACTTGGTTGTATCCTTATGCATAATGATAGGGTTATTGCCTATGCATCAGGACAGTTGAAAATTCAGGAACAAAAATATCATGCTCATGATCTCGAGTTAGCGGCTGTGATCTTTTCTTTGAAGATATGGAGGCACTACCTCTATGGTGAAAAATGTGAGATTTATACTGATCACAAGAGTTTGATTTATATTTTCTCACAAAAAGAACTCAACATGAGGAAAAGGAGATGGCTTGAATTACTCAAGGATTATGATTGTACGATACACTACCTCCCGGGGAAGGCAAACAAGGTGGCAGATGCTCTGAGCAGAAAAGATCATGGAGTTTTGAACATGATGAGAATTGAAAGGGATCCAATTTTCATAGATCTAGTGAAGATGGACATGGGAATAACCAGGGAAGGTGAAAAATAAATGCTTTTTTAAATGGTTGCCAAACCATATTTACTAGAATGGATTAAGCATTCTCTGACTAATGATGGAGAATTTCAAAAGAAGATTAAAGCTGTGAATGATGGGAGATTGAGAGATTTTGTGTATGAAAATGGAATTTTGAAATTCGGGAAGAGGCTTTGTGTTCCCGATATACCTGATATAAAAAGGGAATTGTTGGATGATGCTCATAGTTCTAATTTCTCTATACACCCTGGGAGCACCAAAATGTATAGAGATTTGAAGGAACATTTTTGGTGGGACAACATGAAGAGGGAGATTGCTGATTTTGTGTCAAGATGTATGGCATGTCAACAAGTGAAAGCTGGAAGGCAACAACCTGGAGGAGTCATGAAACCTCGTCCCATACCTGAGTGGAAATGGGATAGTATTACGATGGGCTTTGTCATGGGGCTACCAAAGACTCCTAGAAGGAACGATGCAGTATGGGTTATTGTTGATCGTCATACCAAGTCAGCACATTTTCTTGCTATAAGAGAAGATCTACCACTGGAACGTCTAGCAAGTCTATATATTAATGAAGTTGTGAGACTTCATGGAGTACCCCTATCGATTGTTTCTGATCGTGATCCGTGTTTTACTTCATGATTCTGGAAGAGTCTTCAGAAATCCCTGGATACTAAACTTCAATTGAGCACTGCCTACCACCCTCAGACAAACGAACAATCAGAACGAACTATTCAAACCTTAGAAGACATGTTGAGATCCTTCTCACTTGACTTTCAGGGTATGTGGGATCAGTATTTACCTCTGGTATAATTTTCCTACAACAATAGCTTCCATTCGAGTATTCAGATGGCACCATATGAAGCGTTATACAGAAAGAGATGTCGCACACCAACCTGTTGGGATGACGTTGGTGAAAGAAAACTTGTAGGTCTAGAACTGGTGGAGGAAACGATGGAAAAGGTGAAGGTAATCCAAAATCACATCAAAGCAGCTCAAAGCAGGCAGAAGATCTATGACGATAATCGAAGGAAGGATTTGGAATTTCAAGTCGGTGATCATGTTTTCCTGAAGGTATCTCCATGGAAGGGAGTCATACGTTTTGGTAAGAAAGGTAAATTGAGTCCCAGGTACAACGGACCTTTTGAAATTCTAGAACGAATTGGGGCTGTAGCTTACCGATTGGAAATGCCGCCAAGTCTCTCCAAAGTTCACTATGTGTTCCACGTATCTCTGTTGAGGAAATACATGCCTGACCCAACGCATGTACTCACCTATGAGGAGTTAGATCTGGAACCCGATCTGTCTTATTGTGAATAGCCTGTCAGGATTATTGATATGGGAGAACAAGTACTAAGAAACCGAACGACGCGTCTAGTAAAAGTTTTGTGGAGAAACCATAAGATAGACGAGGCAACGTGGGAACCCGAGGAACTTATGATGAAAAACCACCCAAGTCTTTTGATGTGATAAGTATTCTAGAAATTTCAAGGACAAAATTATTTGAAGGAGGGGAGAATGTAACACCCCAAGCTTCTATGGTACGCTTCTCTTTGAATAATGTGATATCGTGTGTTGTACGCAACACCGAGTTCTAACACACCATAACCAATCACACTAGCCGTTATGAATAGTAATACCTACTTTTTGAAAATATATATATTTTATATTTCAAAATGGACTTCATTTTTGGATTCGGAATATCGAATTTATCCTATGGTGAAATTTTGGTACTTTTCGGATAACATTAATATTTTGTTGAATAGGGAAAATTACTAAATTTTAATTAAATTTTTTTTAATCAAAATAATTAATAGTGATAAGTTATAAATTTGAGAGGTTTTAATGTATATTTAGAATATATTTTTACCATTTAATACAATGTTGGTCATTGGACATAATTTTACAATTAAACCGGACATAAACAAATGTCAATCTTTTGATAGTTATTATCTCTTAAATACACGCTTTTTGTTTTAACAACGGGAATTAATTTTAAATTAATTTCTGGAACTTATGTGTTTTGAATTTGGAAAAATTGATTCTATATTTGTAATCAGGATGTTCAAATTTTTTAAATAAGTAACTTTTATTTTTAGACATTTTGAATAATTACTTCGGTAAATATTTTATTTACCATGGTTAAGGGTAAATCCGGTAAATAAGGGTTAAAACATAATAATATAATAAAACTAAATTACCCTAAAACGTGTCCTAGACTTATTGGGTGATACATGTTTGACCATAGGCATCTTTGGGTCGATTTTGGGACCCCATGGAGCTACTTGTAGGTGATATGGACACTTTATTTTAATTAAGTTAAAATGAATACAAAAATGACACAAGCATATATCATTTAGAAAAACAATTTTTACATAGGGTTATATATGTTTTATTTTCGACTATAAATATTAATTAAAAAGATAAAAAGATTTCCTACATAATTTTATTTTATTTATAATTTTTAGACATTAAATAATTTAATTTATTTATGACACAATGATGATGCAGTAATTACCGTAATAGTGAAAAATTAAAATAATTGATATTATAAATACCCAAATAAATATAATTTGAGACTTTTAATGAATTACACTAATTTTCTAGGATAATATGACATATTCAGATTGATTTAATTGACTTTTTTTGAAGTAATAATTCTGTTATAAGTTTCACAAAAATCAACTATTGAATAATGTCAAAATTGACAAAAAAGTGTTTTTAAAACAAATATTATATTATTAGTAGATATTAAATTCCTAAAAATCTAAGGTTCGGCCAAGAGACTTATATCACGATATTTGTATCATTAATGGACCACTTGGGGGTCTCTTGGATGTATATGGTATGTTTATTAACCATATAATATAAAAATACAAAGAGACATTGTAAATGCGAAACTAATTAACTTAGAGTTAATACTTAAAGATAAGGTTAATATAAGTACCCAAACCTATCTAAATTATATTGGATGAGTGGTTTTTGACCCATAACCACCTTAACATTTAAATAATTCACTTTGGAGCCATTATAAACCGAATATGAATTTATTATAAATTAATATTTCTAGCTTTTCCAAAGGTGCCCCTCACCCCTCTTATAAAAGGGCACTCTTCCTTCTCATTTCTTCACACCTTCAAAGCCTTTTGGTTCGGAAAAACTCTTCCCAAATACTCTCCCAACTTCCCTCACTACAACCTAGAGGCCTTAGTTTGATTATAAATCCAACCTATGGATCCCTTTTGATCAAATCAAAAGGAAGAACCCGAAGAAGAGGTAATGATTTCACCACCCTTTTCCAAGTTCCTTTCTTCTTCCACTTCTTCTTCCTTTGTTTTTACGATTCTAAAATAATAACTCCAGAATCATATATATACTGTGATTTTATTATAAATATGGTACAACCATATTCAGTATTCTATCCACCCTTTGAATAACATTTCACCATACGTGCGTACGTACGGCTTACCGTCTCCACGTCGTGGTGTAATTGATATTCAATATATTATTATTTGGATGGGTGTAATAATGATGTGTAACTCATGTAAATAATAAATATAACATTTTAATGATCTTGTATATATGATATAACATCCATTTATATATTATTTTAATATCAAAAGAATGATATTGTTGCTCGTGCGTACGTACGGACTACCGTCTCGACGAACGCGATGCGATTCATTATCCATCATATCCATTAAAGTATAATTATCATTTAATGATTTAAAAATAATGTTTATGGACTTGATATCATTCTGTATATAAATAAAATACAACCTATCCATGACAAACATGTCTTATGTAACAAAACATATAAAAGAAAACGAGTAAGTTAACACCCGAAATGACGATAATACTAAGATATTATTAACAAACCAATGTTAAAAGATCATATAGGATATCATATGAATGTATATGATTCTTGTATAATTTAATAACAATTGTTTTTCTATTATACATGAGGTTAACCTACCCCAACCAAGTAAAAGTACAGGGTAAGGGTTATTTCACAATCTCTTTATTATCCGAGGTTGTTTATACGTAATAATCTACTGGGATCTATTTATCATCCAAATCCATGTTTCTTAAAAATGTATTTCAAAACATTTTTACTATTTAAAAGAATATGGTTTAAAGTCATTTATACCCTTGTTTGACTTTTTATAAGAGTTTTATAAAGGAATCTTTCTGTCGTTTTCCAAACAAGGTGCTTTTTACCCTTTTCGACAGAATTATGGTAAGAATGTTTTTTTAACTTATACAGAGGGTGCAGTTATTTTCCACCGTTATAAAATCGTCGAAGCTTCCATTACAAGATTATAAGAATATTTTCAAAGAAAATGTTTCATTTTATAAAATATGACTCGTAAATGATTTCAAAATAAAAAGAGATATTTCTCTAAAAAGAGTTTTGATTTCATCTATGTCAACATACTTTGTTGGATTTTACGCTTATTTGAAGTTGATTTATTACGATACAAAACTAATATATTGTATTGAAGGTTTTGTGATATGTTTGACTGTGGATGTGCTATTTTTATACCATTCATATTTTATGGTGAAAGTATTGACATTTCGTATTTTTAGTTTTAATACGAATGTTTATGTTATGTTTAAACCTTTTCATATGGGAATGCATTGGACTTAATATGTGACGGGTGGAGCCCTCTATAGCTCCTCGATGCATCGGTAGGTCTCATGAGACAAACTAGTGTCTTGGCACAAGGCCTCGGAAAAATATTATTTGTAGTCTTGGCACGAGGCCTTGGCTATGTGGTTATGATAGTCTGACATTATGCATTCCATCATTACGAAAGTGGTTATTGATATTACATGTGATTATTCTATTAGTAGAATATCCATGTGAATAAGTAAATGGAATTATTTCATTTTACTTTTTCCATACTATGTTGAAGTTCATGTTTAAAAGGCTTTTGTTTTAGTTATACATTGCCTTAAATGTTTATTCTTATTTATGAAAGTTTCCGCTATATTGCTATCCTTACTGGGAATTTGAACTCACCCCTTTTCTATGTTTTATTTTTCCTAGGAAGTGAAGAAGTAAATTATGAATGACCTGCAGGGATTTTATGTGGGGATATAAGTGTGGAATATGTAGACAATATGTTGTGGTAGTATTATTTCACTTTATGATGTAATGTAAGACTTATGAATATATCAAGTGTTTCCAAGGCTACTAAACCAATCGGTTTTTCGAGATTTCATCTTTCTTGTGATCATGCCAATGTTATGTAATAATTCAACAACTCTAGGTAACTGGGGTCGGGGCGTTAAACTTTTGTTTTAGTTATACATTGCCTTAAATGTTAATGTTTATTTATGAAAGCTTCCGCAATATTGCTATCCTTACTGAGCATCTGAGCTCACCCCTTTCAATGTTTTAATATTTTCTAGGATGTGAAGAAGTATTTTATGAATGACCTACAGGGATAGTCAAAAGAGGATATGAGTTTGGACTATGAAGACTTTGTTATTGGAGATTTTCACTTTATGATGTAATGTAACGTTTATGAATGTATCTAGTGTTTCCAAGGCTACTAAACTAATTGGTCTTTCGAGACTTGATATTTTGTGATCATTCCAATGTTACGAAGTAATGCACCGACTCTGGGCAACTGGGGTCGGGGCGTTACATTAATGATAAGAATATAATCCAATTAAACTTTAAAAACAATTAAAAGGAAAATATCACTATATAATTAAATTTGATGAAAATGCAGTTTGGTCTTAAAATGCTGTATTTTTATTGATTCATTAAAAAATGAACATTATAAAAAAAAATACTAAACATTAATCCAAAGTAAATTTTTTTATCTCACTTATACAGAAGAAGTTTATTTTGTCAAATGGTACATATAAAAATGAAAAAAAACAATATTTAAAAACATTTCACAACAAAAACGGTAAAAGGACCATTTAAAGAATTATAGAGTATTTCATGCTTAAAATCGGATTTATTCTTATTTTAAGCCATTAATTTTTTATGGATAATTGTAGAAAAATTTAAAAACATGATTAATAATAATATAGTTAGTTCTGATCATTCCCGCTAGTACATTAACTAGGCGTTAACTACAATTTAAAAAAATAATATTATGTTTTTTTCTAGTATGACTTAGCCTTTATGTGCAAAATATGATTTCGGAGAAACATATTGTTGCATGTTGGGTACACCATTGAGTATAGAATCCCATTTAAAGTAAAATTATTATTAATTTCATAGATATATATGAAAATATCACATTATTTCTTTTCCTCGGGTGTTACACCTATTGTACTCCATTTTCTTCCCTAAAAGGGGAAATGCCTCCCATTTCTAAAAATTACGCCATTGGAACTAGTTATTAAATAGTGGCCTATTGAAGGTGGTATTTGGGGGGAATACATGTTTTTTTGTGATTCAGGGGGTCTCAGAAGGGACATGATATGATATATGAATCTTTGGGTCTAATATGAATTTTATATTTATAAGAGACATCCCACTTTAAATAATTTCAATCCTATAACTAAGACTATCCTACCACTATTAAAAGGATCCATCATTTATTTCTCAAATCCTCTAAACTATTGAAAATATAATAGAGAAACTTATAGAGTAATAAGAAACCCAAATATGATATAAAGGAATAATAAACTCTCAATTACATAAACTATAATATATATGAATTTATTGATAAAATATATTAATAAATAAAGAGTTATTCTATATACAAGGGTGGTAATTGTTGACTCCTAGGTGTGGAACCAACACATGATAACATAAAATGATGAATACCTAAAATTATTTTCTAATAATTATTCCAACATATATAGAATTTGATAACCTATATTATATTTTTAGAAACAAGTAATGTAAAAACATATTGAATTATTACATTTAATGTTAATGGTAAATCATATATCATTAATCTTCATAACTTATATAAATAAACATTTTCACATTTATAACTGACATTTTATTGAATGAAGATACTTATAGAATCTATAAATTTTTTTAGATTATTGAATATTCCTCTTTATAACCATACTCATGAAGAATAATATAAAATAATAAAGTGAAACATTAGTCAAGAAAATAAATAAATCAATACCACCAATTAAAAAATATGAAAAAGTGGTCACATTATAATGAATTAGTATTAAATGTGGAGGAAGCAAAAAATAATAAACATGTAAATGGTAGAACATGTTGCATATGTAATATTGGAAAATTCCAAAACATCCCTTGAGGTGACTTTGTATATAGTTGGCTTGGAACAACCTATAAGCATGATGATGAGTTCCTATGTTTATAACCTTCTAGAGACCCACAACTAACCTACCTCATTGGACTCCCATACAGACTTTGATACATGTGGGGAAACATAAAATTGAATAAGTCCTACATTGTATCCATCTATCACCCCTCACTAAGATTCATATGATCCGTATTATGATAGTAATGGTAGGTATGGAAGCCTTTTCAGGAAACATATCAATCAACAGTCAACATAACTCAACCATTTCTATTCAAACATCCTTCCAAAATCCATCCATATGATCTGTGTATTTAAAAGAAAAAAATCTAACATCATCCAAAATAACACACACATATTCCATATATGATGATAACATTTTATTAAAACCATTTATTTCTACCAACAAGCCAATAATAATTGATAATAATACTAATTTTCAACGAAAAACATCTTTTTGTCAATATTTTTCAAAATTAAAAAGTGATAATCAAAGTTATTTTAAAATGTTTAAAACTAGCCTCAAAGTCATAATATTAAAAAACAAACTTTAATATCCTCTATTAAAATGAATTTTTCAACAATGAAGAATAATTACCATCTTCTTTAATTAATGAATCATATATATACTTCATATGACTACATAATTACATATATACATGAAATAATTTGTTTATATATATATATATATAAATATATTTCAAAAAGGCACATATATATAATGTGCACATAGGATATCAAGAGAAACAATGAGATAAAATCCAAGACACTTAAAATGAAATAAACAAACTCCATGTAATACCACATAAGCTTCAAGATAGAAAAATCCCAAACAAACTGCACCTCAAATTCATGAAATGATTACATAAAATCCATTTCTATTAATTAAATAAAAAACGTGGGTGGAATTTTATCTAACAATTTATGTGGGTTAGTTTCACGAAAGTAAGTTCAAAATATATAAATATAATAAGTTATAAGGATGAAATCAATGTGTGGAATTCTAAATATGCTACAAAGAAACAAGAAAATACATTAAAGGGTAAATAAAATCAAAAAATAATAGAAACCCCAATTATAAATTCATTATAGAAGTGAAGAAATGACAGATAATGAATAATACGAGATAATTAACAAAAAAATGAAAAAATATATCACCAACCAAGAAACCAATGAGTGAGGAGGGGAGAAAATAACATACCATGGATTGAAGCTCTAAATCATCTAAGAGAAAGTATAGATATCTCCAAACCATGGATTCATTATAGCCTTGGATTTGTTCAACCGTTGAATTATTCGATCCTCGGATTTGAGCCTTATAATTTTTTGATCATTAATTTGAACTTGGATTTGATGAGAAGGAGGACTGGCAATAGGTGTCTACCATGGAAATCATAGGATATCGTGAGTGGTTTGTGACTAGTTAGAGTTCTTTAAATAGATCATAGAAACTTTTATCACCCCTTCTAAATAATAACTAATAAATTACCCTTTTATTAGGGATAAATTAATAAGAACTGATAAATATAGAGAATTATTAACACTAAAAAAACTGATAAAATCCATCTTTATCAGTGCTAAATCTTTAGTGCTGATAATGATTTAATATTATAAAATTATAATTTTTTTTAAAAAATTATATATATTTAATAAATATATACAAATATAAATATAGTAAATATATTCATTATTGGAATATATTTGTTATAATATTATAATTATTAATATATATATTTATTTATTTAGAATAATATACATATTTTTAAAAAAATTTATTCATATATTTATATCATTATATATCTTTATATATTTATATCATTATATCTATTAGTATATTCATATCAATATATTTTTATATAATTGTATATATTTTTAATAAATATATATAAATATAAATATAAATACAGATATAATAAATATCTTCATTTTTTAAATAAATTTTCTATATTTTTAAAATTATATAAATATATATAATTAATCATTTTTATTATATAAATACATTAAAAATGTTTATTTATATATCATTATAAATATATAAAAGAATAAATGTAATAATTATACATTTATATATATATTTATTTGTTAGTATATTTATTTATAAATATTTATTTGAAAATATATGTTTAACATAATGAATATATAATATTAAATTCAAGAATATCAAAAATGAGTTCAATTGAATAATTAAAAATGAGTACACTTTAAAAATGTTGAAAAAATGGATAAGTTTTATTAATTAAATATAAATTACTACAAAATATGGATATATATTGAAATAAAAATGAATACATATTAAAAATATTAAAACAATCTAAATGAATATAAATAAATAAATAATAATAAATGATTAAACTCCCAAAAAAATAAAAAATGAAAAATAAAAATAAATAAAAATGAAATAATTTTTTTTTAATAATATGAAAAATAAATAAATAAAATTTACTGATTAAAAACATAATATATGAAATGTATCCTGTTATAATGAAATTCTATAATAAATACTAAAATTTGAAAAACATACATAAATATTACGTGTATGTGTTTCTATATAAGATTTCATTAATTACGTAAATATTTGTGTGTGCGTTAAATGCAACAATTATGTATATGTGTGTGAAATCAATGTAACACACAATTGATATATGTCAAATTGATAAATCAAAGTACATTAAATTATGTCCATTACTCAATCCAATTAGTGATCATTTTTAATTAATATTAATTTTTATTTATAATCCATTTTAACTAAATATATGACTTATTTACTATAAATCATAAATATTTTTAATTATATAAATCCTATTTTAGGAAATATATATGAATATATTTCAATATTAAATGTATTAATGAAGAATCATGTATAAAATCAATTAAAAATGTATAAGACATTAATATGTTTTTAATTATTACATTTTATTCATTTTCTATAATTATATTTAATACAAATTATTTATTAATAATGATAATATATATAAATATATTAATCATATTAAGATTTTTTTAATAATTTTTTTCATTAATAAATTTATTATTAATTCTGCAATTTATTCATCATTATTTTTTTTAATTATTAGAATTTATCCACTTTTTAAAATTTTTTATTTTAAATAATTTATTCATTTTATATATCTATAGTTAATATAATATTTACTAATATTAATAATATATATATATATATATATATATATATATCTATAAAATAAATTTATTCATTTTTATAAATGATTATTTATTTAATATAATGTTTTTTTATTTTTCATAATTTAATAATTTAATAATTTTTATTTGTTTCATTATTTCTTTTAGTTAAGTTTACATATATATATATTTAAAATATTATTTACTATTATTTATAATATATATATATATATACATATATTAAATTTCTTCATTTTTATCAATAATTGTTTAATTATTAAAATTTTTATTATTTTAATTTACAGATTTTTTTTGATTTGATTAATTATTTCATTTTATTTGAGACCTATATCAGCGCTAGAAAACACTAATAAATGATAACCTTTATTATCCCTAAAAATAAAGTTCTATTAAAGGGTACACTTTATTAGCGCTAAAAATAAAGCAATGATAATGGGAACACATTGTCATCACTAAAAAAAGAACTCATAATGGGGACCTTTTATCAGTGCTAATACAAACATCTAATAAAATGTCCCCTTTATCAATGATTTTTCTAGAACTGATAAAGGTCAGCACTCTTAAAAGCCAGCTTTATAGTATTGCTAGTCTGGGGGGGTATCACTCAATTGGTAGAAGACCCACAACATAGTCTGTAATGGGGGTATCACTCAGTAGGTAGAGGATCCACACCATATTTGGAAAAGGGTAACCACTCAATCGGTGGAGGACAAACTCCCTAGTCCTTAAGGGAATACCACTCAGTAAATAGGTTGAGGACCCACACACTAGTCTGTAAAGCGTACCATTCACTAGATAGAGGAGGGGGTTTCCAACCCCAGCCTCTCTCTAATGATCTGTCTCGATCACTCCCATCATCGAGAGCCACCTATAAAAGAATCATCCTCAAAATATCTCTCATCATATATAAAAAAGACACAATAAAGGACAACATCATATTCTACAGGGAAAAACACTCTTTATAGGCGACTCATGAGCCAAAATATGATTCAAAATAAAGCTTATATGAGAGGTAAAAATTTCTCAAGGAGTATACGACGTGTAATGGGTCTACATGGTGTGTGGACCCTATCCTCTTCCTAGTCAAGACTATTATTCCTATGTAAGATCAAGACCACTGAGGTGTGGGGGGGGGGAGATAATGGTTCCTTATTATTTTATATGAATGTTTCTATATCCTTAACTGAAACATTCTTAACTTAAGAAACATGTCAGTGTTAGGATCCACTAAAATATATCTCTTATCCTTACATTTTGTATAAAAAATATATTAAGATAATTCAACACAAAAGATTTACAAGGTTCGATACAAATACCTACTCTGTGCCATGTTGGATAGTCCCAACAACATAAACATTATTATTAATTTCTTTCTGGAATACAAATACATAAGTAGTGAACAATTATACCATCCCAGTTCATCATTACTATTTTATTTGGTTATACCCCCCAATTATCCTTTCAAATATCCACATTCCCAAAACAATATATACACCCTATAAAGACTGGACTACTATGAAATTGGTCAGTATCCACTGTTACAAGATTCACATTCCTTCATCATTTCTAATACACTTATGAAATTCTTCACCTCCTCCCCATGTAATATGAATCATAACATACATGCATGCAATATTCAATAACATCAACAATTCTCTAGTAAAATTGTTGGAATTCAAACTTCTTCTAGTAACATAGTTTGTAAATCTTCCTCAAATAAGTTAGGCAGATGTTCCCAGTCCGGTTACCATAGTCCAATGTTCTTCTTCCATTATTCAGTCCAATCTAATTATCATTCTTCTATTTCATCTAAAACTGAGTAGAAACTCAATTTGAATATAAAAATTACCTTGTCTAGTGGAACTCATTCTGATGAACCTCATTCCGATGGATATCACTCTGATGGGCCCAATCTAATGGATTTTCTCTGATGAATCATATCAATTTGAACTTCATCTATTGATCAGATTGAGCCTCACACTGATGGATTAGTTCAAATAGAACTTCCTCATCATTAAAATGAAAAACAATGTCTGGATAAAAACTTGATACCTATTACACAATTATGATGCCTCTAAAATATGTGAACAACTCTATGTTTTTTCACACATTTTCAAATGAACTCTTCTATCCTTTCATAGTAAACCTAGAATGGATTTGGTGGGATTCTAAAAAACATTCCTACCCAACCAAATTTTTATAATGTTTAATGATACATAAATCTGGGATCAATATTTGACATATTAAACACTTTATAATACATCTAGTAAATTCTCAAAACTTGACACTTCTTCACATTTACAATCATTTCCTCATTCCAATTATTCTATTTGATTCTTCATTATGATTCTTCATTATTATGAAGAAAAATGAAAATTTAAATATATTCCATTATGATGAATTCTTGGAAAAATTTAAAGCATTTTCATTCATATGTTATATATAAACAATTTACATCTAAAATGTCTTCAATGTATATATTAATTTATTAAATTTTATAGACTGATGATCCTACATCCTATGAATCTATTAGTTTTAGCCAATGCCTAATGGACCATTCTTTACTTCACTATGATTAATTTTGTTAGCACTGGTTTAATGAGTCTTCACCCATTATTGAAATAATCAATACTTTTATTCTTTTTCTCTTGACCCAATGGTAAGAGAACAAAGTATGAATTAATTTTTTATTAACCCAATTAAATTAAATTCAATCTTTCTCAAACATTACTCCCATGATGTTACTATGTATCCAATGTCTTAAAGATACCAACAATTTATAAAACAAATCGGTGTTAGAATCCACTATGATGGATCAGTGGCATACAACATCTGATGTACCAATGTTGGTAGTGACATATTTACTTATGTAAGATCAATCTTCCATCCTTGTGATATTTTCACACACATGATTCTCATTCTGATGATCTTTATACTTATGATCAATAGCCATAATACTTTATATCTTATTCTCTTATATTCCATAAAATTCACTTTGTATCTTCACTTCCTCATGAATTTGAGTACATTTGATATTGGAATAGAATCAACTAGATTTCATTAGGAAGCATCCCAACTTCCTAGACTTTTGGATACTTCCTTCTTACAATAAAACCCTAAATATTATTGGAAAATCGACTCTCCTCCTTTCCTTTATATGGATATAACCAGAAGTTTCTCAAAAAATTATTACTTTTTTGAATTAAAAAATAGAAAAGTATCATTAGGTTTTCATCGAATCTAGGAAAACACTGATAATTCCTCCCAATAAGGTCTTCTATTCATTAAGGACTTAATATGAGTTCGATAAACCATTTCTTTCTGAAAGCATCTTGAAAATTCAATGAATTTCTTAACTTTTTTGAATATTATCATTGATTATGATGGTGAGTCCAATGATCTATATATTTATCTTTACTCAACATCAAAAATATATCCACTCTTATCATTTATTGATAACAAAAAAACCAAACCGAAATGGGGTTTAACCATCTCCTTATTTGTGTTTATTGTTAATGACCACCATATTCATTTCCAACTTCAACCATTTAAAAAAAATCCAATTGTTTTGTATTTTCCCATCTTTTCTTCTCGCTATTCTTTTACTGGTCCCCCTATTTATTATCTACCCACTTTCCTTTCTTCATTGTGTTTCTGAAAACTCTATTTCTTTCCCAACCAACTTTCTTTTCAGATCATATATTATTTTTTTGTATTCAACTATCTTCATATTTTTTATTTATATTCTTAAACAAGGGTAGATTATATCATGTGGATATTCTAATTTATAGATGACTTTTCTTTATAAATTTTTACTTTTATTTCAATATCAATATTATCAAAAGTTATTTCTTTAACATCTTTCTATAATATTCTTATTTCAATCTTGAGATTAGTATTTTGTTTAATATCATTCTCCAAATTACTGTTGACAATCCATTCCTATTATATCATCTCATAAAATTATTTATCACTACTAGATGCATCACTTACATTTACAACTTGAGAGATAAAGTTGAGTTGATGATCTAGTTCATCACTAGATTAAGAATCATCCTTATTTCCTATACTTATATATCTTCTATTCTTGTTATCATAAAGAAATTTTCCCTTATGTTTCTTCCACCTTTCCTTTTGAGGTTTCTAGTCATCTTCTTAGACTCATCCTCTCAAAAAAAATTCTTGTAAAATTGGGTTAAATTTTTCATTTCCCTTCACAATTACAACCTTTGAGTGTTTTACTTCTCCACTTTCCCTTATTGAATTTATTTGAAAGATGGGGAATAGTTGTTTTTAAATCTTCCTCTTATTCCTATTATTATGAGTTAGTTCATTCTTATTAAACTTATTTTTCTTTGTTATACCCTTTTATAAAATATTTTAAGTCAATTTCTTGATCACTCGTGCCTTTAATTTTCATAACCTCATATCTTCAGATTTCATAAGTAATAAGAGTACTATTATGATCATCCAAAGATAGAGTTTTAGGATATCTATCATCCAAATATGATACATTGTTATCAAACATATTTAGAAGAACACTAAAGATATTTTCAATAATGGTTGATACTTCTATTTTCTCAACAATACATATTATGTTGATAAAAATATAGTATAACCTTGAAAATAAGCCACCAAAAGTTTCATAACCATCCATTTTCAGATCTTAATACTACTACCTCCAAATTTGTAACTTTTCCTTCTTCACCTTTTTACCAACTTCATGAATTTTTTTCAAATTATTATTGAATACTTTGGGAGTTTCAACTCCCTTTATTATAAGAAAATCATTCTTAGGTAGTGATGAGAGGAAAAGAAATTAGTTCTTCAACAATTGTCATGATTTCACCTATCATCATCAATAAGAGGATAATTCTCAACACGATGAGGAAATACATATATAGTATCTTAAAAAACATCATATCTAAGAGACATAAGATATAGAAGCATTCCATCCATATGGATATGATATTTCCTTCCATTGAAGATTAAAATCCACTTACAGTTCACCAAATAAAAATTATACATTCTCAATGAAGGATATTTCAGAGGGAACCTCACTTTGATACAACTTTTTGTTCCCAAGTAAGATCAAGACCACTGAGGGGGGGTGAATTTGTGGTTCCTTTTTCTTTTATAATAGAATTTATTAACTGCTTAACCAAAAAATTATTAACCATTGAAAATTTTAAGAGTTGTGATCCACTAAAATATAACTCATAACCTCTACTTTTGTATACAAAAATATAAAGAGATTGTAGAACATGATACTTACAAAGTTCAGTAGAAAGACCTACTCTTTTCCATGTTGGATAGTCCCACCAACATGGATTCTTTTACTAACTTCATTCTTAAATAAAAAGGCACAAGCAGTGACAAATTATACAATCCCAGTAGAATCTTTCTTGATATAGTAGTTTATACCCACTAACTATCATTTCATGTATCCACTTTCCTGCAACTAGTTATACACCCCACAAGAAAATCCATTATAGTAACTGGTACCTATCCATAGTTACAAGATTCACTTTCCTTCTTATATTTTGATCCACTTCATAAAGTCATCGCTTCATCCAAAATTAAGAAGAATAAAATTTTACCTATGTACAATATTCAATAACTTCAATAATTATCTAAATAACTTGTTGAAGATGAAACATATTTCAAAATATCGGTCCAGAAATCTTCTTTAGTAGATTCATTCTGATCTTCCCATTTTGGTAGCCTCTGTCTAATGGTATCCATCTGATTTTCAGTTCAGACTGATTCTACATATAATATTATGTAGTAAACTAAATATAAACTCAATTGGTAGCTTTAAATTCCTATGTTTTATTTAACTTGGTCTGATGAACCTAATTTTGATGGGTGAAACTTTGATGGGCTCAATCTGATGGACTATCTCTCTTGAAGCGCAATCAATTGGAACTTGCTCTTTTGATTTGATTGAGCCTCACTCAGATTGATTCTTTCTATGGGAGCTTCCTCAACATAAATATGAACAATGTATTTTTGTAATCATAATACATATTCCATAATTATCGAATCTCTAAGTTATATGAACAAATCAATATTTTTAGACACATTTATAAATGAACTGTACCATCATTTTTTAGGAAACCCATAATGGGTTGTATGGGATTTATAAAACAATTCATGATCAACCAAAATTTCCAAATCATTAATTCTCCTTAAATATCATATCAAAATTTGACTTCTTCAATGATTTATAATATTTCTGGGAGCTTCTCAAAACATCATACTTCTTTTGAATTATAAACATTTATTCATTATAATTCTTTATTCCCATTCTTCATTATGATTATTTATTATGAATTTTCATTACAATGAATACATATTAAAAACTGAAGATGGACCATTATGTTGAATTCTTGTAAACACTGAATGTATTCTTGTACATATTTTCCATGTGAACTCTTTATATGTGAAATGTATTCAAAATACTTCTTCCTTTATTCAATTCCTCATACTGATGACCCCACATCTAATGACTTTATTTGTGTTAGACTACACCTGATGGACCAGTATCTACTTCACTTCAATGAACATTGTTAGTGCCAATATAATGAGCCTTCAAATCTTATTGTAACAATCAATATATATTTTTTATTTTTCTCTTGTCCCAATTGTAAGAGAACAAAGTACGACTTCTTGTTTTTCTTAACCCAAATGAAATATAATTCAAAATTTATCAAAAATTATACATTTAATATTACTTTTTATTTGATGTTTTAAAGATACCAACAATTCATAAAAAAATCTATATCATAATCTACTAAAATGGATTAGTTACACACCATTCCCCATGCATCGGTGTCAGTAATGACTTCTTTAGATCTGTAAGATCATTATTCCAATCTTCTGATATTGTCACATGAAAAATTATCATTCTAATGATCTTTTTAATGATGAGAAATAGCTAGAATAATTTACATCATATTATCCTCTATTTCAAAAACTCCATCTTATATCATGACTTCTTGTGGACATTTAATACATTTTAGATTGGCATAGAAACATCTGAATTTCTTTGGGAATTAACATAACTTCCCAAACTTCTAGTAACTTTGTTCTTACAAACCAATAATCATTATGATTAAAAACATCAGATCTCCCTCTTTCCTTAATAAGTCTTTCAACTCATTTTATTTCAAATTACTAATTAATTTTACAGAATGAAAAAATAAAAAATCATCGTTAGGTTTTCATTTGAGCCAGACAGACTTTGATATAGCTTCTCAATATGATCTTCCATTCATTCTAGACCCGAGGTGAGTCCAATAAACCATATCATTATGAAAACACCATCACAATATGATATAATTATTATGATTTGTGTGTTTGATTAGTGTTTACGATGGTGAATCTAATTATGCATATAATTACCTTTCCTCAACTTCAACAATGTAGCATCTATTATTATCTATCGAAAAAAATAAAACCACACCTTAAATAGGGTCTAAAAATCCTCTTCACAACCCATGTATCCCTAATCATATAGTACTATACATTATGTAATGGTATTACATGGAATATATTTTTAACTCTTTAATAATTTTGTGACCCTGGACAAGCTTGTGCACACTTTTCATGTGCCAGTACACAATGTGATCCTAGCCATGTCCGTGTCTATATACTCCTAGATTACTCATAGAGCCTCCAACACCGGGTCACACAATGTGTGGGGTCCCATAGGGACTATGATATTTGAACAACCCATAAACATTATCCATAATATTTGGGTCATTACACGATGCGTGTACTTCCCAATACACACCATGTACTCAATATTTCCAAAAAAAAGAATAATTTCCTTCACATGTCATCATCAAGCCTCTGTATCCAAAGATCCCACCTAAAATAAAACTAGGAATCTTATATTTGGGGATTTCCATTCATAGACCATCACTGGTGGCTACAATTGGGCCACCTGAATTCCATACAGCTTCATTCATCACTCCTCCATTGATCCACCATAAGTCCCATGCATCTCATGTGTCCTATTTCCATTCATACAACACAAATACATGATGTACCACCCATGATCCATCCTAATTCATCCTAAAAACACCAATTAATGCATCATACATGCATTCACGATGATTCTGGAAGTTTGATCATGCTTGAACCCACCAAAAAATGTAAAAATGTAACTTTGTAGGACAGCTGTGAAGAACATGAAGAATGGTGGGGGAAATCACAATAAATAAGTTGTATCAATAATTGGATAGGAATTCATTGAATTTTTTCTCATAATCACAGAAAATCAGGGGGAAATCATGGCCAAAAAATATCACAAATGATTGGATAGATTATTCCTTCAATAGGGATCATGCGATGGTTGCAAAAAACATAGAATTTATAATATATTACAATTCATGATTAAATGATTTACTCAAATGGGTGGAAATGAAAATATGATTAGCCTTACATAAGGATTGGATTGATCAGTGCTGATGTACACATTCTCTAGTGCTGGGGATGATCCCATGCATCCACTTCTTGTTGGTACACCTCAATTGTATCACTAGATATCATCCGATATTAACCCACCAATGAAGAATTGTATAGTATCCTCTTATAAACGTCCTAGTGTTATGCTACTAACCCTAGAATAATTTCATAGCGAAATATTTATTGAGAATTAGATTTTGATCAATTAAATTAAAATAAATAAATAAATTATTAATTTTAATTTAAATGCACCCACAAACGACTGCCTCATCCAATGGTGTGGTGCCAACCAACATTAGATCATGCCTAGGGTAAACCCTTCACCCAAATTTAACTATGGTCTCAATTTTCGGATCTAAGACTATGTTTAAGAGATATTAAACTATTTTTAAAATACTACATTTGTGTGATATAAAATTATTTAAATATGTTTATAAAATTAATTCTATGATCACTAGGACTCATAATCACATGTCGTTTCATTGCCTTGCATTGAAAATATTCATATAAATAATGTAAAGACTTACAAGGTGAAAACATAGTCTTTATATGTGAAATTATAAGGAAAAACATTTTTCCTTGAAAATAACATGAGGAGCATGTAAATTAATATTTAAAAAAATTATTTGTTATGATGGTGGAAAAGTCTATTCATGTTGTATAATTTTTTTTTTAAAATATTACTTTAAGAAAGTCAAAAAATCATAAAATGTGAAATATATCCATTTTAAATAATTTTATAAAAATTTATACATGTATAAAAATGAATTTTAAAAAGGATTATAAAATAGTAAATAAATTAAAAAAAATAGTTTTAGAAACATAGATATAGAAGTTAATGATCAAATAATTCTCCAAATATAGACTAAAACAAAAATAATCCTGAATATTGATGATATTGTGAGATAAAAACCCTTAACACATTAATATCATTTGAATCATAATTCCCATGAATGAAATAAAAATATATGAATATTTAAATCCCATAATATTCCTAATAATAATCATAAAACACATTCACAGATATTATATACACCACACAAGATAAAAAAGTTGTATATAAGCTATATGTCCCACAAAAATAAAAGTGAGATGAACATTCCTTACCTCAAGTTCTCCTTGGTCATAAAGTAGTCTAGCCTCCTATATGAGAAATTTCAATTTATTATAATTATATAACATGGTCATTTTTTAATTATAATATCATATATTATCCTTTTATAATATTTCAACACACAATTTTATCAATAATTCCGTATTGAATTGGTCATTTCTGAATTTTAACTCTTTAATTTATCATTTGAATTTCAGTTCAGTTGTTCCAGTACTTGTATTATTATCTTGGTTCCATAAAATCCATAATATTAATCATAATTTAAATATCATATATATTTATTATTTATATTCATACATGAAATTTAGATATATATAAATGAATTACACCATTCATAGAGACTGTAGGTCGTACTTATGCATTAATGTTCTTTCATTTTTCAACAGATGGATTGAAAAAAAGGAAAATATCAATTAACCTTTATAGGTTAATTAATCATTAATATATATTATTTTTATTCATAAAATTATTCCTCATTAAAATCCATGTAAAATATAAATGAAAATAGAGGCACACCAATTCAATTAGGTTGAAGTCCACACATACATACGAACAATGTTATCATTTTACATTGATTTGGAATCTAAGAAGTTTGAAATTATATTATCATTTCATAATTATAATTTTTCCACAAATATCATATATAAACTGTAGCATCCTACCCCATGTTCCGCTGAATAGTTCCCCAAGATTTTTGGCCACATGACCTCAAGCGTATCTCCCCAAATGCTAGAGGTGGACAACTAGCAGTGAGGGCCTTGATTAAGTCCATGGGGAGACTATACCCCCGTTTATCAGAGTAGGTCATAGTTTTAGGAATATTTTAAACAATTTAATTAATTAAAATATTTACATAGGAGTGGAAACCAAAATAAATCACTTTTAAGATAATGAAATAAAGTGTGGAATATGAATAAATTAATAGACGAAACTGATGATGATATTATGTCATATTTATTTACAGAAATTACTAAGCAAGGGTTATAGGATACAAGCATATAAAAAATTATATCAAAATAAATAAAAAGTAAAAAAAAATCAATATATAAAATTTGGATCATAGGCTCGGTCTTCTACTCAAAAATCCATCCTATAAAGGTAGATAAAAAATTAGAAGTTGGATAATTTCCTTTGTCTATACCGGTAATCATAAAGTCTACTGGGTCACCAAATGTTCCCAAGCAAGTTGTGAGACACAATATCAGTAGGTTGGAACCCATGGTTTCTAGGCCCTTCAATTTAGTACAATAATAAACAAGTATCATTCCTTAATAAATAATCAGTATCCATACAGTCTACCATAGAGTTCCTCATATAGAGTCATAAAAATCACTTCCTGGAGACTGTTGTTGTTGGAAAACTCAACCTAAGGAATATGATTCTCCTAAGAACGTCCAAAATCAAAGATATAGGCTTGTATAATATCCTCTAACACCCTTATGGCCCACTTGTACTACCCATAAGTTTGAGGGTGATATGAAATACTCAAGAGAACATGCCAACCAAGTTCCTTCTACAACCCTTTCCAGAATCAACAAGTAAAGTGGGAGTCTCAGTCCAATATGATACAATGGGGCACACCATGAAGTCAAACTACCTCTTAGATGTATGTCATTTTTATATAATCAATATAGAATGAAAACTAGATCAGTATGAAGTCTACAACCTTGGTTGACCTATAGTCGATCACTCATACCACAATGCTTCTTTGAGGAGGTCTCGAAAAGACCATCATGAAATCCATGATGACATCATTCCATTTACAATATGGAATAGATAGTGACTATAGAAGTCTAGTTGGTCACTAGTGTTCTACCTTCACCTACAAGTAGGTGGATCATTGAATGTTAAATCCTATTATCTACCGCTTCATATCTGGCCATCAAAACTGAAAATGTATATCTACGTGCATTTTGGAAAGCACAAGATGAAATGCCCCATATGTGGCATTATATTCCCACATAAACTCTTTTATATATTTCAAGGCACTGATATAGACCCACATAAGAAAAAATTATCACCACCATCCACAACCCATCCATGATGTGGTTTTTCTCTTATGGTGTTTTCTCTCAAGACAAGGCCCTATGATTCAGATAACAGTCTCATCTAGACCTGCTCTAGGAGAGATGATGTGATAGTTATAGTTTCTAGAGTATGTTTCTCATGCTATTCCTGAACCACTAGATGCATCTCAGATAACAAATCCATCAATTTACACTCATTGTGGTCCTCCTCGATGGCTTTTTCATCGACTTTTTGGCTCAAGGAATTAGCCACTTCATTACACTTTTGGGTGTATAAGCTACATCAATGTTGAACAATTCTAGGTATTCCAGCCACTAATGCCACATAAAATTAAAACATAAATGAGTGGATATATATTTGATAAATTATTTTAATTATAAAGAATGGACAACTAACCCAACAAGTATTGACTCCAACGGTGGAGAGCATGAACCCCAAATTCTAGCTCAAGGTCATGCATAGGATAGTTTCACTCATTAGCACTCACCTGTTGGGATCTATATTCCATGACTCAATCACCCTGCATCAAAACTACACCAAGTTAGATCCCTGTAGAATCACAATAGATTGTATAACTTCTTTCAAACTTAGAAAAAATTATAATTGTAGCTTACGTGAGTCTTTACTTTAACTCTTTAAAGGTTGTATCACAAGATTCAGTCCGATTGAACATCAACCCCTTCTTGGTCAAGCCTGTAATTTGGGATTCCAGGCATGATAAGTCCCGAATGAATAGCCTATAATATCTAGAAATCCCTATAAAGCATCATATTTGAATCACATTCTTAGGATACTCCTATGAAACGATGACACTCACCTTCTAAGGATCAACTGATACACCTACCTCAGATATGATATGAACCAAGAAGTAAACTTTACTGATCCAAATGTTCCATTTTCTAATCTTCACATATATATGGTTCTCTCTCAGTGTACACATCATGATATCAATATTATTGGAATTTTCAGCTATAAAGTGAGAATAAATAATGATTTCAACTATGAATACAAACACAAATAAAACAATAAATGGGTGGAAAACTCGATTTTTTAGAGTCATAAAGACTACTGATGATTTCATTAAACTGAAGGGAATAACTAGATACTCTTACAAGTCTTACCTACACCAGAATACTTGAACATTTATGTTTGATTCTTCTAGATGCACTTGATGATTTCCAGACCTCAAATTGAACTTGGATAAAATATTTTCTCTATGGATCTGGTCAAAGAGGTCATCTATATGAGGAAAAGAATACCATTTTTTCACCATAATTTGGTTCAGTTCCACCCACAATCAAAGGGTACCATCTTCCTTCTTGGAGAAAAGGATTGGGGAACCCCATAGAAATGTTCTGGGTCTTATAAAACCATATCCTCACCGTATTCAAACTACCTGTAATGTTTCTAGAGCTCTGTAGGTGTCATATTATTAGGACGAATGACCAGGAGTGTCGCACCTTGCACAAGATCTATGGCAAACTTAATTTACCTCTTAGGAAGTAGGCTAAATAAATCGTCAGGGAAGACATCCCTAAAGTGATCCACAAAAGGATATAATTCTATTAAGTACAATCCCCAATCACTCATAAAGAGACTTCCCATCTGTGATGTAATTATTCCAAGCCTAATATGATTGATTCTTGATCGATTGGATGGAGGATCATTTTTTTCCTTATAGATATACAATCTTCCCTTGGGATATGTGAATGAAATTTTGTGGAAATTGAAATCCACTAGGGCTTTATAAGGAACAATCCATTCCATACCAAGAATGATGACGAAGCCTATCATCCCGAGGGTAAAGAAACTACATAGAAAATTGTACCCACCTATCTCAAGGGGTCCCTCCTTGCACTGGAATTTTCCCTTATCCAAAACTCCCAATGGTGTTTTGAGTGTCATAACACCATTGGAGTATTTAATTACCAAGCCCATACATCCCATGGTTGTAGTTGATAGAAATTAGTGTGATTAACCTATGTTGAATAAGAAGAATACTGGAGTTGAGGCTACTAGAATAGTACCTCTAACTATAAAAGGCCCTGGACAATGCTCCTATGGGGTAGAATTAATAGTATAGATATGGCCTAAACCATGACATTGAGATACTACCAGAGTATCCATAACATGTCTACTCTGTAAATTATAGAACTATGAATCATGAATTCCTCACCCATAAACATATACTTTGCATGAATGGCATGAATGGACTGAAGGAGACTATCTTACTTCCTTAAGTGGTTTCACTAACCTTTCACCTATCGGCGGTGCTGGAAGAAAGCCTTGTTAATTATGAACTGAAGGAAAATATCGGAAGATATTCTGAAGGTGACCCAACCTGCTACAAGCCCGACACTTGATCGAATTCCTCATACACTAGGGATTTTTGTGACCTGGCATGATGCACTGGTGACACATCATAAGGATTTTAGTGAATTACACCTAGTTGGTACTTCACCCGCATGTAGCCTCGAAGAGTCTCTTCTTACCGTTTGGAATACAACTACTCTTTATGGAAGTTGAACTTCCCTTCTTGACGTCACCTGATTCCCTTAAGTTCTGCTCAGAGATAAGGGACTAGTTGACTATTTAGGAAACAATGTAAGCTGAAATACATTCACCTATGATCGAATGTCATACGAAATAGCATTATCAATGTTCCTCATAGTAGTTATCTCATCACCGATTAAGGTTTTGAAAAAACACAGTAGTAAGGTGAATTGAGTTTAATATTCCATCATTTAAATTCCACCATTCTCAAGTTTCAGGTAATCTTTAACTCGATCTGTTATCAAGGTTTGAAGAAATACGTAGTCAGAAAAGGATTCTTGGAAATCCACCCAGACATTTCCTAAATGTTGACTATCCAGTATCAGAATATCCCACCAAATCATGGGGGGAGTCATGTAACAAATAGGTCACAACCTTAACCCTCCACTTTTGAGGTGTCTCCATGTATTCTAATATTGTCACCATATCTTCCATCCATGATTCAACTGCTTGAGGTCTTCCATTACACTAAATGGTTGGCATGTGATGCTACCATAATTCCCTGGTCAGCTCTTCCATAGAAGGGGTAGGTAGAGGTGCACACTGACCTGACTACATAAAGTGAAAGAATCTCTCCCTGAATTGGGAATCAATACCAAATGGAATTTTCATATGAGGAGGTGCCTTATGTGTCACTATTGTAGGTATCATGGGTGGATCAGGGACCACCACCTAATGGGTAATCTCATCACTACATTCTTAGGATACAACATGAGGTCTCTATAGTGGTATAACACAAAAAAGTCTGAGCACATACCTTATACAAGATTTATTATAGAAATATAAATAACAAGAATGGAAATTAACTAATCCCTACTATTATAGAAGCAAAACCCTCTTCTATATTTAGGATCTCGGACATGGTAGAATAATGGGTCACATAAGGAAAGTACAAGGCTGATGACCTATTTCTCACTACTAGGTTAGAATACGATCAAGGTCTCACATATAAGGCAACCATTAATTAAAGTAATCATATTCATTTTATCGTTTTTATATTAATTATTATTTAATTGGTTATTAGAAACATAGTCCGGATAATTTCTTCACCAATTACAATTAACAAGGGAACAAACACCATATAATATTACAACCAATGTGTCAACCAACTTCTTCTTGACCTTTACACCCGACAATTGGTGTAACAGGACATAGTTTTGGTTTCATCAGTTGGGATACCAATGGAACTCACCAATCAGACCAACTAATTTGGTATTTTTGGTCCATTAAACTAATTATTCCATCCTTGAGGATAGAATCACATTGAAAAATATACAATAAGGTCAAAACAATAATCCCAATCCATATAGGTGATACATGCATAATATTGGATATGGAATGGAATAATACATGGAATTTATGTCCAATTGTTCCTAGTATGATGCATGATTATATGGTTCCATCATTTCATTAGGGTAAATTGATTTATATGTCATCAATATGAACAAAATACAAATCATGTGCATCACCCTATTGTGAAATCCAATGAAATCATAACATGAGAAGGTAAAAATAGTATTCACCCACCCTAGGTAATTTGGGATTCCCCTGTTTGTAGTGGATACTCATATGCACTAGATCTCAACCAAATTCCCTTGTTTTAGTATCTTGTCTAACCAAAAAATTAAAACAAATAAAATAAAATATCACTAATACCACATTTTTTTGTCCCACCTTTGGTACCTTTCAATAATTCCCTAATACGGTTGTCTAGAAGACCTCAAGTACAACTAACCAAACCCTAGAAGATGTCAACTACCCATAAGCCCCTTGGGTAAGTCTGTGGGGAGACTATTACTTCATTTATTTGAGTATAGCATAGTAAACGTCATATAAGAAAAAACATAAGTAATAAAAATATCTAGATATTAATAGAAACTAAAAGACATAACATGAATGATAATTAAATAATGTGTGGAAGTTGAATAAATTAATATAAAAAATTGATGATAAAAGTATTACATGTGTATACTCAAAAAAATTCTACGAAAGGGTCTGAGGATACAAGAATATACAACATGCTATAAAAATAAAAAAGGCCAACACAAACTAGATATAACATTTTGATCATAAGATAAATCCTATACTCCAAAATCTATCATATAAAAGTATACTATACATTGGAAACTGGACACTTAACTTTGTATATACCTATAATTATAAAGTCTACTTGAGTACCAAAGGCATCCGAGTAGGTTGTGAGATACAATCCAGAAGTCTGAGACCCACATGGTCCAAGACCATCCATTCTGTGCAATAATAAATAAATAGTGTGCCTTAATAATTTAAAAGGAAACATACAAAATAATTAATTACATTGGACTGGGTTCCACTTGGATGCCTTCCCAAAATAGTTTCTTTGTCCTAAGCTGGTGATTTTAAACCAAAGCAACCTACAATGGTAAATTAATATGTATAAGGTCAGGAAATAGACTATCCCCCAACTTCTGCTTGGTCTTGGAGGAAACGTCCCTATATTTCCTTCATAATCAAGTACCATTCTCATTTAGAAAACATCTATTTTCATTTTTTAAATTTCATTATAAAACCTATTTATAAAACATAGTCAGACACCTAGAGCCCATCCTTGACAATCTGAGAGGACTTTCTAAGTATCACTCAATGTATCATCACATAACCAATGACAAGGAGCCTGTATAAGGAAACCTAAGGATGAAATCCCACGTCTCACTCCAAACATGATGAAAAGTAAAATACTAGCCTATGAGTCCATACCTGGTATCGTACAAAGGGTCCCAACCCTCTCTCTAGGAATGGTTCAACCAAACATGCCTTAGATCCCATCCAAGTGGTCTCTCCTAGGGAACTGATATCACTCACCTGGAGATGAGTATAGATAATGCTAAGAAAACCCATCCCAATCATAGTTGGTTTCCCTCCTAGCATGCTTACTATGGGTTATCAATTCTAACATAGTGGCATGAGAATCCTTCAAAGGGATCCTTAAGTTGGAAACCCTAAATCAAAAGCACCAAACAAGAATATCATATTTATCAAGTTCATCTAAAGGGCCACTAAATTTTATTCAAGACAGTAGATAATATTAGTCATATATTCCAAATTATGTCTTTTGGCTAGTCAACATAATTCATAAGGCATAAGGAAAATAGCCCACCCATTACTTAATTCATCTAATTTAAGAGAATCACTCATGGAACAGGGTATAGAGAATTATGCACATGGCCTAAAACCCAGACAACTTAATTTAGCTACTCAAGGAACGGTTGCATGGAAACACACTTCAAGGGGGTTTAAATCGTTTTAAAAAAACAGGGAAAGGGACTCTAATGTGTAGCTCTCCCATAGGGGTTTCATATGTAAAGATGATATACTTAATGGGTGATTATCCATAAAAAAGTATCATAATACACAAGAGAAACAACTCAGAATGATTTAATAAACATTTTGGAGGCTTCATCGGAATGGAATAGTGAGTGGAAAAATGAAAACAATTATGGAAAGTGATGAAATTAAGGGTAAAGGCACCATCAACCAACCTTAGCCTCATAGAGATTCCCTCATCCAATATTGACATTTTATTTGATCTAGGTTTTAATAAATCAAAAAAACCACCAAATAACCTAAAAATGGGAAAACTGATCTTTAACCCAAATAGAGGAATATATCGGATGAAGAAATTGAAATATATTGTAATGGATTAGATATCATACTGTTATGGATCTAATGCTTACAATGGTGAGTGAATCATATAACAAATGGATGCTCCACCTTGATTCCTAGCTTTGAGAGGTGATGAAGGTTTTCAATGGGAGTAAGATAAAACTACAAGAGAAATAAATGAAGGATTAATGGATTTATTTAATTCATTTAAGGGGGGTAAAAGTTAAATTTTACCATTTTTACATTGCACATGGTTTGGCTAAACCGTGTGCCAACCATGCACCATTTACTACTATAAGGATTACATTGCACATTTTGTCACATGGTTTGATTAACCAGGATAAAAACATGAAAAAATGCACTGTTACAAAACCTATAACACTCATATGGTTGTGCTCCCTGGGTCACATGGTTTTAGGAAAAGTGCGTGTCACAATCTTCTTCTCATTTTCTGAGGTTTTGGCTTCGAATGAGCACTAGAAGCCCCTAAAAACATCTTAAATATTTTAGGAACCAAATTTAGTTAAATTTAAAGGAATTAGAACAAAAAGGTAATGGTATGTACCTTGATGAAAAAATGATATGTTAGATAAAAATTTGACCCATCATAATACCCATCCATAAAAGATGGTGCTGAAAAATTAAATGTATCACTACGTGGAGACAGTAAGCCATATGTACGCATGAGTGATACATTCACTTATCATCTGATGAGAAAGAGGGTGTATACTGGTTTTTTCATAATCAAAATAAAATTTTAGAATATTTTCATTGATAAATTTTTTATTTTATGATAAATCTCAAAACTTTCTAGGTGGTAATGAAAATTATAAAAGAAAGTGATTTGCTAGGGAGAATACCTCGTCTTGGAAATGACTCCTTTAGATTTCCACTAAATAGCCCTAAAGTAGGTATTTTGAGAATAAAAAAACCACAAGGATGTGAATAAAGATGTTTATATTAGAAATTTTTTGATTTTTTTTGAGATATAAGGCTCAAGGTAGTGTTATGAATATGGAGAGGAGGTTGCCTTTCATAATTGTGGTTCATGTCACTTTTGTAATTTATAAAAAAAATTAAATTATAATAAATTCATTCTAAAAAAAATGATTATAAACAACCTAAAAATGAAAAATGGATGAAATTTTAGAAAATATATTATACAACTTTTCATTTTTAGGGTTTTTAATATTTTTAATTAATTTAATAAAATATCATTCTCATAAAATATCATTATTTTCAATTTATAATTTATTCAATTAATTTGGTTAAAATTCATAATGAAAAAGTTTAATTTAAAATATAGCATTTAATAGAACAATAATATGTTATATTTTTCTATAAAATTCTTTGAACACAGTAAATCACAGAAATTATATTTATTTTAATGTTTTTAAAATCATTTATTATATTTTTTATTGATGTAATAAATATTGAATCACTGTTTCCTAGTAAATTAAGGTCATTATATAATTACTAAAAATTATAAATAAATTTACATCATGAAATTAATTATATTAAGATAAAAATAGACACTTATGTTAATTAATAAAAAAAAATTTCTCTATCTGGACACAAAAGACATATTAAATAAATAATCAATATTTTGTAACTTTCATTGAGAAAAATAATAAATAAGTTTTTTTCATGGAAATGTATCAATTAAATAACTCAATTATAATAATAATGTTCTCAAGGTATAATTTCCTTTATAAAATAAATATTACAGAATATATGACTATGTTTTTACCCTTATATTTTTGTTTTAACCCTTGATTAACCCTATTCAAACATATTATGATTACACATTTTTTACTCATTAAGGGTTAATATAGTGACTATAAATTAATAATAGAGAATAAATGGATTATTTATTATAATATAACCTATATCATAGTAATTTGGATGAATATATTATTTTTAGGAATTTTATATCCTTTTATAAAATATAATATCTTCTAAAATAAAACTAATGTCAATTTTTAGTACTATTCCTTTTTTGGCTTCAATAACATCACAAAAAAAATTAAAATCAAATTTTTTTAAACATCCCCAATATTTAAAATTTGTCTATAAAAATAATTTATTTAATTAATTATCTCATATTTTTATTATTTTAATATACTTACTATTATATATTTTATTTTTCCATTAATGGAATAATTACCGCATCGGCGTTGTATAAATATTTAAGGCAACTAATTTTTCAATAAAAAATAAAAATAAATTATAATGATGAATATAAACCTTTGAAATTTCATAATACTATTTATAACCTAACACATCCTCTAGTTATGTTGATATTAGAAATATTATAGTTATTAAAAACAAGAAGGTGACATTTTTAAAATTTATTTAAATTATATATTATAAAGAATATAATCACATAGAAATAAAAAAAAGACCATATTATATAATCTAGTATTATTAGGGACTAAATGGACTCATTCAGTAAAATTATGTCATGTGTTATGGTCATTTTATAATCATTATCATTTTATTTTAACTTTATTGATAAGAATTATCCTTTCCTGTGGTAACAAAAAATACTAAGAACTAAAAGGTACATGTTTAAAAAATATAGAACCATTGAGTATAAATATAGAATCCATTTTAAAAAAATTAAAACATATATATTTCCGAATTTAATTTATAATCAAACTCGCAAAAGGTGATAAAAACAGTTTTTTCAGAAAAATGCCCTTTTTACATATAAAATGATTTCATACTAAATTAAAGTATAAAATTAATTTAAAAAACCATAATTTTATTATTTGAAATCAAAATTAACTACTTATATTTTAAAATAAATCCAAAAAATATATTTTTTTAAAAAAAAATTAATTTAATTACAGTTTTCAATAAATTTTAGTTTTTTTCACTACTCAATGAAAAATCAATCTTCTCAAAAATATTAAAAAAATTACCCAAAGATAATTTTGAAATTATAATTTTATATATCTGATATAATTGAAAATTTATAAAATTTAGTTTTTATATTCTTTTAAAAAAATATAAAACATTTTTTAAGACAACATTTTTTGTAAGAAAAAATGACTTTAGTGAAAAAATGATGGATTATTTCCTAATAAATAATCAAAAAAATTTCATTTATTAGAACCATTAAATATATATTTCAAAAAAAAATTTAATCCCATTCCTAAACACCAATTTAATGTAATTTTTATAATGTTACTATAATAATATTTCATAGTTCCATTATTCTTATTGTCACAATGTTTTTTCTTTATCAAACATAGTCATTATTTTTAAAATACTTGGATATTTAATTCTTCCCCATTAATAAATTTCATACTCTTAAATTGAACTCGTTGGTATCAAAGGGATTATATTTTCAATATACCTTTTTTGAAATCCCACCTTGCAAAAAGGTTAATAAAAAGTTCACTTGAAAAAAGAAGGGATGTATGAAGATCATTTGAAATAAAATATAAATAGTTTTGTATATAGGAAAGAATTATTACGAATTGAAAATAATGATATATAATAAAACAAAATTCTATAGAATTATTTATAGAGGTATAAAACATGTTCATGAGAATGTTAACCATCACAAAACTATAATTCTATGATGGGTTAAAAGGACAGTGATTTCTCAATAATAATATTAAACGGATACCACTTTTTATTTCAAGATACTTTTTAAAAGAGTTTAGAATTTCATTAATCATCAATAATGAAAGCATAATGAAATATTGTTTATGAGTTATTTAATATTTTAGTAAATTTCTACCACAAACAGTTCTTTTAAAAAAATGATGAGTATTAATGATTAAATTTATTATCCTTGAAGCACTAGAATCAAATTTTAATGGATTACATAATCCAAATAATTATTAATTGTAATTATTATTTTCTTAATAAATTATCCAAAACGAAAATAGATAGAATGTTATAAGATTATTCACAAAATGAATAAACCTTTACATCGGGAAAAACTAATTTAATTTCCCATGTTTAATAGGAATACCCAAATTTCATTAGATATTATTTAGTAAATAAATATCCCTAAAATTATACAAAATATTAGAGAAAAATATTGAAATCAAAAAAATAAAAGGAATTGGTCTCATAGTCTTCCAGGACTTATTTAATATTTATCTTCTAATAATACTAAAAACTATTAAACTCTCATTCCAAAAATGTAATTTCATTAATAACATAATCTTAATGTTATGATATTCATTTATATAAATAATATGAATAACCCTCAATCCATATTAATGTTATTTATGCTTCTAGAAGATATTTAAACCTTTATTACTAAAATAAAATCCTATAATATTTTGTCATCATAAATCATACAAATTTTACAAAATAGAATTAATTACATAATCACCAAATCATTTAAAAAATCATGTTTATATATAAAATAAAACATATTTTACCAAAATTGAATTAACAATTTTTTGATAGTTTAAATAAATAAAAATTATGTTATACTAACAAGGAAATCACATAGTCTAGTCATAGGTTCTACAACATTATCATCCTTCGGTTGTGGATTCAACCTCACAAATTTTCCATATGTGATAGGTTATCTCCCGTCATTTGAGTTGAAATTATTATAAAACATTACTAATATAATACTTATAAAATTATCATAAATTTGATAAAACTACTAAAAAATAATCTTAATATGTTCAACATTAAAAAATGTTTTAATCTAAATGGTTATCTCATACATTTAATTTTTCATCCCCTATAATTTAATAACCCATAATTACCTCAAAATTAAATATCATATAATCCCTAATGGTTATACATTCCTTGAAACATATTTCCACAACATGAAAAGGAAATTATTTCTCAAATAAATGTTTCACATGTCAATCTAAATGGTTATATATACCTCAAAATTAAATTTCTCCAGAAATATCATTAGCCACGATAAAATTTAATTACTTAAAATCTCAAAAGGGTTGTATAAGACTTTGAACATATGATCAAACTTAAAATTATAAACCCATGATTCTATCCATAACTAGTAAGATAAACAAGAAAGGAAAATTATTAATATCCAAAGATATATAATATCTTTTATGATACCAATTATAATATCCTTTGACCTGCACTACTAGATCTAGTGATAAAAACATTGTCATTGCATTTTTTGAATTTTATACTAATAAATGTGACACAATTTTTTCAACCAAAATAAAAAATATAAATAGTAAATATTGGATCACTTACATAACTAATGACCTTTTTGGTTTAGATTTTTAGATAATTTTGACAAACTCTTAATATCTTGGGTTTATAAACATCTGGTTCAAAAATATCAACATCATCTCCCACTATACCCATATTTTAATATTCCACGTGTATTCATCTACATTACCCATAAAATTACTTACATATATTATCATTATTCATGACATGGGGGAAATGAAACATAAAAAAGGATTAGATTAGATGCTCAATAAGAGTACATATGGGAGATATCAATCAATGACCATATGAAAGAATAAAATAATAATAAGGGTATAATATCATGATAAAAAATTATAGAGTTCATACCCAATTTGAAAAAGATCATAAACATGATTTATGAAATAAAAAATTATCTTTTTGAATGTGGTGAATCATAAGAAATAGAAATTATCATAACTCAATCAAGAACCATAATTTATAATCATAAAGGATTGTGTAATAATAATTTGAATATAAACCAGTAAATATGTCAAGGTAAAATAACAATACTATCTGATTAGGAATAAACATATGTTTCCAAAATTTTATCCAGAACATAGACTTTTTTCCATAACATATCATGCAGTTCGACCTATTTCCCATAATAAATCAAGCACATCATCCTATTTCCCATAACTATCTTATGATATATAATACATTATCTAATGAATTAGAGGTAGATATTGGTCCCACAAATTAAATAATAAAAATAATAAAAATTTGTTCAAAAATATCTTAAACAATTCATCATATCATAACCCTTGAAAATAAATTTGTTTGATGAAATCTTCATTGTAACCTAACCCATGGAAACAAGTTTTATAAACAATTTTCATCATAATCATAATCCAAAAAAATAAATAATAATTAATAAATACTTTGTTTATGACTATAGTAAATCTAATATAACATCACATGACTCCATATAATATGGAAAAATGATTTTAAAATATCACTTGGATTAATTTATGAGGAATATAACCTTAATATTTTGAAATCAATTTTTTTATAAGATACATAATTAAAAATATTTTTTTGAAAATAACCATTGAAACATATAAAATAATATTCAAATAAAATATTATTCATGATTGTGAGAAAATTCATTCATTCTAAATAGCATGGACAAACATTCCATTTATGAAGTCAAAAAAATACAATTTTTTGAAAATGAAAAAATGTTTCATTTAAATTTTTTTTGGAAGAAGTAAAACATGGGTAAAAATGAACTTAAAAATCATTGGAGAATAGTAAATTTTTTATTTCTTTTTTAGAAAACATATATAACGAATAGAAATATTAAATAATTCTCTCAATGTATAATTAAACTTAAACAATCTTGAATATTGATGAGATTGTGAAATGAAACTCTTAACACTTTGGCATTGTTTGAATCATAATCCTCATAAATAAATAAACATAGATTGAAATGTAAATACAATAATTTTCATGATACAAATCATAAAATTCATTTATTAGTTGTATATATATGTCAAAAAATAAATTAGTGGTATATAAGACATATGTCCCGTAGAATTAAACATGAGACGAACATTCCTTATATCCAGTTCACCTTGCTTAAAAAATACTCGAAACTCATGCATAATAAATTTATATTTTTTTTAATTATATAATTTTTCCTTTTAATATATATCATATCATATATTATCCCTTTATAAAATTTCAAAAACAAATTTTATCAATAGTTACTTATTAAATTTTCAATTTTTGGGTTTTAACTATTTCATTTCTTATGAGTATTTTTATTCAGTTGTTCTGGTCCTCATAATGTTATCTTGGTTTCAACACCTAAATAATATTAATAAAGATATAGATATAATATATATTCATTATATACATATTTATAGTCATCTATAAAATTTAATGATTTGAAAATTAATTACACCATTCATGGAGATGGTAGGCCATACGTATGCATGAACATTGTTTTCATTTTTCAATAAAAGGAATGAAGGAAATATAAATATTCGTTCACCTTCATAGTAAAATTATTATATCATATATATGATATATATTCATCAAATTCGTCCTTTTTACCATCCAATTAATAAATAAATGAAAAACGAATCACATCGCTTCATTGAGGTGGAAGTCCATATGTACATAAGAACGATGTTATCATTTTATAATGGTTAGAAGGTAAGTCGGTAGACATAATATTATCATTATAAAGGAATTTGTTTTTCCTAAATATCATAGATAACGATTATAACCAATAAAAACCATCGATAAAATATATTGATGAAAAATTAATTGTATTTTTATGTGTAAATGGTAAGTTGTATGTATCCATGAGCAATAAATTCACTTCTCATTTGATGGGAAATTGGGTGTATAATTATGTTTTCATAATTATAAAAACATTTAATAATATTAGTATGAATAATATATTATTTTTTGATAAATGACATGTATTTGGAATAGGTAAATAATAGTATAAAAAGAATGTGATTAGTTAAGGAGAATACTTATTTTTCGAAATGACTCCTTTAGATCTCCTCAAAAGGGCTCTAGGATTGGTCTTTTGTGAAGAAAAAAAATCCAATATTACGTGGAAAAAGAGTTTACAAATAAAATTGGTAGATTTAGGTTGATATAGAAGGCTCAATGTGGTGTAAAGAAGTTAGATAAGTGATTCCATTTTATAGTTTATGTGAGGGGCACTTTTGGAATTTCCCAAAATATTAAATTATAATAAATTTATTCTAATTCCGAATAGATCAAAACTACATAAAATAGAAAAGGGATGAAATTTATGACCTTATATTATCTAATTTTTTCATTTTGAATATTTCTTTTTATTTTTTATAACTCAATAAAACATTATTCTCATTAAATTTCATTACTATCAATTTTGGAACTATTCAATTAATTAGATTTAAATACACAGAGAAAAAGTTTAAATTATAATATAGAACTTAAAAAAACTAATATGTTATATTATCCTTTTAAATTCATGGAAAACATTAAATCACTCAAATTATATTTCTTTTAATATTTTTAATATATTTTAATATATTTTTTCAGTGGAATAAATATTGAATCGATATTAAATAAGTATTTAAGATCATTATATAGTTGATAAAAATTAAGAATAAATTCATGTCATTAAAATAATTTCATTAATAAAAAATAAACCATTTTATTTATTCATAACTATCTTTTTCCCTATGTGGACACATAAGATATATTGAAAATAAAGAGAGTTACATTTTGTAACTTTCTTTGAATTAAATAATATATATTCCAATTTCATGGAAAATTTCCCCTTAAAAAAATAATCTTAAATACTAATATTTTAAGGATATTATTAAATTTTTATAAATACAAATTATACATGTTTTTAATATGTTTTTACCCTAATTAGTTTGTTAACACTTCATTAACCCTTTTCAAACTTACCATGGAAAAAAGTTTTTTGTCATTGAGGGTTAATATAGTCAATATAAATTAAAAACAGACAATAAATGGACCATTTATTATATTAACGACTATATAATAATAACTTATCTGAATCCAATATTTGTAAGATTTTTTATCATTTATTAAAATATTCTTTATTTTAAAATATCATTAATGTTAATTTTTAGAACAATTCAATACTTTTATACTAATTAAATCAATAAAATAAGTATAATTATTAAAAAATATTTCAACTCCTCCCTAACATGTCATTATAGTCAATAAAATTCATGTATCCCAATAATTATCTCAGATTAAATTTCTTTTAATATTTTTAAAATTATTTATTAGATTTTTACACGAATTAAATAATTAATGCGTTTGTTCTATGTGAGCATTTAAGAAAAATATTTATTAACTAAAAATCTACAATAAATTACCAGGATTAATATAAACATTTTAAATTTAGAAATAATATTTATAATAAAAAATTTCATCTATTTATCCCCATGTTGAAACTATTGTAGTTATTATAAACAAGAGTGTGACATTTTTAGTTATCTTTAAATAAAATATTATAAAGGTTATAATCACATACAAATAGTAAAACACTATATTACTGAGGCATGGATGATTAGTGATTAAATTTAGTCATTAAATAAAGTTAAATTATGTTTTTTAGGAATTGTATAATCCATATCATTTTAAATCTTTAATTTCAAAATATTCTCTTCACCATGATAAACAAAATTAGTAAGGCTATTATTCATATTTATCAAAAATTAAAGAGAGTTATAAAATTAATCTGAAATAATTGATTATATATATGGAATCTATTTTTCTAATTCAAAACAAAATAATTTCATTATTTAATTAAAAATAAAACAGGAAAAGCAATGTGAAAAAAATGGTTTTTAGAAAAATATATTTTTTAAATATAAAAGTATTTGATACTAAGTAAAAATATAAAATTAATTTTAAACAATAATTTTATTAATTTAAATCTGTGTTCTTCATTCTTTAGGCCTTTGAATAAGTTTTTTTGTGTGAAGCACTTGATTCATTCAAGCAGTATGGTTCCCAAGCATGGGATTCTTGGATTTCTAAATTTGATGATGGAAGATTCACTATAGTTGGATATCATGTAGTCCATAAGGTACAACATGAGTCCAAAAAATTCTCTCTTATTAGGAGGTTAATACTTTCAAAGGGTGATAAGACCTTGAACACTGAGGTGCTGAATCTCAATCTTTCTCAAATATGGGTTTTTTCAGACTTGAGGACAGTCCCTCTTTGTAGAGGCTACTTTCACCTTATTTTTTCATCTACAAATTATAGATTGAGGGAATTGATAAATGTGTTCTTTAATCTTAATATAGGATGTTTTTTACTGTCTTCTTGGAACTTAAATATTAACCCATAACTATAGAAACTTTCTAATGCTAATATTTGTGTTAGAATCCAAGGATTAAGCTGCGTATTTTGGAACCCTTTTATTTTGAATGATTTAGTTTCCATTATTGGTTCCACCAGGAAGATGGATGAGAATATAATTCATGGAATATTTGGTTATTTTTATAGATTTTTGATCGATGTGGACATGCAGAATACTTTACCTGAATATGCCACCTTGATTACCAATGGTGAAAAAATTTTCTTTTGAGTTTGAATCTGAGTCAATCCCAGCATTCTGTAATTTTTGTAGGATTATAGGGAATGAGTTTTTTGAATGTAGTAATGTGATAATAATTCATATAAAGGGGGGGGGGGGTCTTCAACCAATGGGAAATATTTCCTGGATCTCTCATGGAAAACAAATCTGGTGTGACCCAATCAGTTCTCCCTAAAGAGGATGAGCTGCCTCAGGACTTGAAACCGATTAAACCAAAGGACCCCCTGGTTATTTCTGATCTAGGGGGTGTAAGGAGAGGATGTTCCTAATTTAGTTAGAATTGATGTATAGGATGTCATTATTTCAATAGGGAGAGCTAGTTCTCTATCTGGTTCTAAACATAAATACAGTTCTTCTTGCTTTCATGATGTACTTGTAGCGGGAATTCAATCAGCTTTTAAAGATCAACGTGATGAGTCTGATTTAGAGCATGATGCTCATATTCAATTCAGTTCTTAGTTTTGGGAGGAGAAATATGTCCTAAAAAATTGGAAGGGGAAATAAGTTGACTCTTCCCTCCCACACAAAGTAGACAAGGCTGGAGTTGTTGATATTGGGGCCGATGTGTTAACTCCTTTGTAGAATTCTCAGAATGAGTCTAAGAATTTTTTGATTATTCTTCACATTATTAATATATCCAACAATATGGAGGTCATTCATGATGAATTTGAGAGTTCTCGTCAATTTAGAAATTCATTGAAGTCCCCATTGGAGAAATCTAAACCAGGATCAGTAAAGGGGACCTTTTCACTAGAATACATTTCCAAATACAAGACAAATGACGGAACTTCGAGACAACCTAATAAATGGAGGAGTGGAAAACATCCGTGAGGTAGTGGTGGTGCTCATAGCTCTCGCTGATATGTCTTTCTGTTTTATAGATGTGTCTGAGCTTTGTAATAGTGGCTGTTCACCGGTTTTGTATGTCGTATTCTACTTGTATGCCTTTTTTGAATATGATAATAAATTATGAGGCCATGAGATGATAACCAATGGTCTGCACCATTTTCTTAAAATAAAATATAGTTTTCAATAAAAAACAGTAATTTTTACTATCTAATGAAAAATAAATGTTCTTAGAAAAATATAAAAATTTCACCATAAGTTAATTTTGATACAATTACATAAAAAATATATTTATTTCACCAAATAAAATTTCTAAAAGTTCCAATAATTAATTATAATATTCTCTTAAAAATTTATGAAAAATTATATTTTATGAAAATATATGTTTGAAGTATAAAATTCCTTTACTACAAAAATGAGTGCTTATTTTCTAAGAATTAATTACAACATTTTTTTGAATAGATACTCTAAATATATATTTCAAAAATTAGGTAATCTCAATAATACACACCATTTTAATGGATAGAATATAAAAACATTATATAGATATATCATGACTCGATTACACTCAGTGTCGCATATTTTTTATTCTATTGAACATAATTTTTCTTTTCAAAATCTTAGGATATTAATTTTTTTCTAGTTTGAGAAGTATATCCCTTGGGTATTTGGTTTTTTTGTCTTTAATTTTCCTAATGGGTTTAGTTATTATTATCATGTAAGAAAATCATTTAAGATATATCTATTGTAATAACTCACACATTATCATATCATTAAATTATTTATTTTGGGTGAAGATGGGGTTGTGAGTTTCCAACGGGAAGAAATATACCGCTGGATCTAATATTTAAACAAAATAGGATGCAGCTTATTATGGAATGATTTATTTCAATATGAGCAGTTTGCATGAGAAGATAATTTTATTATAATCTTGTATGTCACACCATGAATATTTTAGTTGCGTTGAGGTTTTTATATTCTAATGAAAATTAGGATTCATGAGACTTCAATGTTACACTACTATAGGTGAATGTCCAGTTGTTTAAAGTACGGTATTTACTATTTCAAAAGTTCCATTGTGTTCATATTTTATTTATTCAATATGGTGTTGGAAAACATTATTTAATCTTATGTAATGTAATTTATATAATGGTTTTTTAATTATGATGTATAGATCATTCAACTATTCTTAAATAGAGAGGTTTGTGGTTTAGACCTATATTGAGTCAAATTGGTTAGTCTTATATGAGGATTATTATAGTGTAACTATAATTACATTGGATTTGAGTCCTAGGTGGTCAATTTCATGGTTCTATCTATCTAATATCTATTGTGTTTTTATATCTATCATTATTTCATGGTTTGGATCGTGTTTTGTCATGTTTTAAATAACGAGATCCATATTTATACTGTGATCCTTGTTAGTTTTAATGTTGTGGTGAAACTCATTATGTAACACCATGCCTCTTGTTATTAATATTGGATTTAACATGGATTGACCATGTTATTTATGGGATACCACCTCATGAATTCTAGAACGTGGTAAAATTCAGAATAGTTACCACTATCACATTAGAAATTTGTGTTCTTCTAAAAGAATTTACATTTTTGTTCCATATGAAATTTTATCATATATTATACAGACTATTTTTGAACATCAACCAACTAATGGTTAGTATTTGTAGATATTTTTTAATCCTTTTGATGATTTTATCCCTCCGATTTAGAAGGTCAAATCCTTGTGATCCCACATGAATTCATCTTCCCAGCTTAATTCTCTTCTTGAACCTTTATCTCTCGGAGCTTGTAATAGTAGTGATGGTTTTGCATTATATTAGAATACTATGTTTATTATGGGGAATGGTTGAGTATTATACATTTAGTTGATCCTCCTATATTTGGTAATATTAAATTTATATTTTCCTCATCATCTAATGTGGAGGATGCTAAAAAACTGGTTTTAGTAGGGCATTAAGGAGTAATCATGCATTATTTATATGAAATTATAGGATTATCAGTCCATTTAATTCAGTGGGTGTATGTTATGAGTTAGAAAAAAATAAAATAATGAATTCAAATGGATAAATTATAAATTTTGATGGGAATATCCCCATATTTATAAAAGTTCTCATGTTAACGTTTTTAGTCGTTGTTTCAGTTTTTTATGTGATTGTTGATTATCATATTGGTAGGAATTTTCTTCTGGGGATTGAATGAATAAATAAACAACCATAGAATGTTATAATCACAATGTTAGAAAAAAACAATTTAATTAAAATCATTAATTATATTTTGGATATTTAGACCTTAAATTTTGATGTAATGTTGAAGAATGATTAATATAATGTTTTTACAACATTCATTACTGATATAATATATATTTTTTTCTATAGTTTATAGATTATTTAAATTTTTAGTTAAAGTGGTAATAGATAGTTTTCCAGGATGTTTAGGAAGATGAGGCTTCGACATTGTTAAAGTAGCACTGGATGGCTTATTACATGTTCATGGTAGTATTGACAATGATTTTTTTGTGAAAAAAGTTGGTTTCATGGTTCTTGTGGTGGTTGTTGGCATGTCTTGTATGAAGGTTTATGAGTTGATGGGTTCATTTTATGTGAGGTCATGCTTTAGTAGAAAAATGGAATGTAATTTGGTTATAATAAAAAAATAATTAATGGGTGATGGTTTAGAACTCATAAACTAGGGGTTGTATAATGGAATGTGGCAATGGATGGAAATAATTAAATAAATGGTAAATAAAATGTGTTCAGTTTAATGGTAACTCAAAAATGAAATGTTGAGATGGATTATTTTTGTCTATAATAAACATAGTTAATTATTTTTGAATGTAATGATATTAAATATGGATAAATGAAAATAAATTTGATAAAAATGATGAATCTTGGATATAATGATTATATGAACATATGGGATGTTATAATTTTTATGGGTGTTTTGGGGTGAATGTGAAGATGTATTGTGTTAAGGTAGTGGTGAAATGAAATTTTGTCACTTGGATGTTGTTTAGAATTATTGCAGAGGTGTTTATTTAGCGTGAGTCATTTTTTTAAGATTATGTGTTACTACTATACAAAAAATATTTTCTTGTTATATCTTACATACCACCACTTGAGTAATATAACCTTACTGACACCCATATGGTTTTAGGTTTCATATATTTTCTATGACATCTAGGTTGTAGAGTAAATATATGGTATAATACTCCCACTCACCCAGTATCTATTCTAAATGTATCATATTTGACAATATACTATGGTTATGATATATTCTTTAATGGCATGTGGTTGGGATGCAATAGACATGACAACAGTTTTAGTGAAAATGATGTGATGCAACATGATGATGACATTAAAGAGGTTATGATACATGGTACGGAGATGAATGGTAAGAGGAAGGCAAGAGGATGATTTATTTTATTTTCTCATTACCATGTTATGATAAATATGTGACGTGGTTATATTATATGTGGTTATTGAATGTGGTATGATATAGTATGAGGTATATAGTGATTGGTTTTTAATATAATGCAATATGTTGTTATATAGTCTTTTTACTATACATATAGAATGGGAACACTAAGACATATGATATTAGGGCTTCAGAGAAACTGTATCAGTGGGGACGTAGCTATGTTGAACCTTATTAATATGTGTTCTTTTGATACTATGTTATTGTACTTGGATATATTATATTGTGGGTGAGCCTAGGTGAGAATGAGTGATAGTTGTCATGGAATATGTGTGAGTTAGTTCTAAAATTCATTAAATGGGGCATTAGTCTAATTTTTCCACAATTTCGTGAGTGTTTTTTGGGACAATGCTACTTAAAATACTCATATTCTCACCCATATATACATGTTTTTATTTATTGGTTTTGGGGGGATGTGGCGATAAGGATGGGCATTACTAAATCATGGACTAGAGTTTTATCGAAGTCTCTTCCTAAGAGTTCCGTTTTTCGTATTTATTTTTTTTCTATATCCTATATGAAATTTTATGTATTCTTAAATTATTACATTTTATTTTATATTATGGATTTTATGGGTGGTTTCCTTATTTTTCTCATTAGATTATGAGGATAATGCCTCCCATATATGGGTGATTATATCCTCAATTATAGTCTTCTATTTGTTCCATATTAGTTGTGGGATTATGGGGACACATTTGTATTCATTATCATTCCATGAGGTGTTATTAGTGGGGGAGGTTCATAAAACACATTTCCATTCAACTTCTCAATATCCACTATCACTTTCCAAATAAACATTCTTCCACCTCCTTAGTTGAAAGATATGTTAACCCATTTAATTTGAACATTTGATATATTTTAATCACAAATGAATCATCTTACGAACCACTAGACCATATTCACCACTTATCATTATCTTCAACTCATAATTTTTAACTGGTTCATGGAAACTTTAACTCTATTTACTACTCATGTAAATTTTTTCATTACCCATAAATTCTTAATTTTTTAAAACAAATTTTGTGTTATCAAGGGCTCTATTAACAATTATTTTTCTATTTTTTTGATTACTCTATTTTAGAAATAGTTTTATATCTTCTATAATTCTCAAATAAACTTTCACTTCTTGCTATATTTTCGAAATGATTTTCAATAATTGAATTTACCAATTAAAAATTATTTATTAACCAATACTCTAAGACTATTAAGGTAGAAATTAGGGTAAGAATCATTAGTCTATATTAAAAATATCTGTGTTATACATTTTTACTCACATAATTTAATAGAAACATGTAATATATGATATCCACTTTACTTATCTAGTATTCCCAATGATATTTATAACACTTAGATAAGATCATCAGTGAAAAATAAATTTGGCACAATTCTTACGAGTAGTACCACATGTTGTACGAGTGGATAAGTATTATTTTTTATAAACTAATGAAATGATTTCTATTCCAAGATCTTATTCTATCATAATGTTTGTCTCCATTACAAAATATGGAAGGTATCATTTATGTCTTCAACACATTTTCCCCATATATTCCTCATCCATAGAATCACATATTAAAATTTATTTTTGTCATAGGAGTCTCATGGATGTTTCATTTAGTATCTTCAAAAACCATAACATGACACCACTTATTATCTCACAAAGAAATAAAACATGAACTCCTTGAATGTTATTACATCATATCTTCATTAGGGATTGATACCTCATTAAACATGGTCTAATATCACTTTTTAAACAAAACATTTTAATTGATACAAAATGTTTCTTGATATTTCATTTTTACACCTCATGAATTTCAAATAATGATCAATATAATTTTAGTTCTTCCATTACTTCATAAAATCATTGTTTTTTATTTGAAATTAATAATTTTTATTCTAACACCACTTGATGTAACTCCCACATATGATTTTAAAACAACTTATGGATAATTATACACCAATTTTTCCATATATCTATTCAAAAAAAATTATACCTTCCTAATGAATTCATCCACTTTCAACACATTAATATCCATTCAATTCATACAACCCATGGAATATACATCTCTTTTAATGTAGTATCACTACAATAATCAGAAATAATAATTATGATAATTGGTAGGTGGTTACTTCTTGAGCATTATAAAGTTAAAGAATGTGGTTATTTTTTTTGGATCCAACTATTTAAATATAATTTTTATATAATCCTTCCCGTTGGTTCTCCTTTGGATGATATAACATGTATTCCCATTATAAAGGATAGTTTAATTTGGACTCATCATATTTATTAGCATGGTATTTAATTACATTGTGAGAATATTATTACTTTTATATGTCCCCTCCTTGGATGAAAACTCACCACAACATTCACCATACATCCGATTCCATAGGATAACATTCCAAAAAGTCATCACCAATTAATTTATAGTTGAATAAGGGGAAACATTAAGGAAATATTCATGGTTTTCCTTCTGGAAACCCTTAAAGACACATTTTACTTGTTATTCTTAATGAATTTTTCTTCAATAATTATTCCATTTTGTGTTCAGAATTATCCATAATATTATTCATCCTATACATTTTTTCATTTTTTTGTTGTAAATCTATGATTACTCTACCACTGGTACTTTATACACCCTATGTTTCCTTCCATCATCACCTTCCATCAATGATTTGAATCATATTTTAATTTAATAAATTCTTTTCTCTTTCAAACTTAACTCCTCTTAATATAGGAATGGGGGTTTTGTTCTTGTCATTACCATCAACTGTCTTATTTTAACACATTTCAATATGACCATGGTTAGTTATTAAATAGCATCACATGATAAAATCATCATTTATGTATCCATTTCTTGGTTTAAATAGTGAAACACATATTATGTTATATTTGATCCCATTAGATAGTAGGAACACATCCATGTTCTTCTCTATAGATACGTAATAGTTTTAATTTGTAGTTATATTCATTAAAGATCATTTAATTATATATTTACCATGAGCCTTAAAATATACTTCCAATTATAGATTTCCTCTTTCATATAATCCCCTTGTGGATATCACATTGGGAGGGATCCACTTCTTTCTATTTTTTATTTTCAAATTGATTTTGAGCTTCCTAAACATCACATAAAACTCCTTTATTTGAGAAGATATGTACTACATTCTTTGAAAAACAATTTTTTTGAACTTATACAGTAGTCAAGTCGAGTATTTAGAGGTTTCACATTTTCTATAAGATCATTCTTGGTGGTTATCAATTGTACTAGATCTTGTTTATGTTTTAAGATTAAGTCAAGTTTCCTATCCATTCTTTCCCTCATTCTTGTAACCAAATTTTTTATGATTAGAACTTACTTATTCAAACTATTATTCTCCAAAAATTCTACTATGGATTTTTAAATCTTTCAATGAGTAATTTCTTATCATCACACTTTTAATAATTGGATTGAATCTTTCATTGATTATGTCAATAACATCCTCTGTATCAAGGAATCAATTTCATCACCAATTTTTCTCCCAATGATGACTTATTTACAAATCCATAGGGAAATTTAGATCATAAAATATTCAATAAACTTAAAGAATAGTATTAGAAACACATTTATCATAACATTCATAAAAACTCATCTTAGAGGATTTGTTCTTATTCTTAGGATACTTATTCTAAATCATCCTCCTTTTTTGAATTCTTTCATAAGGCATTCATATAAATTTTAAGATGATATATCAATATTATTTGATTCTATTTATTTTAAATAAATAACACCCATTGTTTTGAACATATCTTACATAGTGTAAGAATGAAATGTTTTCTTGTATACCTTTTATTTATTGATCTAATCAACATATTTCTTGTCATTTTATCATTAAATATTCCACTATTATTTCTAAAATCAGAATCATGAAACATATATTACATGAAATAATTAATATGTATTTTAAGAAATCAATAAATATCCTCTTTATAGTGATTAAATTTAGTACCATTAAATCTATTAGCCTAATCAATGATTCCTTTTGTACAACAATTCCAAAAATAGATATTGTATACTAAAATCCAAATTAGATCATATATTCGATGATACTATATATTTAGACTAGAGGATAATATTAAAATTCCATTTGAACCATATAGGGGGGGGGGGTCAATTTATTATCCAAATTAAAATTCCCCCTACACACTTTATTAGTATTGTATCATCACTGTAAGGAACATTTCTTAATATCTATTTCCTTTAATTACAGTCGCACTAAAAAAATAAAAATTTAATATAGAAATGTAAATTGAATGAGAACAATGATTTTAATTATTTTACCCACACTGGGATATTTTTAAATAAACAAATTGATAGGATTGTATTCCAAAATCTATTGTCAACTCACTATTTTTACGGAATCAATGTTTCAGCCATGACCACTCCAAACCAAGGCTAACTACCTTTACTCATTTTTGGGATTCCTTATTACTCACCCAATGATAACACCAAATTATTTCCACTATACAAATTACACCCAATATGGTATTAAAGTTTATAAATATAGTGGAATCTTTATCATTATTATTGTAATAATGATTAATATGAATACTCAACAACAAAGTAGTTTCTCTATTAATCCCTACATCACTATACTGTCAAACCTCTAATACTACGTTTAATAAACTTCTTATAGAGGCAGTTGAATTTATGACTTCTATAAATTATAAAATTAGAGCTAATATTCTCCACATCATGATTAATTTAATATTTTAATAATATTTATTACACACAATATTAAGGTCCACAAATATGTATAAAAGATCAATTCCTTTTAAATGGAACTATATTTATCCGATGACAACCATTCCACCAAAATAAGAATAATTCTATTATTGAATTAATATTGATTCACACCTTTTTCATTACAATGATTATATAATTCAATGCAATTTCATCTTTATTTAAATCCTCCTATTTAATGTATAAAATATACCAAAAAATCCACTATAAATAGTTCTCTTATTCTCATTATCACTTAAAAATTATTTTTAAATATTATTCATTATCCTTTTCTTTTTATCTCAGAATTTTTGATATTTAATGACCCTACCTCATTACAAAACAACCAATTTACATTTTTATAAGAACATAAAAAATAAAAACCTTCAATAAATAGTTGAGATCACACCTTGTTTGTTCATGATCCATAATCATGAAAAGTGTCCCATGTGAATTGGTATTGTCAAAATATTCCCATAAGGTTGAGTATATCCTATAATGTCGATATAAAATATTTAAATTTTATATTAAAATGAAATAATTTATATTTTATGAACATCATGTTCTATGAAATATATTTTGTCCATAACCCATGTTTCTAGTTACATCTATTGGGTCTTGAAAAATCTGCAAAGGAGAATGAGAAACCCCTTTAATCCAAGGGAGATTCTACCCAATTTCCCCCCAAAGAATTGGGGAAAAGTGTGGAGAATACTCAAAGGATAGCACAAGTCAAACCGGTCTGCAGGCCTATCCAATGATAATGGTATGTGGTCAGTTCCGCTAAGTACCCCCCTCCACGGACTGCTGTCATTCACGGAACAGAGGCGAGGATCCTCCGCGGGCGCGAAGCAGGATGGGTGCCAACCTGGTCCACTATCATGAACCACCCCCGCTATGAACCACGTCAACCGGCCCGGGCCATATCCACTGTCATTCCCAGAATGGAGGCAGAACCCTGGATGGGCGAGAAGCACTCCCTGAGCTAGTTTGGTTCTCCGGGGAGGTGCGTTTAATGCCTCTCGCGAGTTTCGGATTGACCAAGTCATCCATAAACCTGGTTTCCAGTCATGGGCCTCCGAAAAAGGTGCTTCATGACCACATCTACATCTCTTTCCCCAATTTATAAAAGTTGATGGAGGGGGAATAAGAGAGGGGAGATCGATCAGATTCGGGTGGAAGGATTTCGATGGAAGGAGCTTAGGATTTCACAAGCAGCAAAGTTTCGGTTCGCGAACCAGAACAGGTATGAATCTAGAAACGAATTAATAAGGAACCAAAAACGCATAAAAACTTGGTGAACCATGAACTTTAAATAACATGGAAAAGGATATTGTGAACGATGGACCCTCTGCGAACGCACTCCTCGCGGACCAGAGAGTTTATGCCCTTTTTCCGATCCGTCGCACCGTGTAGCACACTCTTTCGCGAGTGAAGCCCTGACCAATGAACCCCCTAATGGCGTCACCCTCGGCTATTGATGCTTTTGTGGACCCCTCAATGTACCAACCTGGTACGTGGGCCGAAACTGAACCTGCGAACCACCCTGGTTCGCAGGATACCCATCAGTTTGTGGACCACCTTGGTTCGCAGATGGTGTCTCTAGTCGCGTAGCACCTCCCTACGCGAAGGGCGCCACCCCTCATACACCCATGTGATCCTCCAAATCCTTTTGAGTTCCCATTCCTCGAGCCAAATAAACTCTTTCCAATCCGGCCTAATCCATCACAACCCCCTCATTAGCCCGTTCATCTGACCTGAGCTGAGGCCTCCACCAGAGCCACCAGACCCGTGTGATGCATGCTTCAGGCACATCAATGCACCGTTTTGAGTTCACATACCCATGGTAGTTGAGGGCGAAGGGGTTTCCCCAGCCCTTGAGCAGATTCCCGAGTCACTTCTAGGTCCACATACCCACGATAGAGTAGAGTCCAAGCCTCAGAGTCCCCTTTCGGCCCCTCGACTTGTTAGGACTGGGGCACTTATCCCCTCCATGGGGAGTGATAGACTACCCATCAGAAAGAAGCACCCATGAACCTCTGTACTTCCCCACTACCATGGCCATGGAAGGGCTTTGTAGGAAAGGGTGCTGCTACATTCTTATTCAGATCCCAGGCCCTTTCCTGCTAGGCTTTATCACCATGGTTATCCATCTCAGATTAAGCCCCGACTTTTTCTGGGATGCCTCCATGCGTAAGTCCCATCGCACTTCCCACGGATGCACATTTCGCGACGTGATAGTCTGGTCCATGCTACCTCTTTTTTCTCACACTAAGCATGACTCACGTGGGTTTAGAGTAAGCATCGACCATGACATCCTCCTCTGGGCCTCCTCAGAGTGTAAGCCCCAATCCATTATTCTGGGCCTCCTGAGAGTGTAAGCCCCTATCCATTATTCTAGGCCTCTTCAGAGTGTAAGCCCCTTTCCTATTCGAACTACGTGGATTTTGATTCCCCACCACATGGATACGTAGGAAGCCTCCAATAGGTTCAAGCCCGATCACCATCGGACCCCCTGGGTCCACATTCACGTCGGTTCTCCGACACCCCTATTCGAACTATGTGGACTTTGATCCCTTTCTCCAAGGCAGGGTACGTAGGAAGCCTCCCTGAGGTTCAATCCCAACAATCTGTCATTCTGACCCCCCTTTACGTTGGTTTACCCAAACCATGGGCCGCCTCAGCTTGTAAGCCCAATCCCAATACGAACTACATGGACTTTGATCCCCGTATCCAAGGTAGGGTACGTAAGAAGCCTCCCTGACATTCGATCCCAACACCCAGTTGATCCGATCATCTTCACGTCGGTTCACTGCACCATCCCTGGGCAGCTTAGAGCATAAGACCAATACCAAACTGAACTACGTGAATTATGATTTCTCTCACAGGGATACGTAGAAGGCCCATACCACAGGTTTTTTCAAACGCTCAAGTTGTTATCTGTCTCCCCTGGATGACAATAAACACCAGAGTGCCTGGTTACGAGGCTTTAAACTAGTGCCGTATTAATGATTCCAGACTCCTCAGGGTCATTAATCCAATGAGGGATGGTAAGCCTCAGGCATAAATGACTCCGAAACCCTACATCCATTTGACCATTTCCAACCAGGAGTAAACCATGGATACTATGGTCGGGTATAAACCAACAATTCGCGAACATATGAATACATATTAAATCTATAAGAGATTCCCAAAACATGTAATACTTTTCCCCCAAAAGGGTGCGATGAGTATTACATCCCATCCTCTCGACCAATGAGAGTTCTTAAGCATCACTGGCCAAATCACCCAGTGAACGCCTACCTTTGGAAAGTAGGTCCACATATTGCTGGATATGGAACCATTGGGCGTTTCGAGGAAAAAATGGTGCATCTTATATGAGTGATTAAGCAGAACCCAATCTTCTCTAATCAACTGTCAGGTAGCACACGTTTCTCCCCCACAATCCCGTCGTGCGCTGCGAGACAAAAAATTGTGAACCCGACGTGAATCTTTAACCAAGCATGATGGATTGAACCTAATCCCACCCTATTCCCCCTTTATACTCACAAGGAGGGCCAAGAAAGGTCATTAATTATGCATGGGGCCATGAGATTCTTCTTTAACGGCTTCTCTATTTTTATTTGTAAAAATATTTTATAGGTACCACCCAGAACTCCCTTCGATCCAATTGCGTTACAGCGGAACTCACAGGTGCGTGCTTCAAGGTACGCAATGATCAGACTTTCTCACCAACGAAGGACCCCATCACTGACTCAGAATCTTCAACGGTGGGTCTTGGATGCGTTGATCTGAAAGTACCACGTGAACAGTACTCTCGCGACGGTGGAGATAACCATGCATGCCCTCCAATCCGCCAAGACCCACCGGAAACCCGCCCAGCAATGACTGTGAAGGAAGATCTAGATGGATCCTGTTTCTGTCTCAAACTGTTTAGGTAGTCTATCCTCAAAATAGGACAATGCATACGTCCCTTATCTTAGGGAGGCAGAAGTGGTCGATGCTGATGACTTCATCCCCGCTAAAAGGGGGGTCCGATCTAAGGCCCTTGCTGGGAGACGTCATCATAGTTACGCCACGACTCAGTATCCTCGTGCTAAAGAGGATGTAGCCCCGAGGATCCAGGCCCACACTCCCCGAGCTCCGACCCCTCAGACTTCTTGACGAGGGCGGAAAACTTACAACCAGGATCTGGCCATCACCCTTGTCTCTAAGGAGGAGCTCCGCTGCCCATTATCGAAGACGTATTGCGAGCAGGCACATTCACCTTCCCGCTCCTCCAATGTCCTCCATCCAGACATAGAGGCATCATACGAGAAGACGCTCATCCCCGCCGAGCTCCGTCAAGACCGTCACTCACACCGGACGACACCTACCTGGAAGGCACCTTTCCCTGCCCAGGGTCGTGAAGCCCACCAACTTGACGTGGTGGCGACCCAGTGCCTGCAGGGCCAGCTCCTAGCAGATGCTATTGACGCCTACCTTCCCGGCATGGTGGCGATCAAAAAATCCCGCCATCCAGATGTGGAGGCAATTAATAGGCGGGCACGTCTCCCTGCCAATAAAAGGCACCGACTTGATATAGTGGGGAACCGATATATGTTGGGCCAGCTCCCTGCAGATGCAAGTAATGTTCGCCATCCATATTTGGCGGAAAACAGAGAGATAAACCGGCATATTCGAGGCCAGGGGTAGATTCGTTCACCTGCCCTGACACATGAGAATTGTCAGTACCCACTGACCACCATAAAACCAGAGTAGGATATTCCTACTTCGATACCAGAATGGGTCTTCATACCCGTTCCAGCCAAATATGTCTCTATACATATCCTTGAAATGATGGAGGAGTAGGTATCGATCCCAGATCATATCTTGCAGACTTTCCAGAAGCTAATTTCATCAGTAGAAACAAAAAGGACTCGGGCCCATGAGCCCGACTCCCCAATTGAGGCGACTAATCTAAGAGATGATATAGCCTCCTAGAAGCAGATCTGCATACCTTCATCTGCTTAGGATGGTCATCGGCTATATTCCGCAATACAAGTGAAACCAGATCAAGAAACATCGGTCATTCCAACTAGGGGACACCCGTCCATCATGGTGGATGCTCCAGAGCAAGCATATATTGGAGTTAAAAGTCAAGATGTTAATCGGCGTATCTTGAAAACATCATGGGACTCAATTAGACAGGGACCCAAAGGTGAAGGATGTTGAAAACAATAGATGGTCCTCACTTCCGGCATGAATGCACCTCGAACGCGCTGAAGGCAGTCGGAAAATAAAGAGCGGGTCCATGACTCTGCTATACTGGATGTTGGGGTTCCCGATGCCGCTAAGAACACGCCGAAGGCTCCAAACCCTACCAACTCATTACCATATTATGGGATTAGAAGTAGTAGTTTCCAATGTCCTCCCCACAATGTCACTACCAGCAGCTCTGAAGGTCCTTCCCAAAGCACCTGTGGAGGCCTCCCCCACAGGAATATAACGATCTATCATAAGAGCTACTCATTTGACTCGAGTCACAACATCCCTCCGCGTGACCAGAATATCGAGCAGCAAGAAGTACCTCCACTTACTGAGGTCTACCCTGAAGGTCCTCCCTGGGGTATACTCTACAAAAACTCTCTATGTAGTGGGACCATAGATTATGATAGCAATCCTCGCTATCATGGTTGCAGCTGCGGAGGCCCTCCTCGCAGTGACATCTCATCACGACAAGAATGCCCTCCCTTTGTCATGGCCTACCCTATAGGTCCTCCTTAGGGGTTACGTTGCAATGAAACTCCGTGCAGCCGGGCATCAGATCACGATGGTAGTACTCGCCACCCTGATAACAGAGGTCCTCCCTCTAGAGACGACAAGAAACAAGAAGGTCCTCCCCTCATCGAGGTACATTATAAAGCCCCTCATTAGGGTCTACCTTGCATATATTCTCCTTGCAGCAGCTGTAATGGTAGTCCTCACCATTACAGTAGCTGTAATGGTAGTCCTTGACATTGCAGCAGCTGTGATAGTAGTCCTCACCACCACAGCCGCCATTGCAAAGGTCCTCCCCACAGTGGCCCCAAGAACCAAGAAGTTCCTCCCGTTGTCACAGTGTGTCTTGAAGGTCCTCTCCAATATGCACATCGAACATCAAACCATGATGGTCATCCTCACCATGAGGGCAATTGTTGCGAAGGCCCTCCCCATAACAATGCTACGCAGCTAGAATGTCCTCCTCTTGTGCCTGCTCCACCGCTCAGGCTTCCACCCAATCGTCAAGGGCCCCATGTATATCAACGTCCACCCCCACCTAAGTGGGGTGATCAAAAATGATCGAAGTGGGACTAGTTTGAGGAATGAAGACACAAGCTATACTCATTCCGAGAAGACCAAGTCCATGACTATTTCATTGCCTCCATGAATTGCAATTTTCTCCACCTCTTGGAGCCATGGAATCCTGAAGAAGTCTGCCATGATGACATGACAAATTACTGTCCCTACCATCCGATGTTCGGGCACAATATTCGGGAATGCTTCATCTTCAAGGACCTCTTGCAAAGGATGGTAGACTCCGGGAAGGTCGAGATGGGACCACCCCCAGCACATGTGAGATATATTTCTACCACCGACTACAACAAAAGAGAGGGGTGGAAGGAAGCCACCAGCAAGAAGGGTTAGAAGTTTGATAACTAGATGACTTGGAAGACTGTCAAACAAGCCCAGGGAATACTTCGAGATCAACTATAGCAGCCAGTGTTGCCAAAAACAACCCCTAATGCTACAGAACGAAAAATATCGGCCTTACAACCCTCCATGAGTCGGTCATCCCGGAATAATAGAAAAGGGAGAGAATAAGCTTAAGAGGAGAAGTCCGCAATGAGGCCGAAGTTAGCCCTGACACTGGAAGATTTTATGCCATCAAACTTAGCGCCACAGGCACCGACCCACCAAACGGTACTATCAAGGACAACCGACCAGGTTTACTTGTCAGAGGATGAGGAGCCAATATTTGGTTCCATCAATGTCATCTATCTCATTGAATTGTTCCCTGATGAAGGGTATGGTTATGAACCTGATTTCTCAACCCAAATAACTGGGATGAGGAATCGCAGAGGAAGGGGATACCAGGGGAGGCACATTCGCGGCTGAAATCAACCCTACGGTTGGACCTCAGCCCAAACCATCAATATCATGGAAACCCGTGGGAGAGACCTTCAATGGATTAATAATGGGAAAGAATGTCCCTATAACTCCACAAGTAGCCACCCTAGATCCATTATTCTGTGGTACCCATCAGAGGAGGAACAAGTGTCTCGCCGCCTAGTGCGCACAAACAGACCGGCCGGGCCGAGTCCCCAAAACATGGGAACACCGTTGACATCTGACCCCGTGACTGGTCCCTCTTAGTCACATACTCCGACTCCCAATGTGCCCGCTAAGACTCTCCCAACAATGAAGAAGCATCAGCTGCTGGATCAGAAATATGATATCCTCAAATAGCAGGCGTCCGTACCAGCCAAACTGTCAATCCTGGATGCCCTGAGTTAGTCAGAAGACCTCAGAGAGGCGCTTATAGAAGCATTTCTCAACCCCTAGGAGTTTCAAGATGACGTAGCTTCCGCTAAGATTTACTGGAAAGAGACTGGACTAGCTTAATGCAATGCAGTGATCTATTTTACCAATCACGATGAAGATGTCATCATGAAAGGACACATCAAACCACTATATGTGTCTGATATTCTAGATGATGTCGAGATCCAGAAAGTCTTTATTGACTATGGATCTGGTGTTAACCTCCTTCCCCTATGGACACTCCTTATTTTGGGCTATAGTGAGGGTGATTTAATACCCTCGGTCACAACTCTACTAGGTTACGAAAATAGTGAATAGATGCCAATGGGACAAACTAAGCTAAAGACCCATTTTGGCGACCTGGTGGTCTACTCAGAATTTCTAGTGGTCCAGTAGAACACAACATTAAATGCCCTATTGGGAAGGCCGTGGCTCCATAAGAACATGGTTGTTCCATCATCCTACCACCAGTGTATTAAGTACTACATCAATGGGAAAATTGGGACATTGCAGGCCGACAAGGCCCATTTTGAGATCTCTGAGTCAGACTAAATTGATGCCGGCTTCTATGAGAAAAAGAAGAAGAAGCCTTTGGACGATGGTGTTGACTAGATCCCTACTCAAAATAGTTTGGAAATGGTTCCTGATGACCCCCTCAGATAGCTCGGCTAATACTACGTACGTCCCATCAACCATGTTGAGAGATGGGGTTCATGTTTGGACACACACTCAGCTATCCTCATGACTTCAGCCATAACGGCTGAGTTTGAAAATGAGGGAACATCTGCCAACCCTCAATTTTGGGGCGAATACATGAGTGAGGACACCCATAATTCCTTGCCTCCAGACTCCCAAGAACCCATTCTGGGAGCTCCCCCTCGTAAGATCAAGAAGATGAGGATTTGGGAGAAGAAGAGGAGGAAGATCTCAAGGATGCACCTCCCGCATTTGAGAAAGGTATCTCCACCACGATGGAAGTGATCAGGGAAATAAACCTGGGTACCGAGGAAGACCTGAGGCCCACTATTGTTAGTGCATCCATGTCCCCTGAGGAGCATGAGGTGTATACCTCTTTCCCGAATCAACACCGGGATGTCTTTTCCTGGAATTACACAGAAATTCTTGGACTCGATCTCAAAGTGGCGATGCATCACCAAGGTCTGCCAGAAGACAACTGGGGCTATTAGCAGTTTGCCTAAAAGACACACCCCTCACATGTTTCCAAAATAGAGTCTGAATTTGATAATCTCATTAAATCAGGCTTCATTCAGGAGGTCCAGTACCCCATCTGGTTGGCCAGCATCATCCATTTCAAGAAAAAGAATGGACAAATCTACGTTTGCATTGATTTCAGAGTTCTCAATTGGCATTGTCCGAAAGAAGATTTCCCGTTCCCAATCTCTGAGTTATTAATCGACGTAATGGTCGGGTATGAGTCTCTCATTCATGGATAGTTATTATTGGTATAATCATATCCAAATGGCTCGAGAAGATGAAAAAGACACTGCCTTTAGAGCCCCTCAAGGAATATTCTGTTATAGGGTTATGCCCTTTGGACTCAAGAAAGCTGGAGCCACATATCAGCGTGCCATGCATCATATCATTAAACCATTACTAGGAAGATTCATTGAATGCTACGTAGATTACTTGGTGGTTAAATCAGGACAACACTCAGATCACCTATCAGACCTCAAATTTGTCTTCAAAAAACATTGACAGCATAGCCTGAAGACGAATTCCGTGAAATATGAATTCGAGGTTACCTCAGGGAAATTACTTGGCTTCATCATATGCCATTGTGGCATTGAAGTCGAACCTGAAAAGATCAAGGCTATCCTTGTATTACCACCTCCATGAAATCTCACCGAGTTGAGGGGATTCCAAGGACACTAGGACTATATCAGACGGCACATAGCCAACCTAGTAGGAAAATGTTTTCCCTTTACCAGGTAAATGAAGAAGGGAGTCACGTACCAATGGACGGATGACTGTCAAGAGGCATTCGAAAGCCTAAATAAGTACCTCTTAATCCCACCGGTGCTCATGCCCTCGGTTGAAGGAAGAGCTCTCATATTATATTTGACGCCCCTAGATTGGTCACTGGGAGCCTTCCTCGCAAAAAAGAATGACGCTGGTAGTGAAAACAGTCTCTATTACCTCAGCTAAACCATGATTGATGTTGAGAATCAATACTCAAACATCAAAAAGAGTTGTTTGGACTTGGTCTTCGATGTTCAAAATTTGTGACATTATATGCAGCATCATGAAGTCCATTTGGTCTCGCGCAGTAACCTTCTCAAGTACATCCTTAGCCGCCCAATGCAGACTGGGTGCCTGTCCCGATGGGCAGCCATCTTGCAACAGTTCGACATCCGGTTTGTGCCTCAAAAAGCTGTCAAGGGCTGAGAATTAGCAAGTTTTCTGGTAGAGCACCATTTAATGGGGACCATCATACTGTATGCTGGCCTACCTGATGAATACATATTCTCGGTTCAAGACGAGTTCCTAGCATGGGAAATTTACTTCGACGACGCATCCTGAAGCCCAAACGACAAGAGGATGGAAGATCCCAAATTTTACAAGGTGCGCTTGGGGATAATACTCATGTCACCAGGAAAGGTAGTCTTTCCATATTCCTTCCTCCTGTCAGAAGGATGTACAAACAATGAAGAGGAGTATCAAGCCCTCATTGCAGGCATGTAGGTCACACTCCAGGAACAAGTACAACACAATAATGTAAAAGGTGACTCAGAACTGGTCATCAAGCAAGTCAATGGTGACTATGCTATTAAAAAAGAGGAGCTGATTCCCCTGTTTGACCATGTCCAAGGGTTAATGGCGGAATTCTCCATAGAACCAACATTGACCTATATTCCCCGGTCTTAGAATGCCCAGGCAGATGCATTAGCTAATGAGGCTATAGACCTAGCCGACCCAGACCGGGATAAAACAGTTATTAGTATTGGTCACCATCAAATGGTCTTTCCGTTTGTTCAAACTAAGATGGAATAAATCCACCAAGTCAGTCATGTTCCTAAACTATATGCTTATTCCACCAACTGGATGAACTACATTTTAAACTACCTTTAATGGGGAAAATTTCCGTCAGACATGGATGAACGAGAGAAAATACGGATAAGGGCAACAAATATTGTCCTGTATGGTGGTGCGGGTCAGCGAGAGGTCCTCTACAAATGAGGCCCCGAAAGAATCCTCCTCAGATTCAATAATGTGGAAGAAACCACTACCGTCATGACTGAAGTACATGCAGGGGTATGTGGAGCACACCATCCAGGGGCTAAGCATTCCCATTAGGTTCAAAGACTAGTGTACTATTTTCCCATAGTGGCACAAGATTGCGAGAGCTTTACCACAAAATGGAACTCATTCCAAATTCATACCAACTTCATACACCAACCCCTAGATTTACTTCATCAGTCCAAGTAATCCTGGACATTTTCCATCTGGGGAATGGACGTCGTGGGACAATACCCTCCCGCCACAGCCAAACAACAGAAGTATATCCTCATGGAAACCGACTTCTTTTCCAAATGGGCGGAAGTTGTACCCCTTATAGAATTTGGGGCAAGAAACATTGTCGGCTTTGTGAAAACCAATATCATCACTAGATTTGGTGTCCCTCATACCATACAGATGGATAATGGCACCAAATTCTGCTATGTTGAATTGGATAATCTATACCAAGAATATGGTATCAAGGCTAACCACGCATCCCGCTAACACGCAGCGGCCAATGGACACGTAGATGCTTTCAACAAGACCCTTTCCAACATTCTCTAGAAAATGGTGGACAAAGAAATGAAGTCATGGCTGGATAAACTCCTCCATGCACTGTGTGTTTATCGAACCACGATCTGCACCGCTACTCAGGCTACTCCGTACTCATTAGTATATTGAACAGAAGCATTCATACCCATTGAGCTCTAATTTCCCTCGCTCCGCATTGCCGTTATTGATCAGTTATCCATCAATGAGAAATCAGAAAAGTGGCTAGGTGAGTTGGAGCATCTAGAAGAGAAGCAGTTGCACACTTTTCTCCATTTAGAAGTATATCAGAACTGGATCGCACGAGCCTTCAATAAAATTGTCCATCTTCTGTCTTTGTTGGAAGGAGAATTGGTATTGGTCCTCCAGACCCCAATGATACCCCGAATAAAACCTTCAAAGATGGAGCCCAAGTGGGAGGGACCATATGTTATACATAAGGTTTACTCCAACGAAGCATATTCCCTGATCTCCATGGATGGGTAGTTCACTACCGCTCCCACAAATGCGAGATTCTAGAAGAAGTATTTTGCATAGTAACTACGACTAGTTATCATCCAAGCTGCAAGACATTAAACTACTAAGAACCCAATGGTCCAAACTCTATGACCCTAAACTAATAGTATTTCTTCCCCACCACACGAGGTTAAACTGCACGGATTTTAGAGAACTACGTACGGATTGATTCCTGCCCTCACAAGATATGTAGTGATGTTGGGATCCCCTATCCTGGCCTAGCCACTCCCAAATATAATAAAACTAAAAAATGTTTCCCCTTCCTCAGTGTACGGACCAGCCTTGCACGGGGTGTACTTATTTCAGAGTAATATGTAAGGCTTGATTCATGCCTTCGCAGGATACGTTGTGACGCCAGGGTTCCCCATCCTAGCACAGCCACCCCCGAATAAAATTTAAAAATACCCTCTCACCCCACGTATGAACCATCTCTACATGAGGTGTATTCCTTGTCCTCGCCGCACGACGTTAAACTGCACAAATTAGGATAAAAAATGCCTCTTCTCCCCCATGTATGGACTAAACATGCATGTGGTGTATTTTTTTCAGAGAACTACATGAGTCTTGATTACTTCTCTTGCAGGATACGTAGTGACACAAAAATTCCACACCCTAGCCCAGCCACCTGAAATGAAGCCAAAAATACCACCTTCCCCCATACGGACCAGACCCGTATAGTGTGTATTCCCCAAAAGAACTACGTGTGTCTTGATTCTTGCCCTCGCGGGATACATAGTGACACTAGGGTTCCCCATCCTGGCCCAAACATTTAAAAAAAATATCTCTCCCCCTGTGTATGGACCAGAAATGCATGAGGTGTATTCTTCATCATCACTGCACGACGTTAAACTGCATGGATTTCAAAGAACTACGTGAGACCTGATTCCTGCCCTCACAAGATACGTAGTGATGCTAGAGTCCCTCACCCTAGCCCAACTGTCCCCAAATGAAAGTCAAAAATGCCCTTTTCCCCCGTGTATGGACTAACCCTGTATGGGGTGTACACACTTAAGGGAACTACACATGGATTGATTCCTACCCTTGTAGAATGCATAGTGACGTCCGGGTTTCCCATCATGGCCCAACCATTCCCGAGTGAATATTTAAAAAAATTCCCTCTTCCCCCATGTACGGACCATATCAGCATGGGGTGTATTATTCATCCTCACCGTATGACATTAAATCTATACGGACATCGTCCTCACCGCATGACGTTAAAGCTACATGGACATCGTCCTCACCACACTACGATAAAACTGCACAGACTTTGTCCTAACCGCAGGATGTTAAAACTGCGTGGACTTTGTCCTCGCCACATGAGTTTAAAACTGCATGGACTTCGTCCTCACCGCACGATGTTAAAACTGCACGGACTTTGTCCTCACCACAGGACGTTAAAACTGCACAGACTTCTTCCTCACCGCACGGCGTTAAAACTGCACAGACATCGTCGTGACCCAAGAAAGATATATTAAAAATGAGATGGAAATAATCCTTGTGCATTCGGATGTATCCTATCCATACATCAGAATCCACGACCCGGATAATTATGGTTCTTCATAACCATTCACAGCCATCAGAAGTGGAAATTCATGAACCCAGGGAAACCTTTGCATGACTATGAAAACCATGTCCTCAGCGGCTCTACATATTGATAACCCTGGCCTGTCTACCAAAGGCAATATTTCCTCGGGTGATACTCTTCCTAGCTTCGTTTTCTTACCAGACTCAGAACCCCCATACCATATCTCCCGATCCAGAAATTTATGGCACAATGGTTTACAAGTTCATCCCCCTTTTTCACCTCCAAACGCTGCCAGGGTATCCCAACCCGGTTAGCCTATGTATCCGACCGTGGTTCACATGGCGACCTGCATCTACGAACATCAAGCCAGGGCTAGGCTGCTTTTACTCGATGGACAATAATAGTGAAGATGTTTCTTGTTTTCTTGGAAACCATTATCCCCGCATGCCGAACTCTGTACTGTGAGCATTCCCAGATTTTCATAATCATTCATGGCCATCGAAAGTGGAAATTCATCGAACCAGGGACACATTTTCAAGACTATTCATACCATTCCCTCAGCGGCTCTGCATATTGATAGCCCCTGGACCATCTACCAAAGGCAATATTTCCTCGGGCGGTACTCTTCCTAGCACCGTATGCTTACCATCCTCAGAGCCCCCACACCACATCTCCTAATCTGGGAAACCTCAAGGTTACAGTTTACAACCTCCAGCCCACCCTATTCAGAGTATATCAGATCATAGTAACATAGTTATCCTTCATGTGACTCTAGCAATAGTCACCCAATGGTATGAGCTCTATGACCGCTAAACTAGGAGTACTTCATCCTTACTGCATGACGTTAAACTGCATGGAGTGAAGGTACACCCCCACGTGCAACATAAATCAACACAGGGAGCTCTCTAAGCATTAACAATAACCAGGTCCGAATATGTCTGACATGTCCAGATATTTTCTTACCAAATGATAGAATTCGTGGCCCGGACAATCGTGGATCCTCATAACCATTCACTGCCATCGGAAGTGGAATGTTATCGACCCGTGTACACCTTTGCATGACAATGCATACCATTCCCTCAGCGGCTCTGCATATTGATAGACCTTGGCCTGAATATCAAAGGCATGATTTCCTCAGGCGATACACTTCTTAGCCCGGTACGCTTACCGGCCTCAAAGACCCCATATCATCTCTCCCTCTTCAAGAAGCATCAGAACCATTATATACATCATCAACCACTTTCCACACTTTGTACATGCCGAGTTATTCAAGCCCAGTTAAATTATAATCGAGAGAAACCATTGAAATCACATCCTTACCGCATGACAGTAAACTGCACAGATCATCTTAGCCGCTTGTCATAAAGTTGCAAAGACCAAGAATTAAACATCCATGGAAATGCCTCCAACTACAAAAATTTTCACTGGTTTAAAAATTCCCTCCATCCTTGCTTCATGATTTTAAACTGCACAACATCCTTTAATAATTCTCCTCATCTTTACTGTATGACGTTAAACTGCACGGAAGCCGTCCTTGCCGCATGACATTAAACTGTATGGTCAAACCTATCATGGGTTCAGTAAGGAACGAATGATTTTCTCTTTCCCTCAGTGAACGGGTCAGAACTTCACAAACCAATGTCTCACACCTGTGTGATAAGGGATGAATTCACCCATTCTCAGGAAATATAACCTAGATGTTCTTCCCGTATCTAGGCACCCTCTCTTTATAAACTATACTCTGTACTCAGAAAAAAGCCGAACTATCATAAGACACCCCTAGTAGTCCCGAATCCCAACTTCCCTGAAGTTTCTCAGCTATCGAGAGAATGCAATAATTGACCCAAGGACACCTTTGCAGGGCTATTCATACCATTCCCTCAACGGCTCTGCATATTGATCTCCCCTGGCCCATCTACCAATGTCAATATTTTCTTAGACAACACTTATCTCCATACACCTCTTGGCTCCTTAGCCCCCATGTCCATTATGGGATTCAGAAACCCTCTGAGCTATAGTTTAACAGCCTCTTTCATTACCCTGCTTGAATATGGAAGAATGTCCATGAAGAGATTACCAAGAACTAGGAGAAGCCGTTCTATTTTAAATGATGTCCCAACTGCATGACTTTAAACTGTTCTAAGCTCCAACCATCCTTTTCACTAGACAAATGCATAGGATAGGGACCTTGTTCCCACAATCCTGATTGATACAGATGCTCTCAATCGCTTTCAGACATCACACACCATTTCCGAGCCACCATTGGTGGTTTTCATAATTTCCCAAGCCACCCATTGTGGTTTCCATAAGCCGGACATCCAAGAAGTCCTCCGGCCATCATAAATGGAGAGACATCGACTTAAGGACACCTTTGCATGACTATGCATACCATGCCCTCAGCGACTCTGCATATTGATCGCCCCTGGACCATCTACCAAAGAAAATATTTCCTTAGGCGATTCTCTTCGTACCTCTACATGCCAATACACATCCCATGCCTTGAGACTTGCCCTGCATGTTATTCAAATCTAAACATGCTCCCCCAAATGTGTCTGAAGGATATCAAGATATCTTTTAATCAACCAAACCTCATTGGGGCCCTCGCCCCACCATATATGGTCAAAGCTGTTCGACCATAAACATCAGTAATGATAGTCTTTCCAGTGGGACTTTAAACAGCTCACTAAAATAGGTACAAAGCCCGTTAGGCCAATAACCCAAAAAGGGAAAACTAATACAAAGTTGGGCCATACTCGCTGGGTCCACAACAAATGGGCCCAAGAAAAATTAGGGTGATAACAGAAAAGAAAAACAAGGTTAGTGGGGTTTTTCTACAAAACCCTAGAAATTGTCAAACTATGCTCGCTGGATCCCATGGTCTAGGAAAAAATTAGAGTTTGTTTCTTTTTTCCTGAATTATGATTAATTCTGATTCAGTGAGTTGTTATTTACTGAACCATTGTTCCTGTAACAATCAAATTTTAGAGCAAGGAATGATTGAGATAGATTGTATTCCATTTGAACAAAAGGGGGGTGGGGGCGTCCACAAGCTGGGGCCTTTCCCTCTCAATAATGAAAAAAAAGAGAAGGGGGTAAGAAAAATAGAGTGTACATGCATAGATCTGCCTTCACAAAGGAGCTTGGATCGCTCTCTCCATCAAATTAGAAACCATGCAGTGGAGGATGCTGGGATTCTACTCCAGCATGGCCTTTTCCCTGGCCTCAACCTCGGCCACCAAACAATTATTCCCCACTATTGTTTGGAGATCGTTGATCCCTTTCCCCGTGGCTCCAAGGTTACCAGTCAAATTTGACAAATGATCCCTCAGCATCGCTGCCTGTACTTCACATTCATGCAACTTGGTAGATAGGGCAGCCACCTAATCTTGGGAGCTCTCCTCCTATGATATCAGCTGATAAAGATTTATCACGGCTTCTTCTAAGGCTCAGGTCCCACAATGAGAGGCAGGGAGGTGCTAAAGTTTGCGTTCATTAGTGGAAACTTCCTCCCTAGCCATGATAACCTGGCAAGAATGAAAATGAAACTGCCGATAGTCAAAGCCACATGACCCCAAACCCAGGAAGAGTTTTTGGAGAGCTTCAGTTTTAATTTCCATCTTATCCAGAGGAGTTTCAGCAACAATCTCGCAAATCCAGGGCAGTGCCCACCTGCGCACTGCTCGGTGGTCCACCATGACATGAGGATCCTTGGTATCCTTGCTAGATAGCACAGGAACAAAGTCTGGAATTGCAATCATTGTAGACATGGGAACGCTAGATGATTTTTCCGAAGCTAGTAGGTCTGAAGCATCTAACCGCAGTTCGGGCTTGGGAGTCAAGATGCTAAGTCTGGTATCGGCCGAAAAATCTTCAAGAGATGTCTCGCTGGGACCCGAAGCCACAGGGTCATCCTCACTTACGTCCAGGAAGGTTGGGTCTATCTAAACTTCGGCCGTAGAGGTGCTTGAAGGGAAAATCCCCTGAGTCGCTTTGACCAACGTGCTATCAGTCGGTCCTCCCTCATAGCCGAGGAGGAAGGTGCATTAGGCACAATTGCTACAATGACTCTGGATTTGGGAACCTGCCAGATAGACTTCCCCAGGATCCTATTGGGATAATGTTTTACCCACATTGTTGTGTACTCCAATGATAGGCTGGTAGCCACTCCTATGCTAGGAAGAGGATTGATTGTGTCAGATCCCTCCCACATCAGCATCAACCACCATTGACGGAGAATAGCCGGGTACAGTCTTCGAGCCTAAGGAGGGGGAAGGGAAACATGGAGTTGCATACACCCAAACTGGCAGGAAAAACGATGGGGGGCATACAACTCACACATAGAAACCCTATCAATCTGTGTAGACAAATACCCATCCCGTAGTGAAATCATGTTAGAATGCTTCTACAGGCTCCCCCTGTAGTTGTCAACTAAGACGCCCGAAGGGGTGGGGTCTGGAGAAAAATCACACTGGGAGAAGTCACTCAGAAGCTTGATGACTTCATCAGAACTGAGGGACTTCAAGCGAACCCTAGCTATATCGAGCAGGGTAGGCTGAAAGGTAGGAAGAGAGATGACTGTGTTATGACAATATTCATAATAGAAGCAATGATTCTCTATCCAGCCATATAAGAATTCAAATGGCCCGCTCAGATTGTAGTGTGACCCACCCTCCTGCATGTGACTCAGTAGTTCGTAAATATGAGCCAAAGTGGGAACGACCAAATTCATAGGGCGACCCTCTGCCTATACAACTACCATCATCAAGGTGCATGCCCTGACGCCTGGGTTGATATCCTGAGAGGTGAATAACCACCCGCTAAAAAACCTAGCAAACAAACCTATGAACATGAGCATAGGCGACACACTGGGGAACACCTCGTAACCCCATGAAATGTAGTCGCCCTCCTCAAGAACATCCCAGTAGGATCCTGGGATGATTTGTGACTATTCAGAAGGATGATTCCTGGGGATCTTGATCTTCAGAACATGACCATTGGTGTTCAGAAATAAAACTATCTAGGTGATATAGGGAATAAGAGAGCGGGCACCCAAGGCCTGACCCAGTGACCGCTCTGCCATACCCAGCAGATCCCTCGCCAACGAAGGCACTTCTTCGACGTCGTCCCATGCGTCAGGAATGGGTAGAAACTCGTCATAAATCTCACCAATGATCAGAATCCATCCTAATTGGTATATGTCCCATAAACTAATGCCAACTTCACCATGGGAAAGGTGGAAAGTATTAGTTCTTGAACACCATCGACTGAGCAGGTCAGGTAGGATCAAAGATTGTGGATAAATATAAAACTGTGATGCCCACACTACGGAGTACATATTGACTGCTTCCAGTGACTCGGGAAATTCCCGGCAATGATGATGGATCCAGACGGCCCAGACTCAGTCATTTAAGAAAATCCCACCAGACCGAAGATCCCACCTAGGGATCCACCCCACTTCAGGATCCAGTCGAGCAAGGTTGATAATAGAGGGGTAATTCATGAAGACAACTTCTTGAGAGAAGTCTTGAGTGAACTGATCACTTTGGGTCGAAACAGAGCCTCTCAAAATGAAAGTGTCTTTCGGATCAGAATCAGAGATCACCTCCCCCAATGAGGAAGGGTTCGCCTGAATTCACTTTGGTGATGCTCTCAAGAAAGGAGACGGAAGACCTGAGAAGGTAGGGGGGATAGGGACATCGTCTTGAAGACCAAAGCAGTAAAGAAAAGGTCAATTTGATAGTGGATAGCCCAATAGCTCGGGAGAGAGCAAGTACGTCAAGACACCATCGTCCCGAATGATGGATCGACTATGGTCCTCTTGGATTATCTCTGCTGTATAAATCGTAGCTAGCTGTATCCCTGAACTAATCAGAAGAGGCTCAGCAGCAGACCTAGGGTAGGGTGAGGGGGAACCATGTTTTCTCCCTGCATTATAAAAAACCAAAGAAATGGTTAGTCTGGAATAATAAAATCTGGACAAAAATACCAAGCATATGGAAAAGGAGTCCAGAAGCATTCATGAAGAGGTCCCCGAGCAAGTCTCAAAATGTGGTTCGTGACGGCTGTATCCCACGAACCAACCCTACACGGAAGATTTACGTGGTACTCTAGCTCCCGGAGCATTGGCTAGAAAATCATGAATCAAGTTGCTTCGTGGAATCTTAATCCCGAATTTAAAAAGTTAGGTTCCGATGACTTAAAAAAATTTCAAAGTCTAGAAGATTTCATTCTGCAGACCATCAAAACCGTGGAGCCAGTTCCTAAGCAGCCTTTCATGACTTACTTTTTAATTAATTAAAAGTGTTAATTCACGGTAGGGAGATTGGTCCGCGAATGATTGTCGGTGCGAACAAAGAATTGCCCACGGAAGTGGAGAATGGTTTGCAGACGAGGAATTTCACGAAGGAGCACGTACATAGAAAGCTCTAGTTTCATGAAGAATTTGGTAAAAGACAAAGGAAGGGCCCCTGTATTTGTAGGCATGGTCCCCTACCGGTTGCACTACCCTACCGCAAACCATCCATGTTTCAGGGCCACTCTACATCGGAATGGCCTACACATCGTTCCGATTGGACCCCATTCCGATGGGGGGAATTTGTAGGGTCCTGAAAAATCCACAAAAGAGAATGAGAATACCCTTTAATCCAAGGGACATTCTACCCAATTTCCACACAAAGAATTGGGGAAATGTGTGGAGAATACTCAAAGGATAGAACAAGACAAACCAGGCTGCATACCGATCAAATGATAATGGAACGCGGCCGGTTCTACGAAGTACCCCCTCCGCGGACCTCTGTCATTCGTGGAAGAGAGGTGAGGATCCCCTGTGGGTGCGAAGTAGGACGAGAACCAACCCAGACCACTATCATGAACCGCCCCCGCTGTGAACCATGTAAACCGACCTGGGCTATATCCGCTGTCATTCACTGCATGGAGGTGGAACCCTGCACGGCCGCGAAGCACTCCCCGAGCTAGTTTGGTTCGTAGGGGAGGTGCGTTCAATGCCCCCCGTGAGTTTCGGATTGACCAAGTCATCCATAAACCATGTTTCCGGTCATGGGACACTACAAAAGGTGCCACATGACCACATCTCCATCTCTTCCCCCACTCTATAAAAGGAGATGGAGGGGGAAGAGGAGAGGGGAGATCAATCAGATTCGGGTGGAAGGATTTCGAAGGAAGGAGCTTAGGATTTCATAAGTAGCGAAGTCCCGGTTCGCAAACTAGAACAATTATGAAGCTGGAAACGAATTAATAAGGAACCAAAAAAGCCTAAAAACATGGTGAACAATGAACATAAAATAACAGTGAAAATGAGACTGCGATCCATGGCCCCTCCGCGGATGCACTCCCCATGGACCAGAGAGTTTATGCCTCTTTTCCGATCTGTCACACCACGTAGCACCCTCCAACACAAGAAAATCCCCGACCGACGAACCTCCGACCGGAATCACCCTCGGATGTCGCTACTCCCATGGACCCCTCTACGTTCCAACATGATATGCGGGCAGAAACTGAAGTTGCGGACAACCCTGGTTCGTGGGATGACCATCAGTCCGCGGACCACATTGGTTCGCGGGTGGCTTCTCCAACCACGTAGCACCTCCCCAAGAAAAGGGCACCACCCCTCATACACCCATGTGGTCTACCAAATCCTTCAAGGATTTCTTTCCCCGAACCAGATAAAATCATTCCAATCTGGCCTTATCCTTCGCAATCCCCTCATTGGCCCCGAGCTGAGGCCTCCACCAGATCCACCGGACCCGTGTGATGCATCCTTTAGGCGCACTAGCGCACCGTTTTGAGTTCACATACCCATGGCCGGTGAGGGAGAACGGGTTTCCCAAACCCTTGAGTGGATTCCCGAGTCACTCTTGGGTCCAAATTCCACATTAGTGCAGATTCCAAGCCCAGGAGTCCCCTTTCTTCCCCACAACTTGTTAGGAATGGGGCACTTCTCCCCTCCACGGGGAGTGGCGGACTACCCATCAGAAGGAATCACCCATGCACCACTATACTACTCCATGGACATGGCCAAGGAAGGGAATAGTGGGAAAGGGTGCTGCTCCATTCTTCTTTGGAGCCAAGTCCTTTTCCCGCATGGCTTTATCACTATGGGAATCCATCTCGGAGTAAGCCCCGACTTTTTCTAGGCCGCCCCTATGGATAAGCCCCATCACACTTCCCACATACGCACCTTTTGAGACGCAATCATCTGGTCCCCACTACCTCTTGTTTCTCACACTAAGCATGACTCACGTGGGCTTAGAGTAAGCATCGACCATGGAATCCTCCCCTGGGCCCCCTCAGAGTGTAATCACCAGTCCATTATACTATGCCTCCTCATAGTGTAATCCTGATGCCTATTCGAACTACGTGGACTTTGATTCCCCACCACAGGGATACGTAGGATAACTCCAAAAGGTTAAAGCCCGATCACCATCGGACCCCCGATTCCACATTCACATCGGTTCTCTGACACCCCTATTCGAACTACGTGGACTTTGATCCCTGTCTCCTAGGCAGGGTACGTAGGAAGCCTCCCCGAGGTTCATGCCCAAAAATCGGTCATTCCAACCCTCCATTACGTCGGTTTACCCACACCTTGGGCCGCCTCAGAGTGTAAGCCCCATCCCAATCCGAACTACATGGACTTTGATCCCCGTATCCTAGGCAGGGTACATAGTAAGCCTCCCCGAGGTTTGACCCCAATACCCGGTCGGTCCAACCATCTTCACGTTGGTTCACCGCACCAACGTTGGGTAGCCTAGAGCATATTCCCCATACCAAACCGAACTACATGAATTCTGATTCCTCTCACATGGATACGTAGGAGGCCCGTACCATGGGTTCGATTCAAATGCCCAAGTCGTTATCTATCTCCCCTGGGTGAAAATAAACTCTAGAGTGCCTGGTTACGAGGCTTTAAACCTGTGTCGTCTCAATGCATCCAGACACCACAGGGTCATTAATCCAATGAGGGATAGTAAACATCAGGAATAAATGACTCTGAACCCCTTCGTCTAGTTGACCATTTCCAACCCTGAGTAATCCATGTATACTATGTTTGTGTATAAACCAAATATTCGCGAACATATGAATATGTGTTAAATCTATAAGAGAGTCCTGGAACAGGAAATAATTTCCCCCAAAAGGGTGTGATGAGCCCACTAGGAATCCTCTCGACCAATGAGAGTTCTTAAGCATCGCTGGCCAAATCACCCAGCAAACTCATGCCTTTGGAAAGAAGGTCCACGTATTGCTGGATATGGAACCGTTGGGAGTTTCGAGGAGAAAACAGTGCATCTGATATGAGTGATTAACCAGAACCCAATCTTCTCTAATCAACTATCGGGTGATGCACGTTTCTCCCCCACGATCTCGTCGTGCGATGTGAGAAAACATCCCAATAAGAAATAAATGAACCAATTCATGTTCTCTTTCATATTCCATTAAATTTCAACAATTTAGAATTCCTGAAAAAAATTATCTTCATATTTTATATCATGGAATGATCCAATCGATCACATAACACTCTACCAGGTATAATTACAAATGAAATTCCTTGATCTGTACCTGACAAGTAATTCCTAGATTACCTCCAAAAAAATATAACTATGAAAATGTTCACCATAGAATTTAGAATCTCTTGCATCAAAGTTCAATTATTCATATGTGTGAGTTGCTTTCAGATATTATTTTTAACATAATCATACATATAAAATAAGATAAATTTTAAAATTTCCCATATGGACCTCAATATTTCTTACCGAAAATCTTCAATATCAAAATATCATGCTCTAGAGTAGTTTCCACTTTTGAATCTTAAATTTTCATTGATTGATCATACCATGATATCTTTAATATTTTATTTCATATAATTTCATCCAATACCCCTTGCATATAACTCAAAATCGATTTTATTTACTTTAAACTACTATAGTTATCTCCTCCATAAAACACCAAACTCAGTATTTTTACATAAAGAATCATTCAATACAACATAAATGTCATTATATTTTTATCTCTTACAATCTTAAAGAACCATGAAATAGTTATTTAAAATAGCTCTCTCACCATGTTAATCTTCTAAAATTCCTTTTTACAGAGAATATAAAGCTAGTCCACTTCCAATATAAATTTAAACACAAATGAATAACATCTAAAATTATTTAAATTCTTATATACTCAATATTTCTAGATCTACCATGGAATAACTATCCTCAAAATGGTCATGGATAGTTCATTTTTTATTAAACTCTTTATTTCATTCAAAATGATCTTTCTCCCATGATCATACATTATCAAAACAAATTGAACCAAAATAAAATATATATACCATTTTAATATCCATCAAGACCAAATTTTTCTTCACACTCAATTCCTTTGCTAACAAAAATAAAGAATATATAAACCATCATATATTCAACCAATCTAGATTTATAATCACATTCTAATATTCTTATTCCATGAAATATTATTTAATATTTTAATGTGATATATATATATATATTTGGAGAATAATTTAAAAATTCCCCATGTATCCTTATGTAAACACATTCACCCTATATTTATTTTTACCCATTTATTATAACAAATCCAATATACAAACTAATAATTGAAAAAAAATTATATTTGAATTAAATAGAAAAAAGGGAAGAAATGATTTATAAATTGATGAATAAGAGAGTTATAGAATAAAATCAGAAATTATAAAATAGTTTTAGTGTAAATATATGTAAACCATGTATGAGGTTTCATATCACAACAAAAAAACATAGATTTTCCATTATTAAAGAAGTTGATTATTACCATATCTAATAATATCCATAACTTACTTCTATAGTTGAGCTTACTATATCAATATTGTAATATGTTCCAAAAATTTCATTATATAAAATGAGTACCCTTCATCGATCTACTAAAATAATACAATTTTAACTCCAATTAGAGGGGTTGAAACTTCATTTCTAGTGGGTATAGAGAATATTTTAGAGAAATGTTAAAAAAATCATGGGGAAGATAAATTGAAATTCAGTAATAAAATTAAATTATTATTAATTATTTTTTAGGGTAGATGATGTAGAATATTATACAACAAATAAAAAATAAAATGGAGTTAAAAAATAAATCATTTGAAGAAAAATAAAAATAAATTATTTAGAAATAGAGGAAAAAAGTTCGAGATGGAATTTTGTCTTCTCAGATTTTTGTGATCATTTGGATGATTATGATATGAATAGTGTTTTTCATTATCGGTAATATAAACCAAATTGTAATTCTACTCTCAATAACTTTTAATAAAATTTCAAGGAATATACCTTGCCTGACTCTTGAACCTCTTGGATTATAGTGACTACTTACTTTCTAAATTACTTGTTTAGAACTAAAATGACATACTCATATTTATTAAAACTCATTAATATTATCATTGAATGTTTGTAATATTTATAAGGGAAAGTGGGAGTTCAATATTTAGGGAGGTAAATCTTATATAAGGGTTTTTGTTGAAGTAATTTGTATTTAAAATTAGTTTTTACACTCTTAAATGGCACATTTATTTTAATTGTAGTTTAAAAATTTTCAAATAGTATTTTTTTCATATTTTCCATATTCAAAATTAAGATATTTTGGGATATATTATCTAATAAGTAATTATTTTGATAAGTTAACAATTTAGTATTGTATTTATTTTTATACTTTATTTTTGTATTTTGTTTGTTTAAATTATATTTTAGGTAAGTATTGAACTTAAATACTAACACACTATGTTTTATACATCATAACAATGTTTAAAAGAGAATAGACTTTGTAGAATCTTGAGGAAGCATTATAATGGAATACAATCCAAGTCAAGATTATATTTTTTTTCATTTCTTGAATTTATCTTTTTTTATTATATTTACCTTTTTGAAATTCAATTATACATAGTTTTTCATTTTTATTGTGTGTTGAAATAATTGAGAAAAATGAATAGCCTAAAAGTTTCCACCTTATTGTTAATCAATAGAGAAAATGAATATTCACATAAAATTTTTTGTCAAGTAATCACTATATTTTATTCTAACCTAGGATAGTTTACATGCAAATCTTTATATGTTAATATCTTATTATTATTTTATTTTCATCTATATAATCATTTAAATGTTAATGAAGGATGTTTTTAAAAATTGAAAACATGAGATCTCTATATTAATAAGTTGAAATAGATTGTGATCACATTTAATTTCCATATTATTTAGCAGACCTATATAGTTATATAAATATATTCCTCTATCACGATGAAATTAAATATTTTTATGATTAATAAACACTATAATTTCATGAAAAATTAAAATGTTGATGGATAATTAATTCTAATCTCTATCTCAATGAAATAAAATAATAAATAGATATCTCTGTATCAGAATATAATGTATAGAGTAAACCTAAGTAGTGATTTATTTGGTTTTATCATCAAATAATTTCATATAATCAGTTCCTTTTTGATAATAGATGCATCAAATAATCATCATCCAATGGTTTACTGAGAAAACCAATTATGGAAACCATTATTATATTAGATTTTTGACAACTAAATAAAATAGTGTTTTAGATATTTATTAAAGAATATTATTTAATGGGTTCTTAATATTAAGGGAGACGATGGATTGCTATTTAAATATAGTTATTATTTATATCAATATACATATACCATTGGTATAAAATAGTTTTTAATATAATGATAATATTTTAAAATATTCCATAAAGATGTAAATAACATAATAAAGTGAAGCAATTTTGAACACTATCAAGACATATTTCTTACATTATGGTTACTCATCTTATTTGATTATTCCATTTTTATTTCTAGTGATATTTATGTACAAATATAGATTATATATTTTCCTAAAAAACATTGTTTATAATTTTGTTTTTCGTTCATAAAAGGATTGGTTTTAATTAGTTTTCTACCTTAATAAAAATTTGTTGAACTTGTTTAATACTTTATTAGAAAAGATATTATGTAAATATTGTGACTCCCTATAAAAAGAAAATAATATATAAGTGTGATATATACTTATAGATGAGTTAGATATACTAGGAAGAGTGGAGAAATAATTTTTATGCCCACCATTATAAAATATTGAATGATTTCCTTTTATGTTAAAATTATAAGAAAATTTATTATAGTTAGTTCATCCACCTATTGACCAATCAATAATTATATATTAGAAAATATTTATTTGATTCAAGTAGATAAACATTATCTCCTCATTTTATTGTGTTAATTTTAACTATATATATATTTGTTTAACTTATATATTTTATTATAGAAATAAAAATTCTTTATGTTTCAAAGATGATATTATAATTGTAGTTTTTACACAGTAACCTACATTTTGAGGATAAATATAAAATTGATAAATAATTACTTCTAGAGATAAAAAATTTTATATGACCAATTGTCAATGAGATCTTAAGTAGTGTGAGATATATGATTATATTTATGGGTTATTTTATTTTATTTTATTTATGGGGTTTAAAGAATCTTCTTATATGATTTACTTTTTATTCTATTTGAGTAGTTTTTTATACAATTATTTATATGTTGACATTTTATTTCATTATTATTATGTGAAAATAAAACATTTTATATATAGGGGAGTGATATTACAAAGGAGAAACATAGATTTATTTATCAATCTTATTTTTATATATTTTACATTTATTTTTTATAAAATAATAAAAAATTATAACCCACTATCCAACAACCTTAAAGTTAATTTTAATCTTACATCCAGTCATTAAGAATAATATTGTCATTTAATTTCCAAATATTTGAGAACTGAAATTCATAGAAGCCATATGGTAAGAATTTATGTATAATAGATTTGACCATAAACCTCATTAAATTTATCACGAGTGATGAGAGTGAAGGATAAGGTAGGTCAGCAAGATGAATGGGTGTAGATTTATTTTTTTGAAAAAAATGGGAGCAGAAGTAAATTGTTATTTAAAAATTAAAATATAAAATGAAACATGTATTTTATGGGTAAAATATAAAAATCATTTATGAAATTAATGATGATTCTATGATCTAACTAATGGTGAATCTATATTTTTTCTCATTATTATTTTTATATAAATAAAAAAGTTTAAGCGTGGGGGGTTTGATGCTTATATATTTCACTAAAAAAATATTTTTAAATTTAATTTTAATTGTATTATTTTAAATTTTTAAATTTTTCTATTATTTTTTTATTTTTTAGTAATTGTAGGCGTTTTTATAATTATTAGCTAATTATTTAGTCAAATTTTTCTTATTAAGGTTTTATTATTATTACCTTTATTAGTTTAATTATTAGTATAATTCATTTTACATCATTCTATATTATTATTAAAACTGATATTAAAATTCTATAATTATTATTATCATTATTATTATTATTATTATTTATTATTTATATTATCTATTATTGTTATTATTACACAAGTGAGGTAAAAATAATATTGTTCATTACATTTAATAGAACCTACGAGGTCAATTATTTGATCCTCACCATTTTTTAGTGTTTGTGAAAGGGTAATTTTTATTATATCCCCCAATTCCTCCAAAATTTATTCATTATTAATATAGTTCTTGTATTTGTATTATAACTCAAAAGTAATTACTAGATTATTGTTAGTATTGTTATTTTTACTAGTAAAACTTATTCCAACTAATATATCTATATATATATATTATTTTAAATGTAGGTTTGAGTTTCATATATTTTAGAGTGAGGGGGTAAGCATATATTATTTTAAGAGATCCCTCAACTAGCACCACCATCTTTCTCTGTTGATCATGTCATCCTTATTTGTCAAAACTAATAAGTGAAGACATTAATCCAGGTGCTAACTTATATATTACCGACCCATATTTAGCTCCACAATCATCATATATTAGTCATCGTAATCCTTAAACCAGACCAACTCCACCTACCTGTGTGTATCCTCTTTCGAACCATTCATCTATCTTCCTTCCTCCCAAATGACCTCATTACCCAACGACCATACTAACGTGTTAGAATATTTTTCCCCCTACCTGAGATTCACTAGTCCCTCACCCTTGGGTTTGGTACTAAAACACCTACATTGTACAATATAATTAATACCAAGTGATATGTCCAATGTTGGACTTTTATTTATTTCTTATAATTTATATATTACATATCAAAATAATCAAACATTCCAAGAACCTAAAGGAATAGTGTATTGGAGATTAGCTATATACAATAAATATTTCACATATTTTTTCCATTTCTCTATAACTAAACCATATTAGATTTCATTTATAGAAATCTCATATGTTTTAGTCACATTTATTTCTTATGAAATAGAAAATATAAAAAACAGGGGTGCTTAAATTCTTGGTCAAGAAAACATATCAATGCAGAATATAGGGGATAAATTATAAGCATATGTGAAAATATGAAAAATGGAGAAATATATTATTTAAAGGAACATATAAAAATATTATTTTTATATATGACATGAATGAAAACATATAACCTCAAAATAACCAAATATACAACATGGTGTATGAATTAGAAAATATGAGACATTAATTAGATTCCATAGAGTATAGCATTGAAATATGGTATAACATAAAAAATATAGGATGTGAATAAGTATAATCATATGAAATCATAACACTATGAGAAAACCAGATGATTCTCATGAATTATGTTATGAAAATTAAAAAAATACATATACAATATAGTAAAATAAGTGTAATTATTATGATTCGAGTTGTAAAAAAAGAAAAATTCAAAAAACTAATGTTGTGAGAAAAGAATAATGCCCACACATGAGGTTGTGAAAAAATATAAAAATTCAATACATCACATAATTATATAATCAAATATAAAACTATGACCAATTATTTTGAGGGTGACATTCACACCCATCACATATTAATCATCCATACAAATTTTTACCATAATAAATGAATCATTTATCATATCACAAAGAACTCATGGAAATAAAATGAGTTTCATAAAATTTTAAAATAGTATCACATAATATTAATTCAGAAATTTGATCAGTTGATACAGAGAATTAAATAATCCAAAAAATGTATATTATAATATATTATAATGGTTAAATCATAAAAAATAAATTGTTTTGAGACAAAATAGTTATAGATAAATATTCAAAAGGAAGAGAAACTATAAGTGTATTTTTCAGTAAAACATTTCTAAACAATGTATCAAAAAGATATAGTAACAAATCACATTAAAAATTTTATTTTGACAATTTTTCATGAAGAAATATTTAAAAAATTATTTATAAATAAATACCAACAATTATTCCCTGAAAATAAAAAAACATAATGTAAATAAAAAAGGGAAAAAAGGAAAAAGTAACATTACTTATAATATTAAAAAATACCTTTATTAAATCCCGCATAATAAGAAGGAAAATTAAAACAACCTTTTATAAATAGGTAATGATAAATATGAGTTTTAGATGAGATAATACATATTTTGGATTCAAATTAATTATTTAAAAAATTTTTGCGATGAAATAATTTGGACATGTAAGAGAAAGAGTTTATTAGAGAGGATGTGAATTATTCTTAACAAATTTTTTAATAAAAAATTAATACATCAAAAAATAATATTTTTTTGAAAAAGGTAAAGTATTAAGATATTAATAGAAATAAACAAATTAATTAAATTAATGGAAGAGTATAAGAAACATAAAATAATGAAGATCATGAATTAACCTTAAAACCCCAATAAAATAAACCGAGTCATCATTATTATTTATGATTTTGGTAAATTTTGAATAAAAATTATATTTAATGATGTAACAATAATTTTATTCTTAAACCAATCGAATTTCTATAAAATTATGATATAATTCATCCATATTGTAGTATATACACCCTATAAATGGAAACAAGTGGTGAAAATGGCAGTTTTATTAAAGAAAGGTAATTTAAATGAGAAAAATATTAACATTACTATGGAATTCCATGAAGTATTTTAGAATCATGTATAATGAAAATAAACATATTAATATCTTATTTAAATAAATTTATTCATGAAGATGAAATTGACGATGATCTTGATTCGGTAATTTTTGAGGAACAAATGATGAGATAATAAAATTAAATAAAATAATAATATTATAATTATATGACCAAAAAAATTATTTACATATTAATATTATGTTTTAGAAGTATTTAATTTTTCACAACCATACATGATAAAAATTTATATCATTTCTCATTTAGGTGGTCAACCCCATGCAAACAAGGACATGCTATAACAAACAAATGAGTATAAAAGTGATTTGATTATAATGTCATAATTAAAAGGAATAATAATATTATTAAGATGTTATTAAAGTGATGAATAATAATTTACAATAATTTTATCAATAATTAAATATAAGAACATATTAGTTACAAATAAGAAATAATTTTTCATCTTGGTATACTCATTTTAATAAGATAAATTTACAATGATCAATTTTTTTAATATTTTTAATAAAATTACTAATATATATTTAAATACTTTTAATAATGTAATAAATTTAATATTTTTTCATTAAATCCCTTTTTATGACCATTCATGAAAGGAATTTATTAAAAATTATATACATCTTTAATGGAGGTAGTAGTCTACACTTAATATTAGTGAAATTTTTGTTTTTTGTAATGGATGCTAGGATATTGGAAAATGTTTATTACATTAATATAATAAAATTTTATTATAATAATTAAACATTTTTTCTGTATTAGTATGTATAAATAAAATTTTAAAATAAATATACATAAGAAATGGGTTGGGCGTTGATAATACTCATGACGAGGACTTGAGTCTTCTCTTGAAGAACCTCTTTAAAATAAAGAACATATGACAATTTTATATAAAAAAGGTAACACAAAACATTAAATGGGATTATAATAGAGAACAAATGTCACAGTTTTCTAAATAAATTAAATGGATCAGTGTGTCTTGATGTGGATGGAAGTGAGCTCTATTTTTAGGTGAAAAAGAGGGATGTTTTCTTGTGAAATATTGTGAGGTATGGGGTAAAGATGAAAAAACATTGGATTTATACGAGTTAAGTGAGAAAATGATGTTGATACATGGTGTTATTACATTCTTACATAAAAAATGTGTTCTATAATGTCTAAGTTCCAGGTAAATTTTTGTAGTATTTGGGCCACTTGATGTTACCTCTTTTTAACCTTACCTTTATTAAAAAAATACCATGGTAATTATTCATTTATAGAAAAATATAATATGACCATTATAACCAATTTTATAAATTTGGATTCAAATTTTTTGGTTCCATGAAATCTAAATAAATATATAAATATTATAAAATGAAATTTTAAATTGAAATATAATATATTGAAAAAACGATTTTTGTAAAAAAATTATTTTATAAATTGAGTAATTTTATGCATATTTAATATAAATTAAAAATTAAATGAGTGTTAATATATTTTTTATATTATTAAACATAATATTACAACCATTAATAAGAGATAAATTTATTCTAATTTGAAATTATTTATTTATTATAGTATAATTCTGTGAAGAATAACTATTTTACCATGGTAAATAAAATTTACATTGGTAAATTTTTATTTATTATAAAAATTAAAATAAAATTTCTACCAAATAATTTTAGTCCCCTACTTTTTTCAGTTGTCTTTTTTAAATGAATGTTGGTAATGATTGTTAATGGAATAAAAAATTTCACTAATGCCAAAATTTTAAAGAAGTTAGAGTGATGAAGCTATTGGATATTTAGATGAAGTTACCAAGATTGATTAAAAAGTTGATATAGCTTGGATGTGGAAGATAGGAAGTTAATAAAAGTCCTATTATATTAAAGAAGTTGTTTTGGATACTTTTATTTTTTAACTATAAATATTGGTGAGTTGTCCTTTATGTCTCAAAAATATACTATGAATCTAGAGAAGCATGTTTTTTTATCAATAGTACAAATGTGATGATGTTACCTAAGGAATTTCCATAATATGTTTTGAATGTAAATCATTTGAAGAAAGTGAAAATGATCAAAAAAACATTTATTATGAAATTAAAAAAACATTAAACAATGTATAATTACTTAAGTAAAAAATATGGGATGCACATTACATAAGAAAGAAAAAAAATATTAGAATGAAATTTATTAAAAAGTAAAAATGATATTATAATAATTCCTCAAGAAAGTGGAAAATATCATATGAATTTTACATAGTAATGTTAAAATTATCAGATAATATTTAATTATGAAATTGAAAAGGATCAGATTAACTTCCTTTAAGAATATTCCGAGGAGAAGTTTTCTAGACATAGAAGGTCGTGAAAATAAAATCTGGGAATACATTGTTGGTGTAATTATTTTCAACATCATGAGTTACAATGATCTCATGATCTTATAATTTATTATAAAAGGTAAGAAAATTGTTCAGATGTATTAAGTTCTCATTTCAATGTTTTATAAAATTCACTAAATAGAGAAATTCAGATATATTATTGGATGATTAAAGTTATTTATATTGTTTTTGAATTTTATGTTGTATTTTTTGTTTAACAGGTTTTGATATTAGGGATTTACAAAAAAATTTATCCATATTTACAAAAATATATAAGAAAGAGTAAATATTCTAAAGTAAGAAGTTGAGATACAAATGATGGTAAATAGACAAGGTCATCATATGACACCTAGAATACAAAAGATTTATACAATTTCTAATGGAATAAACTCTTTATGAAGTTGTAAATATATTTTTATAACAATAAAATCAGATGAATTTTCTTTTGGAATTAATGATGTTTTTTACTGAGTGGAATGTTACTGAATATTTATAATCTAACAAAAAAACTCATCGAATTAGGTGGAAATAAAATGAATATTTTAGATGTACATTGTTTGATAAAAAGGGGGAAAATTTTGGATGAATGTTTTGGATGATAATTTCAGAAGAACATTCTAGATCAATATTTTTTGTATGATGTTTTCTGATGATGATCTAGTTTAAAAGTCTTTTGGATGTTTTTTAAACATAAAATTTGGGGCGATGTTGAGATGATCTTTCCACATTCCAATAATCATTAAGAAAAATTATGACACTAAAATATTTAAGGAAGATCATTGAAGTTCCTAAAACAAATAGTTAAGGAAACTCAATGAACATTATGAAACTATTGAATGTTCCAAAACGTTTTAGAAGAATTCCTGTTAAATAAAAATGAGGCGGGTGTTTGAAATTCAAGACTGATCTAGGTGGGATAATATATTTTAGTTCCCATGTAAGTAAACCTATATAAAGATGTTAAATCAAAAAAGTGTGTGTGTTTGAAACAATCATCATGTGTGAAGGATCTAACGTTCTATTGATATTGTTCCATTAAAAAGTTCCAACCAAAAATCATATGAGCTATTCTAATCCAGGATGGTGTTTAGTAAAATCCGTACTGATAAAAGAAGAAGGTAAAAAATGGATTTAACACACAAGATAAAACTATGTCATTTAAAGAATAAATGATTATATTATATTGACCTTGGTAAGATATAGTTTTTAGAGGTAAGTTTAGAGACCCAAAGATTGACGTACATGTACATCACATTGCTTTTGAGAAAAACATAATACATGACACAAAACGACGCCTAAAGGCCATGATAATTTAGTGTCTTTGGAATCTCAGAACACAATCTTATAATCTAGGTGAAAGATCTTCAACATCTTCCATAAAGACCTTCCCCTTTTTGTTTTCTTACCTAAAACCTTTCCTTATATCCAGGGGAAAAGAAAACAAAAAAAGGGTGAGCTCAAATGCTCAGTAAGGGTAAACATGGAGAACATAAAAACAATCTATAATCATTTGAATGTAAAAACATGAACATAAAACATCAAAATATTGAGCAATGACATAAATCTTGGCCGTACACATGGAATTGATCATAAAGTAACAGAAATCATGATAAAATGGCATGGGAATAAAACATGTAATTGTGGAAAACTATAAAACACATGATATGATTTCCATATTATCCAAGGCATTGCTGCCAAGACCGTCATAATGGACAAAGTCCATTACTAAACAAGGTTTACTTACCATTCCAGCACTGTATTACTGAACTGGATTTACTTTCCATTCTAGTCATGTTTATCTCATAAGATATAAATATTTACCAAATTCATTGGAGGGAGATATAGGCCCCACCCATCTCATAATCAAATCATTATTAAGTGTGCCACAAAATAAACATCGATCATTTATCATGACCCTAAGAATAAAATGGTTTTCATAAACATCATCCCATCATAACATAATCCATATAAAACAAATGGATATCATTTCATCATAATAGAAATCAAACCATGAAAATAATAGAGACATTATATTTGAAACATAAACATATTGAATAATTTCATCTTAGACGGAAAATAGTTTTGATTAAACACTTGAAATGAATTCTTGAAGAAAATCTCCTTTCATCTTCAAAAATCATTTTCTTTTTTAAAAATTACATGAAATTTTAAAATAAAAAGGATTTTTTTGAAAATAATAATGTAATATTGTAGAGGAAGCTTCATGGAAATAAGGAGTTACGAAACCATAAAAATATTATCATGACCTATAATTTAAAAAAAACATTCTTCTCGTACTTTGGTCGGAAAAGTCAAAAAGTACCTCGTATGATAAAAAATTGAAATATTCCTTACATACCATGTAGTAAAAGTAAAAAATTGGTAAAAAAGACTTTAAACATAAATGAATTTTTTTCAGAAAACATGGACTTGGATGATAAATATAACCCCAGTAAATACTTATGAATAAACAATCTCGTTTAAGAATGAGATTGGGACAATTATCCCTTACCTTAGGTTCGATATGCTTTGTATGTATCCAAACCTCTTGTATAGTGGGTTTAAAAATATTATAAACTTTTAAAAGAACCATAATAATATTTATTATATCATATATGATTCACTTATGTCTTTATATTACCCGTTCATTTGTCAATTTCATGTTAAGGCAACATTTTGGGTAATAATCTTTTCATTTATCGTACGTGTTTGGATTTATTGTTATTGATATTATTATTACCTATATCATGAGTTACTTACTTCCAGAATGTAAAACATGATTTATATATCATATATATTTATTATATATATGTATAATAGATAGATAAATGAAATACACCATTCATGGAGACTGTAGGCCGTACGTGCGAATGAACGTTGTTCTCATTTCCTTATTGAAGTATATAGATGATATATATATATACATAAATATAGTAGCATTATTATGTCATATATTTCATTATTATTCAATATATATACTTTATAATCATTCTTGAATGGTTATCATGGAGAATGAATATCATCCTGTTGTGGAGACGATAATCCGTACGTACGTACGAGCGATGATATCGTTCCTATAATTGTTGAATGGAATTTGATTGGATAATAGAATATCTCAGAATTAATATCATGTTATAATAATCATATATGGTTATTATTTACACCATTATACCCATCCAAGTAAGATGGTGATGGAAAACAGATTACACCACGATGTGGAGATGATATTCCTTACGTATGCACGCGCGGTGATTTCGTTTTCCGTAGGATTGATAGAAGGTGAAATAGGGTTGTTTAATATTTCTTATAACATATCAGTATATGATTTATACTGACGTTATTACATTATAATGATACAAATAAATAGTAGGAATTATAAGAAGAAAATAAATTTGAATGAATCGGTAAACGATATTAACTCTTCTTCGACGCGCCTCTTCTAAACCTCCTCTTAGGGCACTATAGTTGGTATTTGAAGAAGACCAGGACCTATATTATGTTTATAGAGAAGTGTATAAGAGAAATTCATAGGGTTTTTCCGAGTTTGAATGCTCAAAATGGTGTGAATAGGAGAGGGATGAGGTGCCCTTTTATAAGAGAACAGAGGGGATCTTCTGGAAAGCTCCAAAATATTAATTTATAATAAACTCAAAGACCACCTAATAACCTCAAAAAATTACTCAAATTGAAAAATGAGAAGATATAGGGTTTTAATATCATAAACCAATAAAATTGAGACATGTTTTGAGTTTATTTTAAACCTTATATTTTTTATTTATCCTTATTTAATCTATTTAATTGTATTTAGGGTTATAATATTATCATTTTTAAATTGTCACAAATACACACTAATGTGTTGTGAATTTTCCATATTTAGATACATTATTACACTTTATAAAATATAATATTAAATTTGTAATTTTTAATTTTTTTGGGATTTTTAAACAATTTAATAATATGTTATTTCAATAAAATACCAATAGTGTCAATTTTGACACTATTCAATTATTTGAATTTAAATAAAATCCACATAGAAGATATATTCAATAAAAAATATTTAATATATTTCTAACATGTCATATTCATCTATAAAATTCACAGAGAACATTAAATAGTTCATATAATATTTATTTTAATATTTTTAAAACCATTTATTTGATATTTATTTTAATGAAATAATCACTACAACATTTTTGTATAAATATTTAATATACTTATTTGTTTCAAAAAAATTAAAAATAAAATCCTATAATGAAGATATATATATATATATTATATTTAATAATAAATATTTAACTTTAATTTATCATCTTCAAATAAAAACATTTAAATTGTTATCTTTATTGTATTATGAAGGTGACAACTCTGAAATCATTTAAAATAAAATAATATAAATGTCATAATCAGTTTCATAAGGATAGAAGTGGTCCACATGTAGACCCATGGATTTTTATGGTGTATATATACTCTACCTATAAGGTTTGGTAATGTTTTTGGGTCTTTTGTGTGTATTATTATTTTAGTAAAAACTATATTATTGATTATTCACTAAATAAATAATTTCTGCATCATTACTGTATAAGATATTAAAATAATTAAATATTTCTTAAAAATTAAAAATAAAATACCATGACAATTAAAACCATTTTGGGTTTCAAATTAGTATTTATAATATAATTTATATTCTATATAACCTTATATTAAAAATAATTTAATTATTAAAGTTTGAGTGAGACATATTTCACTTTCTTTTAAATAAAAAAATAAATGGTCTTAATCACATACAAGTGGGTTCCAATAGATACCATTTAGACCCAAGTATGTTTTATGACTAAATATAATCATATAATTATATTATGAAATGTGTTGAGTAATTTTATAATATTATATTTACCCTTAATTACCTGATTTACCTTTAACTGCGGTAAATAAAATTTACCGTAGTTACTATTGATAATGCCCCAAAATAAAAGAAGAATATTAACATAATTTGGACCTACTGATTTGAAATATGGAATCCAAATTTTCAAATTCAGGATATAGAAGTTGTAGAAATTAATTTAAAATTAATCCCGTTGTTGAGAAAACGTGTTTTAAAATTTAAAACATTGCAAAATATTGAAATGTTTTTACCTATGAATTCAAAGTAAAATTAATGCTAATGCCATAAATTATGTTAAATGGTAAAAATATATTCTAATTATACTTTAAAACCATCCAATATTATATTTTATCAATACAAATTATTTTGATGAAAAATGTAGTTTTTAATTAAAATTTAGTGTATATTTATTATTCACCTAAATAAAAAACTTATCAATGAAATATCAAAAATTTATCCCAAGTAAATTTTTATATAATTATTTCAAAGAAGAATTTTATTTTGTCAAATTTAACTTAGAAAAATTTCAAATACTAGATTTAAAATGGGTGCTCCATCAAAAGGCGACAAAACTGCATTTTTTGAAAAACACATATTTTACCAGAAGAGTTTATTTTGTTCACATACCATGATCTAGAAAACGTTTAAGATGAATGATAACGTTATAAAACTAAAAATGTAGTTGATACTATTCATAATGGTTAGTTAATAATAATATTATAATAATATGTCTAATAGTGAAACTCGGTGTTGCGTACAACACACGCTATCGAGGAAGGTCGCTCTTGGGTGTAATGAAAGCCAAGTCAGGTTTGAAAATAGTGAATGATTCCTTTGGTGTTGTCTGTAACATAAGAAAAACTATAGTTCATTTATAAATTGATCAAAATATATACTTAGTGTTGTGTAATATGAATTTTATTTGAAACAACTTGAAATTGTGTGCAACACAAGACAAAAATCGTGTTGTGTATACTACAATCTAATACGGTGTTCCGTATAGAGCAATCTAATCTTGGTGTAGCGTACAAAAGAAGACAAAAAATTAAAAAGAATATTTATCATAAAATATTAGGGTGTTAGAGGATGTTTACAACCAAATATTCTTTTGGTTGAATAATTAGAAAAATAAAAAAAATATATGTGTTGACGACAAGTATAATCATATAAACATAGGGTAAGAATTTTTCGTTGATTATAAAAACATTTCAGAAGATATTTCAGGATAAAATTATTAGAGGTAAAGTATTATATAAAACAATAAAAAGTAAAAATTTTAGATAATTAATAATGAAATGATGTGTAGCTTTCAATTTTTTGAATGGAAAAAGAAGAAAGTTCCACCAAACCTCACTGAAAGAACCCATCATACATACTTGATTGGATGGAAACTAGATAGAAAATTCATAGACTGAGGAAGAAGAGGAATGGAGAGAAAATTTCTTATCAACTGTTGGATAAGATAGTGATGAATAATTTCTTACAATAAGGGTGATATTGAATTAATTACAAAGAAGCACTATAAAATTCTTCACAAGTATCAATAGGTAGATGTCTTTCATAATGTTAAAAAAATTTACACGAAGTATAAAATTATCTACAAATAAAATATAAAAAACTAAAAAGGAGATTAAATATTTCTCTATGTTTTCACTAGTCCAGGGGAGATATTTGTTTCCTTTTCCCCTCCAATGTGTAGGGACTAACACTTTTCTCAGGATTGTTTTATATCCAAACCACTATACATGGAATATTATTCTAGTGGAGAATATGTGTATTAGTTAACAGCATTCACTACAAGGTCTATATAATTATAATCATTAGTGATCCTTATAAAAATATCATGTTACATGTTTACATGATTTCATATACCTTTATACGATAAGGAAAAGATAATAATGGAATCAAGATAGTAATAGGTCAATGAGGTAAAGGTATAATGAGTTATAAAATTTTAAAAAGTTCATAACACTGATTCATCCCCGTCTATGTTTTAAGAATATACCATTGTAGCCCACTAAAAATTTGAATATTATGATAACAAAATATGAAAACCATTTTATTATTTTCAATTTATATATTTGATAAAATTAGTTTTAATATATTGGTTCATACCACATAAATTTTTTTACGAAAATTAGATATCCTATAGATAAAATGAATTTATTCCTATTACATCCCCACTAAAAACTATTGAGTTGATCTCAATTTATATTAGTATACATATTATCGATGCACTTTATTAAAATTATTCTTTATTAGATATTTATTAAAAATACACAACAAAGAAAAAAGAGTTCTTTTAAATGTATCCCTTCTATATTAAATAACATTCACAAAATAAAATTTATATTTTGAAATTTATATTTATCAATCTATTAATATTAAAATATTTCTTTGAATATTTTAAAAACATCATATCATTTAGTAATAATCATAACATGCAGCGTATTATTTTTTATATAAATAAATATTTTAATTAAATATTGTATTTTTTCATAATTTTTATTTATTTATGAGTTATGTTATTTTAAATTTATAACTTATAATGAATTTTTTGAGTATTATTGTTAATTAACTATACATCCAATGGAGAAATTTATAATGATCATATACAAAAAAACCATATTCCCCTTTATAATAGCTATATTTCAACCATTACTCTTTATAAATTCATTTTATCCATACACCTTAAATTACACTTCTCATTCCCTTAATTTTCATTTTAGATTTCCCAAAAATCATTCTCCATTAATTTTGATTAGTAAAATTGTATATTAAGTAATTTTAATGGAGTTAATCAATGGTGAAGATGATCCATGGTATTTTTTATTTGTAAAGATTTTATTCATTTTAATTTATTGTCCAATTTAAATTTATACACTATTAATTAATGTAATCATCTACAGTATTTATCCACCCATAAAATTTTATACTTATTTTCATAAAATATTATTTTAATTTTTTAATATGATTGAATATATGTTCATTAATTTGAATTATATCTTATTTATCTTATTTTATACTAAATTTTAATTATTTAGCAACAATAGAAATAATTTTTGTAAAATTAAAGACTTATTTAAAATATTTCATAAATCATGGGGTGTTCATTTCTCCCATTCCCATTAGTTAAATTTCATCTTTACAATTTTAAATACATAATAATAATGCAAAATATATATGTGTATGACTTAATATATAATTTACCACCATAATATTTTAATTGGAAATTTTGTTTGATTAAGTGTACGACACACAACACTGAGCTTAAACGAACCATGAAATATTATTATTTAAATATGGTCATTATAACCTAGCTATTGAATTGGTGGGTAACAATAGGATTCAAAAAATTATGAAAAAATAGAAAGGCCCTAATCCATAAAAATTCATTGATTATTTCTGGAAACATACACTTTATTTTTAGTAAATAAATTTTGTTCTTCAAAATATGTTTGCTTCAAAAGTTGGTTTTACATATTTTTGAGGGGATGTATTTTCGTAAAATTTATAAAAATAAATATTTAGAATTAATTTAAATTTTCAAATTATCATTTCATTATTAACTTATGGTTAATTTTTGTTAATTTTTTTGAAAAGTTGGATTTTTCTATTAATAGTGGAAAATACTAGTTTTTATTGGAAACTGTATTTTATTTTAAAGTATTTTCAATGTAAAATTATATTTCATACTGGTTTTAACATTTAATATGTTCATTTTGATAAAATATTGTATAATTATTCCACTATAAATCATTTTATAATTTATTTTGGTATAAAATCATTTTTGTAATAAAAAATGATTTTTTCTTCTGAAAACAGTTTATCATCGGGTTTTATAAGTTTAATTTAAAATTAAATTTTAATAACTACACGAATTTAATGTTGAAAAATATATTCCATATTTTAAATTACTGGGTTTAAATTTTATAAATTAATCCATTTTATTTTTTTCATTATGAATAGTAACTGTGGTAATATTTGTTACTATGTTAAAAGGAAAATTGGGTAATTGCGTTTAAAAATAATTTTATATAGCCTCAAAAATGACATTAAAACTTTAATTAATTATATTATATTTGTATATTTCATCCATAAATATTAAATTTTCTAACATATTACCTTTTACTCACTTGTCAAGGATTTTTTCCTTCATATTATTTTATATAATGAAATTTCAAATATTTCATTGTCTTTTTTTTATTATCTCTAAATGAATTTCATAGCGATAAAGAGAGGATGTTTATGGTTATAAATATTAATTTAAAATATATATAATTCCTTTCCATAATTAAAATTTATTTATAATTTTTTTGAATCAAATAACCACCTTAAAATCATACCGAATGATAACATATAAACTATTCATTAATAAAAAAATAAAATAATTGATATTAAAAAAAATAAAAAGTAATATAATTAGAAATAACTATTTTTACCCAATATTTTTTGGATATATATTAAATTTGAGGTAATTTTTAATTGATTATATTTTAAATATTTTGTTTTTTGTGATGTTACTAAATTAAAGGTAAATTAATAGTTCTAAAATTTACATGAATGATATTTTTAAAAATAATAATAATTTATTAAATTATATAAAATTTGTAAAAAAATATCAATTTCCAATTTATAGGGACATGATTTAAAATATAGCACATGAAATAATTATTGTAATTGTTTCCATTAATATTCACTATCTTAGTGCTTAAAGTATAAAAAATATTATTATTTTGGCAATTGTGAAAAGGGTTAATGATGTGTTTAAACTAATTGATAAGGATAAAAATATAGTATAAAATTGTAAAAAAGTTATTTTATGATATTAACTGTACTTATACCAATACTATATTATAAAATAAACAATTTATATCTATTTAAAAATAAAAAATAATTTATATTAATTTATTAGTTTAAGAATGTTTAAAAGTTCCCCTATCCTATTATAAAAGGGCTCCTCATCTCATGTTTTATTCAAAAATAAAATTTTATTTTAATTGTAAAATATCAATCCATATAAAATCCTAACATCCATACCCACATTTTAGAGGTATTAAATTGGGCATAATACTAACCTTTAAGGGATTAAGAAGTACCAAAAAGGTGGTTTTCTTAAGAAGATTTATAGTTCATAACCGAGAGTTTACATTTTATTTCTTCTTAAATCTCCTTAAAATATTCTCCAAAGATAGTGAAATAAAAACATCAATATCAAACATATACTATGATGTTATTATGTTATTTGAAAATCCTTTATCTATATCTATCCCCATTCAAATAGGAATTTAATTTATCATTAGTGTGTAAGGAGGACTACAACCTTACATATCGATGTAATTCACTTTCCATCACCACCTATCATGAATGGTTATAATGATGAATTAAATGTATACATATTATAATAATAAAATATTTATAATTTTATATAAGAAATATATTGTGGATTTTATTAGGATTTTATACACTGAAAAATGATAATGTTGTTCGTGTGTACGTGTCGACTACCACCTTCACAGAGAAATGTGATTCATTTTTCATCAAAACATCACATGAACGATATATACAAGTGTATTAAATGAATAAATACAGTATCTAAGATATTATTATCATTATTGAAAGAGAAAATAACACTTACCTTATTCTTATAAGGATCATTGAAAAATGTAAATGTTACTCAAGCATACATATGTCCTACCATCTCCATGATTGTAACATAATTTTTTTTTCATAACCATATTTAATGGTTGATTTTAATGATATAATTAATTTTTAAAAATAATATTCATTTTTATTACATTTTATTCAAAATATTCCCAAGTGATAAAGGCATCATGATACTATATCCTTTTTTCAAGATTGTTTATGATAAAGGTTCCTTTAGAGGAAATCATATATTATTATTTTCATGGACCACATATATTTTATAATACTATTTTTATGAAATTGGTTTACATTTTTTATTTCTATTTCCTCCCTTATTGGTTGAATAAACACCAAGATAGTTATTTTTTAGTAATACTGATCTGGTATTATAATTTAGATTGGGAATATTTCTCTTATATATCCTTTTTTTCTAAAAAAAAAAAATGTTTTTTAAACAAAACTGATTTCTTAAATCTATATTATATGATCTTTTAATAAATCATAGAATTTATTTAAAAGATATTTCTTAATGGTTACAAATGGGCCACTTTTGACTCCTATTATATTTTTTTTGAAAAGAATGTATTTATTTAAAGTTAAAAAATTGAATTGATTTTAACTTATTCATTGCTATTATTTATTTTGAGGCTTCTATTATAAGTTAGTGAGGTTATTTTCAATGAAAATAATTTTTACTATATTCAATAAAAAAATTTCTTTTTAATGTGATATCCAAAATAAAAAGGGTATTTTCTTGTATAATGTTTTTAATGATCTTTTTAATAAAATTTCTATTTATCAGTAAAAAAACAGAAGATGCAAAATATACATTATTTGGAATATTTTGTAGGAAACAATCCTTATCATTTACTTGGATAGATTAATATTTTTTAAAAGATATTGTTATCGATCCAATTTATATTTCATGGGTTAATCACATTATGAAAGGAATAATGGTTTCCCCAATGAATTTTATAACGAAATGAAAGATATATTTACTTTATTCATTTTATGGTTCTTGTAATTTGTTTATGATGATTTTTGGTTCCATTATAAAACAAGGATGGGTTGATCTATTATAAAACATAGATGGGTGGCTATGTTATAAACCAAGGATGAGTGGGTCTATGATAGCCTTCTAGTGTATTTGGTGTTGAAGTTTCCCATATAGTTATTCTAATTGTAAGGGTATATTTAAGGATTATTTGATGATAATTTCCCAATATACCAATAGGTTTTATTTTTTTATGGGTTGTAAATGATTCCATTGATCATAATTGACATCACCTGGCTCATGATTATTGAATATTATGTATCTTGACTTTGATAAAACAGTATGTCATGTTACATATTTTATGATATAGGTATTTATGGGTATAAATTATCCATTTTTATGATCATAAACTTTGATTATGTAAACATACTCATATTCTCATCTTTTTCTCAATGAGATAAGTAAACATTAAATACATATGTATACTGTTACTAAGAATTTTATCTCACCATTCAAATGTCTCATGTTCCTTAGGTTTTAATGAATGATTATAAATGATTTATGTCTATAAAGTATTTATATGTGATGAATTTTATGAGAGATGTTGAAGAAGAAATATAGAATATGAAAAACTAGGTATAATAGAAAAAATAATCTCTTGAAGTCATGAGTGTTGTTTATATATGACTATGTACTTATTCTCTGAAACAATAAACCATAAAGGACATTGGGTATGTAGGTGATCCAATATATCGTTTTTATTTTTTAAATTTTTAATGGAAAATATTGTCTCACATTTATCATTATCATATTTATAAATTAAAATTTCATGTTTTTTAAACTATATCTAAGAGTGTGGGCTAGGGGTTATTTTAGTTAGTATTAGTGAAAATGAACTTATCTTATCCTCAATAAATCTCAAAAGTCAACATTGGGAGTAGTATGGATATACTACCGAGGGATTCATGAAAAAATAGATGTAACATGGTATGGTGGTAAGAGTCCCACAAAGGAGGTGTATCTTCCAATGGAGCGCTCTAATAGGTTTCAATTATAGGCCACTAGTAATTACTATATACCATTACCATTGATATCAGAGTAGGGTTTATAAATTTTTTTATATTATGACGTTTTAATTAGAAATTATTTTAAGAGTTATGGATACCATCATTGGTTTATGAGTTTATGTTTGATAAAAAATTCAATGTATTAGACACGAATTTTGTGGTTCTATGTGATAGAATTTTAAGGTTACCAATGTTATTTTGGGATTTGTTTTATTTTTTATATGTATATGTTACCCTTAGGATTTGAAAGGAATTATTATTTGAGGTGTCAATGTTTAATTATATTTTTGAAGCATATGTGATATTAATGTGGATTTTTGGGGATTCATGTTATTTATGGATATTATTTTAATATTTTTAAGATTATATGACTATAGAATATACCTATTGGGTATTTGACATTATGAGTGACTAATATTATTTAAAGAAAACTTTTAAATTTATCTTGGTAAAATATATGATAAAATCATTCAGATTATTAGGTTTTGTGTTTGGTTGGTAATATTTTGTACAAATTTAATGATATTTATTTATTGAATGATATATTATGAATATTGGGAATTATAGTTGAATTTTTTATATTAATTCATTATTTATTCATATGATATTTTATTATGTTTAATAATTATCTTACCTTATGATAAACATGGTGGTTTTGGTCAATGTATAATGAAATTGAGAATAAATTTTTAGCATTTTTTTTGAATTATGTTATCCATTATAAGTTTATTGTAGTGATTCAATTGTGAAAAATTCATCTTAAATACTATTCATTTGGGGTGAAATATGAGATTTTGGTATAAATTGGTAAGAGGATGAAATTATAGTTTTCAGTAATTATATTTCTTTATATTATTAGTCAATAGAGTAAAATAATTAACAAGCTCTTGAAAAATTTTATTTATACAAAAAATTTACCCAATTACCATATTTTCTTATAAATCAATTCTTATTTTCACACCTTTTTGGTTAGTGGTTTTCTGGTCTATTAGAATATTATGATCATTAACATACTTGTGATAAATGATATCTCTAAATATCCATCATTATTTGAAAATTATTTTTTTCTCACATTTTTATAATTTCACTTTCTACTAACATTTTTCAATTTTGAAACCTAGTTATGGGTTATTCAAGGTGACATTCGTATTTTTGTTTATCTCTCTTCAAGAGGAAATTTTATTAATTATTTGCATGATGTGTAATTTAAAAAAAGTAATTTTCATATAGAAGACCATTTATTTCCAATATCATGTTCAAATTACAGTGAAATGTTTTTAAGGGAGATAATGTAACACCCCATGAATTTTAAAAGATGTAAACTATTTTCGATAACATATATGACACACAACACTAAGCCTAAACAGTCTGTGAAAAATTATTATTAAATATTACTATTATAACATACCCATTGAATTAGTAGACTTAAATAAGATTAAATAAATTATAAAATATATATAAACTCAAAAATCAATTCAAATGTATTTATTAATTCTTTGTAATTAAGTACTCGGTTTTTAGTAATGCCATTTTCTTTTTCAAAATAAATTTTCTTCTAAAATGGGTTTACTTCTTTTTTTATTTATTTTTTACTTGATATATTACAAAATATTTTTGATCAAATGAACATAATTTTTTAAACTATACTAAAAAAATAATCTTAACTCTATATTTTGATAATTTTATACAAATTTTATTTTCCATTGAAAATCATAAATACTGTTTTTTATTAAAAAATTTATTTTCATTTAATATATTTAAGAATTTTAATTATATTTTTGATTTTATTTAGAATTATATGAGTTTCTTTTTATTAAAAATAATCTAATCATTGTCCATCTTACTTTATAATAATTTATTTTGTTATAAAAATATTTTAATAGAAATAAGACATTTTGGAAAAAATCGTTTATCATTGCATTTTGCATGTTTAATTTTAAATTAAAATTTTCCACTAATGTGAATAGAAATTTTGAAAAAATAGAATCCATATAAACACCATGTGTTCCTCTTTTCATGGGAATGGGCTACGTGAATAATTATTTGGTGTGCATCTCTGTAGATTACGTGATGTGTACAAGCTAACTACGCATCGTGTGGTCCGAATTTCATGGGCTCATGAAACCCACTGAAAGCCTTGTAATTTTATCTTGTAAGATACCACATTACATGTACTTTTCATCTATAAAATGTCTATCTCTTATCCCATGATTCATCTTTCCGCAGTGAATGGATCAACATGATTTTCGAATGCGGGAAATGATGAACTTCATGTCATGTACACTATATACATGTCTGTATATAATTAATGGTCCAGTCTTTCAGTATCATATAGTTTGACCATGTATTATTTTCACATATAATTCATGAATTTCTACCCTAACCCATATATAATACATGGCATGTACTCCAGGTACATGTGTAATCTGACATTATGTGTGGTAGGTTAGAATGGTCTATACATGGCGTGGAATTAATGAACATTGTGTAATTAATAACATAGTGTGTCATTTATTCCATGATATGCCCATTCACAGTGAACATGGGTATATGGTGTGTAATCTAGATACATACCATGTATTCCCATTCTATTCATCAAGATTCTTTAGCACTTCCTGGGGGCATCTCATGTCATTCTTCATCATTTTATCAAAACTTTAATAAAATAAAATACCTAACAAATATTATTTAAATTTCGATAAAATGTAACTTAAATAAAAATAAATAATGAAAATTTTAAAATGAAAATATAACAAATATCTTACATATATCAAAAATAAAAGAAATAATTATAAATTTTAGACATGAATAATATGATACCACGTGAAGGTTTCAGGAGTAGTAGAAGAAGATGTTATTGGAAATATATTCAAAATTTATTTTAAATAAAATTTCCTAGAACCTCTTGATATGATCTTTCATGATAAATTTATAATTAATTTATTTAGATCCAGAAGAAAAGATATAAATGGTCCTAAGATCTTTCTTCATTGATGATATTGATCTTATAGAAATGCATTCAAATTACCTTCATTATGATATATGGATTCATCTATAGAATCCCTCTAGTGAAGATACATGCATAATCCATTTATATTTCAGAAAATCTAATTTATTTCTAGTTAAAATAGTTGATAATGAAATTTCTTTAGGTGTTCATCTTGATCATTCCATGATCCTTTGGGATTCAAGGTGTTCTTCATTTTCTTGAGAGGAAGAGAGGATGCTAATTCAAGAGGGAGAATTATATTGTGCAAATGATTCTTAATTCTCATTTTTTGATCAATTATATGCAATAAAAATATCCAGATATTTGAAGATATTTGGTTTAGGTTAAAATATTATTTAATCACATACAAAACCTTAAATTATATAATATAATTTCCTAGACACAATTTTAATATAATAATTATAATAACATTATTATTATTATTATTATAGGGAAAACTCTAGTCTGCACAATGGAAAATAATATTTACCATCTTTTAAATAAATATTTATCAATAGATGTGGTTTTGGTCTATTTATCTTCCTAGATATTAATTGAATACCTAAATAAAGATTTAATTTAATCATTTCATTCATCTGTAAATATTTTTTATCGATAAAATGTGAACAAAATTATTCCTCGGTATTAAAAATAATATGTATTCTATTAATTAAATTCAAATATAATTTAATCACGATCAACATAAACACATATTGTGTGAACCTCTATCATTTTTCACATTTTAGTTTGGCGGTATTTCCTAAATTCCATAAATAATATATATTGATGAATCAAGAAACCAAATATAAATTACATAATTTGGTAATGAAAATAACCACATATGAATTCTCACTATATAATGTAATCCATCTTTTGAAAATCAAGCATGTTTCAGATCTATTTCATCAACCTATGTGGTCGATACATATTTCATTGATTATATGAAACAAACCAGTCACTAGACCATGGAAATCGAATTTATGGAAAAGGTTCAATTCCAATCAAAGGGTTGAGATATAATATTCCATAAACATGGAAGGAAAAAATATTTCCTTCACTTATCCATTGATAACATTTCATTCATGACACGCCCAATGTAACCTACCCAACCGTGAATATATGTCATCACGGTTTTCATAGGAAAATCTAATTGTGTGATTCCTGACATGCATTAACGAAAATATTAAAGTCTAAGAACTATTACACATTCTCACATATGGTAATATCTAATGACACCAAAAAAAGTAGAATTCCTATTGGCGGGTATGTTCTCATAATATCCCATCATAGAGATTACCAATTGAGAATGTCAATAGAAAAAGTCTCATCCGCTTATTAGTACTCACACCTAATAATCTAAAAACTAATTTTACCATTATAGTTAAATAACCAAATATAAAACTATATTTTAGAATATTTTTGGTGGAATTTCAATGTTTTCATCATACCAAATAGATTATATGACCTTATCAATGCGATTGATACTCTAGCTAATTATAAATTAAATTCTTGAAAATATGAAAAAAATGTAATAATATTTTATTAATATTGTAACAAGTTAATATACATGTTATCAAATTATAAACATTTCATCATTGGACAAAAACTCCATAACTTAAAATCATTTTATGCTCATTGAAGAGAATAAATGGTTAATTCTTATGTTTACCTTTACTAAGCTTCTGATCTCAAACTTATTATATTTCATTTTAAATAGGTTATAAATAGAAATGATAAATGATTTGATTCATGAAATGATTTATATGTGGTGAATTTTATAGGATAATATTAAGACTATATATTTAAAATGAAAAGATGCGTATAGTGGAAAAAATAATCTCTTGATGATATGAGTGTTTTTTAGGTAACAATTTATCCTAATTCTATGAAACTCTATACCAAATATTTCCATGGGTATGTATGAGATATTTTTTTTGATATTTTATATTTTGGATAGATAAAATTGGGTCAAATTTATTTGTAAAAAATCCATAAATGCAATGTTTATGTTTTTTAAACTGAATCTGGGACTACGAGTACAATGTTGTTATATATAATTTTCAACTTACTATCATGGGTAAGGATATAAACATCAAAATTATTGTTATAAAAGGAATATAATGTCAATATAAACCATTTTTTATAAATATGATTCCTCGACTATTTATAAGTCTTCAAAATTTCTTGATGCATACTTCTTGAAGCTTCATTTTCATGATCATATTTCCATATAAATTCTAAAATATTTTGGGTATGATAATATATAAAACAATCATAGTACATTATAATATCAATATGAAAAATCAACCCTATGATATCTTATCATATGGAAAAATCATTTAAACATATGATACTTTTCATTCAACTATGATATAATTAGATCAACCTATAAATCCTCTATTTTAACCTAGTCTATTCATGGTTATTTTCATAAAACTACTCTGAAATTTCTAAATATATATTACATAATCAAATTACATAAACAATCCTTTATTATGATTTGAAAAAATCATTTGAATCAACCAATTCCAATATAAATGGAGTGTAAAACCATGAATGTAGTAAGGCACACTTATTTTTCAATTATTAAAGACTAATTTAATACCCAACTATAATATGTAAATGATTATTACACGTGGTGAATTTTTTCTAGAGATTTCAACCACTTGTTTGCATCTATATATGGAAATAGTTTCTAGGAATATACACACTCTATACTTTAAAAAAATAGTATATTTTACAATATTTAAACCTATCTACAGGGTTTTCACTATTTGTCTCTAGTCTTAATCATAAAAAATAAATTAAAAATATCTAATATCAATATATATTCCCCAAACCCATAATCCATTTCATAATGCTAAGAAAAATACTTTATATACCAGAATCCCTATTAAGTGAGATTACCCAAGATAGACATGAATATATTTTATATAATTTAAACAATACATTTTATAATAATACCTCCATCCCAAATTCCCAAAGATTAGTTTATCTAAAGTTCATATATATAAATATATAATTTTACATAAATGTAAAAATTTATATATAATCACACCATTACAGAACCCCTTATTGACATATCATATGTTTTAATCATTTTCATAAGCTGTAGAATATAAAATATAAGAAGGGGAAGAAAAAAAATCAGTAAGGTAAATATTTTCAACAAGTCGTAAAGGTTTTTGATCATAATAACAAGTAATAAAAGGAAAAATATATAATTAAAACAAATATATAATTACAAGATTTTTTTATAAGGAATGATAAAATAAAAAATATTATCAAAATGATAAAAAATATACCATGGAATAAGGGTGAGGAAACAAGATACAGTAATCAATTTCAATGTATCACACCATATTATTATAGAATAATATATAAATATAGAAGATGTATAATAATCAGAATAAAAAGTCATAACATTATGAGAAAAAAATTAATTCCCATTTATTATGATGTGAAGAAAAAAATTACTTACATCAGTTGGTGAAATAATAATAGTTCAGAAGACTCTGGTTCTGGAAAAAGAAAAATTTCCCTGACTTGGGTTTCAAACAAGGGAATTTACTAAACATTTTGTTGTGAACAAATAAAAATTATCATGCCTCACATTACTATCAGAAGAGACATAAAATATTAAATAATAAAATGTTAGGATTAATATGATCACATCCATTATATAATAATCATCCATACATATGTGTTCAATGTGAAACTAATCGTTAATCATATCATAAGGATCCCATGGAAATAAAATGTGTTTTATCATATTTTTAGATGTTACCATATAAAATGACTTCAATAATTATATTGGTGGATACCAAAAATTCAATCACCAAAATAGACTATTTCATAAATGAAATTAGAATGCTTTTTATAAAACATTACTCTATAGGGGATATATCCTTTATAAATAAAGAGGAAAGTAAAAGTGAAAATTTTTAATGATTTTTATGTAAAACATTTCTTATAATTTTTAAAATAGAAAAATTAATGAGTCTCATTGAAAATATAATTTTTAGAAGATTAAATGATGAAAAATTTAAAAAATTATTAAGAAGTAAATTATTATAATGAAACATTAATGTGAAATATATTTTTAGTCAACAAATGTGGAGTGAAATAAAAAAATCTGAATATGAAAGGAAAGAACTTTTAAAAATTTAAAAATACCATTATTGAAACCCAAATTGAAAAAAGGAATAATAAAACATTATTTTAAGAGAGGTAAAGATAAATATTTAGGTAACTTTTGATAATACCTATTATGAATTCAAAAATAATAACTAACAATATTTGAAAAAGGAAATAATATTTACATGGATGTGATATACCTTATTGGAGTGGATGTAAAATATTCTCAATAAAAATATTTTTTTAAAGTTATAATTAATTAAATATAAAATATATTGGTAAAAACATTTAAATTTACATAGAGAACTATAAATACCCTAATTATTTAAATAAATTTAATAATATAACATACATATATGAAATTACTTCTAGAATAATCCATGTAACCCAAAGAAAATAAATTTAGTTAACAAAATAACTTATGTATTTGGTAAATTTTCATCACAAATGGTATTGATTGAGAGAACATAAAATTTATTTTTAAAATACATTATTATAATTAAAATAATTGTAAAATAAAAACTTTTGTAAATATATACACTACACAAAATAAAACTAATGGTTAAAATGACCTATGTCCAAGATAAATGAAATTGAGATTGAAATACCATTACCTTTATTATCAATATCTAATAAGTACTCTATCCTCATGTATAATACACATTAAAAAATTAATAAAATATATTATTACCCTATTCATATCTATTACCATTTCTCCTCCTTAATTATAATCATTAATCATATATTTATTAGTTGGTTATTTTTTTCATCATTAGATGTTAGTAACTTTGATAGTGTCGTACAAGTTTCATAATACCGATTTCATACCCATACATGGAAAAAATTTAATAATTAGTAGGTTATTTAAGGTACTAGGATACATATGTTATAATTATTTATTTTATTTTAATTTCATTCCATGAGAGTTTTAATTATTATTCTATAATATGAAATTGGTGATAATCTTATATCATTAATTTCTAACAAAAGAAAGGTGATATACTAATAATGAGATAAATATGAATATTACCATTAATATATATATATATATATATTTTAATCTAATAATATACCACTAATTATTTTTACATAACAATCCATGATAAAAATTAATATCATCTTTCTGTTAAGTGGTTAAAATAAACCAAACAAGAACATGATATAACTAATTGATGTGTATGAAATTGATTTTATTATAATATCAAAATTTCAAAAGCATATTTATATTATTTATATGTTATTAATGAGATATATTAAAATTTATTAGATGTTTATGATTAATTTAAAATAATTATCAATTAGTTACAATGTAAGAATTATTTTTCCTCTTAGTATGATCTTTTTAGGAAATTAAATTTGTAATGATCACTGATTGTAAATTTTATTCATAAGCATCAATAATTTTCTTCATATAATCATAATATTTTAATAATATTATATTTCTTCACTATATAAATTTTTATTCCTTTCTATGAAATGTAATGATGAAAATTGAAATACGTCGTTCATGGAGGTTGTAGTTTTCAAATAACATGAGTGACATTATCATTTTTCAAACGGATGGGTGGAAGGTATAGAATGATCATTAAATTTATATAATAACATATAATTATACTAATGATTACTATTTCATTATATTAGTATGGTTATAAATAGTTTTTAGTTTAATGATAAATAATAAAAGGCTATGGAGTTGATAATACTCATGTTGAGGACTTAAATCTTCCCTTGAAGGACATTTTATAAATGTAGTATTTATGGAACTTTATTCTAAATGAGGACTGAAAAATATGGAATAGGAATTTAGTAGTTGTAAATTAAATTTTTTTCAAATAAATTCAAAAAATAAGTGTTTCAGGAAGTGGATGTTAGTGATATCCTTCTATAGGGGAAAATGGACTTTTCCATAGAAACAAATGTTAGGTAAGGAGTAAAACTGGAATCATATAGGTGTTATGTGTGTTAGGTGAGGATTTTCTGGTGATAAATGTGGGTATTAAGCTAAAAACATATATAGGTATTCTATAAGGTATTTTTTTCATGTTAATTTACCAAAATTTGATCCACTTGAAGTTACCATTTTTACCCTTATTTACCATTATTAATTTTATTATATAATAACAATTATTCTTTTATTGAAAACAATAAAGGACTTATATTACCAAATCTGAATGTTATAATTCTAAATTTAGACTATGTTTAATATAATTATTATTATAAATATGAAATACTTAAATTTTAAAATAAAAACTAATTTATAGAAAAAATCATATTATGTAGAAATATTTTCATACCTTAAGTTTATTTATTCTTATTTATTATCTAATAAATTTTTTTAGTGTTATAATATTTTTTATAGGTTTAAAAATCATATTAGTGTCATGAAAATCATATCAACATCATTTTTAAATATATTAATCATTAAAAAAACATTTTTAAAAAAAATAAATGTTTCATCATGATAAAAAATATTTACTTTGGTAACTTATATTTATCATTAGAAATGAAAATGAACTAATTACCAATTTTTTATTATAATGAAAAATATTAAAAATTTATAAGGTGTTATTTGTATGTTTTATGAAAATTAAATTTAATATAATCACACAAAACGTTTAAGATGAATTTTGGAAAATTTTATATTTTAATTTTAAAATGGATTTATTCTTATTAAGTTCCTGGTAATAAATATTTTATGGATTTTAATATATATATTTTTTACATATTGATAATAAATTTAAATTAATTTTTTTTTAGGGATTAATAAAAAACACTATCACGAACCCAGTTGGGATTCCATTTGAACAGACACCCAACCTGGTTCGCGACATGGATCAATGGGCATTCCCAATTCCCACGGGCTGGAAACAAGTACCAGGCATCAAAATAATACAAGAGGTCACGATTTAGCCTAATACTAATAGGATCAAAATGTACAACATTGAAGACGCAACAGAGCTAACCATAACTGAATCTCAGTAAAAGAACAATCTGGTCCTATATGAGTACTATTAAATAAAACTAGAATTGAAAGAACGAGAAGCTACAACAAAATAAAATGACTATCCACTAACATGATCTCCATGCGACCTTTTTATCACCTCCAACCATAAGACCACCCTGCTCCAGGAGATTCTTGAACTATAAAAACCTAAAAAAAATATGAACCTGCAAAACAGTTTGGGTCTACCAACACCGAATGGTACAAGTAGGGTATGAGATAGACAGCTCAGTATGAAATATCCATATATTCCATGTGTTTTCTTTCCGAAAATAATACACTAATACAAGTTTGAAAATAAGGCTATAAAAATATATTTTCATTCTTTTTAGAAATAAAAAAATTGCATTCCCGTTTTCCAAACTATTCACACCATGTTTCCACATACAAAAAAAACTTATCTCTTTTAATATTAAAAACAAATAAACAACACCAGGGATATGCTGAAAATAAATGTATTGAACAAATGAACATTAAATGTAGCAGAAAGTAAACAAGAAATAAAGATAGTAACCATGGGTGATCATAAACATCGCTAGAATACCCCTAGATGTACTCGGTTCGGAACCATCTGCCGGCATATGGTGAATCTACAAAGTCTATAACCAACTGGCTGCCCTATAACTGACCAACCAGTGGAAAATCCTGCCTGGCCTAAAAACCAATCCATTGGGTATCAACCCGTATAATATAGGTTGATCAAATTCCATCACTTGATCATCTAAAAGAGTCCTAGGAACCCATGGTGGTATTAATAATACTATGTATGTAGGAATAACCTTGCACGTGTGACACATCTCACCGTGATTTCCTTCCCAAACATGAAATATTCCTATGCATTCACCCATAAAGGGTTACCCTAGATAAGAGCACCCCCAAAAATGCATTCAATCATTTCATATCAATAAACTGCCAACGGGGCTGTCACACTATTTAACAATCAAACAATTTCATAAAATGTTCAAAGTTTCCCACCATGCATTCACATTTTCTGAATCACACACTTTTATAAATTCAACAAAAAATATCACCATTAAATGTAAAAATCCAAATGGGCCTTCAATATTACGCACCAAAATAAATGTACCAAACCAGTTCAAAATCATTTCTAAAACCATTTCCAAGTATACAAATACAAACAGTCCATTAAACCATTTGAAACCAACCATGTCCCAAAATTCCCCACAGTTAAAATTTATAACAAAACAAAATCAATTTAAATCCACATTAAATACCAATACACTTTTAAGAAATCAAAATCTATTTTAGTTGGATTATAATGGGAGGAGGAATAGACAAAATTTGATAAGTCAAGGTTCATGTGTAACATCCTTTTTAAGTGTCATTTTCACTTGAATGCCCACCCATGCGTGCGCCTAGTGTACCCATGGATGTGAAAACATCCAATGAAACCCTTTGAATATTCATAAGAGTATCAAATAACATTTTCCAGAAATACCACATCCCATTAAACCAACACAATTGCAACATCTCTAAAAAACATTTCGAAAACATGATGGACTTTTCCAAAACATTTCACTATAAATAATCAAGCCATAAATAGGAACCCAAATCACCATCAATGCTCATATTCATGTTTAAACCAATAAAATATATAAAACCATGTCCATACAATAAAACATAAGTTCAATTTCCTTTTTATAAATCTAAAGGAATTTTATCAAACACTTCCAAGGTTCCAACACATAGATATAATCAAGGAATCCTTTTAAAATCCATTTTTAACAATTGAAACTAAAATAAAAACACCACAATAATTTAACTATAATACTTATGTAGGTAAAAATCATGTTTAAAAATTAATCCAATGTGTTCAAGCATCAATGGTTTGCGATGGAAAGAAACTTCATGGAAACACCTACCTCAACGGTGTGTGAATGCGATTAAACTTAAAGGGAGGAGAGATATAATCCCCACATACCATCTGTACACCATAGCCACAAGAAAAACCCCACATGATCCAAACCTAACCCTAGGGTTCAGCAATGGGAGGAAACCCCAAAAAACCCTAGAAACAATTAGGGGAAGAGAAAGAGATGAAATTTGGTGAAGAAAACTTGAAGAATCACTAACCATTCTTGATAAAATGACCCAAAATCGCCCCAAATGAAAGTATAAAGGAGGGGGAGGCTCCTTTGGTCAATTCCAAATAGATGTGAATTCATTTTGGAGGTGGAATCACCAAAATTGAATCTCCACGTAAAAATTCATAAAGCCCACAAGTGGCTGTATGATTTTGCTGCACGGTTTGTCAAATCTTGTGAAAACCATGCGAGGGATACTATAAATCTTCTGAAACCTCACATGGTTTGGTGGAACGATTGGGGAAGGACATTCTCAAACTGTGCGACCCGAAACATTTTCCAAAACCCTCCAATTACACCCCAAAAACTAGGGATAACTAACCAATGATCCTTGATGGTTATAAACATAATGTAGTGAAACCGTGGGAGTCAAAAACACCCCAAAACAACACTTTCTCCCAATACCATTCACCATAACCCTGATTTGAGTTAGAATAAAACTAATACCACCACAACATAAGGAATTTTGTCAGAAACTAAACCTGAACATCAAAAAATAGATCCGACATCAAGAAAATAATATAATATAAAGGAGTATCTGAGGTTGAGGTGAGACAATTGTCCCTACTAAAACACTTTCTGCCCCCAGAAATTCACCCAACCAAAATTCAAGCAAAGCTGAAGTCCATTCCAGAAAAATAATAATGGGGAATCCATGAAACTAGGGATGACTATTCAATCCACAAGTCACATCCAACCAATTAAGAAGAAACTACAACACATAAATAAGGATTAGGGGAGAACATGAGAGGGTTCTCCCCACCACTATAACTCAACTAATACAAACAACATTTAAACCCCAAACAATACCCACACTGAAACCAAGAACAATGGATTTCAAAATTTTAAATTTCAGGGTAGTTCGCATGGTTTGGCCGCACAGTTTACTATGTCATGAGCCAACAGTGTGCTAACTACAGGAAGGAATGGTCACCCTGCACAGCTTGACAGCACAGTTTCAAAACCATGCGCTAACAGTGCCAAATCCTCGGCCCAAAAATGACACCAAGCCACACGTTTATAAGACATACCACATGACCCTGTGCTTATCGTGCATTTGTTTTTTCTGTAAGGCTAGGGCCGGAAGGTTTCAACTAACCGTGTGGTAACCATGTGGTAACCATGCTTCACCTGGAAAGATCTCCGGAAAACTCCAAAAACCAAAAAATTAGACTGGGCTCAAACCCGAAGTTCCAGGTAAAAGATTTACACAACCGCTACTGAGACATGAAATATCCCACATGAACCAAACCCAAAATACATCCATCCTACAAAGCTCAATCATCCTCAAGCGATCACTGTTGAATGTTAAAATTGAGACCATCTTTTATAAAGGCAAGACACACTCGAAGGAGAATAAAAATTTCAAAGGCAACATTCAGATAGAAACAACTTTTTGGGTTACAAGAGATCTAGTTAATCGTACCATTACAACAAAAATTCAACTTAAAATTTCAAAAAAATAAGAAAGAGATGTTAAAATTTTCCATCCCAACATAAGTAAAATACTTGGTTGGAGTTTCACACCCCCTGTCACTCCTATCTGTGTGTGTGCCTCACCCTGAGGCCTGTGGTTGGGGATTTGATGGCTGAAGCATCTCCTGCCTCACATTCAGGCAACACATCCTCCAATAAAGACTCCCTTATACGATATCACCTTCTACATAACTTCTAAAAATGAACCAAACAACTACAATGTCGAAAGGTCTTCGGAGGAAAATGATAAGACTTCTTTGAGGGATAAAACTGGCCGCACTGGAAACATACAAACAAACGACCCGACAAACTAGAAGCCGAAACTGATGAAGGAGATTATCCAGAAACATGCTCTTCTGGAATACCCCACTCACCAGATGGTGAACCTTAATGAGAACCCACTACCACCGGTTTCACCCAAAAAACCAATTCATCCATGAATGCCTCATCAACCAACCTCTCGAAACAGCTTTAATTGTATGAGAGCGCTTTCTCATAAATATCAGGACGAAGACCCCAGACAAAGAGAGGGGCCTTCATCTGATCCTCTGATGCTACTTCCAGAGAGAATGGAACCATCTTTCTAAAATGGTCAACAAAGACTTTACAGATTGCTGGTCCTACTGAACATCTTATAGCCCTGCCACTTTCCTCTACTTCACATCCTCTAGTACGAACCGTTGGATGAAAGTGGCCTTAAACACCTCCCATGACATCTCACCTTCTATCGATGATGGGGAAACCAACCCCCAATAGTCCAAGACTGGACCCTCATACAACCATTGAATTGTACAAACTCTAACAGCATCGGGAGTTCCCAATGACTTAAAAACACGCTCAACTTTTTCAACCCACTGCACAGCCTCAAGAAAATATCAATCACCATAGAAAACATGCAAAACTTGTAGTGTAAAAGGAACTAGGCATGACTCATTAAACACTTTGGGGACCCTTCCTGGAAGAATTTTCTGAACAACATGAAAATTTCATACCAAATCCAAGATCAAAATGAGGCACAAACAAAAAAAACACCTCAAATCAAAATCATCTATCTGAGAAGAAAAGTAAAAAAACAAACTCCAACCAAATATTATTTTCCAAAAACCATCATTTTCCTTTTAAAACTCGAAACTCCCTTCTTCCAAGGCTAATTCCAAAATACCAAAAACCCAATTTTCATAAAAAAAACAAAATTTCCAATATAATTTTATCATTAAAATCCACTTTAGGAAAATCATACCAAACCTTTAACTCGATCACTCAACCCAGGGTATCTTAAGAACCATTACATGTGTGTTCATCTGCCTCCAATATCTTTTTCCAATACGCACATCCCACATATACCCACACACATGTTAATGTCCATAAGAAATACAAAGGGCCACATTCCATTCACATTCTCAAACCCAAAACACCTTCAATGTTTTAAAACCCACATTAACTATATAAAAACACTTTATATAATGCATGTTCATTAAAATTATTTTTAATTTGAAAATAAACTCTCATTTTCAAGACACTCACATGAACCAAAATCTAATCAAAACACAACCAATAACAAACTACTTAGAAAGTGGAAGTACTGTCTATTCCAATCCAGGCAACATGGTGGTGAGCCATGCCCCAAGTAAGGAATAACCTAAAGAGGACCTTAAACTGGGCACATACGTTCCAAAATGGTCACCACCCCATGTGAGGATGCAACATGACATTGATTCTCCTCTATTGTCATCCCTCAATCCAAGACAACCCAAAAAAATACTCAAATCCCGGACTACCCCTAGTGAGTCGAGGTTTAAAACAATCAAGGGTTCATGACGCTCTTATCACACCTACCTCCTGAGTCCCGACAGTCAAAATCACCATCTACCAGACACCTCAAATAGCAATAACCTCCTTTGAAACCATTTTTTCACAAACCAAGCTGAGATTCCATCTGAACTGACACCCAACCCAGTCCGCGACATGGCCAAAAGGGTGTTCCTGATCCCCACGGGCTGGCAACAAGCAATGGGAATCAAAATAAAATAAGAGGGAATGATTTAGACCAATAATAATAGGATCAAAATATACCACAGTGAAAACTAAATAGAGCTATCCACAACTAAAGCTCAATAAAAGAATAATCTGGTCCAATATGAATACTACTAAATAAAACTAACACTAAAAGAACCAGAATATATAGCAAAATAAAACGACCAGCCACTAGCATGATCTCCATGTGACCTCTTGATCGCCTCCAACCATAAGACCACCATGCTCTAAGAGATATTCTAACCAGAAAAACCTGACCAAAATCTGAACCTTCCAAACAGTTAGGGTCTACCGACACTGAATGGTACATGTTGGGTGTGACCTAGATAGCTCAGTGGGAAATCACCAAAGATTTCTTGTGTTTCCTTTCCCAAAACAATCCACTAACACTAGTTTAAAAATAACGCTATAAAAATAGGTTTTCATTCTCTTTAGAAATAAACAAATTTCATTCCCTTTTTCAAATATATGCACACCATGATTCCACATTCAAAATAGACTTTTCATTTTAGATAAAAAAATAAATCAACAACATGAGGGTTATGCTGAAAATAAATAAACTGAACAAATTAACATTCAATGTAGCAGAATGTAAACAAGCAATACAAATAGTAACCATGGTTGATCCTAAACATCCCTAGAAGACCCCTAGACATACTCGGTTCATAACCACCTATCAGCATATAGTGATGCTCCTAAGTCTATAACCAACTAGCCGCCCTATAACTGACCAACTAGTGGCAAAGCCCACCTGGCCTAACAAAAAATCTAGGCGGTACCATCCCATCTAATCAGGGTTGTTCAGAAACCATCACTCGATCATCTAAAAGACTCCTGGTACCCCATAGTGGTTATAATAATACTGTGTAAGTAGGAAGACCCTCGCACGAGTGACTCATCTCACCACATTTGCTTTCCCCAAACACGGATGCCTCATATACATTCTCCTATAAATTGTTACCCTAGACAAGAGCGCCCCCAAATATGCATTCGATCATTTCATATCAACAAAGTGCCAACCGGGCCGTCACACCATTTAACATTCAAACCATTTCATAAAATATTCAAATTTTCCCACCGGGCATTCACATTTTCTGAATCACATTCAATTCCAAAATCAACACAAAACATCACCTTTAAAAGTACAATTCCCAATGGGCATTCAATATTATACACCCAAATACATGTACCAAAGATGTTCCAGATCATTTCTAAAACCCTTTCCATGTATACAAAGACAAATGATTCATTAAACCATTTTCAACCAACCATGTCCCAAAATGCCGCACGGTTCAAATTTATAGGAAAAAAAAATCAATTTAACGCCACATTAAATACCAATACAATTTTTAGAAATCATGATCAATTTTAGAAGAACGATAATGGGTGATAGAAGAGACGATATTTGATAAATCATGGTTTATGTGTAATATCCTTTTTAATTGTCATTTTCACTTGAATTCCCACCCATGTGTGCACCTAGTGCACCCATGGAAGTACAAACATCCAAGGAAACCCTTTTAAGATCCATAAGAGTACACACTTTTTTTTTTCAGAAATACCACATCACTTTAACCCAACACAATTGAAACATCCCTCATAAACATTTCAAAAACCTGAAGGACTTTTCCAAAACATTTAACCATAAATAATCAATCCACAAATAGGCACCAAAATCACCTTCAATTCATTAATTCATGTTTCAAAAAATTAAATATATAAATCCAAGTCCAAAAAATACAACATGGGATCAATTTACTTTTTATAAAACAAAACACATTTTATCAAACACTTCCAAGGCACCAACACATAGATATAATCAAGGAATCCTTTTGAAATTCATTTTTATAAATTGTAACCAACATAAAAACACCACAATAAGTTAAATATAATACTTATGTAGGAGTGAATCATTTTTAAAAATTAATCCACAATGTTCAAGAGTAAATGGTTTTCAATGGAAAGGAAATTCTTGGAAACACCCACATCAACGGTGTGTGAATGTTATTAAACTTCAAAGGAGGGGAGATATAATCCCCAAAGACCATCTTCACACCCTAGAAACAAGAAAAACGAACCACATGAGCCAACTCTAACTCTAGGGTTCGACCAAGGGAGGAACCCCCAAAGAAAACCCTAGAAACAAAGAGGGGAAGTGAAAGATATGAGATTTGGTGAAGAAAAGATGAAGAATCACAATCCTTTCTTGATAAAACGCCCTAATCTCACCCCCAATAAATGTAGTAAGGAGGGGAGGCTCCTCCGGTCAATGCCCAATAGATGAGGCTTCATTTTGGATGTTGAATCACCCAAATTGGAGCTCCACATAAAATATTATAATTCCTGCAAGTGGCTGCATGATGTTTTTGCACGGTTTTTCAAATGGTGCGCAAACTGTGGGAGGGATACTGGATATCTCCTACAACTTCGCATGGTTTGGTGGAACGGTTTGTGAAGGCCGTGCTCAAACCATGCGACCCCAAAAATTTTCCATAACCACCAAATTACACTCCAAACACTAGGGAATACTACCCAATTATCCTTGAAGCTTTTAAACACAATGTAGTGACATCATGGGTGTCACAAACTCCCTAAAACATCACTTTCTCCCAATACCTTTCACTATAACCATGATTTCAGTTAGAATAAAACAAAGACCACCATAATATAAGGGATTTTGTCAGACAATCAATCTGAACAACAACAACTAGATCCAACATCGATAAAATAAAATAAAATGAAGGAGTATCCGAGGTCGGGGTATGAGAAACACAACATTTAAAAAATATTTTTTAGAAAAGTATTACTTTTTTATAAAATAATTTCTATCAAATACAATTTATACTATATAAAATTAATATTATCAATCCATTTATATTAAAATTTTTCATTAAATCTTATAAATATATCATATAATTATTTAATAATAATAATACATAACACATAAAATTATTTTTATAAATAAACATTTTAATTTAATATTACCATTTTCCATTAGTAATTATTTGTGAATAACATTATTATAAAATTATTACTAAAAATATAGAATTTTTTGAACCTATCGGATACATGAACATCAAATAACAAAATTTCTGATGACTAAATTTCCAATTACCATATACCTAATGACCATATTTCCCTTTATAATAACTATATTACCACTATTAATCCATTTAAATTTATTCCATTTCTACTTATTATATAACACTTCTCATTCCTAAAAATCTCATTTAACATTTAATAACATGATTTAAAATTTAATTTTATTCAGTATAGTTGTGGGTTATTTCTATGAATGTTGATCATAACAAGAGATTATGATACCTATGATTTACTAATTATTTTAATATTATACTTATTTTCATGAATTCATATCTTAATGTTTTATTATTATTGAATAATTTTTTTTATTTTGAATAATATATATTATAAATTATTTTCTACTCAATTATAATACCTTTTCAGGAATAGAAAATATTTTTTAAAATTTAATGATGTGTAGTTTAGTGAAAGAGAATCTTTCCTAAAACCCAGTGTGTCACACAACCCATCTACCTACTAAACTACAATAACAACCCATGCTGGAGAAACCCAAAACTGATACAAATCACTGGGTTCTATCTCTTATTATTCATGCTCAAACTATCATCAATTGGAAAAGAGGTATTTTATTCAGATTATCATCATCATTCCATTGCGCAGGGGAAGTAATGATATAGATCAACATTGTATCAATAGTTCTTGATGGCAGTTGTTCTCCTTCGGTTAGAGATATGTGTTAGGTTCATCACTAGAAAAAGTTAAAGTTAAATTTAATTAACATTGATTAACCCTAGTGGGTAGGATTTTAGAAACATAAACAAGATTTTATCACTGATTTGTTTCATTTATCGTATTTGACCTATGATTTACAAATTTGTAAAATTCTATTGTGATAGAGTTGTGGTAAATATTATTATTTATTCATTCTATTATTTATTATCTATGTTTTATTTCCATTTCATTATATTGTATCTATCTATACCTAGTATTTACCTATGATTTATATAAATACTCTAATTATCACTCGTGTGATTCCTAATAAGTAATCACATGTGGGATAACATCAATGAAGTAAAATATTAATTATTCAATTTCATGCATATAAAATTTATAATTCACTTGTGTGGTAATTTATAATAAACAATATATATATATTAATTGTATAAATAATATTTTATGTTATTTCTATAGACACTTGTAATGGTGAGACCTAATAATTAATCATTTATAGGGGATATTATCTTATATAAATATATTAACATTTTGAGAAAGAAGTATTAGTATTTAACTATGAGATTCAATTTTAAAAAATTTAGAATTTACTCATGACATTAGAGAATTAGAAATTGAATAATTTTATAAATATAATATTTTTATTTTTAATAACATAGAATTTAGAATCAATGGTTATTTAGTGAATTGTTATAAAAATATGGGAAATATTTATTTTTTTAAGAATATAGATGTATGAAATTCATAACCCTAAAAAAATACCATATATTTGTTTCCTCTCCTATATTTGTTTCTCTTGAAAGTTTTAAGTTATTTATTTAATTTAATAAATTCAATATTTTTTCTAAAACCATTCAAAACATTAATTTTCAAATCTTTATTTATGACAACACTAACTAGAATATAGGATATTATAAAGTCACTCACATTCAATCTGGTACAAAAATTCCTCAAGATCTACATCAAAGATATATGGAGGGGTAAATCCCATGAAAATTAGTCCAAAACATACCAAATATAGATATACTCAATAAATAAGAAACAAATTATGGAGGTATTTTGGTTTTTTGATAAAAATACTATGTCTCACATCCCCATGAAATGGATTCATGGTTTATCCACATAGTATATGGAGTTTTGAACTAAAAAATACATCCAGTATTTTCCCCATCAACAAAAATGCATGCTTGGTTGCATGAATGACCAATATATTCTAATTAACTACACTTCATTCCCTATATTCATATTTTTAAACATTTCCACCTAACAAATTCTCCAAAAATCACCAAAGACATCTTTAATTCATTCTCTCCCACTATTTAAACTAAAATATCCCTTAACCAAAAACATCGTCACATATTAATTTAATTCCAATGAAACTAAAATTTTCCATATAATCCAAAACAAGGTCTTTATATGTGTTATTATAATATATTTCAATTTTTATTTCAATACAAAAAGAATGGTAAATTTTATATTAAATTTATTGATCTTATTAGTGTATATTAAACATTATACGATGATTAGTTGTGACCCATCTTCATTAATGTATATATAAGATTTAAATTTCTTAAATATTTTATTACTAATTATTGATGTAAAATTTATATTTTAATTATATATACATTTATTATTCTAGATATTTAAATTATAATTGGGTATTTATTGGACAATTTGAACATATTTATTTATTTTTAAGTCACCAACTCCATTATTTTATAGACAAAACATTGGAAGGAGAACAAATTCTAAGTAAAGTAGAAAATTTTGAATTTTTTTTAATAATATAAATTATATGATAATATTTTTTAAATTCCTACCATGAATGGGTAAAAATATCTAGTTTTATAATTATTAAAGTAATAAAATTCCCAATATATTTTAAAAATACATTTAAAAAAATGTTATATTACAAGCTAATTATAATGAATTGAGATGATCAAATAATATATTTTTTAGATTGAATTCTTGATTATATAACAAATAGACTATAAATGGTATTACTTTTTTATCATGTAAAAACTATATTTTTTACATTTTATAGTATTTCAGATGGATGTCATATAAAATGTATGAAAATTCATGTTTTATTTTAAAGTGTTCTACTAATGTATTTTCTAGTAAAGGATTTATTAAAAATGAAAAAAATAATTATTGGATTACTATAAATGAAAATCTATTTGAGTAAATGTACTAATATTTCAATATTAGAACATATGTTTTAATATATTTCTTATAATTGTCCATGTTCTCATAGTGTCCAAAAGAACAAAATAGTTAATATCATGGTAACAATGTTAATAAGTTTATGATTATTATTTTAATGCATTTTATTACTAAAATTACATTAAATGTTTCTATTATAAGTAAGGATTTATAAATATAAACACTTTCATTTGAAATATTTATCAAGAGGTTCATTAATTAAATGTTTTTTATAATATTTGGATACTATTTATATATAATTTAAAGATGGTGAAAAAGTTACATTGAGGAATTAAATGGAAAATTATATCATCATTCAATGTTTATGATATTTTTCAATAGTTGTTGTTTTTTTAAATTAATTAATTAATTTTTTAATATAATTTTTTACCAGTATAGGAAAACCACCGGATCAAAATTATAAATATTTATTCAAATTATTATAATACTATGTTAAAATGATAATTTATGAATTTTAGAATTTTAATAATGAACATTATGTTATTTTGATGTTTGTTGTGGTTAGAATAATTTTATTTTCTTTATTATGTGTAATGGAAATTTAAAACATGAATTCCATTCTAAAAACCCAACAAAAATGCATTGTTTACATTAAAAACATGAAAATAAATATATTTTTTTATAAAATGTAATAATGAAAAGATATAATTTTAATTAATGGTTTGTTTGACATGATTGAAACTGTATATTTTCAATTTTAATGTGATATTTAAATTTAATATATATATAATATGTTGAAAACCAATAAAATATGATCGAAAATTCATAAAACACTAGAACACTATTTATTGATTACTTTATGAAATATAAGAATATAATATACATTATTCTAATGTGTTTTGTTTTTTATATAATTAAAATATCATTTTTTGATCTTAAAAGTGATGTTTATGCTCTATTAATATGTCACAAGAAAAAAATTAAGAAAATAATCTTGGATTATCCTAAAACTCTATGCAAATTATTGCTTATTAATTTTTGAAATTTAGGAATGAACTGAAAGTCATTTTGACATCTCGTTTGGTCAAAATGGAAAAAATTATAATTTTCATAAACCATGATAAGGAATTTCACAATTCATTTCATGTCATCAAATCCAAGAAAATGATATTGATTGAAAAGAAATATTTTTAAAATTTCCATTGATTCATTCGATTGATAAAGGAATGAACCCCAAATTATATAAATGTGTGGTGTGATTAGTATGTGTAAAATTCACTACCACCATTGTAGTGAGGTCCCAAAATATTTATTCCTAGAGGGGTTGAATCAGTTAATGTGAATATTTTAAGAATCTTCCACCAATCAACCATCATCATTTTTATAATGTAAAAAAAGAGATCCTAAAATATATTTATTCACCATTAAAACGTTTTGATGTTAATTACATTAGTTTAATGATATAATAACCACATAAACAAAAATAGTAAAAAAAAATAAAATGTACAAGGATTACGGATAAAAAAATGTCATTACATCCTTGGTATGTCATTGTTTCATATACTTGTATATTTTCCAAATGGTTTACTAAAATGATTTACAATGAGTCAGGATTATCCATGAAACTAATTTTGGTAAAAATAATTCCTATAACATTTTATGTTTTCCATAAACTTCAATATAACTCTTTAAAGGAAAAAACAAGGATCTTCATAGCCCATAAGTATTTATAAATCTACTATCAACAAAGAACCATAGAAACTTCTTCACATTAATCACGAAAACTATTAAATTCAATAATAATATACTTAAAATACACCACTATGTATCTTATTAATTATTTAACTAAGATATATTATCATATATATGAACATATGATCATAAAACATCAATAATATACTCATAAAAACACTGTAAAACTGACACAGACTATCTCCACATCAATGATAGCCTTTACATTCACTATTTAAAAACTCCTATTCAAAATAAAATTATAATTAGTGTTATACCATATTAATTGAAGAATCTTATGTATAAATCTCTATATGTAATTCTCTAATTCATGCAATAATGTTATTCCACACATACTATAAAAATCCCCAAAACTTATCTAAATTACTGATTTTAATGTTTTATAATTCAGAATTCAACAACCAACTTCGCATATTACTTATAACACTTCATTATAAGTTGTTTTATCAATACATCTTTTATATTCCCCCATTATTTGGTTGATCCACTTCAATTATCTAGTTTGGATAGTTTCTATTCCATTCATGAATCCACAACATCAAAGTCACTCAAAATTACAATTTTTTACTAAATATAAGTTAATGAGGATAATCATGATGAAAACATGACTGGTTTCCAATTTATTTACCTATAAATCCTAAATAAATTTTTGACATATAAAATATAATATCCAATTATTTAATGGTTTATGAAATGTCAAAATCCAAAAAAACATTAAAAAATCATTAAAACAGTAAAACATTTTGATTAGGGACAAGGTGTTGCAACTTGTATCCCTTGTGGTGTAAACCTATTTCCCACACAAACTATTATATTTATCATGGTTGATTTTGGTATGGAAACATCACAATTTGTTATAACCAATATTCAATTTAAATACAAATGAGCACCAAATATTCTTGGAAACAATTATTGGGATGATTTCCATGACTCTAAAACATAATAACCTTCCTCATAAAAAATTCCGTTTTCCAAAAACTAACATCAAGAAAACAGAAAACCCTGGAATATCATTTTCAATTTTTTTATCATGTCATAAAGGAATAACTCAAATATTATTTCAATTATTAAAAACATCAATATGTAAACACTAATGTTATGATTTGTATATTCTATCCCAATAGAATTTAATTCTTAAATATTATCATAATGGTATAATTATATCACATACATTGTGATCTTCGCTATAACCCCATAAATATATCCAAAATTCTATCATCATCTTCAAACTTCCTCAATAACATAGATGATTTCAGAATACATCAAAAAAATCGTAAATCATTATAATTCATAATAATTTAATTTTTATTTAATTTCATAAAATTTTATCAATATGTTGAATAAAATACAACCCCAAAATATGACATCAAATAAAACTATCCATCAATAAAATCATTTTTTAAAATTCCCGCCTTAAAAAAACACCTTAAGGGGAACCCTCAACCTCAAAAAAATTCTCATCACAACTATCTTCATCCATCAATAATATATCACTCTTCCATCAAATAAATTAATCATAATTAAATATTCTGAAGGATATATTATAGAAATTTTTACAATTTCAAATAACTACCAATAATAGTGTAAAATATATCCCTAAGAAGGATTTGAAACCACTTATAAATATTCATATTTCTTACATTTACAAACCTCCAATATTCACTTAATTAATCTCTTAAAAATTATTAATGTACATGTGTCGAACAATTTTCACTAGAACTATTAATATATTCTTTAAAACAGTTCAAACATCCCCAATGTGCACCCACATAAATCACAATTTTCCACTTTGAAATAATTACAATAAAAATATACTATAATTTAATAATAAAATTATCTTATATTTAGTAAAATATATTTCATTGAATTTATGTTTCCATCTTTATCTCACTTAAATAAAAATATCTATAGATAAAATGACAGGAAAAATGGCTATCATACAACAACCTTGATAATGTTTAGGTTTAACTCTCATTATCAACTGAATCTTTTCAAATGCATCCTTAGGTAGTGTTTTAGAAAACAAATCCACCTTATTCCCTATTATATAAATATAATTAATCCTAAAAATTATTTCTTGAACCATGAAAAAGTTTTATTTGATAACTTTATTCTTCAATAGAAATGAGAAATTAAATTTATTGAAATATTGAAATACCTCTAACTATCACATCTGACTAACAAGGGTTACATCTCATAGACATCCCATTATTCCAATTTTTTCTCCAACCACATGATTTATATTTGTGGTTTTGCGGAAGAAATATATTTTTATTTTTCAATATGTAGCACAATAGATTTTTTCTTCTTTGTGTGTCATGTAAGACACCACTCTCCCAAAAAAACATTCCCCATAAGGTGAATTTTTTTTCTTAAACACTTCCATTCCAATATAAATAGGCATACCCAAAAGATAAACCTTTAAATTATTATTATATATAAATAAAAATATTATAGTGACTTTTATGTACCTTATAATCCTTTTTCAATGATATTATATGAGAATTTTCTATGACAAATTGATACCTCACATGTAGTGTTACAACATAAAAACATCTGAATTTGAATCTATCAAATGAATTAAGTTCAAAATAATTTTGTAAACTCATTTTTATTAACCTCATATCAATATTCATATTTATAAATCTCGATTTGTGCCAAAAATAGGGTAGACACTAGATTATCATCTACCACTACAAATTTCATCAACATGTCTCAAGAATAATTTTATTTATGGGGAATGAAATAATCTTTATTATGAGGAATTTGAATCCCTAATAATTAATTTATATCTACCAATATTGGAAAATAAGGAATATCTTTCATTTTAGTAGCATGTTTTATGAAAAAAAATCATATCCAATGAAGAAAATAACATAAACATTGAAAATATTTATGATAGTCACCTCAAATATTTATTTATTTTCGAGGTTTTTTACAATACATGTTTTCATTAAAGAGGCACTAAGAATGATTCATACTCCTAATACCATGCTCCCATAGCCTATTTTATCACATAATTTATCTTCTTCAACTTATAACCACATCTCCTATGATCTATATGAAGGAATACTTCATTATTCTTAATAAAAAAACCTTTTTAGAGTCAACCATTAAAGAAGGATGACTTCACTACCATTTAGAGAATATTGTACCTTTTTTGAGTAGTGATAGAAGGAAATATCAATATGGTATCAATCCTAGGAGTCAAATCAAATGTATCATTGAATTATATTTATTTAACTAGTGAGTATCGTTTTCAAATGATCCTTTCCTTATTCTATATCATTTATCCATTCACATTTACCATGTTATGGAATACCCACTTCACTCAAACAAGGCTATTTTTTTTGATTTTGATAAAACTATTATATGATATTCTTTTTAATTTTATAAAAAATATTTATAATTGCATAAATACACTCTTGAAACTTCCAGTAATATTATACATTTCTTCATACAACATTAGAAATAAATGAGTCATGTGATGTTTCCCTTGAAAATAGTTTAGTTTTTACCAAATTTCCATGATAACTAATGATATTTGGACGTCTGATTACTTTCTATACTTTTAAAAAAATAATCTCTTCATCTACATCACTTCATATGACTAAATCTTCATCATCTTCATGTTTATCACTCATATCATTGAAACATTTAATGGTTGTTACACATTATCCAGTAAATTATTCATAATTATAATTGATATCAAAAAATATATTTTATTGATTATATCCACTATATGAGGGATCAAACACCATCACATACATAACATAAAAAATATTCTCACACTCTTTATTTTAATTGTGATATCCCTTCCATTTTAGGTATATTAAGGTAAAATACCATCAAATATTCAATTACAAAACATACTAATATATAGACCCATATATTTAATGAAAAATTTGACTCCAAATAACGTCATATACTTAAATATGTTGTTGTTAATATAAAACAAGAAAATTTAGAGATATATCAGAGTTTGAATGATATAAAAATTAATTTTTAATGTCTACTATGGTTCTAAATTTATTCTTCTAAATGAAATAATAAGTTCCATGTTTAACTGTTAGGATTCGATTAATATTCACTAGATTTGAATTATCTCTTATAAAACTCAATTTTTTAATATATAATATGATATATATTTTCAAAAAAAATCCATGACTATCTAAATACTCACTATTTTTTTCTGTAGATATTCTATCCATTATCTCATTAAAACAACCTGAAAGGGTAATTATATTCCTTCTCTATAATTATCTTAAAACACTTAAACCACTTTAATTATTGTGATATGTGCTTCATGAAAAATATTTAGGTTATTTGATTAAATTCATAATTGAAGGATGTAAAATATTATTAATCATAAATTAATTACTACTTCACAACTCTATAAATATCTAAATATAAATATTTTTTAGGGATGAATCACTTTAATATCTACCATTTTATGTGAAAAATATAATCTTTCCATTTTTCATGTAGTGATTAAAAATGTATTCTCAATTTTGAAAAATGAAATTTTACTTAAATCTTATCTATGATTTAACTTGTTCAATCTCCCTTTTATAATGTGACTCATCTAATTCTTTCATTCTTATTTCCCATCCTTCATGCTCAGGTAGTAGTAATTTTTAACAACTCCCACTTGGAATAGAATGCCTCTAGTTTTATTTCCTTGAGTAATAACACATAAATAATTTTAACTATTCCCCAAACATCCATCCATAAAAATGTCACTCAATTTTCTTGATCACATATATTTGAAACATATAAGCGTTTATGTTTCAAACCATTAAAAGGGCACCCTTTGACATCAAATTATATTAACAAAAAAAATTTGACAAATATTCTTTGATTTTAACTTCTATAATATTTCAAAATTTAAATTTCCCTTTAATACACTTTTAAAATCCTTTAATCTATCTATTATCACCTATTACATGTGATTAAAACACATTATACAGTATATATGAGTGATTCTTTTGAGATACCTTCATAGATACATTCACAATAAGAGATTTCTCAACTCCTTTATCATTAAAATTATGAAATATATATTCATTATTAATACTCAAATATTAAATAAAAATGGTCAGAATCTCATCATTAATTATACATTGATGATTATATCTTCAACATACATTTTTCAGAACATGATACTGATTCTTTTTTTTTTTTGAAAAAAAATGTTTTTGTCTCTTTAAGAAATAATATTTTTTCAGTGGAATGGATTACATTAAATTCATTTCTTTCCACTCTTCTATAATTTTTCTTATTTATTCCATTAAAATAATTTCCTTAACACATGATCATATCCACTATAAAAAAATTAGTACCAAAGAATCAAAATATTATAGGAAACACCGATTGTTGTATTTTTCAATGAATATTCAATTCCATTACCTTTAAAAATACTAATTTTTATTCCTTACGTTGAATCAATTTTTTTAAGTTACATACATTTTAATCTTTATATCAAAATTATTTCGTGATTATTTTTCCTTTCGAGTTTTATTATATTTCATATTCATGATTTCATTTCATATTTTCTCATAATTCTAGAATTCATTATTTTAGTAAATTTTATTCATCATAATTATATTCACTATAAGCTCATCATATTCCTATAAAACATAATTAATATTTTTATCCATATAGTTGATTTTTGAATTATTTTTATGATCATCAATGCCATTGGTAGTTTCACAATTATTCTCACTTATCTTGGAACATTCACTTACATCATGAGCTGATTTTTTGAAATGTGACCTGACCTTATTTTATTAATGAAAAATTCAAAAATCATTTTCTTAGAATAAAAAATATCAATTTTTCTCTATCCCCATTTAGTGTCTCAATTAAATTAACCTCCTAAAAAAATCAAACATTTAACATCTATTTTTCTTTTACCATTTATTACTCCCATTCTCTATAGGATTCATCAACCTAATTTGGCAGTTGAGGGAATTATTCAAACAATTTTATCTATTTATCAAGCCTTTAAAATATTAAAATAAATTCATTAAAATAATTTTTTTTCATTAATTCATATCCCTCTGACATTAATATTTTCAACTATTAAAGTGTTATTTATTTAACGTAGCCATCAGAAACTTATCACCTTGATCATTTATTGATAAATCATCATAACTTTAAATCATATAAAATAATTCTTATTTAATATTAAAAAATAATCTTAAATTTATTGAATTATTTTTATTTTTCATATAAGGTTAATTCCCCTTGATAATTTTAAACCTTTTATTTCATGATTACTTCATTGAAAAAAAGAATAAGTTCTTCACTTTCATCTACATAAATTTTTTGATAATTTTAAAAAAAAATTTCCAACATAGCTAAAACACTTTTAAAATGATTTACCCTCATAATTTTTTTCCCATTTATTATAATCCTTAAAAAGTGAAATTTAATGGGAAAACATCACATCATGATATTTAGGAAAATCTAAATCATTACTTTCTCCATTAAACTTATTAAGAGTTCATTAATTATTATTAAATTTGAATAAAATTTACATATCACCCTTAATTTTCTTCTTGAATGAGTTACATTTACTTAGGATAAATAAAAATACTTTTTTTCACGTTTTAATGTTGAAAAGTATTCATATCATGTTCATCAGGAAATGAATCCCTAGAATAAAAAATGACTAGAATGATATAACTCATGTTCCTAACTATCATTGAATCCAGTAACATTTCTAAAAAAATATTGAATGAGATGATAATCTCATTTACTATAGTAAATAAATAATCAAATTACTCTTAATCGTGTATATGAATGTCTATAAATTGGTCATGATAGATATAACGACCCATACTTTACATACATTGTTATTACTTCAAAATTTAAGCACACTTATTATAACATATAACAAAACCATGAAAGGACCGTATAGGTATAGTGTCTTTAGAAACTGGAAAAAATAAACAACTGGTTCATAAATCATCTACATTGTCTCCTATTTATTTCATCATATCTAGAGTCCCTTTTAGAATATATTACTTAATACCCTTCATCCTAACCTAGGAAAAAGAAAACATACAATAGGGTGTGCTTAAATGCTCAGTAAGGGTAAACAAAAGAAATATCAATCACAACATATTCATAAAAACATAATATTTTGAAAATCATAACCTGCAAAAGAGATCATAATTTAATAACATGGGATAAATCATAGTGGTGAAATGTAATCCCAATAATCATAACATAAGACATTAAAAATTGTGTCATACACACATAATTATAGATAATCATTTCTTAGTAGTCAAGACTCATTGCCAAGACTATCTTACAGACAAAGTCCATTTGAGAACCGAGTTCACTCCTCGTTTCAGTCCTGTATCACTGAACCAGTTTAAACTGTCATTCCTGCCATGTCAATATCATGAGATATAAATCGTTACCCAATGCACTGGAGAGAGATATGGTTCCCACCCATCTCATAATGATACCATTCTTATGTATGCCACACGATCATAAATCATACATCATAACATAACCCATGTAATAAAAATGGGATTCTTAAATGCCATGCCATCATAACATAATCCATATAGGATAAAAAGACATCATAAAAATAATTCCATCATAACATAATCCAATAAATGTGAAAATAGGGATAGAAACAGAACCCTATATTATCTAAGATGGAAAATAATTTTGATAAAATGCTTGAACTCCATTCTTGAGGAAAATATCCTTTCTACTTAATTTTTTTTTCCTATATTAACATGTCATACAATTTTAAACTAAAATAAGTTGATTAAAAATAATCTTTAAAACATTTAAAGGAACCTTCATGAAAATAATGTTTTATGAAATCATAAAATCTATTCATGCCGTATAAGTTAAAAAACTTTTTTCTTGTGCTTTGGCTGAAAAAGTCAAAAAGTACCTCATACTAAAAACGACAAAATATTCCATTCATATCTTTTACCAAAAACTCAAAAACATGTAATATTGGATTTAAAAAAATTTAGGAGGATAGAAATAATATTAAATATTGAGGAAACATGGTTGTGGATGATAAATACACCCGAGTAAATACCAAAGTATAAACAATCTCGGATAAAAATGAGATTGTGAGATTTTCCCTTACCACAGATCCGATTTGCTTTCTATGTGTCTGAAACTCCTGTATAATGATTTAAATAATATCATTGACTTATTACAGAATCATATTCATTGTTATGATATCATATAAGGTCATATTCTTATCTTATTATTAGTAGTATTTGATTGCTGTTTATTATTCGGGTGTTTATTGCTTTATGTTTTTATGCATGTCTTGTCGAATAAATTCATATTCTTATTTTTAGGTTATAGATAACTAATTTTTAGAATGTTTTTAGTGTAATATATATTATATTTATTCATTAAATTAATTTATATAATAATTTTGTAATGAAGAACATGTTGGATGAGTCACATTACATCGTGGAGACGGCAGACCATACATATGCACGAGCGATGATATCATTCCCATGATCGTGGAATTGTATTGAAGTGTATGTATACTATTTTAGAATCAATATAACTCTACAATAATAATATATAATTATTCTTTACACCATTATACCCATCCAAGTAAGGTGGTGGTGGAAATTTGATTACACCACAGCGTGGAGACGGTATTCCATACGTATGCATGCGCTGTGATTTCATTTTCTGTAGGATGGATAGATGGTGAAATAGTGGTTTTTCATATTTATAATAACATATCAGTATATGAGTGATACTTATGTTATTACTTCATAATTTAAAAACTAAGGAAGAAGAAGTTGACGAAGAAAGAAATTGGAAAGGATCGGTAATGGATTTTACCTCTTCTTTGACGCACCTCTTCTTAACCTCCTATTAGGGCACTAAGGATGGTCTTTTAAGAAGGAAAATACCACTAGGATATTTCTAGGTAAGTGTAGAAGAGAATTTGGCAGGGTTTGGCCGAGCATGATGGCTCAATGTGGTGTGACTAGGAGAGGGAGGAGGTGCCCTTTTATAAGGGAGGAGAGAGGCACCTTTGGAAAAACTAATAATATTTTTTTATAATAAAGTCATATTCAGTTTTTAATATCTCCAAATTGATTTATTTATAAGCTAAGGTGGGTATGGGACGCAATAATATCATCCAATAGAATTTGGAAAAGTTTAGGTTACTATTTTAACCTTATAACTTAGATTTAACTTTAAGTTCAATAATTTTACTTTTACCGTGTCCTCTTGTTTTCTTACACTATAAGGTTAATAAACTTATTATAACAAGAAAAAGGAACCCCAAGTTGTCAATTATTAATATATATAACCTTATCTACGTAATTTTTCTAAACCATAGATTTTTTGGGATAAAATAACAATTAATAATATAATATTTATTTTAAAAACAAATTTATGTCAATTTTGACACTATATGGTAATTAATTTTTTTGAAAATGAAAACAACATTATTAGTTCAAAAAAATATAATTAAATAAATACTAACATGTCATATTAACCTAAAAATTAGTGTAATTCATAAAAAGTCTCAAATTACATTTATTTGGTTATTTATAACATCAATTATGTTAATATTTCATTAATAAGGTAATTACTGCATCATCATTGTGTTATAAATAAATTAAATTATTTAATGTATAAAAATTATAAATAAAATTCCATTATGTAGAAAATTTTTGTAGATTTCTAATAAATATTTATAGTCGAATTTATCTTATGTATAACCCTATATTAAAAATGTTTTAGTTATTAAACTTTGATTTTAACTATTTTAACTCTTCTTTAAATAAAATAATATTAAATATCCTAATCTAATCCAAGTGGACCAAAAGGGTAATATTTTATTCCTAAGGTTGTTTTTGGTCTAATTACACTTATAAAATATAATTAGGACATGTGTTAGGATAATAATAATACCATTTTTACCCTTAATTACCCTAATTACTTTTAACCGTGGTAAATAAAAGTAAAAAGTTACTATTCACCAAAAATTATTTTCATCTCATTGAACCACATTTACTTACTAATATCAACCGTGTCTCTTGGATTTTTGAATTCAATTCACAAAAGCAGTAAAATTATGTTTTATGTAAATTTTCAAATTCTCTTTGTAGCTGGGTAAATGATGGTCCAAAGTTCAATAAAATTTTTATATATCTAAAATTATTATAAAATGACTCCAATGAATTACATTGAATTTATATAGATATTATGTATCAATTTTTACCTAGAATAGATTTAAATAAATAAATATTTATTTAAATAAAAATTCGGTTTTTAAATAGTAACCTAGTGTTTTCACTATTAATCAGAAATTGAAAGTTTTCAGAAAAATACAAAAAATTCACCCTAGGATAATTTCAATATTCTGAATCCAAAAATGAAGTCCATTTTGAAAAATAAAATTTATAAAATTTCAAAAAGTGGGTATTACTATTCATAATGGCTAGTTTTAATAATATTTTAATACCATGTCATTGTTTAGTAAAACTCGTTATTGCGTACAATGCAATCTATCGAGGAAGGCCGCGATTGCATGTAAAGGAAGCCAAGCTAGTGTTTTGTGTAGTGAATGATTTCTTTGATGATTTATAAAAACAAAATATTTCTCATAAAAATCTCGGGTGTTACATTCTACCCCTCTTAAAATGAATTTTTTCCCTCGAAATTCGTCACTTTGTAACAAACAGATGAGGATACATCTTCCTTATCATATCCCCACGTTCCCATGTATCTTCTTCTAATTGGTGGGTCCTACATAAAACATTCACCAAGAGTGGTCTTGTTCCGTAAGTCTTTTTCACTACGATCCAGAATCTCTATCGGCTGTTCTTCATAAGAAAGATCTTGCTCCAGCGGTACAACATCTGAGATGATTACATGTGAAGGGTCAGTTATGTACTTTCTCGGGAGAGATACATGGAACACATCATGAACTTGAGAGAGATTCTGTGGTAGCTCCAATCGGTAAGCTACCTTCCCAACATGATCCAGTATTTCGAAAGGACCGATATACCTAGGGCTCAGCTTTCCCTTATTTCTAAATCTCATTACTCTCTTCGAAGGAGATATTCGTAAGAACACTTTTTCACCCACTTCAAACTCTAGGTCTTTCCATCGATTGTCGACATAACTTTTTTGTCGACTCTAGGATGTTCTTATGTATTGTTGAATAGATCTGACCTTTTTTGCCATCTCATCAACAAGATCATGTCCTAATAGCATTATTTCCCCAACACCATCCCAGCAAGTTGGAGTCCTACATTTCATTCCATAGAGAACTTCATAAGGAGCCATCTGAATACTAGACTGAAAGCTATTATTATAAGAAAATTCTACCAATGGTATGTGTTAATCCCAATGACCTTTGAAATCAATAGAGAAAGTTCTTAACATATCTTCTAGAGTTTGAATTTTTCTCTCAGACAGACCGTCTGTCTGAGGATGATATGCATTGCTGAAACTCAACTCTGTATCCAGAGTATGCTGAAGACTTCGCCAGAACATTAAGGTAAACTTCGGATCCCGATAAGATATAATGGAAATTGGTACTCCATGCAATCTTACCACTTCCTTTACATATATCTTGGCAATCTGATCAAGGGTGAAATTCTTTATAACAGCAATGAAGTGTGCCGACTTCGTAAAACGATCAAATATAACCCAAATAGCATTATTTCCTTTGGATTTATTAGTTTGTCTAGTGAAATAGTCCATAGTGATGTTTTTTACCATTTCCATTCGGGTATGGGTAATGGTTGTAACATCCCCTTAGACTTCTGTCTCTCAACATTAACTTGCTGACAAACCAAGCATCGAGAGACATATTCAGGAACATCTTTTTTCATGCCATCCCACCAGAAGTACACTTTTAGGTCCCTATACATTTTCATGCTTCCATGATGAATAGAGAATGAAGAACTATGATCCTCATCCAGTAGCTACTTCTTTAATTCTGGGATGGGAGGAACACAAACCCAATTCATGAACCTTATCATCCCATCACAATCAAGGTTGAATTCAGGAATATTTCTCACCTTCTTCTGTAACTCTGCATCTTCTTTCTGCGCCTCATTAATCTTTTCATGAATAGATGGTTGAACATTCATTTGATAAAGATAAAACTTTTCACCTTCCATTGTAATTCCAAGATCCATCCTTTGTAAATCCATATATATTGGATCTTTTGTGATCCTCATCATGGATAAGCTAGCATGGTCTTGTCGACTTAATGCGTCTGCCACCTTTTTTGCTTTCCTAGGGTGGTAATGAATTGAGCAGTCGTAATCCTTAATCAGCTCCAACCGTCTTATTTGGCGCATATTCAGCTCCTTTTGTGTGAAAATATAAAGTAAAATTTTACGATCAGTATAAATATCACACCATTCACCATAAAGATAATTCCTCCAAATCTTTAATGCAATGATTACCACAGCTGACTAAAAATCATGAGTTGAGTAATTTTGCTCATGGATTTTCAACTATTGTGGGGCATAAGCTATCACCATATAATTTTTCATGAGAACACACCCCAATCCCTTCTTGGATGCATCACTGTAGATCACAAACCTTTCTCCACTTCAAGGTAGTGTGAGCACAGGTGCACTAGATAACCTTCTTTTCAACTCCTTGAAATTCTCTTCACATTCATCTACCTAAAAGAACTTAACTCCTTTTCGAGTCAACCTGGTGAGTGGATTAGATAATCGTGAAAAATCATTCACAAAATGTCGATAATATCCAGCCAGACCAAGAAAACATCGGATATCAATTACTGTTTTTGGTTTCGACCGTCTTTCAATAACCCTTTTTTTTTGCTGGATCCACAGATATCCCGTCTTTTGAGATTATGTGACCCAAAATGAATATTTTTGAAGCCAAAATTCACACTTGTTAAGTTTGGAATAAATTTTCTCGTTTCTCAGGGTCTTTAATAAAATTCTCAAGTGATCTTCATGTTCTTCCATGCTCTTTTAATAGACAAGAATATCATCTATAAAGACTACAACAAACTTATCCAGATAGTCTCTAATGACTCTATTCATTAGATCCATGATGATATCAGGGAATTAGTAAGACCCAATGGCTTCACTATAAATTTATAGTGTCCATACCTTGTAAAGAAAGCCATATTTGGTATATCCTTCCTTTTGAACCTTAAATGATGACACCCTGAATGAAGATCAATCTTGGAAAATTATTGAGCTCTATGTAGTTGGTCAAATAAGTCATCAATGCGGGGGAGAGGATATTTTTTCTTGATAGTGATCTTGTTAAGTTCTCGATAATCAATGCAGAGTCTCATTGATCTATCTGTCTTCTTAACAAACAGAATAGGTGCTCCCCAAGGTGACGCCTAGGGAATTTGAATTCCTTATCAAGATTCTCTTGGAGTTTCTTATTCAATTCTCGCAACTCAATTGGGGCCATTATATAAGGTGTCTTTGGAATAGGCATAGCACCTGGTATGAGTTCAATTGAAAACTCAACTTCACGATCTGGTGGAAGACCTAGAAATTACACTTGAAGGACATCATCAAACTCTCGTACAATGGGAATATTCTTAATCTTGAGTTTCTCACTAACCATTTGAGATAAATTACCTTCATTTAGTGAAATCAAGACCCATAATATGGAAGAAATTTCCACTGAAAGGTTATGTTCATCCTTTCATTGATAGACAATCATAGATTGATCTGGAATATAAAATGTGACTTCCCTTTTTTGGAAATTGATATGAGATCCATATAAAGAAAGCCAATCCATGCCAAAAATCACATCAAATTCCACTATAGGAAGGATCACAAGATTTACAAGAAGCACTTTCCCATAGACATCAATAATAGAATAATTGTAAACTTTTGATGCAACTTTTGTACCATTACATGTTGTCACAGCTAACTAAATATCTAACTGCTAAGGTAATATAATGATACCCATAGAAAATAATTCAGAAATAAAAGAATGGGTGGATCTAGAATCAAATAAAACATTTTTTACTTTTGAGTGGATGGTAATTGTACCTTTCACCACTTCGTTATTGTACCCCACATCGCTGATAGAAATTTCATGTGTCTTTCCTTTGTCTTTAGCCTTAAGATTTTTTTGACGTCGATCATCATCAACAACCCTAGGATTAGGGCATTGATTAGCATAATTCCCCTTTTCCTTGAACATGAAACATTGAAGTGTAGGAGGTGCACTCTGTGTAGCCTTTTCTTTGTTCGCATCACTAGACATTCTCTTCCGATCATTGCGGCATTCAAATGCCCGATGACCTTCTTTTATAAATTTGAAACATTTACATGTCCCTTTAAGGAAAGTCCCTCCATGTTTCTTTCCACACTTTGAGCATAAGGGAAAACTCATCTTCTTTTCAGTGCACTCTTTAGATTTTCCTTTGAATTCCATTTTCCTCTTATTATAAAATGAATATGACTGATGGGTTACTCCAATCTCCATCTCAACCATGAAAGCACATCGAACGATTTCCTCATAGCTATTGAAGTCCCTTATGGATAAAGCCCTTCAAAGACTTGGATTTAAGACACTAAAGAATTGATCGATCTTACTCTCACGTTGGATAATAATTCTGTAAGCAAACCTTGCAAGTATTGTAAAATTTGCTTCGTTGGTGCCAACAAATTCATCATCCTTTTGATTCAGTCCAAGAAACTCCTTCTCCATATTTGTTCGATGAATACGAGGGAAGTACATATTGAAAAATATGTTCTTGAACTTGTCCCATTCCATGGATTCAATTTCATCCCTTTGCCTCGTATTCTTGATAAGAATCCACCGTTGATCAACTTCTCCTTCCAAACGATATACTTTTATGATGACTTTATCATGTTCAGAACATTGAAGAACTGAAAATATCTTATCAGTAGTACTGATCCATTATTCAGAAACTAATGGATCAGTAGACCCGCTGAATGTGGGTGGACGCTGCCTCATGAAGGATTCAATAGAATGTTGCTTCTTCTTTTGCTCGTTTGGAAGTCTTGCATGATTTATAGCTTGAGAATGTTGTGTGATCATGGATACAGGATTTTTCATTCCAGCTCCCATAACATTTGGTTGCTCTGGGGGACAATCATTGTATTGCCCGTCACATTCCGCATTAATACAATTCATTCGGGTTCCAGCCATTGACTAAAACCAAGAATAATAGTGTGAGAAACACTAATTATAATAGGAAAACAACATAATCAAGAATAAAATTTCACACTTAAGGTCCTATCATGGGTTGTTCATGGCTATTTCTAAAACACTAAGATTTTGTCCAATGCTTAGACATATCCTTAGGGTTATTGCTAAGGCTTTCACATACTAGTTTCCAAAGGATGACTATACCTTTCCTCTAAGACCAACTATAACGACCCATACATTACATACAATGCTATTAATTAAAAATTCAAGCACACTTATTACAACGTATAACAAAACCATGAAAGGACCGTATAGGTATAGTGTCTTTAGAAACTGGGAAACATAAACAAGTGGTTCATAAATCATATATGTTTTCTCCCATTTATTTCATCATATCTAGAGTCCCTTTTGGAATATCTTACTTAATACCCTTCATCCTAACCTGGGAAAAAGAAAACATACCCAAGGGTGATCTCAAATGCCTAGTAAGGGTAAACCAATGAAATACCAGTCACAACATATTCATAAAAACATAATATTTTGGAAATCTTAACCTGCAAAAGAGATCATAATTTCATAACATGGGATAAATCATAGTGGTGAAATTTAATCCCAATAGTCATAACATAAGACATGAAACTTTGTGGCATACACAAATAGTCATAGAGAATCATTTCTTAGTAGTCAATACTCATTTCTAAGACTATATTAGCGGACAAAGTCCATTTCTGAACTGAGTTCACTCCTCATTTCAGTCTTGTGTCACTGAACATGTTTAACCTACCGTTCCAGCCATGTCTATCTCATGAGATATAAATCTTTACCCAATGCACTGGAGGGAGATATAGGTCCCACCCATCTCATAATGATACCATTCTTATGCGCGCCACAAGATCATAAATCATACATCATATCAAAACCCATGTAATAAAAATGGGATTCTTAAATGTCATGTCATCATAACATAATCCATATAAGATAAAAGGACATTATAAAAATAATTCCATCATAACATAATCCAATCAATATAAATATAGGGATAGAAACAGAACCCTATATTATCTTATATGAAAAATAATTTTGATAAAATGGTTGAACTCCATTCTTGAGGAAAATATCCTTTCTACATAAAATTTTTTGTTCCTTTGTTAACATGTCATAAAATTTTAAACTAAAAGAAGTTGATTAAAAATAAACATAAAAACATGTAAAGGAAGATTCATGGAAATAATTTTTTATGAAATCATAAAAACCATTCATGCTGTATAGGTTAAAAAAACATTCTTCTTGTACTTTGGCCGAAAAAGTCAAAAAGTACCTCATACTAAAAATGACAAAAGATTCATTTAGTATCTTTTACTAAAAACTCACCAAAAAGTAATATTGGATATAAAAAATTGTAAGAGGATAGAAATAATATTTCATATTAAGGAAACATGGATGTGGATGATAAATACACCCCATTAAATACCGAAGTATAAAAAATCTTGGATAAAAATGAGATTGTGAGATTTTCCCTTACCTTAGGTCCGATTTGCTTTGTATGTGTCTGAACCTCTTGTATAATGATTTAAATAATGTCATTGACTTATTACAGAATCATATTCATTGTTCTGATATAATATATGGTCATATTCATATCATCTTATTAGTAATATTTGATTGCTGTTTATTATTCGGGTGTTCATTGCTTTATGTTTTTACGCATGTCTTGTTGAATAAATTCTTATTCTTATTTTTAGGTTATATATAACTCATTTATATAAATTTATTAGTGTAATATATATCATATTTATTAATTAAATTAATTTATATAATCATTATGCACTGAATATAATGTTGGACGAGTCGCATCACATTGTGGAGACGGTAGGCCGTACGTATGCACGAGCGATGATATTATTCCCATGATCGGGGAATTGTATTGAAGTGTATGTATACTATTTCATAATCAATATCACTTTAAAATAATCATATATACTTATTCTTTACACCATTATACCGATCCAAGTAAGGTGGTGGTGGAAAACATATTACACCACGGTCTGGAGACGGTATTCCGTACGTACGTACGCGTGGTGATTTCATTTTCTGTAGGATGGATATAAGGTGAAATAGTGTTGTTTCATATTTATAATTACATATCAGAATATGAGTGATACTGATGTTATTACTTAACAATGAAACAACTAAGGAAGAAGAATTTTAAGAATAATGAAATTGGGAAGGATCAGTAATGGATATTACCTCTTCTTTGACGCGCCACTTCTTAACCATCTCTTAGGGCACTAAGGATGGTGTTTTAAGAAGACCAAGAACTCTAGGATGTTTCTAGAAAAGTGGAGAAGATAATATGTAAGGTTTTGTCCAAGCTTGATGGCTCAAAGTGGTGTGAGGGGGAGAGGGATGAGGTTCCCTTTTATAAGGGAAGAGAGGGGCACCTTTGGAAAAACTAAAAATATGATTTAATTATAAAGTTATATTCGGTTTTTAATAGATCAAAATTAATTAATTTAGAAGATAAGGTGGGTATGGGTCGAAATAATCTCATCCAATAGAATTTATACATGTTTAGGTTACTATTTTAACCTTATGATTTAGATTTAACTTTAAGTTCAATAATTTTACTTTTACCGTGTCTTCATGTTTTCTTACACTATAAGGTTAATAAACTTACTATAACAAGACAACGAACCCCAAGTTGTTCATTATTAATATATATTACCTTATCTGAGTCATTTGGCCGAACCTTATATTTTTTGGAATAAAATAACAATTAATAATATAATATTTGTTTTAAAAACCTTTTTATGTCAATTTTGACACTATTTGGTATTGATTTTTTTAAAAATTAAAACAACATTATTTGTTATAAAACAGTAAATTAAATCAATAAAAACATGAAATATTAACCTATAAAATTAGTGTCATTCATAAAAAGTCTGAAATTACATTTATTTGGGTATTTATAACATCAATTTTGTTATTATTTCATTAATATGGTAATTACTGCATCATCATTGTGTCATAAATAAATTAAATTATTTAATGTATAAAAATTATAAATAAACTTCCATTATGTAGGTAATCTTATTATATTTCTAATGAATATTTATTAGCCAAATTTATCTTATGTATAACCCTATATTAAAAATGTTTTAGTTATTAAACATTGATTTTAACTATTTTAAGTCTTCTTTAAATAAAATAATATTAAATGCCCTAATCTAATCCAAGTGGACCTAAAGGGTAATATTTTATCAATAAGGTTGTTTTTGGTCGAATTAAACTTATCCAATAGAATTAGTACATGTGTTCGGGTAATAATAATATCATTTGTACCCTTAATTACCCTATTTACTTTTAACCGTGGTAAATAAAAGTAAAAAGTTACTATTCACCAAAAATTATTTTCATCTCATTGAACCTCATTTTACTTACTGACATCAACCGTGTCTCTTTGATTTTTGACATTACATTCACAAAAGAGGTAAAATTATGTTTTATGTAAATATGAAAATTCTCCTAGGAGGTGGATAAAAGAGGGTCAAAAGTTTAATAAAATTTTTATATATCTAAAATTATTATAAAATGACTCCAATGAATTACATTGAACTTATATAGGTATTATGTATTAATTTTTACCGAATATAAATTTAAATAAATAAATAAATATTTAAATAAAAAGTCGGTTTTTTAATAGTAACCTAGTGTTTTCACTATTCATCAGAAATTGAATGTTTTCAGAAAAATACCAAAAATTCACCCTAGGCTAATTTCAATATTCTGAATCCAAAAAATGAAGTCCTTTTTGAAAAATAAAATTTATAAAATTTCAAAAAGTGGTTATTACTTTTCATAATGGCTAGTTTTAATAATATTTTAATAGCATGTCATTGTTTAGTGAAACTCGGTATTGCGTACAATGCAAGCTATCGAGGAAGGCCACGATTGAGTGTAAAGCAAGCCAATCTAGTGTTGTGTGTAGTGAAATATTTCGTTGATGATGTATAAAAACAAAATATTTCTTATAAAAATATTTGGTGTTACAATAGATTTGAATTTTGACCACCTTCACCCAAACATTGTTTTTATGGTTATTTTATAGAAACTCATATATTAAATTTTCTATCATGATTCCAATCACCATAATGAAATATTTATATAAAAGTGATGTAAATATATCATTCCTTCAACAAAAATCTATCTCATTATTATTCTTATTATATAGAGTCAAAAAGCATACCATCCATGATTGGAGTAAGTCTATGATTTACAATATCTATAACTTTAATACTAATAATGTGAAAGTATGATATAATCATTTGTTTCAAAAAATTAAAATTTTTCTAATAAAATATGGGAATAGTTTTTGAATTATCATAATGGATGTTCTTTAGGAAGAAAATAAAAATTCAAAATCAATAAGGATAATAAAAAAAAATTACTTCTCCCCAATCCTTTAAATAGAATTGATACCATTTTACTGGAAACCTCAACTAATTTTATGATATCCCATTGAATTTATTCACTATGATCCTGTAGTTAATTAATAAATATAAACATTTCATAATACATACACCACTAAACCATGAAAATAATTTAGGTTGAAAACATATAAATTATCACCAAATTTTTATTCTCTACTAAACACTTATGATGTTAACCTATTCAGTTATGTGGAATCAATTAGACATACACAGAAACATTAGTGATAATAAAGATATATAAGTTTCTCCAATCAAAATGAATATATATATCCTTTTTATGATTTGTTTTCATTCGCTGTTATACTATCCTCTAAAATCAATAAATAGGATTGTCATGAGTAGGGTTAATCCTTGAAAATATCATTTGTAAAAATGTCTCCTAACAAGTAAGATGTCTTCCAACATAGTTTAACATATAAATTTTGATAAATAGTAGTAAAATATATATATATATATAATACGAATCTCTAAATGCATTTTCAGTAGTGTACCTACTCATATTATTCAATTTGATAATTCAATCTATGAAATTTAGCAATCAAGTACTTCTTCAAGTGGACCCACTCTCGTATAAATTCTTCAAATAAGGTATCATGAAGAATATATCAACTCTTGATAATAATAAATCAAGAATAAACTTATCCACTCACTATACATCAAAATAATTCCATCTAAACTTCAAATAATGGTTTTGATCTTCTCCATAAAGCTATTCCTCTACATGTTCACTTGATAATTTGTAAAATAACATTTTTATTGGGCTCCACATATTTTTATTTCTCTCGTAATATATTATTGTTGAAACACTATTATTATATACACACAATACAAAACACCAAAACATATTTTCTTATTCAATTTCAAATTACTAAATTCAAAATTCAAAAACTAACTTCTCCTATAACTTATACCACTTATTTATGTGATTTTATATGAATCCATCCTTCATATTCACTCTTTATATTATTAATAGATGTAAAGGATTGAGCATTATTAGAATATGTTTATTCCATGAAGTAACACTCTCAAACTCTCTCAATATAATACTTTTACACTAGTGATGATGTTATCATATGATTCAATATTAAATAATGTTTTCATTTAATAATTATTTCTTCAAATTTATTAAACTTTTAGTGAAATTATGGAATGAACTATCCCATTGTTTCACGGTTTCAAAAAACTAAAAAACCAATTAAACATCAAAATTCATGGAAAAAACTACAACATGATTACATAATTCATCACTTAACATGTTCTCTTATGGTCAAAAACGTTTTTCAACATTGAACACTCTCTTCATCCATGAGAATTTCAACTTGAAAAAAATCACATTATGGTGTGACCTTTCTAGACTCATAATCTTCATGAGCACTAAATTTTAATGCCATAAGTATAATGGCATAATATGTGGATCTATGGTGTAATAACCTCCCCCAAGACATAATATTGATACCTATACCAATTTGGGAGAATATGAAATATCATCGATAACCCATTACCGTTTGATATTCCTATCCTGAAGAACCTAATTATACATCATCATATTTGAGAAAAATATTATTATATGAACAATTTTTATGTGGTTTAAAAAATTCTACCTCACTATAATTTTATTCTCTTGTATGGTTATCTTATTGTTATTATAGTGACCTATACCTTTCATACAATGAAATGACATCTTATTAGTTTAATATTAATTATATTAAATAACAATACACACCAAGATCATATAATACTAGTATCATTGGAAATATGAATACATAATAGCTACTTTATAAATGAACTATATCATCTCCCACAATGTTATTCATAACGAGAACCCTTATTTGACATATCATACTTAATTTCTTTTCTTCATAACCTTGGAAAAGGAAACACAAGAAGGGGTGAGACCAAATTATCAATAACGGTAAACAAGGGAGATATCATTGATCACTCAAACACCACAAGATCATAAGGGTATGAAAACATAATTTTGGAATTTATAAACCATACCAAAATATCATTGATCATAATCCCAAGGCATGGTATAAATTTTTTTAGTTCATAATACATGAATCCTAAAAGAATCAAATAACCTGATTTATGATAGAATAACTTTATCATAAGACATAAAGTTATAGAAATCACATAATCATAGAAAATAATTTCCTTAGTCATTAAACCCGAATGCTGAGACTATCATAGTTGATTTGGTTCAATCCCCAAACCATTGTATTAGTTAAGGATCACTCCCATGATAATCGGAGTTTATAGAGTCCCTTAATGAACTAGGTCCACACCAAATTCCATTCATGTTTATCTCATGAGATATCCATATTTTCCCAATTATTTTGAGGGTAATATTATCTTGGTACCACCCATCACATAATGAAAGTCAAATTGATTTTCTCCAAATGGTCATAAAAAATTCAGCATATGATAACTCCTAAAAATAAAATGGGTTTTTAAACATTTCATAATTTCATCATAGAATAACTCATAAAAATGAAACAACTTTCAAAATAGAATTATCCCATAAAAAAGAAATGGGTTTTATTGAATAATCCTTAAATAATTATCATCATAATCCATCCAAATAAATAAATTTGATGGGATCATTGGATCATAACCCCCGTAAATCATAAGTAAAATCAAGGATGTAACCATGGATGAATAATTCCTTTAAAACATCACTGGAGAATTTCTTGAGGGAAAAAAATTTCATTTTGACATTTATTATTTAAAATATAATTTTTTACAAAATAATAAGGAAAAAATTTTATTTCATAAAAACCATGGATACTTGTAAATAAATCATTAAATCATCTAGTTGTCATTATTGTGGAAACTATTTTTTATTAAGTCATTGTTAAACCAATGATTCCTTTAAGTTTTTTGGTAAATTGCCTAATGTACCTCATTTCAAAAATTGGAAATAATATTCCTTTTAATTTTTTTAATGGAAATTCATTGTAAAATTTACATTAAACAATAATAAATGAATATTAAAAAAATTGAAAACATTTTTTGTGTAATTACCCACTAATTCCAATTGGCTTGAAAATACAATGAATCATTACTATGCCATAAGAGTCATCCCCAATATTCCAAAGTCTAGAATTACATGTTGAAGGGTTTTAGATACAATTGGGCAATGATTTCCACTTTAATAAATAAAACCATTAGCTAACAAACCATAAAAAACACTATTGGATGCATGTACAAAACAAATACAACTCAACCACTTCATTATTATCAAAACCACACCAAAGTGTACTATATAGAATGAAAAATCAACTATAAAAGTAAACAGGTGAAAACAACTAATCAAATCAATGATGATAACAAGGCCCCATGCTCAACCAGTTCCATTCTACAATTACCAAACATCCCAATTATCACGAGGTGGTGCTAAATACATGTGATAATTTACCTTTTACCACGTCTCAGAAGATGGATTCTGCTAAAGAACAAATGATCAAAAGTATGGGAGAATATGTAACTCACTAGTCTTTCCGCAATGACTTCCCTACTAACACCACTAGGATAGAATGGTTAGGTGCATTTTTATGAAATAGTTTAAATAAACCAATTTCCCAAAACAGTTTATAACTAAATATAATCAAGCTTCAAAACAATTTAAAACCAAAAGTGAACAAGTGATATATCAATAATTTTTCAGAAACTCTTAGAAACATAAAAACAACCAAACAAATATTTAAAAACATTTCTCAATATCATTTTTGCATACACATTCCATAGTTAACAACACACACACCCATACATACTTAGTTTTACAGTTCCATGCTCATGATCGGTCTCTCATCCAATTACCTTGTGTCCCAATGACACAAACCCTTGATCTAGGGTCACACACCTTGTTCCCCAATGGTACATTCCCCTTATTCAGGGGTACATCAAACATGAACTCACACATCCCATATATGCCAAACCATTCAAATAACCCAATTCAAACCATTTCAATCAATCCATTATTTTATTTAAAACCAATAGACAATCCCATTCCACTAAAAAATTACATTTCAATAAATCTGTTACATTTATTAAAACTCTTTAATGAAGTCTAATTAAAAAATCCATGAAAAATATCATTTTAAAATAATTTTTTAAATCAAGAATCGATGCAATTTATTCAAATACACCAATTTTATAGATTTACCCAAGTTAAAAAATCTTCACTAAAGTGGGTTTACAACAATTTATAAATAGATAATTCAAAATAAATTTAACCCACTATATTAAATTTGAATTCATTCCAATTAGTTCTACTAAGAGAAGTTGGGAGTAAAGCCACCTACCTAAATCATTTTGATGAAAACCAAAAATAGACAAAGAACACTCAATAAACATTGTCAATTATCCACAAAAACACCTTAGATATATTATCCTATAATGATTAAGGAAAAATATCAACATATTTGGCATAAAAAATTATATATCTACCCATAACAGGTGTATATCTAAGAAATTGGGAGAGATGAGAAGTAAATCAAAGTAGATCATGGAAACCGATCAAAAATGATGAAGAAAATTCACATACCTCAGGAATCATGATATGAATCACCAAGTAAAGCCTTCATATTTCCTATAGGAAAATGGGAGAACACTATTTGTATTTAAGAGAAATAAAACCCGGAGTTAGAGATATTTTTGGGAAAACAAGTGGATTAAAAGCATGGATAACCTAGATCCGCTTTTTAAGGAGGTAGTTTTTAACCTGCGCATGATTAGTATGCATAGTTAGGAAAAATATACACTAATGGTGAATTAAATACTTCCTTATAAATCACCCCGCAAAGCCTCCACAATTGGTCTCCCAAATCATGCTAACACCTTGTCAAAGCCACTCCCCAGAATCTGCAACTTCATATAGTTTCTACTGGGCTTTCTGCATGATTTGAAAAAATAGTGTGCAACCCATGTGCCTCTCCTTTGGCCCAAAAAATTATTTAAAGTTCACCAAACTCTCCCATAATTCACCCATACACATTATAAACCTAAAAAAGAAAATATTGTGGGTTACATACTAGAAACTGGGGGTACTACATTCTCCCCACCATTAGTTTTTTAGTCATCAAATAGTAGAAAACCATGCTTTATCTTAAAGGGTTCCACACATATCTCTTTAATTTCCTTCTCATGTTACCATGTTTCTTCCAGAATATGATCAGGTTTCTATAAAACCCTCATTAGACCAATTTTTTTCATTCAAAACTATTTATTTCCTATCGACAATCTGCACCGGGATATGTACCAATGAAACATCCAACTATAGGTCAACATGATCCCATATAATCACATGGTGAGGATCATGATGATATTTTTTCAACTGAGATACACATAACACATTGTGAACCATACTAGATAATGGAGTCAATGCTGACCGATATGCCACCTCACCAAGCCATTCCAGTATATCAAATGAGATATTGTATCGAAGAAAAAAATTTCCCTTCTAAACACAACACTATCTAAGCCTTAGAGAGATTATTAGGAACAAACGATCACTCACCGTGAATAGTGGTGGGCTTTGATGATAATCCTCATATGATTTATGATGACTCGGAGCTATATCTAACCACTTTCTGATCAACTGCATCTTATCTATTGTTTCATAGAAAAGGATCAACCAAACTAGTGAAGTCTCACTTTTTTCCACCCAGACTCAGTGGAGAATGACAAGGACACCCATACAATTCTCAGAAATAATCCATATGTATCAAGGAATGATAGTTTTTATTATATGCGAACTCCACTAATGGCACGTGCTCTTCCCATGATCCACTAAAATCCATTATGCAAGCCTGAAACATGTCTTACAATATATGTATCAACCATTTGGACTGCCCATCCATCTGAGGATGATATGTCATACTCATAGTCAAGTGTGTCCCAATGGAATGCTTTAAGGATTTATAGAAATGATATGTAAACCTCAGATCACTATCTGAGAAAATTGAAACTGGTATTCCATGTATCATTACTAATTCTCAGATATAGATTTTGGATAGATCCTCTACCCTATATGTTTCAAAAATAAGAAATAAATGGGATGAATTTGTAAGATGATCAACTATCACCCATAAGGAATCATGTTTTCGAACTGTTATTGGTATAACATTAAAAATTCCACTGCAATTTGATCCCATTTCTACACTTGGATATGTAAAGACTATAACATATCCATTGGTCATTGATGTTCTTCCTTACCTTTCAGAAAAGACAATCACCTTGAAATGAACTCATCCACATTATATTTGATGCCTCTCCACTAAAAATGAACCATCAATTCCTTATACATCATCTGTATACCTAAATGTACAACCCATATGGAACATTGGTAAGAATGAATAAGTTGTTCTAACAAGACTTAGGTACATCAATACAATCTTTGAACCACAACACTGAAATCCCATCAAGTTTCCATCCCTCAATTCTCTCCCCGCCATTGTGTTTCGAACTCATAAACAAGAATTCTTCATTGAATTTTTGTGGCTATTTAACCATATTTACCAAATTAGGTCAACAAAATTGAAAAGAAAACCACAAATGACAACGGTAATCACATTCCAAATGCATGTCGGCTAGGACCAACATCAACTACCACTCGTTTACAACTTCTTTTTCCTACTATGCATATGATATTATACTAAATGCATCTACCACTATATTGCGTTTACCCGGTGTATACATCAAATTAATGACAAACATACAGAGATATTTCATCCATCTCCATTGCCTCAGATTAAATTCTTGTTTTGAGAAAATATGTTTCAAGATTTTTCAGTCCCTAAAAACTATAAATTTCTAACCAAAGACGTAATGACTCTTGGTCTTCAAAGAATAGATGACCGCATCTTACCCAAAATCACGTGTTGGGTGATTATTCTCATTCAATATCACCTTCCTAGAACTATATGCTTCCACATGGTATCCTCTCATGACAACACATCCTAAACCATATCTCGAATCATAATAGTACACAACATACACCTATCCCTATTCTTCAAAAATCAAGATTGGTGATGATGTAAGACAAACCTTAAACTCTTGAAAAGACTTATAATATTCCTAGGTATATTGGAATAGAACATTATTATTTATTAAAGCTATGACTGGTGTGTTTAGTCCAGATAAGTCACACAAATGTTTTTGGTAATAACCAGCTAGACCAAAAAACTTCATATCTCAATGACATTCTTCAGTGGATTCCATGAGATAACAACTTATATATTCTTCGGATCGACTACAACTCATTATTCAGAAATTACATAGCCGATAATGTATAACTCTTGTATAAAAAAATCACACTTTTACAATTTTTTATACAAATGGTGATCTCTCAAGATTTCCAACACTGTCACTAAGTGTTCCTCATGCTCATCCCTTGCCCTTGAATTCACCAATATGTCATCTACAAACACCACAACAAAAGAATGAAGATATCTATGAAATTTCAGATTCATCAATACTAAAAATTACTCTTGTGCATTTTTTATGATGAAAGGAATGACTACGTAATCATAATGGCCATATCTACTTATGAAATATGTCTTTGGAATAACTTTTTTTTAACACACAATTGATGATATTCTAATCACATGTCAATTTTATAGAACCACTAAGCTCCCTTTAATTGATCAAATTGATCATAAATTCATGTAAGTGGATATCTATTCTTTATCATAACTTATTAAAGCTTATGATAATCCAAAAACATCCTTATCGTTCCATTTACTTACTTTTCAAATAGGAATAGTGCTGCCCACAGAGACGTGATCGGCCAAATGAAAACTTTAATTTTCAGCTCTTCCAACTGCACTTTCAGTTCCCTCAACTCTATTGGTTCCATCCTATAAGAAGAAAGGGAAATACGACTTTTCCTCAAATGGATATCAATCGTAAACTCCACTTTCCTTATATGTGGTTACTCAAAGATTATTTTGGGAAACAAATCAGGATTTTGATCCACAACTACAACTAGAATGTTATCCTCAATCTATTCTATCGATGCCAAAGTCATCGCCGCTAGTATATAAGATATCATTCCCACTGCTGGTGCTAGAAAACCAATTACACCAGTCTTTACAACCCTTTGTTCTCTCAAGAGATGTTTGACGCCATCCTCAATTGTGAAACTAATTGTTCTTCTATAATAGTAGATGTTATCCTTGAATGTTTTCAACTAATCCATACCCATGACTACATAAAATACATCTACCTCTAAAACCATGAATTCTAATTTGAGCTGAACTACATCAATGGTTATAGAACATGTTATATAGATAAAGTATTTACATTATTTTTCATCGAGAGGGGTTAGAAGTTTAACATGAATGGAATCATCTCATTTTTTAGACATAGTAAATCAACAACATGAGATGAAATTATGGAATATGATGCACCAGTATCAAAAAACCCTTTCATAATGGTAGAATTAAATTGAACTATACCTCTCACCGTAGATGGTCTAACCTGATCATATACAATCATATACTCAGCTCTATATAACTACTTCATCACGACACTATTCTCCTAATTTACATACTGAGATTTCCCTTGCTGAGGAATCATGGTGTTCCTCGAACCACCATGGCTATCCATACTCTAATGATGAGTCTAATTCTTCTATCCTGACCTCATCGAAGTGTAATATGCTTTTGACACTTGATAAGTTTATAAAGCCCCTACCCATACATTACTACGACAATAGCACTGAATATTCCCATATTCTTGTAGTTATGGTATGATTTAGGTTGTGTTGTACACTCTCCCTTTATGTGGTCAAGTGAACCATATTAGAAATATTCTTCTTTTCTCTATTGTCATGGAAGAAGGTTTATTGATCCATCCATATGATTTTCATTCATGCATCCACCTTGGAAATATGTGTCCCTCTTATAATTTTCCCTATATTATAGTTAATATCATTTATCATAGTATCATCATACTTCCTCCTCCCACGGATCCTAATATGTCACATTCATCCACTATCTCTCTATTCACTATCATTGTATAGTCTTTAATAGAAAGCGCATCAATCTCCGAGTGAATCTCCTTCCTTAGCCCTGATTCGAAAATTTGTTCCTTCAAGGATGTACTAGCCATAACCTATGGTGAAAACCACCCTAAATTCATGAATTTAGCCTCATATTATATGACAGATAGATTATATTTCTTTAGGATGAAAAGATTATTCATTCTCAGTATCCTGAATTTTTGAGGATAGAATTGTTTGTTGAAAAATTCCTCAAAATCCACCCATGTAAGGCCTTTATACAGTTTAGCTTGAACTACTAGATCCCAACATTGTGGTGCAAGATCCTTGAGTATATAAGACTCCATTTAAACTTTAAGATCCAATGGTGTGCCGATGAAATTGAATATACGATTCATCTTGTTCAGCCACACCTCCACCTTTTCGAGTTCAGAATCATCATGAAAGATGGGTGGATTCTACTACATGAAGTGGATAGAATGATTCACATGCCTTGTCTTATCCCTTTGGTTCCCCATATCCATGTCATGAAATGATTGGAGGATACTCCGAACTAGTTCTTGTTTCACCTGTTCCACCAATGTTCCCACATTCTCTTTAACTTCTTATTATTGGTTTATATGATTCATACAGGGTTCCATTTACAAAAAAACAAGAAACACTATACTTTTAACTCTCTAGAAATTGATGGCATGTCATTTCAAATTCTATCACATAAACTATCACAAAATTGTTTTCCAAAAACATCTTTTTAATATTCAACCATTTCTGAAAATTTCCATTCATGTTGTTGAAAATACAACCATTTTCAAAATACACCAACTATGTTATTTTCAAAATATTTCATTTGAAAAAAAAATTCTACATTTTCCAAAAAATTAAACCTTTTTCATAAAATCATAAATCATTACACCAAATGAGATAAGCAATCATACTAGGAAGTAATTCCCATACCATGCATGTCATGTTTATCTCATTGGTTAAACCCATGACAATGAGATTACATATTCTATAAGTGTCTCCAAAAAACTAATGTACCCAACTCCCTGGTAACATGATGTTCAGAATAAAAAGGTTATCTATGTCTTTTTTATGGTCTACATTTCATTTCCGAACAATCCTACTCCATTCTATGATCACAAACCAAGGAATATAAAAAAATGAAAATAAAATACAATACAATGTAAGGGTTGCATAATAAAAACTATTGGTACTAATGTTTGACAACTTGGAAATGTAAGATAAATTATTTTCGATTGAAGATTGAAATAAGGTCAATTTTCCTTAATAAAAGTTTATTTTGTCTATTGAGTACATAATGTGGGTAAAATGAAAGGAAAAATATTATTCTCATGAAATTAATATAGGTTAAGAAAATTAATATTTATATTTAGTGGTATAACATGAAATTTGATTATTATATACACAATAATAAATAATCATGACAAATAATGATATTGTAACAAGAAACCCATACCAAGAGTTCCAATTGATTTGATATTGTTATAACCCCATGTATAAAATATTTTAATTTATTATGACTATATAGTAGAGTTATGTACATAATTATAATTTCTTATATTATCCACTTTTATCCTTTAAACACAAATTTATTATTATTTTATTTATTAGAATCATCGTTTTTTGGTGTTAATTGTTTCATTTTTCTTATGAATTTCTATTCAAATATTCTAGTGTGTGTACATTGATAATGGTCAAATCATTTGAAAAATTATAATCATGATATAAATTTCATATATATTCATTATATATATATATATTCATATATAAAAGATAAATATATAAAAATTAATTTCACAGTTCATGGAGATGGTTTGCTATTTTAAGCATCAACCATATTTTGACCTTTAAAAGAATGAAAAAGTAAAAGTAAATATTAATTCACATTTATTAAACCATTATTTTATCATATATGTAATATATGTTTATTAAATTTATCATTATTACCATCCATGTAAAATATAAATTTAAAATGAATCACATCGCTTCATGGTGGTGGTAATCTACACGTACACACGAGTGATATTATCATTTTCAAATGGATTAGAAGGTAATAAGTTACATATTATATTATCATTATAACATCATAAATATTTCATAAATATTATATATACACATTTAAACTGTCATAATACCCTTCAATAAAATACTAACATGAAAAATTAATTGTATTGCTACGTGGAGACTGTAAGTTGTATGTATGCCTGAGTGATCCTTTCACTTAAAATTTGATTTGTAAGAGGGTGGATAATGGGGGATTAAAAATAATAAAAAAATCATATGTATAATTAGTATAATTAATTTATTATTTTATGAAAAATAACCATGATGTATAATAGGTAAAATATTATTTCAAAAAAGTGATCGGTTAAGGTGATTACTACCTTGAAATAACACCTTTAGACCTCTCATTATGGATCCTAGGGTAGGAATTTTGGGATGTAAAGAACATATAAAATGTTTTTAAAAATGTTTATTACATAATTTTTAATGGTATGGTTGATATAGAAGACAAAAAAATTTTAAATAAGAGAAATGAGGGATTCCCTTTTATCAGTAAAGGGAGGGTCACTCTTGAATTTATTAAAGGATTAAAATATAAAAAAGAAATTATTTAGATAAATGATTAAAATCGATATATATTTAAATATAATATGTTTTTTTGTAGAAATAACATCATATAATAATATTAATATTGTATTATGTGGTTTTTTAAACCTTATCATTCAGTTTAACATCTTAAATAACTTATATTAACGTTAATTAACATAACATCTTTTTCACACTTAAAGGGTTATAATTTTAATTATAAGGTAAAAATTTGATTAGAAGTATCCAATGAATGAAAATTTATACCATGTATTATCTAGATTGTCTTATTTTAATATTTTTATGATTAAAAAAATATTACTTTCATAAAATATTATTATTTCTATTTTAGACACTCTTCATTTAATTTGACACTAAAGACACTATGAAAAATACGGATTTAGAATATAATCATTTAAAAAACACCAATAAGCTATATTAATAAATAATATTAATAAAATAAATCTCACTCAAATCATATTAGTTTTAATATTGTTTAAATTGATAATTTTATTATTATATTAGTTGAATAAATAATTAGTTGGTATTTCCTAAGCATTTAAGGTAATTTTATTACTACTAATAATTATAAATAAATTACCATCATAAAAATTATTTCATTATTCTCAAAATAAAAATTAATATTTATCCAAAACATTATTTTTTCATTTGTTATAAAATAACATATATTTAGAAGTAAGTGAGCGAAATGTCGTATTTTTTCTTGTATTTAAGCATTATATAGGTCACTTTCATGGAAAAGGGTCTATTAAATAATTAAATTTAAAGAATAAGGTTATAATGATCGAATTACATTCATAAAATAAGAATTAACATGAAAATGGTGACTTTAACATTTAACTTTATCCTAGTTTTACCCAATTTACACTTTGTCGAGGTGATAAATTTTACCTCACCTACTATTCATAATTCTGAAAAATAAAATGGACCTACATCAGAAAATTGAATATCCTAATTAAAAATATTAAATCCATTATTCATAATATAATTTCTATTTTTTGTGGAGGTTATTTTGAAAATACGTGTTCAATATGCAATGAAAACATTTTTTTATAAAAATGGATTTTTAATAACAAAACCGGAGTCACCGATATCTCATGAATTGAAAAAAAAAAATTAGATGAAAGATACCAAGTTATATAGAATATATAATATATAAAATTCATTATAATAATTAACTATTAGTTATTAATATAATTTATTAAGATAAAAATTCATTGTATGTATAAAAATAGTTTTTCATAAAAATGACAACTTTATTTTCAATTTTTTTATTTTTATTTATAATTAATTGTTAACCAATGAGTTCACTTTTATAGAGTTAACTCATAAATGTTTTTGTAAATTATTTAGTAATACTCATACACACCAATCAAATAGATAAGAAACAACTATCACATTAAATAATAATATTTGAATAGTATATCACAGTTTGTTTAAACTCGGTGTTGCATATATAGTAATCTATGAAAGAAATAATTTTTTATAGAGATATATATCATAAAATAATGGTTTGTCACATTGTAATGCCCATAAAATGAATCTAAACCTCTAAATTTCATCACTATGACAAAAAAAATTAATGATATATTTGTTTCATCATATCCTCAGGTTCCCATATTTCTTCTTCAGTTTTTTTATTCCGATGGAGAACTTTAACCATGTGAGTAATTATTTTACATATCACATTATCTATAAAATCCATGATTTCTACTAGTTTTTATTAATATTAAATGTCATCTTCCCACATTATGACCTTTTATTTGAGTACTTGTGATGGATCTTGTATGTACTTCCTCATTATAGATAAATGGAATACATTACGAACTTGATATTGGTTTAGTTGTAGCGCCAAGTGGTACGCTATCATCCATACTTGATCAAAAATATTGAAGGGGAAAATATACTTAGAGATTAGAATTATTTTTATTCTAAATCACATAAAATTATTCCAAAGAAAAATTCATAGAAAAACCTTCTCAATATCTTCTATCACCAGACATCACCAATGATTATCACCAAACGTTTTCTATTGACTTTGAGATGCATTGATGTGTTGATGAATGAATATGAATTTTTCTAAAATTTCTTCATCTATTTTATGTCCCAAGATATTTAATTCTCTATCTTTATCCTTGTACATTGGAGTTCTACACTTATTTCTATATATGGATTCATAACAAGCAATCTAAATTATATATTAAAATATATTTTGGTAAGAAAAATTGACTAGGGGATGGTGTTGATCCCAAAAACCATTAAAATAGATAGAACAATATCTCATAATATCCTATAGGATTTTAATGGTATTCTCAGATTAAACTTTTATCTATGATTTATAATTTGTACTAAAACTCAACTCAATATCTAGAGCCTATTGTAGACTTCGTAAAAACATCAATATAATCCATGGATCCCAAACATATATAATAGAATGTTTTATCCTATAAAACCTTACCAATTCTATAATGTATATCATGGAAAGATGATCCATAGTGAAATATTCTCCAATATAAATGATGTGTGATAACTTTTAAAAGTGATTGACAAAACCCCTAAAAGTATTATGGCCCTTTTATATTTTTGTTAGTCTAATGAAAAAATCCACTATGATGTTTTTCCATTTCTATTATGGTATAGTCAATTGTTTTAAAATCACCTTAGACGTATATCTCTTGGCCATAAATTTATAACATATTAAGAACCACAATATATGCTCTGTAATATCTCTCATCATGTTATCATGCAATAAATACACTTTTTGATCTATATACATATTCATACATTTAGGATAAATAAGGAATGATGAACTATGAGGCCCATAAAAATACTCCTTATTCAAGTATGGTATTGAAGGAAAAGATCTAAGGTTCTTGAAGATTATAATTCCATCAGAATCAAGGTTGAACTTGGGAAAATTTCTTAACTTCTTCTGATGTTCTGCATCTTCCTTTTATATCTCTTTAATTCTCACATGGAGAGATGGTCAAACATTCGTTTGAGAAAAATAATATTTCTACCCTTCATTCATGATTTCTCAATATATCATATACAAATACTAAAATAATGGATCTTTTTATCATCAATATGGATAAACTATCATGATCCTTCTGAATCAAATCATCAACCTACTTATTCTATTTCTTATGCTGGTAATTTATTGAGGAGTCAAAATATTTAATTAACTACAACTATCATATCTGGACTATATTTATCTCTCCTTAAGTGAATTTATACTTTTTAATAGTATGATAAGTATGTATAACACATATTTAACCGTAAATATAATTTCCAGATATCATTAAATAAATAATTATTGCATCTACCTCCAAATCATGAGTTGGGTAATTTTTCTCAAGTACGTGGAATTATCATGTGGAATAAGCTATAATCATATCATTATTTAGGATAACGCATCCAAGTCGCTTAATTAATGAATCATTATATATTACAAACCCTTCTTAACTATAGGGTAATATATTTATAGTTTTGGTAACTAACCTTCTCTTCATTTTTTATAAAATTTTATCACATTAATATATCCAAAAGAACTTTGGTCCCTTCTTAGTTAACTAGTTAGTGTCTAAGACAACCATGATAAATTCTCCATTAATATATGATAAATTCAAGACAAACAAAGAATACTATGGATTAAAATCATATTGGGTTATCTAGGAAAACATTCAATAACTTATGTGTTTCATGGATCAACTAATATATCCTTTATTGATATAATATGATCCAAAAATTAATCTTGTGTAGCTAGAATTTACATTTTTTTAAAATTTTCATATAAAATATCCTTCCTCAATATATTCATTATAATCTAAATGTGATATTAATTCTATTTTATACACTTTTCATATAGAATAATATCTCTTATAAAAACTACCATTAATTTATTAATAAATATCTAAAGACTCTATTTATTTAATCCAAGAAGATTGTAGAGTAATTAGAAGGACCGAATACAATCACTATATATCCGTAGTGTCTATTCCATGTTCAGAATGTTTTCTGGGGTAAAAAATTATTTTAGGGCCTTATTTTATGATATGTAGGATTGAGATCAATGTTTTAAAATAATCATGCTCTCTGAATTTGATCAAAAAGTCCATTGAAACAAATTATTTATTTTGTACTTTTTATGTTACCCATACTCTATATAGAGTCTCATTAATCCATATCTATTCTTAATAAAAAGAATAATTTCACTTGAAGGTGTTTCACTTGTCCAAAAAATCACTTTAATTGGTTCTCATAGAGTTTATTCTTAAATCTCTACAACTCTATTTGGGAAAATATTTATGGAGTACTTGAAATGGGTGTAAAATAATGTATGATTTGTATTGAGAAGTCAAATACAAAATTCGGTGGAAGACATAGAAATATTACATTAATACATAAAAAACCATCATAATAGTCATATAATTGATGAATATTTCATCCCCAAACATCTGATTTAAACATCCATTTTGAGGAGGAATCAAAAACTAAACAATTGATGATATTTTTATTTGATGTTCATATTTATCTGTGCAATGATCGATGAAACTAAGTTGGTCATGAATGTCAAAGTTGAATTCGATTTGAAGGAAATTGATTTAGGATTTATTTAATTAAATCTTATATATTCCTATGAAATAAACAAATTCAATCAGAATGAGAATAATGCGAATTTAAGGAATAAAATTCAAAAAAAAAACAATTAGAGAATAATCATAGAGTGGATATGTGATTATAGAAAAATTATTTATTTTCACCACTAATTAAACATATAATCATGGAAGTGGTACTATGATACCTTAAGAAAATTTTTAGAGATAAAATAGTGGCCAGATCCATAATCAAATAATAAATTAAGTGTTCTAGAGTGTGTAGTAGTGTACCTTTAACTACTTATTAAACCCCATTAACAATAGTGATCTCAGTAGATTTCCCTTTTTCTCTTGGATTAAGAGGTTTATGACATAACTCCATTCCATTTACCTCAATATTTGATCACTATTTATCATAATTACCATACTCCTTTCATTTGAATCCCTAGATCATGGGTGGTGTATGCTGTTTACAGTTATCAGTATTTCATTTATTTACCGGTGTCTTTACATCACTTCAAAATTAAAATACCATATGACCTTCTCTTACAAAATTAAAAAAAATTTCCAATACACTTTAGACAATTTCCATCATATTTCCTTCCAAAATTCATGCATATATGAAGTATCAAATTCTTCTACCCATGATTTTTAGAGTTTCATTTTTAATTCCATTTTTCTCTTCATAAAAAAAATTAGATTCATGGGTAACTACAATCAATATTTCCTCCTTGATTACATATCAAACAATTTATATATAGATAATGGAGTCTCCTATGGATAATTCCATTTAGAGACATGTAATTAAGCCAATGATGAATTGATTGACCTTACTTTCAGGTTGGATGATAATACTAGAAGCATACCTCTCAAGTACTGTAAAATGTTCGACTTTTTAATAGAAAATTCATCATAATTATGATTTAGAATAAAGAATACATTATCCATTTTTAATAAAGAATATGAGGAAATTACTCATTGAAATATAATATCTTAAACTCTTCTCACTCTTTTGATCCAATTTATTTATATTTCATCATGTCCTTGAAAAGACTCCACCATTAATATACATTTGTTCTCAAATGATAAACAACCAAAATAAAATTTTCTTGTTCTAAACATTGGAGAATGTAAAATAAGTTTTTAATGGTATCGATTAATTTCATAGAAATTAGTGGATTATATGACCCACTAAAATAATTTAGGTGTTTTCCCATAAAGGACTCTATAAAAAATTGTTCCTGACTTTTCTCATTTTGAATATTAAAATGATTCATAACTAGAGAAAGTTGTTTATGAAGAGAAATGATATTTTGAATTCCAACTATTATAAAATTTTATTTCTGGAGAGTAAAATAATTTCATTTTCCATTTATTTTAGTTTTAACACACTTTTTTTGTGTTACATCCACTGACTAAAATAATAAATCATCTTGTGAGTAACAATAATCATAGTGGGAAACCACATAATCGGGAAAAATAATTTATTGGTTGAATAAATAATGATAATTTTATTTCCATCCTATGGTAACTTAGGTTTAACCTTGGACATCCATGGTCATTATTTATTCAAATCCTTTATAATGGTCTGTAATGAAAATGTAAATTAACCAATGCCTTTCCCTCAAGAGTGTCAAACATTGTGTGTGGTACGGGAACACCCACAATGAAGCAGAATAATGATCAAGACATACATGACCAACTATTTTTAATGTTATTACCCGTAGATTCATATATTTTAAAACAAAATCCACTTGTAATATCTATAAAATTATGGTTTTTTATGAAAATCAAAATCCTTTCATTACCATAACATAGGAAATTCTCTATCACATATGATTATCCTATGTGTTTTCACTAAAGTTTTCTCATCCAAGTTTACAAAGGTTAATTAAACCATATTTTGATACCAACTATAGTGAAAAATAATTTTTATACATAGAAATTACATATTATTAGATGAATATTCATTACATAACATAAAGATCCATTCTATGATCATATAAGTATGGAATATTTGAAAACATGGATACATAAACAATTAGTTCAAAGGTGAACTATATAATCTCACACTAAGTTCATCATTACTAGAACCCTTCATAGAAATATAAAACCATATATCATTATTAATAACCTAATTAAATGAAATATAATTAATAAGGATCTAAAGAATGAGATACAAATAATCACTTAAACATAACATGGGAATAAGGGATCTAAAACATGAGGGTAACATTTAAAAACTTTACCCTAAATATCATAGACTGAAAAATTGAGTCATGAAATTACTATTGGTACTTAATAAGACATTAATTATAATGGAATCAAATAAAATGATCCATGAGAGAAAAAAATTGTCATACGAAATATATTTTTGGCACACAAATAAGCATAGAATATAATTTTTTTAGATGTTAAGGATTATTTTTCATCCTATCATATTAGATTTTATTCACTCCCTAAACCATTGTAGTAGTCAATATTCACTCCAAAGACTATTGTAGTTGATATAGTCCCTTATTGACCTATTTTCACTCAGTATTCATGTTCAGATTATCTCATTTGATTTCCATCTTTTCCCAATGCATTGGTGGCCTACATTATTCTACGACCAGATTGCATATAATCAAAATCATATAGATGTGTGAAACAATATCATAAAACATCCATTATATCATAACTTCTGAAATGTAAATTGGTTTTATAAAAATTTTAGAATTTTATCATAGCATCACCCATAGAAAATAAACTAGTTTCATAATTAAATTAACACATGGAAATGAAATAAGTTTCATAGAATCATCCATAAATCATCATCTACATAATCGAACGAATAAAAAATGAATGTATATATCATTTAAACATAACCCTAGGAAATCATAAGTAACAAAAATTATGTTATCGTGGATGAATATTCATTTGAAATATCACTGATACATTTCTTTAGGGAAAAAAACTTTTCATTTTGAAATCACATATTTACAATCTATGAACTTTCTAAATATTAAGAAAAAAAATTTTCTCTAAAAATAAACACAAAAACATGTAAATTAATATTGAAATAATTGATTGTTCATAATGGTATAAAATTATATTCCTGACGTGTATGTTAAAATAATAGTTTTTTTCTCGTTTTAGGTAAATAAGAAAAATTACCTCATTTTTTAAAATGAAAAAAATATTCCATTTATTTGTTTTTAAAAAATCAATATTTTTTTAAAAATGACTTTAAAAATTTGTAATATAATATTAAAAATATTCTTGAATTTTTTTTATAAAACATGGGCATTAACAATACTGAATTTTGGACTCAAGAGATTAATAAATTAATTTTTATTTTTAAACATTATTGTAATCTCTTGAGTACTTCATGTGGGGAAAATTAAAGGGAACATGTATCCTATAGAAATAAATTGATTATATGAAAATTGAAAAATTTATTAAGAGGTATAAGATGATATTTCATAATCAAAAACATAATTTTAAACAATCCCTATAAATAATGTGATTGTAAGATAAAACCCTTACCTTCATCTCACCTTGACTTTAATGTTCTCTAATCTTCTGTGTAATATTTTTTAATTTATTTTAAATAATATAAAAGTCATATAAATATTTATTATTTTATATATGATTCACCTTTAATATTTAAACAACTATTTATTAATTATTCCTTATTCAATTCATCATTTTTTGTTGTTCACTACTTCATTCTTCAAGAGTATTCTTGTTCAAAAGTTCCAATCCATATAATATGATTTTAGATAAATCATATAAATTTTTTTAATCATGATATAAATATCACATATATTTATTTTATATATATATATTCGTCCATAAATGTTATATATAGAAAAATCAATTACATTATTCATGGAGATGATTGGTTGTACGTATGCAAGAACACTTTTTCACTTTTTGATTGATGGAATAAAATAATTTTAAATAATAATTCACCTTTAAATAATCATTATTATTTCATATATATAATATATATTCATAAAATTTATCATTTTTTATATCCATGTAAAATGGAGATGAATAACAAATCACATCGTCTCACGGAGGTGGTAATCCACATGTATGCAAGATTGAAAGTATCATTTCCCAAAGAATATAATGTGTAAAGGTATATAGGATATTATCATTATAAAATTATAATTATGTCATAAATATCATATATAAACATGAAACCCATGATAATTATCTTGCATGAAATGTTGTTATGAAAAATGATTTGTTTTATTATGTGAAGATGGTAAGTCGTACGTATGAAGAATTGATACATTCACTTACTATTTGATGAGAAATGTGATTAATAATAGAGGTTTTAGAATAAAAATAATTTTTTACATTAAGGATATATGAAGTTTTATTTAATGAGAAATTATATATATTTTTAAGTGATAAAATAAAAAAAATAAAGTGATCAGCTAATGAAATCACCACTTCCTTGAAAGAAATCCTTTAGATATCCACTTAAGGATTATAGATTTAGACCTTTTGGAAGACTATTTTAGTGACTCATGTTTTACATTCATAACAATTACATCATTTTAATGGTATAAAACCAAATAATATTACAAATACAGCATCCAAATGTATAGTATCTAGGTAAAATTTGGCTCATATATATCATTTAACTAATAAAACATAAAAATTATTTAATTATTATTATCTATCATATTAGTAGACCTCACAATCGCTATAATATTTGTAATCACCTAAGGATATAAATCAATTAAAGGGGTTAGCTAAAAGCTGAGTAAGAGGATGAATAATGGATGCAAATCAGTATAACATGGGTGAGAATAATCATTATCATCATATCATAAGAATAGAATCATCATAAATATCATGATGTAAACATATGATAAAGGCATGGAATGTGGAAATAAATAAAAATGATACTTCATTTCATAGTGTTCAAATACTACACATAGTTTTGAAAAAATACAACATCAAGTTTATGCATAACATATGTGCATAATCATAACATCATCATTGAAAAAAATTATAGCATATTGATCACACCAAATATACTTCATCTCATGAGATACATAACATTAACCAACTAAATAAAGGTTTATGTAATTCTTATCCAACCCATAACATTCTAAAATTTTCATCATCATGCATGCCACATATAACGTATAACCATCATAGTCATGAAATAAACCAGAATTAGAAAATTAATTTTATAGGGATTAAATAAATGATACTTTCACGAATAAATTTTTTGGTTCCCAAAAAGAAGTTCAATCATACATGTACATAAAATATCATTATAAATATGTGTACACGAATCATTTAAATTGGTGTAAAATAAGTTGTTTGGAAGTCACTTTAAAAAAACATGCCTTTTTTTAAAACAGTTTGACATTACAGGAACATGTATATCCCCAAATGAAAAGTTAATATATATTTGAAGGACGTAATATGTACATTCATACCATGTAAGAGAGATTAAACCAAATAATATTTTTGGGTCAAGAATCCCCTTACCTTAATTCCCTCTCTAATTTGTATCTTTTACGCCTCCTGAATAATAAAATTATATTTTTTAGAACATTGATTCATATGATAATTATAGTCATTTATAAAAATATTTATCAATTATAATCATTGAATTATTTCTATTAATTTTCTTTGAAAATTGAATAATTTTGATATCCTTTTTTCTTAAAATATTATCATTTTTAAACGATTTCACTACATTGATCAAGGTAATTATTAATTATGTATAATAAATTCCATAAGATTAAAATTAAAATGTTTATACATTTATATATAATAAATAATATATTTGAACCTGTCACACCCATCTTTTTTATATTATCTATTAATTTTCTGGGCATCAGGTAGTTCGGGTCAAGGCCCAAATTAATTTTTCTAAGCTCTTATTTAGAAACGAATGTTTCACCCTTGGTTGCGTCCAGTGCACTACGGTCGAAGTCGTGCGACATTTCCTGGGTCATCGCGTGACCTTGCATATCTCACCGCACGTCATGCCCAATGGTCAACTAATGAAATAAGACGAATTAAAAGAGTTTTAATAATAATGGTAATATTAATGTCACTTGAGAATATTATTATTTTCTTGGATTACAATTTAATTGTGAGTATTATTTATTATTAGCATTTTATTAGGTTGATCTTTGTATATTTTTTTATTTAGGTTATTAGGTATGTCATTATCTTATTATTATTATTATTTTTATTATTATTATTATTATTATTATTATTACGAGTATTTTGGGTTTTTCGTCACCAGACGTACGGGTAGGGCACGGTTCTGAGACCGCGCGGTCTGCCTGACTTTCAAAAATGAGTTAAAATATAAAGGAATAATAAAATGATGTTGAGTAATGAAATTGAAATAAATTAAAATAAGAAGTTAAATATAAATTTAAGAAGATGTTTTAATGATAATAATAATATTAATGTTTTAGAATATTAGTATTATTAAATAGAAATATATAGTCTATTAAGTTGTTATTAATATTGTAATACTTATTATCATTCTTATGGTTTTAGTTTAAGAATAATAATAATAATATTGATTTTGATAATTACTATTTGTTTTATTTCATTTATTTGTTTCATTATTCTCTTTTGGGGGTAGGGTTTAGACCCCCCGTTTTTCCCCCTGGGTCACACTGTGTCTCCCCCTTCTCCTCGGTTCTGTCCGGCGGACTCCCGATCGCTCCCCCTCCCGTTGCCGTCCCTCCTTCCTCTGTCCGGAGCACTCCCCATCGCCCCACCTGCACTCCCATTCGGCCACCTGGAACGAACCACACCCCACCAGCCATCCTCCTTCCATCTGAAGAACCCCGAGCCCTCCTCGCCCGCGCCGTCCGACGAACCAACCACTGGACCCCCCCCCCCTTCAGGTAGGGATCCCGCCGAACCTTCATGGTGCTAGCCGTTAGCGCACTGTCCGCCATCTCCCTACGGGTGCAACCCTCTTCCACGGAGGAATTCCCTCTCGGTAAGGTCCTCCTCTCCTTTCCTTGGTGTTTGGTTCTTCTTTTTGGGGGATTATGATTCCAGCAGGTATAGTTTGAATTTTAGGGTTTAATTTTTGGTCTTTTGGATTGATCTTATTGTTTTAGGGATCAATTTGGTCTCTTGGTGATGTGATTGAAGCGTGAATGGGAATCTCTTCGTTGTCGGATGTTTCAACATGTCGAGGTAGGTGGTTCCATTCCTTTTCATCATTTGGTTAATTTTATATGTTTATTTGATTTTATAAATATGTTTTATGATCTATTTTGGTGTCACAAAAATATATTTTTGAAGTGTTTGGTATGCGTTCAATTGGATAATGAAATATTTTGGTGTGTTAGATTTATTTCACATCATTGAAATAAAATTGCGAATTGTTTGAGTAATTGAAAACATGTCTTAATATGATTTTGAGTGTGTTTTTGGTGTAAACTCATGTTGCGCTTCTTATAAGTGTTTCAAAAATTGTGTATATGGTTTATTAAGTTGCGTGAGTAATGAAAAATACATTTTTGAAGGGTTTGACATGATTTATGTTTTATGTGCAGGGTGCGGGTGAGTTTTTGTGTGCATGAAGTCATGTGCGACTTCATAAAATTATTTTATAATTTTTATTAGTACTATATTTAATGTTGAAAAAGGTTGTTTAATTGCGCAAATGGTTTATTGAATTTTTAAGTGCTGCAAATGATTTTTGATGAAAACTTTGTTGTGCATATTATTTCAAAATGGGAAGTATAAGTGAAAATAATGTTTTTAAGTACAATTTGTATTTTGTAATATATGGGACTTGTTTGAGCACAAGGGAAACCTTGGGTATCTAGGTGGGAGGACTGGAACTAGTATGCTAGTGAACAGAGGGGTTTTGACCATGGTTCACTTAGCATGTTTGACGTGACAACACTAACAAAACTATATTGGAGATAATTGAGGACCACTAGGTTATGGGTATGCTTCCTACTAGTGGATCGTGCACGAGAACAGATTTTCGTCATGGTTAATTTTCACCGAGGTACGAGGTTCTAGGGACCCGCATGAGTTAGATGACCCTTAGGGGATTCACCCATGGTGCTCAACTATTCATGACATGGTGCCTTCTGTCGGGATATAGAGGACCACTCAGGTGTGTGAGTGAGTGATCTTTATAAATTTTTTCTTCTGCTTTAAAAAAATGTTTGAAAAAAATGGTTTTTCTTAAAGTGTTCATTTTCACTTTTTGCATGTAAATGTTTTCCTTAAAAGTTTTTTTTATAAATATATATTTTTTAATAATCATGTTAAATTATCTCTTTGATGTTGCAGTATGGAATCCAATATTATGTGATATCCTACTGGGATTTTAGCTCACACCCTACATAAACCCATGGGTGTATGCAGATTCTGCTTCTTCTACTTTCCAGGTTGTGACTTTGTGCTCAATGTTGGTGGTTCGGGTTGCAGTTGGTCTTCTCGTGCAGAGTGGTGTTTTTGTGGCCTCTCTTTTGCCAGAAGGTTTGAGTCAAAGTTTTAGTTTCCACTATATTATTTCCATTTTAGTTGTTGGTTCGAGTTGTAGATTTTAATCCTGTTTTTAGTTTAAGGCCCTGTTTGGTTGTTTATTTTCAGTTTCAATTTATTTTCATTATCATTTTCTTTGTGTTTACTGTTTCATGTAAATCATTCTCATGAGTTTGTTTTGATAGTCTGGCACTTGTGCCAGCCCATGGGGACCATGAATGCCCTTTAGGCCATGTCGTGGACTGGGTCGGGCGCTAGATCGGATGATGACCCGACCTGGTTTGTAACAAAATTGTATCACAGTATAATGTTTTCTCTCTTGGGTCATGATATTTTGGGAAAGAGTCATGGTAGACGGGAGTTATGGTTTTTGGGACTCGACGTCCTGGCTATGAGTAAGGTGCCTGGCCAGCACACCTCGTGGCGGGACTCGATTTACCAAAGTAATTTGATGTTTGTATACATCTTTAGTTCAGGTGGTTAATTTTAATTTGGGGAAATGAAAAAAAGAGTAGGGTCAGTGGTCCCAGTGAGCTCTCAGTGTCGGGAAAGCCATGTGGAGCCGGGGACGTTGTCATAGAATACCCTCTGTGCCAATGATGTGATTGGCATATGGCCACAAACCATATTTCATAGTCATCCATTGACACTTGTTTCTTCTTTCATTTTCCCTCATCTCTATGTTTCGGAATTGTGGAAATTTGGTTTTTTTAATTGAAAATGTTTTGGTGTTAGAAAATTGTTTTGAAATGGAGAGATTTAAAAATAAAATGATGATGTGTATGGTTTGAAAAGTGTGGGTTGAATGTTTTGGTTGTGAGAAAAATGGAAAGGTTTGGTTTTTATTCTTAGTGTTCTCAAGGGAAACAACATGAATTAATGTATATGGAAAAAGAAATTTTTAATAGAACAAGTGGATGAGTTCCTGGATGGACATGAAGCAGGTGCCGATGTGGAAAGAAAACATGCATATGCGAGGCTCAGGGGACACCATTGGTGTTTTTTCAACCCACTAGCCTGGATTATTTTTCAAAATGTTTTGTTAAATAAAAAAATTGGTGTTTTAGTAAATAGTGTTTGTGTGGAGTGTCCTTGTGTTTTGGAAATGTCGGATGTGAGGTGTTTTGAACCGAGGATCCCTTCTAAATGATTTGTGTCCCGAGTTTGAATTCTTATTTTTATGTTGGTATGCAAGCATGTGGTTAGTGAATTATTTTGATGAATACATCATGGAGCCCTTGCAGTGGTTCCCCCTGCATGTTTGGTGTTTTCTTGTGGTATACCTTGACTGTTGGACTAGTTCAGTTGGGTCCATGGTTTTCTTTCATGACTAGTGTATGCCCCCCATAAAGCATTGACATGTGATTGAAGTGCGACCACATGAAAATCGCCATTGGATGACCCTCCAGTTGATCAGAGGACTCTCTTCTTGAATTCTAGAATTAAACCCACCTCTCCTTTTTACAACTAAGCGGATCCTCTCGTAGCGGGATGACAGATGTGAGGGTAGTGGAAGGGAGTTTCGGTATCTTTGAGTTGTTTGAGTCATCGGGTATGAAGTTTGATGTCGTTGCATCTGAAGGCCCCCTAGAAGTGGTGGAAGAAATTTTAGTGGGTAAGGGTGAAGGCGAATCAGAGTTATCACTGCTTACTGATTTCTTGAATGGGTTGTAGTGTTTTGATCAGCTGCAAGGGTCATGTTTGGCGACCACTAGCGGTGTGAGTTCTCTTCGAAGTGCAAAGGTGGACGCAACCTGGGGTTGTCAGTGCGGGCTATTATTTTAAATGACCATTGGTCCTTCGACGATTTCATTTAAGAAAAGGGACGTGGTAGGCTACCAGTTTGGCAGACCCAGTCATATGTGGATACTATGGTCGTTTTTAAGAATCATGTGTTGTTCAAGATGCGGTTTAAAGTATTTCTCAGCGCAATGTTTCTCTTGACAACAATGATCGTGCTCGGTGATGATTTGTGGCATTCTGTTCTCATTCAGTATGATAAAGGGTGATGCACATGCACCATTTCAGCTCTTGTGTTGGTGAATGTTTCGTGTATGATCAGATGGATGTTGTAATATGTTGTGTTTGCTGGTGTTGCCTCGATTGTAGTGTGGATGCATGTGACACCAAAAAGAGAAGCTTCGCATGGGAGTCCTCAATACCTGACTGCGAGGTAGGGGATGTTTCAAACATCAGGGCTCCAGCCACAGGCGTTAGAGTGAAGCTGGCACGTGGTCAGGAACCCCGAGTGTGTATGAGGCCCGGACATTATTTATGTCATCAGTGTTGAATGTAAAGGGAGTTTAAATTGTTTTCTGTAGTTGTTCTGTCTTGAACGAACCATCTGGTTACGTGAGGTTTCTGTGACTATGTGGAGGCATGTTCGTCTCATTGCCTTAAATTCCTGGGGGTTGCGTCCCACTGGACGTAATTGTTTTTAGTGGTTCTTGTGGGGTTTATTGGTTAAATCAGTCTCAAAGATGGAATAATGCTCATCCAGGGACGTGGAGATTCTGGTCGTTCTTAGGTTATGGTGTTGATACCCGATGGGCAGGTCCCTCCCTCCTCGCCCCTTTTGGTGGGGGTGTTTGATCACTGTTGAGAAATTCTCAATGTTTTGTATCTTTCGTGGATCCTTATGGTGGGGAGACCCACAACGGGTCTTGCTCAAAAGTCTCTGGAATGAATCAGTGTTGGCCTTTTTTATAATGTTGGGGAGCACCTTCGAGCATTCCCTTTGTTGTCCTTTTTAGTTCTTTCTCTAGAGATGACTTTGTGGTAGGTGAAAAGATTCTTCCTTTTATGTGGTTAGTCTTATTTGTTTGTCTAAGTCAAATGGTGAGGTTTTCATTTAATAGAAGTTGAGGTGGTTCAGCTTTTGAATTTGATTTCCGTTGGTGCGAGAGTTCCTGTCTTTGATTAGTCAACTGGATGAATCGTAGCTCATTAGGGCGGGTGACACGTATTATAGAGTCTTTCTATGCATTTCTCGATGTTGTATTTGAGTCACTTTCTCTGAGCACGATGCTTTTTCCTATCTTTTATCTTGTTGATTTTAGGGATCCTCTTTGAACCTTAGTGGGGTATCAATTTCTTCATTGGGGTTCATCCCTAGTTGTGGATTTCCGGGGGCAGAATGCTTTATGGTGGGGAGAATTTTCAAACATGTATTTTTTATATTATCTATTTTATTAATTTTCTGGGAATCGGGTAGTTCGGGTCAAGGCCTAAATTAAATTTTCTGAGCTCTTATTTAGAAATGAATGTTTCGCCCTTGGTTGTATCCAGTACACTGTGGTCGAAGCCATGCGACCTTGCTTAGCTCGCCACACGTCATGCCCGATGGTCAAATAATGAACTAAGACAAATTAAGAAGAGTTTTAATAATAATGATAATATTAATGTCACTTGAGAATATTATTATTTTCTTGGATAAAAATTTAATTGAGGGCATTATTTTATTATTAGCATTTTATTGGGTTGATCGTTGTATAGTTTATTCTTTAAATTATTATGTATGTTATTATCTTATTATTATTTTTGTTCTTATTATTATTATTATTATTATGAGTATTTTGGGTTTTTCGTCACCGGACGTACCGGCAGGGAACAGTTCTAAGACTATGCGGTCTACCCGACTTTTAGAAATGAGTTAAACTATAAAGGAATAATAAAATGATGTTTAGTAATGAAATTGAAATAAATAAAAATAAGAAGTTAAATTGAAATTTAAGAAGTTGTTTTAATGATAATAATAATATTAATGTTTGAGTATATTAGTATTATTAATTAAGAATATAATGTTTATTGAGTTGTTATTAATATTGTAATACTTATTATCATTTTTAAGGATTTAGTTTAAGAATAATAATAATATTGATATTGATAATCTCTACTAGTTTTATTTTATTTGTTTGTTTTTTTATTCTCTTTTTGGGGTAGGGTTTGGACAACCCGTTTTCCCCCCTCGGTCGCGCTGCATCTCCCCCCTTCTCCTTGGTTCTGTCCGATGGACTCCCCATCACCCCCCTGCACTCCCGTCCGACCATGTGGAACGCACCGCACCCCATCAGCCTTCCTCCTTCTGTCTGATGAACCCTGAGCCCTTCTCGCCCGTTCCTTCCGATGGACCAACCACCAGACCCCTGCTATCCATCTGGCTGGGAACCCGCCGAACCTCCCCGGTGCCAGCCGTTAGCACGCTGTCTGCTTTCGCCCTACCGGCACAACCCTCTTCCGTGGAGGAATTCCATCTTAGTAAGGTCCTCCTCTCCTTTCCTTGGTGTTTCGTTCTTCTTTTTGGGGGTTTAAGATTCCAGCGGGTATAGTTAGAATTTTAGAGATTAATTTTAGGTATTTTGGTTTGATCTTCTTGTTTTAGGGATCAATTTGGTCTCTTAGTGATGCGATTGAAGTACCAATGGGATTTTCTTCATTGTCGGATTTGTGTACATGTCCAGGTAGGTGGTTCCATTCCTTTGCATCATTTGATTAATTTAATATGTTTATTTGATTTTATAAATATGTTTTATGATCTATTTTGGTGTCACCAAAATATATTTTTGATGTGTTTTGTATGCGTTCAATTGGATAATAAATTATTTTTGGTGTGTTAGATTTATTGCGCATATTTGAAATTAAATTGTGAATTGTTTGAGTAATTGAAAACATGTATTAATATGATTTCGAGTGTGTTTTTGGTGTAAAGTCATGTTGCGCTTCTTATAAGTGTTTCAAAAATTGTGTATATGGTTTATTAAGTTGTGTGAGTAATGTGAAATACATCTTTGAAGGGTTTGACATGTTGTATGTTTTATGTGCGAGGTGCGGGTGAGTTTTTGTATGTGCGAAGTCATTTGTGACTTCTTAAAATTATTTTATAATTTTTCTTAGTACTTTATTTAATGGTGAAAATGGTTGTTTAATTGCGCAAATGGTTTATTGATTTTTTAAGTGCTGAAAATGATGTTTTAAGAAATCTTTGGTGTGCATTTTATTTCAAAATGGGAATTATTAGTGAAAATAGAATTTTTAAGTACAATTAGTATTTTGTAACATATGGGACTTGTTTGAGCACAAGAGAAACCTGGGGTATCTAGGTGGGAGGACTGAAACTAGTACGCTAGTGAACGGAGGGGTTTTGACCATGGTTCACTTAGCATAATTGACGTGACAACACTAACAAAACTATATTGGAGATGATTGGGGACCACTAGGTTATGGGTATGCTCTCAACTAGTGGCTCATGCATGAGAACATATATTCATCTTGGTTACTTTTCACCATGGTATGAGGTTCTAGGGACCCACATGAGTTAGATGGCCCTTAGGGGATTCACCCATGGTGCTCTACTATTCATGACATGGTGCCTTCCGTCAGAATAAGGAGGACCACTCGGGTGTGTGCGTGAGTGCTCTTTATAAATTTTACCTTCCGCTTTAAAATAATGTTTGAAAAAAATGGGTTTTCTTAAAGTGTTCATTTTCTCTTTTAGCAAGTAAACGTTTTCCTTAAAATTGTTCTTTTTCTAAATATATATTTTTGAATAAGCATGTTAAATTATCTCTTTGATGTTGCGGCATGGAATTTTTATTCGGTGATATCCAACCGGGCTTTTAGCTCACACCCTACATACACCCACGGGTGTATGTAGATTCTATTTCTTCTTCTTTCCAGGTTGTGTATTCGTGCTTAGTGATGGTGGTTCAGGTTGTAGTTGGTCTTCCCATACAGAGTGGTGTGGTTGTGGCCTCTCTTTTTCCAGAAGGTTTGAGTCAGTGTTTTAGTTTCTGATGTCATATTTTCTTTTTAGTTATTGGTTCGAGTTGTAGACTTTAAAAATTTTTTTAGTTTATGGCCTTGTTTGGTTGTCTATTTTTAGTTTCAGTTAATTTGTCTTATCAGTTTCATTGCCTTTACTATTTCGGGTAAATCGTTTCCATGAGTTAGTTTTGATACCCGGGCCCTTGTGCCAGCCCGTGGGGATCAGGAATGCCCTTCGGGCCATGTCTCAAACCAGGTCGGGCGCCGGATCGGATGATGACCCGGCCTGGTTTGTGATAGAACCATTCTTAGGTTTGGTGGTATGAAATGAATAGGAAACATCCCCCCTAGTGGTTAACTGACCGTTATCGAGAATGTTGTAAAAATATAACGAGGAAGAGTTATAAAACCTAAAAACATTAAGAATATAATTTTTACACCATGATGAAATTACTAGTAAAGTGTGATTTTTTTCTAAAAGAATATTAAAATATTTTATTTTAATTTATTTGTGAAAATATATTGGTAAAAATGAAAAAAATTGAAGAGTAAAAAAAATCACTTTATTCGGTGTAGCTTCTCTTATGCGACACTATAATCCTTTGATTTTTGGAGTTGGATGAAAAAAAAATTCCCTAAGAAATATAGGATGATTAATTGGGAATATTTGGGAATATATTTGGGTTTCTAATGGGTGGGAGGAGTGGGATTCCAAGGTGATGGAGATGGGTTATTTATATGTGAGGATAGAAGTATTTTAGAACAAAATATTGAATAAAATAACATATCAAAGTTAAAAAATGTAATAGTGATTTTTTGAAAAATTAAATCATAAATATATATAATATAATTGTTTAAATACATTACATTATCTTTAAAATTTTAATTCATTAGTTTATTAAAAAGGATAGTGGAATGAATGAAAACATGTTATTTTATGGAATTAATTTTGACTTTCGGTTTTGGGAAGTTATTTTCAGGTTTGGAAATTAATTTTAACATAATTTTATAAATAATTTTTTAAAACATATACATCAGGGATAGAACTAAATTTATATAAATTACTATTTCATTATTACATCATGAATGGTGTAATTTAAGATACATCGGTGATGTGAAAAACTGTATTTTTACTATTCATCCAAAATTTAAATTATTTTAGAAAATTAGAAAAAATCACCCTTGGATAATTTTTACATATAGATTTCACGAATTATATCCATTTTAACAAATAAAAATTATAAAATAGGATATTTTAATATTTATTATAAAAATAAGGATTTTTACAAAAAACTTTAACAAACACTTTATTAAAAATGTGCTTATATTTTCACGGGGTTTCTTAATAATGATATTTATTTTTATAGCATTATAAAATTTATATTTACATAAATTAATCATGATAAATATTATTTTTATTAAAATTTATTATTATTAGGTAAAATTACATTTCGAACGGCCAAGTTATTATTCCCAATAAATAGGTTACTATTCCAATGTTCACTTTACTAATCCAATGATCACTTTACCTCATTTAAAAAACTCTAAATTCCTTAGTTCATTATTAGACTCAATTCCTATCAAGGTTCTATATTTCCATTTTCTATAATGTTTATTGGTTTAATAATATTTTTCTTCTTCTCTATAGTTTTTGCAATGGGGGTGATGTTTCTAGTAGATTGGTGTGATCCATATTTTACCATTTCAGCGTTTATATTTTATATTTTTTGTCTAGTTTTAATATTTAGAATTTTAAATGGTTTCATTGTTGGTTAATGGAACTATATTTATTAATGAAATAATTTTTGAAGGTTTTTTATGTTTATAATAGTATATAGTATATTATAATAGAAATTTACTCCAAGAGATAAATATTACTAATATAAATTGGGTCATTACAACCATAACCTCTAGAATGTATATAAGTTTGTTCAGATGATGATTTTTCATAGTATGGTCTAGCTATAATGCTCAAAATGGTGTAAATTAAATAAAGGTGGTGTTCCCTTTTACATGTGCTGGGACGGGCACTCTTATAATTTATTAAAAGATTAAAATATTAAAATTAATGATCTTGAAAATTGATTTCATGTAAATAGATATTATAAGATATGATAGGATTTGGTTGAAACTGCATTATCTAATAATATTTTTCTAGGTTTACATTGTGTTTTAATCATTATCTTTTAGTTTAACCCCTTAGTTAACCGATTTTAAACTTAACCACTATAACGATTTTTCACCTTTAATGGGTTATAATTATACTTAAAATCTGAAATTTGGATTATAAATGGATAATAGATGAAATTTTAGACCATATATTTTACACTTTATCCACTTTGAAGTTTTGTTTTTATTTTTGAATAATTCAATAAAATATTATTTTCATATAATATTATTAATTTCACTTGTACTCTATTTATTTAATTTGACACTGAATACACCATGAAAAATGGGATTTAAATATAAATAATTAAATAAAAAAAACACATGTTTTATTTGTCTACAAAATTTATGGAACACTATAACTCACTAAAATTATATTACTTTTACAATTTTTAAAAATCATTAATTTTATTTTTCTATAAATTGAATAAATATTATGTCAGAGTTGTGTAAGAATTTGAGTTAATTATATAATTAAGTAAAATTATAAATCAATATCTTTAATGAATATAATTTAATTATTATAAAAATAAAATAAAATATTCATTCAAAACATTCTTTTTCTTATGTTAACATATAAGAGATATTTAAATGTAAGAGAGTGAAATTTTGTATTTTTTTTCATTAAATATTAGTTAGGACATTTTAGTTGAAAAGTGACACTTTATTAATTTATTTTCAATACTATTGATATAATGGTAGAACTACCTCTATCTATTAATAATTATGATAAAAAATGGTGAAGATAACATTTTGTTTTAACAAAATTTAACTGGATTTACCCTTTACTGAGGTGATAAATTCTACCATGGTTAATATTCATAATTAATAAAAATAAAAGGGAATTAAAAAAAATTACATTCTGATTCCAAAAATGAAATCCGTTTTTAATACATCAAATTGTATTAGTGGTAGCATTTATTTTAAAATATGAGTGCAAAACACGATGAAAACAATTTTTTATAAAAAAATACATTTTAAAGAATATAACCATATTTCTTTATATCACATGAATAGAAATAGAATTAGATCAATTGAAAATAATATTATTTAATATATAATAAAAAATTTTCATTAAAATCATTCAATAATTGTGATATATTTAATTTATTGATATAAAAAAAATTTGTATATAAAAATAACTTTTGAGAAAATAACTTATATATTGGAAAATTATTTTCATTTTCATTTATTATTAATTAATAACCATGGATTTAAATTATACAAAGGTAAAACATAATATTTTAGTAATATATTCAGTCATATTTGTACCCTCTAATCTAAGAACATAGAAAAACAGTCACATCAAATAATAAAATTCTAATAGTATATCAGGGTTCATTTAAACATAGTGTTACATATAAATAAATATAGCATATATATAAAAACAATTATGGAAAATAAAACATAAACACCCATGTTTTTAAGGTGATGGTAACACTTATTTAATGATCTTCTTTTTCCACACTTAAAAATCATCAATCATTTTAATTTTTTTTTAATATTATTCCAAACACTTTCATACATTAAAATGACATTTTTTTTAAATCATATGAATTCTTAATAATTTCAATGTTAGTCATGGGTTAAATTATTTTTAGAAATGTTAAAAATAAAATAAAACACAAATAACTCATATAACATTAATTAATCCTTAAAAACAATTTTTTTTTTCAACATTCTCTACCTTTGATCTAAATAAATTCAAGGTGACCTTAAACCGTAAACAACTTCCAGTATATAACGGCATGAATTTACTTTTTTTTAATGTAAAAGTGATATGTTAGCTTATAACATGTGTAACATGACAAAAACTATGAAAAAAATCCCATATTATCATGAAACACTAAGAAAATAAATATTTGACTCATTTTTTATCTTTTGAAATCAATAGAACATCATTATGACATGTTATTTTTTGGAAATATCCTATTTTTTTATTTAATTTTATTTTTTAATGAAATTTAGAACACTAATAACACCCCAAAATCTAATTAAACACACTTTGATTGAAAAATAACTATATGAAATGGTCTTATATTTATTTAAGTAATTTAGGAAAAAATATCATGAAATTTTAATGCAGGATTTGCTAAGAGTCATTAAAAATTCCATCATTCCATTTAAAATAGATAAATAAGTTAAAAATCTGTATGAAATGGTCAGACATAAGAAAACGATCATAGATTATTATGAAACATTAGTAATACAAATTTTTAATAAAATTATAATTTAATGAATAATACATAGTTCTTTTTGACTAGTAGTGTATTAAGAATTATCTAGAGTGTATTTTCCCAGTGTAAGTGTTAATGAACTTAAAAATTCACATAACATGCTCAAAACAATGAAAATGTTCTTGAATTTTTATTTATATGTATGAAAATTATCTTAGATTCATTATTGATATGAGGTAATGAATATTAAATCATTTTAACATGATGTGCAGTTAGTAAGACTAAAATACATGCTTTCTCCAAGGATACAACCTTTAAAAATACATATTAAATAGTATTTAGATAATAATCATATTTATTAAATTTGAAAAAATAAATTTAGGTTTAGATTTTTAGGGAATTATATCATAACTCTTATATAACAAACACATAAATTAAAAAGTGTAAGATTTTTCTTAGTATCCATTTTTTCCATAATATACTTTTTTTAAATGAAAGACTTTTTATTTTCATGAAAAATATTCATGAATTTTTACATGGATTATTAATTTCACTTACTCTTCTTTAAACCCTATGAAATATATTTAAAAAAATGATATTCACAAAAAACATAGTAAGGGAAATAAAAATAAGGATTTATTTAATCTAGTGAAAAACGTGAAAACTCTTAAAATGTTTACCATTATCTCAGTGTTCCTTAAGAGAATTAAATAATTCATTTACACATGAAAAAAACAAACTTTTTTCTAAAAAAAACCATAAAACCCATTTAAAGTAAATAAAAAACCTTTCAAGAATCTTATAGAAATGAAATTCAAAACCCATATCAGAAATAAATAGATCCCAGATAAATCTATAATAGAAACCTCCTTCGTAATTACCTACATCTTTACTAAGAATACACTAAACGTTACCCAAATCATTGGATCATTATTTGGGTTCAACCATTATATTATATGTATATGTCTCACCCATTCATCCTTAGCTATATTGGGGCTCAACATGTCATAAAAGATTTATCCAGCCCACCCATTTTCACATACATATTGATCATGTACCATATCATTAAAAAAATTTATACACAGTCTTATTAATCTAAAAACCTTTAAATAATTCTTCATAACTATGTGTAAAACACTTTTGGATATCTAAATACACATCCTTTCAAACCCATTATTCAAAACATAAATTCCCAGAATGTAGAGAATGAGGGTATTTCATTAATGAAATATTGAGATATTATAAAGTAATACAGTAATAGAATAATACTAATAGTTGATATTTTTTTTTCATATTATACATTAATATAGAACATTTTTCATTAATTTATTCAATAAATCCAAAACATTCCATATATAACACATAAATAGATTCCTCCTAGAAAGCATTGAATGAATGTCAAAAAAGATATAATAATGTATTTTATAATTCATCTTTGCACATATAAAAAAATTAATAAGATATTTTTATGAATAAGGACAAGGATTTGAAATTTTTGGAAGGTAAAATTTAAAATAGTTTTTTTAAAATAAATTCACTTATCTTGTGTCTAACATTTCATGCGTGATCTTTATCTTTCTCTTCTTCAGAAGAATTAATTTTCCACCTTAAGCCATCTAAGTTTAGTATTATCCCAAAAATAATGACTATAGACTAGGGTATGGTATAGTATGAGTTGATTTTGATTGAGATTGTTTGAAAAAAATTGATTTTGATGCGTGAAAAAATAGGTGTGGAGGTTCTCTTTTATAAAATACAGGATGCGAATTATTTTATTTTGTAATATATTAAATTATTATAAATTTATATTCATGTTCAAATGGATCCACATTAATAAAATTTTAGTCTATGATCATTTTGAGTCAAAATAATCTCCTATAAAAAAATATACTAGTTGATGAGACATTTTAAAATTTATTTTTTATTTTAACCCATTTTAATCATTTTTGACTATTACTAAGATATTAAATATTTTTTTCTTTATGGGTCACGAAATTCACTATAAAAAGATAATTGAAACATAAATGGAAATGGTTTATATTTTTTACCATATCCAAATAACTTGGATGAAAATAGGAATTTTTGGATTTTTGAATCATTTAATAAATTTTATTTACTAAAATATAATATTAAGGTCAATTATATTACTATTCCTTTAATTTGACTTGTAAAACAATATGAAAAGAATATAATTTAGATATAATACCATAAATCCTATATAATTTGACATTTTTATATATAATATCAGTATAACCAATAATTAATTCATATTATATATCTTTTTAATTTTATAAAATCATTTATTTTATTTCCCTATTTATTCGATACATTTTGTATCGACATTCTGTAGGAACATAAGTTAGTTATTTCATCACAAAAATTTTAAATCAATTTCCATGATAAAAAAAAATTAATTATATTTCATATTAATATTTATAATTGAATGTATCTTCTTATTAACCCTAGTATAAATATTTAGAGATAATAAAAAAAGAGAATGGCATTTTTACTTCTCTTTACATAAAATGTTATAAAGTTTAAAATTATGTCCAAATGGATATAAAATTTCAAATATTTATATTTTGGATGATTATGGATGAAATATACTAATCCAAAAAAAATTATGTCATGTTTTAGGGTTAATTTTTACTTATTATCACATTTTTTTATGCTTAATTAACTCATTTTATCTTCACTATGGTAACAATATTTACTTTGATTATTATTTATAATCACTAAAAATTTAAGGGAAATATTTATGAGATATGGAACTTCAAACTAAAAATATTTAATCCATTATAAATTATTCAAAACACAGAATAAGAAAATTTTATTTCAAATTTAACCAACACAACACGATGAAAAATAATTTTTAATCAAATGCCTCTTTAAATTCAAATTTTTTATAATAAATTCAAGTATAAAGAATATTAGACAATCAATAATTGGATAATTTTTAACAAAAAATAAATAAATAAATTTGAAAACTAAATAAAAATATGATTTTACTTTACAAATATGTTAACAAAAAATATAGTTTTCAATAATTATTAGTATGCTTTACTATTTTTTGAAACATAACATATTAAGAGATAACCCAAACATTAACCATAAGATAATTCTTACATGAATATTTCAAAATTTATATCCCTTAAAAAAATAAAATTGCAATACTTTACAAAAATTAATTATAACATTCACTCAAAAATAGTAACAAAAATTATTTTTGTAGAAAATATTTTTTTGAAGAATAAATTGTCTTTTATAAAAATTAAATGATTATTCCTAAGTATTATTCAATAAATTTGTATAAATTATTACCTTTATATTTCATAATATTCTAATTCATATTAATACCCTATAATTCAATGGCTATGTTATAATTATTATATTTAAAGAATAATATTTTGTGGTTAATTTAAGCTCGATGTTTCTTATTATAGATGTTATCAAACATAATGACCATCTATTAAAATACTAGGGTGTTGCATTATCTTCCAATTTAATAAATTATTCCCTATGAATATGACATTGATCTTGTAAATCAATGGTTTTCCATATTATAATACCTTTATTGGAATCCTATATCATAAGAACAAATAATAAAACTTCTTGAAAAGAGAGAAAGGGAAGTATGGGAGTCATTTGGAATAAAAAATAAATATGTTATCAAATATGGTTTCATTTTTGGGAAGTGAAAATATAGACATGTAGGAAAATAAAAAAGTCAAAATAATTTTAGAAAATTATAGAGATCATCGATAATAAAAATTTAATGATCATAGGGAAGTTAATGACCAAAAAAATGTAAACCAAAATGTTGTCAAAGACTATAAATTCATTATAAAAGATAGTAATTTGATTCTTTTTATTTGTAGATCCTTTCCTAGTGACAAAAATTCTCATACCATATAGGCTAATAACAAAAGGAAATATTCTTACATAAGAAGTATAATTTCATTTTTTAATCAATTTCCAACAAAATATCATATTTTTCTCCAATCGATAAGCATTCCAGAATATGTTTTTAACCCTAAAGAACTATAATTAACTTCCATCATATTATATACATTAACATAAGGAAAATAAGATATTTTACTATATATATACATTATCCAAAACCAAAATGTTTATATTAAGGTAAGATGATTCCAAAAATGAATTAAACATTTATATAAAGATATACATCATTTATCTCTAAAATTCAATGGTATCAATAAAGGTTCAATATAGATCATTTCATAAATAACTATCCTTAAATTTATTTAAAATATTCTTGACTAATATTGAAACCCAAATAATATAATTATTTGATCACATATTATTTTGAGATAAATTTAATATCTATCTTCATGTAACTCCAATCTATTAAAGTCTAATCCCCCAAAAAAATGGCATAGTTATATAATATCAAAGATATTATTATTATTTTCATAACTAACTTTAATCATAATAATTATTCTAAAAGATAATTTATCTTTTATTCCAAAATGATGATACCATCTTATCCAAAAAAATATATCATATATCTTAATCATATAAGATTCAAAAAATAATGAGATTATTCTGAAGAAAACAAAAACCACTTAATCAAGGAAATAAAATTTAAATATCATGGTTATCTATGTAATAAAACAGATTTTATAAACATTAAATTAATTCTTTTTTAAGTAATTTATGTAGTGTGAAACTAACTAGGTAATCACATAGGCTAGTGGTAGGCATTTCACCCTTGTTTCACTTCAGCTGTGGGTTCAAGCCTCACGACCTTACCAGATGTGAATGGTTGTATCCCAACCCATGGGATGTCCTTTTAATAAAAATATTCTAATATAATTCATATATCATTCAAAAAAATATGTTGAATATCCTAAAAAATAACATTATTAATAAAATAACTTTTTAACTTATAATGTCTCTTATATATCTCATATTTCCTCAAAAATGAAATAATCTTAATTGATTATAATTTTTCTAACAAAAATAAAATTTTATCCCAAATTTTTATTTACACCATTATCATGTATACTTAAATGGAAGTCTCCTAAAATTGTCACATATTTACAACAACACTTTTAAAAGGTATTGACTATAACTGACATATGTTTCCAAATTTCAAAAAAAAATCTACTATAGAATAATCGTTATGTGTTTCATGATTTTCATAATATTTATAATATATAATAATATCACTTATAAACTAAACCTTTATTAAACTTCCTTCTTAAACCATTAACCACTATTTTTCATTTTATTATATATCACTTTATTCCTAAAAATCAATGATATGAAATATTTTTTTTATTATTTTTCAATATATTCCCAATCAAGTTTAATACTTGGAATATAAGAAAATAATTCATAACTTAAATTCAAATATCAATGTCTTATTTTATTTTATTGATATCCCCTTTATCTTCTAGTATGAAGTCCATATCTCTAGAAAATAAATATTCAAGTACATTTTGGTATTTACCTAATTTTATTGGGTATATGAGTTGAGATTTTGAAATCGAATAATAGAAATACCACTATCCCTTGAAATTTTGGAAAATTGAAAAGGTGTTGTATAGATCAAATTGTTTCTTACATATGATTTGGATGGTTAAAAATCTTTCAAAATTACATGAATAGTATTTTCCGATGATGGTTATGATAAAATAATTTGGCAAGGATAAAAACGTGGTTTGAGATCCTTTTCCTTTCATATTCATAAGAAAACATTAATATAAAGATAAACCCACCATTAAAACATAAAATTAATTATTTCATGTCAAAACAAATATGGTCATTATAAAGAAAATACCCATAGAAATTCTATAATATATTAGCTATAAAATCCTAAAAAATAATCATAATAACCTCAATGTTAATGAATGTTATATCCTCAATGGTTATCTCCTACATTTCATATTACATCTCAAAAAATGTAACACAATTCTAATGAAATATTCTCCCAAATTAAACATATGTGTTACATATACCTAAACAAAATAAAATGTCTCAGAAAATATCATTAGTCATATTAAATACCATTAATCAAAATCTCAATAATATTTTCTGAGACCTTAAATTTTTGATCACCCTTACTGTTATTAACCCATGTTGGTATTTATAACTATTAACATAACCTCACATGAAAACATATTAATCTATAATGTTTTCTAAACTAGGATCTGATATCAGTTATATGGACCCAAACATTAACAATAAATATTCTTATTTATTTAGTTAATAATTCAATTTATTTACTTCCAATATATCTTATAGGATTATATGTTTAAATAATTAGTTTATAAATATTACATAACAAACACTTAAATTAATTTGTACACTTAAACTCGGTATCCATTTTTTCCGTAACATAACACTTTTAAAATGAAAATGTTTTATTTCCTTGAAAAATATTCAAGAAATTAAATTCATATTTTTTCCCTTACACATTTATAAATACTATGAAAGGAATTTTAAAAATGTGGGGTGATAAAAAAAATGTAGTAAGAGAAATATAAAATTGTTAGTCCAGTAAAAAGAATGAAAAAAATTATAATTTTTTTCTTTATCTTAGTGTTATTTGAGAAAATTAAATAAATCATTTCCACATGATAAACACCCAAACATTTTTCTCAAATAAAACCTTTATAAGCATTGTAATAAAATAAAAACCGTTTTACAATTCCTAGAATAATTTAATTCTTAACCAACGATAGAAATAATTAAAACATAGTTAAATCCATTGGAGAAACCTCCTGAGTAAATCCCTCCTTCGTTCTAATTAATACAAGGTACATTAAGAAAATAGTTGAAAATAGAATTTCCAATACTTATAATATATTCTATATCATTTTCACCAGTTCATCATGACATATAATGGGGCTTAACCCATCATATAGGTTGTATTGGGGTCAACCGTTTAACATATACAATGTGAAAGTACCATATAATGAATAAAAAATTTATTCCTTACCATTTTCATTATAAAACATATAAAAAATTCTTTAGAACCATGTGATAAGTACATAGAGATATTCAAATATATATTATTTTAGAAACACATTTTTAAAAATAAAATTCATTGAAGGAATAGAAGAAGGGTTTTTATTTGAAGAAAACATAAAATCGTGTAAGGGAATCCAAAAAATAGATATGATAAAGTATAAATTCTTTTTCATCATATATATATATATATAAATATGACATTTTTTTACCATTTGAAATTAAATTAAAAACATTCCATATAAAATGAGTAAAAATATCCCCTTTTATAACCATTGAATGAACGCTAAAAGAGACATAATAATTTCATTTATAATTTATTTATCTCCATATAAAAACATTAAAAATTTATTTTAAAAAATGTAAACATTGAAAATAAATTGCTTTAAGGTAAATTTTTAAAGGGGTTTTTAAAAAAACATCTCATACCATGAGACTGGCTCACCACATATGTTATTTATCTTCCCCTTCTTTGGAAAACCTCAATTTAATTTCACCATTAGACCACTATGGTAACTATTTTTCAAAAATAATACCTCTAGAATATGTTATTTGATACTATGAGGGGATTTGGATAGACATTGGCTAAACCAAATGGGTTATGAAGTTTGAAAAAATGATGAGATGAGGTTCCCATTTAAAAGATAATGGAGGGGTATTCTAATAAATTTTTGAAGTATTAAATTTTTATAAATTAATTTTCAAGTTCAAATGGATTCATATTGATAAAATTATAAGACAATTTTTTTAGTTTAAATATTTTCCTCCAATAAATATTGGATAATATTAGGTGACTTTTTACCCTTATCTATTAATTTTTTTCTTGGTTTAATACTTTTTAACGATTACAACAATATTAAATATTTTACTATTTAGGGGTCTAGAAAGTTAAAATTAAAAGAGAAATAGATCATAAATTGATGGTGGTATATATTTTAGACCATATCCCAATCACATTGATTACAATATTATTTATTGTATTTTTAAACTATTTAATAAAATAATATTTATTTTAAATAAACCTTAATTTTATTTATTTAAATATCCTTTTAATTTGACCATAAATACTATATGAAAAAAATGAATTCTAATATAATGAATTAGAAACACTATAATATTCCATTTTTATCTTAAAAAATCATGGAACATAATAATTCAATCAAATTATATTACATTTAACATTTTTAAAACCATTTTTATTATTTTTATGTTAATTGAGTAAATACTGTATCGGTATTGTGTATGAAATTAATTTAATTATTCCATCACTATATATTATAAATTAATTAACTTGATTAATGAAAAAAAATTTATTTAAAATGAATAATTATCACCTATCATTTTATCTTTTAATCCCTACCAAAAAAATTTAATAATAATAAAACATAGAGAATGACAATTTTTTCTTTTCACTATATAAATTTTTACTGAGTAAAAAATCATGAACAAATGGAAAAAATGTTCTTATATTTATATTTTGTATGATCATGGAAAAATAATATTCATCCCATAAAATTATGTATATTTTAACAGTTAGATTATAGTTCTAATCACATTATTTTTACCCTTAACTAAACCATTTTACCTTTACTATGGTAAATGTTTTTCACTATGATTACAATTAATAATGAAAAAGAATAGATTTTAAATATGAAAATAATTTTTCTCAATTGATTCGAAGTATTGAATTTATTTTTTAGTATTAAAACACGTAAGTGGAAGAATTTAGATTAAAATTAAACCCACAAAATGTTATTAACATCGGTTTTTGAAAAAAATTCATGTTCAAATACCAAAATGTTTTTATACTACAATCAAGTATAAATTTTCTTCCAAAGCCTATAACTATATTATTTTTAATAAAATTTTAATAATTATATTTTAAAACAAATTCAAACAATAATTTTACTTTATAAACAATTTTAATGAAAATATAGATTCAATAAAAATAGTACATTTCGCTATTTACTGAACATTAGGCTTTTTGAGAAAATTTAAAAATATCCCCAGGGGTTAATTTTAATATAGTGATTTTAAAAAGTATAACCTTTTTAAAAAAATCTATTTTTTTGAAATTAAATATAATAGTACTCACAAAAATTAATTAATACAATTTGGAATGAAAAAATATATATTGAAGAATAAAATGTATTTTATTAAAATTCAATGTATATTTCATAGTAATTAATCAATAAATGCCTATTTGTTAAAACCTTTATATATATTTCATAATTCTGTTAATCCAATTCATATCTGTCAATTCAATAGCTTGTTTATAGTGCTCAAATTTAAATAATAACATTCTATGGTTTTCTTAACCTCAATGCTTTGTTTCATACATTTCATCTAATATAATGTCATTATTATAAAATATAGGGATGCTAAATTTTCCATTTAAACCAATTAACGATGTTAAAAACTCAAAACACAAGGTAAAATCTATGAAAACAATCGTAGATTATCATGAAACTCTTTGAAAAAAAATTGATTCATTTTTGAAAAGTATAAGAAAATTTCAGAACCTTTTAATTAGATGTTTGGTTGATAATATTGTGTTATTTTTTTAATTTAAAATTGATATTTTATTCAAAAAAATATTTTCATTTATGAAAATTAATAAAAAATCTAAGTGTTTTATGAAAAATTAATACCATGATTTCTTATTTATTTTTATCATATTGTAATGAAACTCATATAACACTAATTTTAGAGTGGTCGATATGATTTAGAGTTTATATTATATGTTTAAGATAAATATTTTAGATCCAAACACGACATTCATGCTAAAAAATGAAATTAGGATTTGATTATCATTTAAATCTTGGAAAATGACATTTGATTCATTTTTGTTATGTAGAAATGAACCAAAAATCATTCTAATGAGTTGTGTCATTGATATGAATATAAATGAATGTTATCAATACAATTGTTATATTTTTGGTTTACATCCATTTCTCTTACAGAAATTTTGAAAAAGAACTTAATTTTTCATTTTACCATAGGAAAATATTGTTAAATATGTCATGTAGGAATGATTTTATAATATTTCAATATTTTTTTTCAATATTAATGAATGAATATTTATTCAAATTAAAAGTTATATTTTTTTTCCATAATGCATGTCACAATATTAAAAATAATAAAATGATATCATATTGTCATTAAATTCTAAGAAAAATGATCATTAAGTCAATTTTGAAATGGATGAATAAATCACATGTCATTATGATGTGTGGCAATCTCTAAATGATCCAAGGTACATTTTTGCATATGTAATTAGTTTTAAATTTGATTAATTTTATAAAAAATGCATTTATCTGTATTACTAATATATGACTCATTTAAAATATGTTTATATTTATTTTGAGGGTTAAAATTTAAAGTATTTGTGACTCATTGATAAAAACATTCTCACATGTCCCATAATGTATGTGTTTTGTTTTTAATTTTTATTTTAATAACTAATAGTTTTAATATATAAAATTATTTTTGAATGGTGAAATATATTTATTATTTGTATTTTTTTTTTGAATTTGGTAACCATTATTATGATTCTACTTGTATGTTTATTTATATCTATTTTTTATTTGGGTTGAAAAAGATGAAAATATTTGTTGTGGTATTTTACAGTGTCATTACACAGTGTATATTGTCTTAATACATTTTTAACATTTATAAATCAATTTTTAGAATTTTTTATGTCCTTTTATAAACTAGTGTCACATTTATTTATTTTAATAATATAAAAATAATTTGATGTTGTAGTAATAAAAAATGATGCAGTTAAATTTTTGATGGCACACAGAAGGGAAATATTAATAAAAATAGAATGTTGAAAGAATGAGTACTATAAGTTTAAAGACCCGTAAATATAATGACCCATACATTACATACATTGTTATTACTTTAGAATTGAAGCACACATATTACAACATATAACAAAACCAAGAAAGGACCGTATAGGTATAGTGTCTTTAGAAACTGGGAATCATAAACAAGTGGTTCATAAAGCATCTACTTTGCCTCCCATTTATTTCATCATATCTAGAGTCCCTTTTTGGCATATTCTACTTAATAACCTTCTTCTTGACCTAGGGAAATAAAACATACAAAATGGTGAGCTCAAATGCTCAGCAAGGGTAAAAAAAAAGAAATATCAATCACATCATATACATAAGCACATAACATTTAGAAATCTTAACCTGAAAAAGAGATCATAATTTAATAACATGGGATAAATCATAGTAGTGAAATGTAATCCCAATAATCATAACTTAAAACAAGAATCTTTGTGGCATACACACATAATTATATAGAATCATTTCTTATTAGTCAGGACTCATTCCCAAGACTATCTTAGTGGACCAAGTCCATTTCTGAACCGAGATCACTCCCCGTTTCAGTCCTGTTTCACTGAACCTGTATAACCTACCGTTCATCCATGTCTATCTCATGGGATATAAAATCTTTACCCAATGCATTGGAGGGAGATATAGGACCCACCCATCTCATAATGATACCATTCTTATGTGTGCCACAAAATCATAAATCATACATCATTGCATAACCCATGTAATAAAAATGGGAATCTTAAACATCGTGATATCATCAAACAATTCATATAAGATAAAGGAATTCATAAAAATAATTCTATCACAACATAATCAAATCAATGTAATAATAGGGATATAAACAGAGCCCTATATTATCTTAGATGGAAAATAATTTTGATAAAACACTTGAACTCCATTCTTGAGGGAAATATCCTTTCAGATTCAAAAAACATTTTACTTTTTTTAACATGTCATACAATTTTAAACTAAATAAGTTGATTAAAAATAAACTTGAAAACTTGTAAAGGAATCTTCTTGAAAATAATGTTTTAAAAATCCATTCATGTCGTATAAGTTAAAAAAACATTCTTCGTACTTTTGTCAGAAAAGTCAAAAAATAACCCGTACGAAAAATGACAAAAGATTCCTTTCATATCTTTAACTAAAAACTCACCGAAGGGTAAAATTGGATTTAAACAATTTCAGGTGGATGGAAATAATATTACATATTGAGGAAACATGGATTTGGATGATAAAATACACCCCAGTAAATTCCAAAGTATAAACAATCTCAGATAAAAATGAGATTGTGATATTTCCCTTAACTTTGGTCCGATATGCTTTGTACGTGTCCGAACCTCCTGTATAATGATTTAAATAATGTTATTGACTTATTACAGAATCATACTTATTTTTATGATATCATATATGGTCATATTCTTAGCTTATTATTAGTAATATTTCATTACTACTTGTTATTCAGGTGTTTATTACTTTTTGTTTTTATGTGTTTTTTTCGAATAAATTATTATTCTTATCTTTAGGTTATAGAAAACTCATTTACAGAATGGTATTGGTGTAATATATATCATATTCATTCATTCAATTCATTTATATAATCATTATGGAATGAATATCATGTAGAACGAGTCGCATCACATCGTGGAGACGGTATTTCGTACGTACGCACGAGTGATGATATCATTCCTATGATCGCTGAATTGTATTTGAGTGTATGTATACTATTTCAGAATCAATATCACTATATAATAGTCATATATAGTCATTATTTACACCATTATACCCATCCAAGTGAGGTGGTGATGGAAAATAGATTACACCACGGCGTGGAGACGGTATTCCGTATGTACGCACGTGCGGTGATTTCTTTTTCCGTAGGATGGATAGATGGTGAAATAGGGTTGTTTCATACTTATAATAACATATCCGTATATGAGTGATAATGATGTTATTACTTCATAATGAAACAACTAAAGAAGAATAAGTGGAAGAAGAAATAAAGATGAGAGAATCAGTAACGGACATTACCTCTTCTTTGAAGTGCTTCTTTGAGACCTCCTTTTAGGGCACTAAAATAGGTCTTTGAAGAAGACCAGAACCTCTAGGATGTTTATAGGGAACTAGAGAGAATAGATTGGCAGGGGTTGGCCGAACATGAAGGCTCAAAGTGGTGTGAGGAAGAGGGGGAGGAGGTTCCTTTTTATAAGGGAGGAGAGGGGCTCCTTTGGAATAACTAAAAATATTATTTTATAATAAAGTCAAGTTTAGTTTTAAATATCTCCAAATTGATTTATTTTGAATATGAGGTGGGAATGGGTCGAAATCCTCTCATCCAATAGAATTTTGACAAGTTTAGGTACCTATTTTAACCTTATCATTTAGATTTAACATTAAGTTAAATAATTTTACTTTCACAGTGTCTTCTTGTGTTCTTATACTATAAGGTTAATAAACTTACTATAAGTAGCCAGACTAACCCCAAGTTGTTTATTATTAATATATATAACCTTATCTAAGTCATTTTGACGAACCTTAGATTTTTAGGAATAAAATAACAATTACTAATATAATATTTGTTTTAAAAACTATTTTATGTCAATTTTGACACTATTTAGTAATTAATTTTTGTGAAAATCATAACAGAATGATTAGTTCGAAAAAAGTTAATTAAATCAATACTAACATGTCATATTAATCTATAAAATTAGTGTAATTCTTAAAAAGTCTCAAATTACATTTATTTTGTTGTTTATAACATCAATTATGCCAATATTTCATTAATAAGATAATTACTGCATCATCTTTGTGTCATAAATAATTTAAATTATTTAAGGCTTAAAAATTACAAATAAAATACCATTATGTAGGAAATCTCGTTATCTTTCTAATTTATATTTATAGTCGAATTTACCTTATGTATTACCCCATATTAAAAATTATTTACTTATTAAACTTTGATTTTAACTATTTTAACCCTTCTTTAAATAAATTAATAATAAATGTCCTAATCAAATCCATGTGGGCCTAAATGGTCATATTTTATTCCTAAGGTTGTTTTTGGTCGAATTACACTTGTCCAATAGAATTAGGACATGTGTTAGGGTAATAATAATATCATTTGTACCCTTAATTACCCTATTTACTTTTAACCGTGGTAAAAAAAAGTAAAAAGTTACTATTCACTAAAAAAATTATTTTTATCTAATTGAACCACATTTTACTTACTAAAATCAACCGTGTGTCTCAGATTTTCGAAATTCTACTCACAGAAGCTGTAAAATTATGTTTTATGAAAAATTTAGTTTTCTAACTACCACTTAGTGGTTTCACTATTCATCAAAAATTGAAAGTTTTCAGAAAATTACCAAAATTTCACCCTAGGCTAATTTCGATATTCTAAATCCAAAAATGAAGTCAATTTTGAAAAATAAAATTTATAAAATTTCAAAAAGTTGTTATTACTATTCATAACAGCTAGTTTTAATAATATTTTAATAGCATATCATTGTTTAGTGAAACTCGGTATTGAGTACGATGCAAGCTATCGAGGAAGGCTGCGGTTGCGTGTAAAGCACGCCATGCTAGTGTTGTGTGTAGTGAAATATTCGTTTGATGATTTATAAAAACAAAATATTTCACATAAAAGTCTCGGGTGTTACATTCTACCCCCCTTAAAATGAATTTCTCCCTCAGAATTCGTCACTTTGTAACAAACAGGTGAGGATACCTCTCCCTCATCATATACTCAAGCACCCATGTAGCTTCTTCTAATTGGTGGTTCCTCCATAAAACTTTCACCAATCGAGTGGTCTTGTTTCGTAGGACTTTTTTGCTACGATCCAGAATCTATATCGGTTGTTCTTCATAAGAAAGATCTTGCTCCAGCGGTACAACTTCTGAGCTGAGTACATGTGAAGGATCAGGTATGTACTTTCTCAGGAGAGATACATAGAACACATCGTGAACTTGAGAGATATTCAGTGGAAGCGCCAATCGGTAAGCTTCCTTCCCAACATGATCCAGTATTTCGAAAGGACCGATATATCTAGGGCTCAACTTCCCCTTCTTTCCAAATCTCATAACCCTCTTCCAGGGAGATATTCGTAAGAACACTTTATCACCCACTTCAAACTCTAGGTCTTTTCTTCGGTTGTCGACATAACTTTTCTATTGACTCTAAGCTGCTCTTATGTGTTGTTGAATAGATCTGACCTATTCTGCCATTTCATCAACAAGATCGGGACCTAATAGCTTTCTTTCCCCAACTTCATCCCAGCAAGTTGGAGTCCTGCATTTCTTTCCATAGAGATATTTATAAGAAGCCATCTGAATTCTGGAGTGAAAGCTATTATTATAAGAAAATTCCACAAAAGGTAGGTGTTGATCCCAACCACCTTTGAAATCCATAGAGAAGGCTCTCAACATATCTTCTAGAGTTTGAATTGTTCTCTCAGACTGGCTGTCTGTCTGAGGATGATAAGCAGTGCTGAAACTCAACTCTGTATCCAGAGTATGCTGAAGACTTCGCCAGAACTTCGAGGTAAATCTCGGATCCCGATCAGATATAATAGAAAGTGGTACTCCATGCAATCTTACCACTTCCTTTACATATTTCCTGGAAAGCTGATCCAGAGAGAAATCCTCTCTAATAGCAATGAACTATGCAGACATTGTAAGACGATCAACTATGACCCAGATAGCATTATTGCCATTGGATGTTTTAAGAAGTCCTGTGACAAAGTCCATAGTGATGTTTTCCCATTTCCATTCGGGTATGGGTAATGCTTGTAACATCCCCTTAGTCTTCTGTCTCTCAGCTTTAACTTGCTGACAAACCATGCATCGAGAGACATATTCAGAAACATCTCTTTTCATGCCATCCCACCAGAAGTACCCTTTCAGGTCCCTATACATCTTCGTGCTTCCAGGATGAATAGAGAATGAAGAACTATGAGCCTCATCCAGCAGCTCCTTCTTTAATTCGGGGATCGGAGGAACACAAACCCTCTTTCTGAACTTTATTATCCCATCACAATCACGGTTGAATTCAGGAACATTTTTCACCTTCTTTTGTAACTCTACATCTTCTTTCTGTTCCTCTTTAATCTTCACATGTATACATGGTTGAACATTCATTTGAGAAAGATACGATTTTCCCCTTTCATTATAATTCCAAGATCCATCCTTTGTAAATCCATAAATATTGGATCTTTTGTGATCCTCATCATTTATAAACTAGCATGGTCTTTTCAACTTAATGCATCTGCCACCTTGTTTGCTTTCCCAGGGTGGTAATTGATTGAGCAGTCATAAGCCTTAATCAGCTCCAACCATCTTCTTTGGCGCATATTCAGCTCCTTTTGTGTGAAAATATACTTTAAACTTTTATGATCAGTATAAATATCACACCTTTCACCATAAAGGTAATGCCTCCAAATCATTAATTCAAAGATTACCGCAGCTAACTCCAAATCATGTGTTGGGTAATTTTGCTCAGGTATTTTCAACTGTTGTGAGGCATAAGCTATCACCATATCATTTTGCATAAGAACACACCACAATCCCTTTTTGGATGCATCACTGTAGATCACAAACCTTTCTCTACTACAGGGAAGTGTGAGCACAGGTGCACTGGATAACCTTCTTTTAACTCCTTGAAATTATCTTCACATTCCTCCGTCCAAACAAACTTAACTCCTTTCCGAGTCAACATGGCGAGTGGATTAGATAATCGTGAAAAATCTTTCACAAAACGTCGATAAAATCCAGCAAAACCAAGAAAACATCGGATCTCAGTTACTGTTGTTGGTCTCGACCATCTTTCGATAACCTCTGTTTCTGCTGGATCCATAGATATCCCCTCTTTTGAGATTATGTGACCCAAAAATGCTACTTTTAGAAGCCAAAATTCACACTTGGTAAATTTGGCATAAAGCTTCTCCTTTCTCAGGGTCTTCAATATAATTCTCAAGTGATCTTCATGTTCTTCCTTTCTCTTTGAATAGACAAGAATATATTCTATAAAGACTACCACAAATTGATCAAGATAGTCTTTAAAGACTCTATTCATTAGATTCATGAAGATAGCAGGGACATTAGTAAGACCAAATGGCATCTCTATAAATTCATAGTGTCCATACCTTGTACGGAAATCCGTATTTGGTATATCCTCCCTTTTGACCCTTAATTGATGATACCCTGAACGAAGATCAATCTTGGAAAAGTATTGAGCTCTGCGTAGTTGGTCAAATAGGTCATCAATGCGCAGGAGAGGATATTTGTTCTTGATAGTGATCTTGTTATTCTCTCGATAATCAATACAGAGTCTCATTGATCCATCTTTCTTCTTAACAAACAGAATAGGTGCTCCCCAAGGTGAAGTACTAGGGCATATGAACCCCTTATCAAGATTCTCTTGGATTTGCTTCTTCAATTCCTGCAACTAAATTGGGGCCATTCTATAAGGTGTCTTTTAAATAGGCAAAGCACCCGGTACGAGTTCTATTGAGAACTCAACTTCACGATTCGATGGAAGACCCGGTAATTCCTCCAGAAAGACATCATCAAACTCCCGTACAATGGGAATATTCTTAATCGTGAGTTTCTCACCAACCATTTGAGATAAATAACGTTCATTTAGTGGAATCAATACCCATAAAACGGAAGAAATTTCCACTCGAAGGTTATGTTTATCCTTACATCGATAGACGATCATAGATTAATCTGGAATATGAAATGTGACTTCCCTTCTTTGGAAATTGATATGAGCTCCATGTAGAGAAAGCCAATCCATGCCAACAATCACATCAAATTCCACTATAGGAAGGATCACAAGATATACAGGAAGCACTTTCCCACTAACTTCAATTGAAGAAGAATTATAAACTTTTGATGCGACTGTTGTGCCATTAGGTGTCATCACAGCTAACTCAACATCTAATTGTTGAGGTAATACGGTGATACCCTTGGAAAATTCTTTAGAAATAAATGAGTGGGTGGATCCAGAATCAAACAAAACATTTGCTACTTTAGAGTGGATGGTAAGTGTACCTTTCACCACATCGTTATCATACTCCACATCGTTGATAGAAATTGCATGTGACTTTCCTTTGTCTTTATCCTTAAGAGTTTATTGACGTCGACCATCATCAACCCTTGGATTAGGGCATTTATTGGCATACTGTCCCATCTCCTTGAACTTGAAACATTGAAGTGTAGTAGGTTCATTCTGTGTATACCTTCCGTTGTTTGCATCATTAGACATCTTCTTCCCATCATCGCGGCATTCAAATGCCCGATGACCTTCCTTTCCACATTTGAAACATTTAAATTTCCCTTTAAGACAACTCCCTCCATGTTTCCTTCCACACTTTGAGCATAAGGGAAAGATCATCTTCTCTTCAGTGTGCTCTTTAGATTTTCCTTTGAATTCCATTTTCCTCTTCTTATCAAACCCATATGACTGATGGGTTACTCAAATCTCCATATCAACGTTGATAGCACATCGAACGATTTCCTCGTAGCTATTGAAGTCCCTTATGGATAACGCCCTTCGAAGACTTGGTTTTAAGCCACTAAAGAATCGATCGATCTTACTCTCAGGTTGGATAATAATATCAGATGCGTACCTTGCAAGCCTTGTAAAATTTGCTTCATAGGTACCAACAGATTCATCATCCTTTTTCTTTAGTTCAAGAAAATATTTCTCCATCTTTTTTCGGAGAATATAAGGGAAATACTTATTAAAAAATAAGTTCTTGAACTCGTCCCATTCCATGGACTCAATTTCATCCCTTTGCCTCGTATTCTTAAGAAGATTCCACCATTGATCAGCATCACCTTCCAAACGATACACTGCTAAGATGACTTTATCATGCTCTAATCATTTAAGAACTGAAAATATATTTTCAGTAGTACTAATCCATTGTTCAGCAACTAATGGATCAGTAGACCCGCTGAATGAAGGTGGATGCTGTCTCATGAAGGATTCAATATAATGTTTCTCCTTCCTTTGCTCGTTTGGAAGTCCTGCATGATTCATAGCTTGAGAAAGTTGTGTGAGCATGGCTATAAGATTTTTCATTCCAGCTCCCATAATGCTTGGTTGCTCAGGGGGACAATAATTACATTTCCCGTCGCATTCCGCATTAACACGGTTCCTTCGGGTTCCAGCCATTGACTAAAACCAAGAAGAATAGTGTGAGAAACACTAATTATAAAAGGAAAACCACATAATCAAGAATAATATTTCACACTTAAGGTCTTATCCTAGGTTATTCATGGCCATTTCTAAAACACTAATATTGTGTTCTATGCTTAGACTTATCCTTAGGGTTCTTACTAAGGCTTTCACATCCTAGTTTCCAAAGGGTGACTATACCCTTCCTCTGATACCAACTATAACGACCCATACATTACATACATTGTTATTACTTCAGAATTGAAGCAAACTTATTACAACATATAACAAAACCAAGAAAGGACCGTATAGGTATAGTGTCTTTAGAAACTGGGAAACATAAACAACTGGTTCATAAATCATCTACTTTGCCTCCCATTTATTTCATCATATCTAGAGTCCCTTTTTGGAATATTCTACTTAATAACCTTCTTCCTAGCCTTGGGAAATAAAACATACAAAATGGTGAGCTCAAATGATCAGTAAGGGTAAACAAAGAAATATCAATCACATCATATATATAAGTACATAACTTTTGGAAATCTTAACCTGAAAAAGAGATCATAATTTCATAACATGGGATAAATCACAGTAGTGAAATGTAATCCCAATAATCATAACATAAAACATGAAACTTTGTGGCATACACACATAATCATAGAGAATCATATCTTATTAGTCAAGAATCATTTCCAAGACTATCTTAGTGGACAAAGTCCATTTCTGAACTGAGTTCACTCCCCGTTTCAGTCTTGTTTCACTGAACCGGTATAACCTACCGTTCCAGCCATGTCTATCTCATGAGATATAAAATCTGTAACCAATGCATTGGAGGGAGATATAGGTCCCAACCATCTCATAAAGATACCATTATTATGTGTGCCACAAAATCATAAATCATACATCATTGCATAATCCATGTAATAAAAATGGGAATCTTAAACATCGTGACATCATCAAAAAATTCATATAAGATAAAAGAATTCATAAAAATAATTCCATCACAACATAATCAAATCAATGTAATATTAGGGATATAAACAGAACCCTATATTATCTTAGATGGAAAATAATTTTGATAAAACACTTGAACTCCATTCTTGAGGAAAATATCGTTTTAAATTCAAAAAACAGTTTCCTTTTTTTAACATGTCATACAATTTTAAACTAAAAAAGTTGATTAAAAATAAACCTAAAAACTTGTAAAGGAAGCTTCTTGGAAATAATGTTTTAAAAATCCATTCATGCCATATAAGTTTAAAAAAACATTCTTTGTACTTTTGTCAGAAAATTCAAAAAGTACCCCGTAAGAAAAATGACAAACGATTCCTTTCATATCTTTTACTAAAAACTCACTGAAGGGTAAAATTGGATTTAAAAAAATTTAGGTGGAGGGAAATAATATTACATATTGAGGAAACATGGATTTGGATGATAAAATACACCCTAGTAAATTCCAAAGTATAAACAATCTCGGATAAAAATGAGATTGTGATATTTCCCTTACCTTTGGTCCGATATGCTTTGTATGTGTTTGAACCTCCTGTATAATGATTTAAATAATGTTATTGACTTATTACAGAATCATACTTATTTTTATGATATCATATACGGTCATATTCTTAGCTTATTATTAGTAATATTTCATTACTACTTGTTATTCGGGTGTTTATTACTTTTTGTTCTTATGCGTGTTTGTCGAATAAATTCTTATTCTTCTCTTTAGGTTATAGATACCTCATTTACAGATTGGTATTAGTGTAATATATATCATATTCATTCATTCAATTCATTTATATAATTATTATGAAATGAAGATCATGTAGATCAAGTCGCATCACATCGGGGAGACTGTATTCCGTACGTACGCACGAGTGATGATATCATTCCTATGATCATGGAATTTTATTAGAGTGTATTTATACTATTTAAGAATCAATATCACTTTATAATAGTCATATATAGTCATTATTTACACCATTATACCCATCCAAGTGAGGTGGTGGTGGAAAATAGATTACACCACAGCGTGGAGACGGTATTCCATACATACGCACGCGCGGTGATTTATTTTTCCGTACGATGGATAGATGGTGAAATAGGGTTGTTTCATACATATAATAACATATCAGTATATGAGTGATACTTATGTCATTACTTAATAATGAAACAACTAATGAAGAAGATGTGGAAGAAGAAATAAAGATGAAAGAATCGGTAACAGACATTACCTCTTCTTTGAAGTGCTTCTTTGAGACCTCCTTTTAGGGCACTAAAATAGGTCTTTGAAGAAGACCAGAACCTCTAGGATGTTTCTAGGGAAGTGGAGAGAAGAAATTGGCAGGGTTTGGCTGAGCTTGAATGCTCAATGTGGTGTGAGGAAGAGGGGGAGGAGGTTCCCTTTTATAAGGGAGGAGAGGGGCTTCTTTGAAAAAACTAAAAATATTATTTTATTATAAAGTCACGTTCAGATTTAAATAGATCCAAATTGATTTATTTCAAAGCTAAGGTGGGGATGGGTCGAAATCCTCTCATAAAATAGAATTTAGAAATGTTTAGGGTCCTATTTTAACCTTATCATTTATATTTAACATTAAGTTAAATAATTTTACTTTTACCGTGTCTTCTTGTGTTCTTATACTATAAGGTTAATAAACATACTATGAGTAGCCAAACGAACCCCAAGTTGTTTATAATTAATATATATAACCGTATCTAAGTCATTTGGAAGATCCTTATATTCTTAGGAATAAAATAACAATTACTAATATAATATTTTTTTAAAAACTATTTTATGTCAATATTGACATTATTTAGTAATTAATTTTTCTGAAAATCATAACAGAATGATTAGTTCAAAAAGAGTTAATTAAATCAATACTAACATGTAATATTATTCTATAAAATTATTGGAATTCATGAAAAGTCTCAAATTACATTTATTTTGGTGTTTATAACATTAATTATGTCAATATTTCATTAATAAGATATTTACTGTATCATCTTTGTGTCATACATAAATTAAATTATTTAATGTCTAAAAATTACAAATAAAATACCATTATGTAGGAAATCTTTTTATTTTCTAATGAATATTTATAGTCGAATTTATATTATGTATAACCCCATATTAAAAATGATTTACTTATTAAACATTGATTTTAACTATTTTAACCCTTCTTTAAATAAATTAATAATAAATGTCCTAATCTAATCCAAGTGGGCCTAAATGGTCATATTTTATTCCGAAGGTTGTTTTTGGTCGAATTACACTTGTCCAATAGAATAAGGACATGTGTTAGGGTAATAATAATATCATTTTTACCCTAAATTACCCTATTTAATTTTAATTGTGGTAAAAAAAGTAAAAAGTTACTATTCACCAAACAATTATTTTCATCTCATTGAACCACATTTTACATACTGACAACAACTGTGTCTCTCAGATTTTCGAAATTTCACTCACAGAAGCGGTAAAATTATGTTTTAGGAAAAATTCAGTTTTTTAACTCCCACTTAGTGGTTTCGCTATTCATCATAAATTGAAAGTTTTCAGAAAATTACCAAAATTTCACCCTAGGCTAATTTTGATATTCCAAATCAAAAAATGCAGTCAATTTTGAAAAATAAAATTTATAAAATTTCATAAAGTGGTTATTACTATTTATAATGGCTAGTTTTAATAATATTTTAATAGCATATCATTGTTTAGTGAAACTCGGTATTGCGTACGACACAAGCTATCGAGGAAGGCCGTGGTTGCGTGTAAAGAAAGCCAAGATAGTGATGTGTGTAGTGAAAGATTCCTTTGATGATTTATAAAAACAAAATATTTCACATAAAAGTCTTGGGTGTTAGAGTAAATTTCAAGAAATTTTTTTTCTTAATTTTCATTGGAATTTTACAAGAACAAAGTTTCTGAAGGCACGTGATTCTGAGGCCCGGTGTGCCCGGAATCATTTTCTGAAGTGTGGCTCGGGTACATTCAGTGAACGAACAAGCGGGTTTTTCTAACTTTTGAACCGGTGCTCGGAATCAAATTCCGAGGGCACCGATGGAATCACAGCGCCGATTTTTTCTTAGAAATGCCTCTTCCGGAGTTGTGTTTTCTCGGGTGTGGTTTTTAAATTTTGGGCTTTAAGATAAGAAATAAAATAATGAGGTATGACAAACTTTATTTTATTTCACTTAAAGCCGCTTAAAGCCAGTTAAAGCTACTTAATCTGAGTTGAAGCGGATAGGGTGGAACCCAAAATATCCTACCCTCTCGGTAAGATATTTGTGAGGTGGGGCCCGCACGAGCCCCACCGTTTCATTTCCGGTAAGTAACGCACCCGCGAAAACCCCTATTAAACGAAATTCAACTGACGCGTTTTCTAAATTCATAATGCCCCTATTAATTGGGAGGTTAATTTCGTTGCAATTAATTCTATTAATTAATTGTTCGTTACTTACCTTTGTTTTTCAAATTCTTCAGTTGATAATAAAATAAGATGGGGACTTATTTTATTATTTTCTTGTTGTGTTAGACCTTTGGAGAATCTCTAAAGATCTTCATCCTCCTACGCGAAGAACGCGAATAACGCGAAGAATGTGAAGAACGCGAAGAACACGAAGAACGCGAAGAACGCCGGCCTCCGATGAAGGGCGACGAAGAACGCCGAGCCCTCGGAGATCGACGACGCGACGCCAAGTACCGCAACGCCGAAAATTCTTCTCCCGCGACGTTCTTCTACGACGTTCCTTCTTCCGCGACAGATCGTTGATCATCCGTTGAGGTAAGGGAATGTGGTCCTTTTAATTATTTGTTGATTATAACATCAACATGGATTTAATTGTTATAATTAAATCTCTATGTCCTTGATCCTCAGAGTTTGTCTATGCGACGCCGAGTACCGCACGCAGCGACGCCCTTCCGCGACGCGACAATCCTTTTCATCCGTGACGATCAATTCCGCGACGAACTCGCGTCCGACAACGACGAAGGTAGGGGTCGTTTTGCAAATGATTTTCCCTATAATTGTTTTCCTCCAAGGCAAGATTTTTATTGCTGTTCAAGGTTTATAAATTGCTGAGAATTATGTGTTTTTTTCAAAGCGCTAACGCGGTGGGTGCGGACCAACGAACAAGTCTAACCCCACCGCCCTTTTGTTTTTGGTGTGCGGAACGACGGAAGATGACAAAACAGGCCGTGAGACGATTTTTTGATTCCGTAGTTAAGGACGGGACCCGAGATGAGCTACGGTGCAGACAAAAATGAAATCGGACCACCGGAGCAACTCCGGTGGCCCGCGAACTCTACCGGCAGCGCGAGGCACCGGCGCGGCGGCTGACAGATCAGCGACCGTGCGGGTCCGGCAAGACATGGGACGCGGCACTACCACGTCCGCTGAACAAGGGCGGCCCCACGCGGGGCCGCAGCTTCCCTTCACGCGGGGGCAGCGCGCCCCCCGCGTTTCCCTTGCTCGGCCGCTCGGCCGAGCCGAGTCGACCCGCCGGCCGGGTCGCGCCCAAGCCAGACCGGGCCGCCCTGGCCGGGCCGGGTCGTGTCCAACTGGGTCAGACCCGGACATGGGTCGGGTGGCCCCGGTTCGGGCCGACCCAGGTGGGGGTTGGGCCGGGACGGTCCGGGCCCAGACCCCCCCGTTTCCGGACCTTTTCAGTCTTTTGCTCATAAATTGAGCTACGGGCCTCCGAACGATGCACCGTCAGTGGCGATGTGATCCTTGGAGCGAGTCGGTCGTTTTGGTATATCACACTCAAGGTTTCAGAATACTTTGGATTCGGCCGGGTTGGTTCGTACATGAAACCAACCGGGCCCTCGGAGCGGAAACGCTCATATATAGAGCATCAGACGTCCGATTGACGTGCCGTCGACTTTGTTGAATTCCTCTAAGTGAGATGGATATTTTGGCTTACTCCGCCCGAGGTTTGGACACAGGTGGAGTATGGTCAGGTTGGTTTTTCCTTAAAAACCAACCGGGCCCCTGGGACGAAAAAGCCAATAACTCTCAGACCGGGCGTCCGATTGACGCGTTGTCTGCAACGTTGAGTTCCTGTTGGCGATATGGAACATTTGGGTACATCAACTCTGGACTATGTGTCATTTGATGTATCAACCTCTCATCTCATGGAGCGGACCCTCCTGAACGAGCATGCTATGTGCGGGAACCCTAGAGTTGGTTGTGACTGCTACTTTGACGATGACGACTGTACAAAGATCCTCAGTGGATTCGATGGTGACGACTACAGCACTCAGTGATCCTTTGTGGGTCAGTGCTACCGATCCTGTGTGGGTCCGATCCTGTGTGGGTCTACGCTCAGCGGTCCTGTGTGGGCCAGCGCCTACAGATCCTGTGTGGGTCCGATCTTGTGTAGGTCTTTGCGGGGGTTAGTTACCTATCGATCATGCGTGGGTCAGATCCTTTGTGGGTCATTACGGGGGGTTAGTTATCTATCAATCCTTTGTGGGCTCGACGACTTAGATGAATCAGTGGCAATAACTAATCATCTCTATCGTTATACAAGAAGTATACCTGTGTGAGCTAAATCCTATTTTTCTTTCCTTTGTGGATTGTGTTGTGCTATCCTGTGTGGATTTAGGTTTTTCATTCCTGTGTGGACTGGGTTGTACTTGAGTTCGGATGTTGGAGCCGAGCGAGAATTGATGACTTAGGTATATGTATGGGCATATACCTAAGCCATGCCGGATGTTACTTCGTGATTGTATCTTCCCTTGGTGGTTTATCCTTTGTGGATTCTGGGAGACCTTCGGGGGTCTCAGGGTCCCTACTGAGTAGCTTATACTCACCCCTGCACGGGATATGCCCGTACTACGTTGTGTTGGTTACAGACGACGGACATCGCTGATCGTGGTGGTGGCTTGCAGAGTAGGACGGTACCTGGAGGTGGACCACTGGGCGGGACGTATTCGGAGTGGTCGGCTGGACCCGAGGAGCAGTAGAGGCTATATATACCCACCTTTCAGGTGGGACTTCCAGTGGACAGCTCGACATTGCGGCTTTACTTTTCTGTTTCTGTTTCCCCTTTCGAGTTGTACTTTACTTTCAGTTTGGGTTTGTATTCTGGCCCACTTACTTTCCGCACTTACTATTGTACCAGTTTTTACATGGTGTTTACTTCTGCCTGCTTACTCTGTGGTGTTTGTTGCTTACTTTACAAGGCATTTCATTCCCTTTACTGGGATTTATGCCTTGGTTCTAGTCTCCAGCCCCTGGAATATGGAAGGAGGGCTTGGGGTAGTCACGGCACGGGCCCCGAGGACGGGTCGTGACAAATTGGTATCAGAGGAGTTCGGTTCTACCGCAGACTCTGATCTTTCTTCTATGTGAAGCAATAGTGTTTAGCATATTGGGTGTGGTTATCAGTCCAAGGAGTCCAATATTGGTGCAGTGGCCAACGTATCCATACACCAGGACCCTGACTTCTGATTTCTGACTTAATGCACGAAAACATTGATTGCATGTATGTTAGAAGTTTATTTGTGATTAATTTGTGTCTGCTCACCAGGTATATTGTTCTGACCACGGCGCACCTGTTTCTTTTTAGGATGGCCCCACGAGGGCAGCCATATAGGGTTCTGAGAGTTGTACTTGATGACAGCCCGCCGAGCGATGAGCCCTCGGTACAGGGCCCTTTGACAGTAGAGGCACCAGTGGTACCTCTACCCACCGAGCCACCGATGCATCCAGCCCCAGCTGCTGACGATGCATGTCTCCGTAGTGCACTGCATGAGTTCCAACGCCAACGACCGCCCAGGTTCCGTGGGGAGACGGACCCCTAGGCAGCCGAGGACTGGCTGGAGGCAGTTGTACGAGTTTTCAGGCTAGTGAGGACACCATCAGACCTCATGGTGATCTTCGCAGCGAGCCTACTGCACACAACAGCAGGCCGATGGTGGAGCTTGATACTCCAGGTGCACGATGAGGCATCTCTCCTCTAGACAGACTTTGAGGGCCTCTTCCTCTCAGAGTTCGTCTCGTCCACCCTCAGTGTGGTGCGCATCCATGAGCTTCTTCACCTGCGGCAGGGCAGGTTGACGGTTGCCTAGTACTCGGCAAGATTTACCAATCTCTCGCGCCACTCGACCGACATGGTACAAGACCCATTCTTCTGGGCCTAGACCTTTGAGCATGGATTGAGACATGATATCAGGGCATCGCTGATCTCCCTCAGTATTCCGACTCAGGAAGGAGTACTGGAGCGAGCCCTTTTGATCGAGAGCTTCCTTGCTGAGCCTTCATTCGCAGCGAGACCTACCGCAGGGCGGCACGCAGCTGAGCCTTCTGCAGCAGGTAGTCGAAAGAGGACTCAGGGGTCCAGGAAGACCAGACCCTCACGCAGACGACCTCAAGACACTGGCTCAGCAGTGCGGGGCACACAGCGTGGATCCAGCCTTTCGAGAGGCAGATAGTGCTACACATGCGGCAGATAGGGCCACATGGCTCGTGACTGCCCGACCCACCATGCCGAGGAGCAGCAGACGGTTGAGGGGCCACCCAGGCAGAGGCAGAGGGTTGAACGTGGGAGTCCGCAGGGAGGAGTCCGACGAGGCAGAGGAGCTGGCCGAGTAGCATGTGGTGGGCGACGCTTTGAGGCTCTACCATTACCACCACCAGGAGGTCCACCCCGACCACAGGGAGCTGGCGGGCAGAGACAAGCACAGCTCCAGGAAGCGGAGGCCTACGACCATGGCACAACCAAGATGATTCGAGGTATGATCTGTGTCTATTCCACCCTTGCTGTAGTTCTTATAGACACTGGAGCGAGTCACACTTTCATAGCCGCTGCCCTTATTCGAAGCTCGGAGATTCCGACAGAGCCGTTGGCTCGATCCTTACGGCTAGAGACTCCTACGGGAGCAGACTCAACGATGACGCACTGGTGCCGGTAGTGTGAGCTTACGCTAGGAGGTGAGAGCTTCGGTTGGGATATTCTTGTAGCAGCGTCGAGGCCTTACGATGTCATCTTGGGAATGTATTGGTTATCTATAGTCCAGGCACAGATTGACTGCATTAGGCGCTAGGTGCGATGTGTACGCACCGATGGGAGCAGGTTCACCTTCACCGGCGAGAAGGGAGCCTTCACAGCACAGGATGTACTTCCGCAGAGGAGAGGACAGCCCATCACTCATCAGTTGGATAACCTCATCCTAGGAGCAGTTGACGTGCAGAGTCCTAGTTTTCCTACAGTGGTGGATCATGATACGGATGTCTTTCCCGACGACGTTCCAGGGCTACCTCCTTGCAGAGAGGTAGACTTTTATATTGATCTATACACCGGGACAAACCCTATATCCACTCCAGCATATCGGATGGCCCCTGCTGAGCTTCGAGAGCTACGGGTACAGTTGGAGGACTTGTAGGGCAAGGGATTCATCCAACCCAGTGTTTCACCCTGGGCTTCCCCGATATTGTTCGCCAAGAAGGCGGATGTGAGCTTGCGACTGTGTGTTGACTATTGTCTCCTGAACCAGGTGACAGTGAGGAACAAGTATCCGCTAACGAGGATTGATTACCTCTTCGATCAGCTCAAGGGAGCACGGTGGTTCTCGAAGATAGACCTCAGGTCAGGCTACCATCATCTCAGAGTTCGGGATGAGGACGTCCAGAAGACGGCCCTCAGATGTTAGTATGGCGACTATGAGTTCTTGGTTATGCCATTCGGCGTAACCAATGCTCTAGCAGTGTTCATGGGCCTCATGAATAGGATCTTTCAGCCATACCTCGATCGATGTGTCATAGTCTTCATCGACGACATTTTGATATACTCGACGACTGAGGAGGACCACGCCTACCACTTGCAAGTTGTACTGGACACACTCCGAGAGCACCAGCTTTATGGAAAGCTCTCGAAGTGCCAGTTATGGATACGTGAGGTCCACTTCTTGGGACACGTCATTTCTGAGGCGGGAGTTGTGGTGGATCCCGCGATGATCGAGGCAGTGCTAGCTTGGGAGCCACCAAGGAGTGTGACGGAGGTGCAGAGTTTCTTGGGACTAGCTGGATACTATCAGAGATTTGTTCCAGACTTCTCCAGAGTTATGGCACCACTCTCAGCTTTGACGAAGAAGGGGAAACCCTTTGTGTGGTCAGACAGATGTCAGCAGAGCTTCCAGGAGCTGAGAAAGATATTGACCAGCGCACCTATCTTGAGGTTGCTTGAGGAGGGAGTAGGGTACGTAGTCTACTGTGATGCATCAGGGACTGGACTCATATGTGTCCTGATGCAGGAGCGGGCAGTGATCGCCTATGGATCACGTCAGTTGAGGCCACATGAGCAGAACTACACTACCCATGATCTGGAGTTAGCAGCAATGGTCTTCGCCCTGAAGACATGGCGACACTATCTGATGGACGAGCGCTTTACAGCCTTTTCAGACCATCAGAGTCTCAGGTACATCTTCTCGCAGAAGGAACGAAACCTGAGATAGCGGTGATGGCTCGAGTTCCTCCAGTACTATGACTTTGAGATATTCTATACTCCTGGGAAGGGGAACGTGGTAGCCGATGCTCTCATAAGGAGGACGAGCATTCAGCTACTTGAGGAGGTGACCGAGCAGCTAGCCGCTTTGCAGATATCCTTCATGGATAGAGATGTAGCAGCCTTCCTTCAGTCTCTCACAGTCACTCCTCCAATACTGCAGCAGGTCAGAGAGGCCCAACGTGGGGACTCTGACTGTGAGACGCAGCGTGCACAGTTATCCTCAGGACAGGCACCTGATGGCTTCTCCTTTGGAGCAGAGCACGACATCATTTTCAGAGGACATAACATGGTACCAGTTGCTTTACGGGAGGAAGTGCTGAGAGAGTTTCACACTTCTTACATAGGAGTACATCCTGGAGTGGCGAAGATGTACCAGGATCTCAAACGACTGAACTGGTGGCCAGGCATGAAGAAGGTTGTGGCAGAGTTCGTTTCACGATGCCTCACCTGCCAGCAGGTGAAGGCAGAGCATCTGGTACCAGCAGGCTTAGTACATCCCTTGGAGGTCCTGGAGTGGAAGTGGGACGGGATATCTATGGACTTCGTGACTGGACTTCCACGCACTTCCAGAGGTCACGACTCTATCTGGGTGATTTTTGACTGACTCACCAAGTCGGATCACTTCTTACCCATCAGGGAGCAGGGCTTAGTGGAGAACTTGGGGCATCTCAACATTCAGGAGATTGTATGGCTTCACGGTATGCCATCATCTATCGTATCCGATCGAGATGCTCACTTTACTTCCCGGCATTGGAAGGGGTTGCAAGAGGCATTCGGGACACAGCTACGTCTAAGAACCGCCTTTAACCCTCAGACGGATGGTCAGACGGAGAGGACCATTCAGACTCTCGAGGATATGCTCCGCGCATGTGTCCTCGACTTTGGTCGCAGTTGGGAGGACCACCTACCCATGGTGGAGTTCGCGTACAACAACATCTACCACTCCACCATCGGGATGGCACCATACAAGGAGTTGTACGAAAGACCTTTCAGATCTATTTTGTGCTGGACAGACCCTGGGGAGTCAGCACTTGTGGGACCAGAGATGGTCCGGGCCATGACAGAGAAGGTCCGGGTTATCTAAGAGAAAATGAGGACAGCTCAGAGCCGGCAGAAGTCTTACGCTGAAAGGAGGCTGAGGACACTAGAGTTCGAGGATGGCGACCACATCTTCTTACATGTCTCACCTCGACGTGGATTACGGAGATTTGGCCGAAGTGGCAAGTTGTCTGCACACTTCATTGGACCTTTCCAAGTCCTCAGCAGGATCAGTGAGGTGGATTATCACCTGGCTCTACCACCTCAGTTGCACCGGGTGCACGACATCTTCCATGTATCTCAGCTGATGAGATACGTGCACGACCAAACGCATATCATTGACCATGGGGAGCTGGACGTTGATGATGGGGAAACTTTTTCGGAGGTCTCAATGGAGATCGAGGATCGATAGGAGCGGGTCCTACGTGGATGGTCGATTCCTCTAGTGCGCATCAGATGGCAGCACGAGAACCTCAAAGAGAGCACTTGGGAGCGGGAGGTTCAGATGCATGCTCAGTACCCACATTTGTTTCCCTAGTTTATGATTTATCTTTACGGGGATGTAAATCCCTGAGGTGGGAGTGATGTAAAGACCCGTAAATTTCAAAGAAATTTTTTTCTTAATTTTCTTTGGAATTTTACAAGAACGCAGTTTCTGACGGCACGTGATTCTGAGGCCCAGTGTGCCCGGAATCATTTTCCGAAGTTTGGCTTGGGTACGTTCAGTGAACGAACGAGCGGGTTTTTCTAACATTTGAACTCGTTCTCGGAATCATATTCCAAGGGCACCGATGGAATCGCAACGCCAATTTTTGCTTAGAAACGCCTCTTCCGGAGTTGCGTTTTCTTGGGTGTGGTTTTTAATTTTTGGACTTTATGTTAAGAAATAAAATAATGAGGTACGACAAACTGTATTTTATTTCACTTAAAGCCGCTTAAAGAAACTTAAATCTTCTTAAGCTGAGATGAAGCAGATAGGGTGGAACCCAAAATATCCTACCCTCTTGGTAGGATATTTGTGAGGTGGGGTCCGCACGAGCCACACCATTTCTTTTCTGCTAAGTAACGCACCCGCGAAAACCCCTATTAAACGAAAGTCAACTGACGCGTTTTCTAAATTCTTAACACCCCTATTAATTGGGTGGTTAATTTTGTTGCAATTAATTCTATGAATTAATTGTTAGTTACTTACCTTTGTTTTTCAAATTCTTCAGTTCATAATAAAATAAGATGAGGACTTATTTTATTATCTGCTTGTTGTGTTAGACCATTGGAGAATCTCTAAAGATCTTAATCCTCCGATGCGAAAAACGCGAATAACGTGAAGAACACGAAGAACGCGAAGAACACCGGCCTCCGACGAAGGGAGACGAAGAACGCCGAGCCATCGGAGATCGACGACGCGATGCCATGTACCGCGACGCCGATGATTTTTCTACGACGTTCCTTCTTCCGCGACAGATCTTCGATCATCTGTTGAGGTAATGGAATGCGGTCCTTTTAATTCTTTGTGGATTATAACATCAACATGTATTTAATTATTATAATTAAATCTGTATGCCCTTGATCCTCAGTGTTTTTCTACGCGATGCCGAGTACCGCACTTAGCGACGCCCTTCCGCGACGCGATGATCATTTTCTTCCGCGACGATCAATTCCGCAACGAACTCGCGTCCGATGAAGACGAAGGTAGGGGTCGTTTTGAAAATGATTTTACCTATGCTTGTTTTCCTCCAAGGCAAGATTTTTATTTCGGTTCAGGGTTTATAAATTGCTGGGAATTATGTGTTTTTTTTTCAAAGCGCTAACGCAGTGGGTGCGGACCAACGAACAAGTCCAAACCCACCACCCTTTTGTTCTTGGTGTGCGGAACGACGGACGACGACAAAACGGGCTGCAGAGATGATTTTTTGATTCCGCAGTGAAGGACGGGACCCGGGATGAGCTACGGCGTAGACGGAAATGAAATCGGACGACCGAAGCAACTCTGCTGCCCTACGGACTCCACCGGTGGCGCGGGCCGCCGGCGCGGCGGCGCCGGCGGCTGGAGGCGGCGGCCGACAGACCCGCGACCACGTGGGTTAGGTGAGTCACAGGATGCAGCACTGCCGCGTCCGCTGACCAAGGGCGGCCCCATGCGGGGCCGCGGCTTCCCTTCACGCGGGGTCAGTGCGCCCCCCGCTTTTCCCTTGCTAGGCCGCTCGGCCGAGCCGAGCTGAGCCGAGCCGACCCGCCGGCCGGGACGGTCCGGGCCCTAACCCCCCATTTCCGGACCTTTTCGGTCTTTTGCTCATAACATGAGCTACAAGCCTCCGAACGACGCGCCGTCAGCGGAAATACGATCCTTGGATCGATACGGTTGTTTCTGTATATCACACTCAAGGTTTCAGAATACATTGGGTTCGGCCGGGTTGGTTCGTACACGAAACCAACCGGGCCCTCGGAGAAGAAACACTCATATCTTGAGCTTCGGACGTCCGATTGACGTGCCGTCGACTTTGTTGAATTCCTCTAAGTGAGATGGATCTTTTGGCTTACTCAGACCAAGGTTTGGATGCAGGTGGAGTACGGTCAGGTTGGTTTTTCCTTAAAAACCAACCGGTCCCCTAGGACGAAAAAGCCAATAACTCTCAGACCGGGCGTCCGATTGACGCGCCGTCTGCGACGTTGTGTTCCTGTTGGCGATACGGAACTTTTGGATAGATCAAATCTGGACTATGTGTCGTTGATGTATCAGCCTCTTGGCTCGTGGAGCAGACCCTCCCGAACGAGCTTGCTGTGTTCGGGAACCCTTGAACTGGCTGCGACTGCTACTGTGACGATGACAACTGTACAGAGATCCTCAGTGGATTCGACGGCGACGACTACAACACTCAGCGATCCTTTGTAGGTCAGTGCTACCGATCCTGTGTGGGTTCAATCCTGTGTGGGTCAGCGCTCAGTGGTCCTGTGTGGGCCAGCGCCTGCATATCCTATATGGGTCCGATCCTGTGTGGGTCTTTGCGGGGGTTAGTTACCTATCGATCCTGTGTGGGTTAGATCCATTGTGGGTCATTACGAGGGGTTAGTTACCTATCAATCTTATGTGGGTCCGACGACTTAGATGAATCAGTGGAAATACCTGATCATCTCTATCGTCATACAAGAAGTATACATGTGTGAGCTGAATCCTGTTTTGATTTCCTTTGTGGATTGTGTTCTGCTATCCTGTGTGTATTTTTGTTTTGCTTTCCTGTGTGGACTGGTTTGTACATGAGCTCGAATGTTGGAGATGAGCAAGAATTGATGAATTAGGTATATGTATGGGCATATACCTATGCCATTTCGGATGTTACTTCGTGATTGTATCTTTCCTTTGTGGTTTATCCTTTGTGGATTCTGGGAGACCTTCGGTGGTCTCGGGGTCCCTACTGAGTAGCTTATACTCACCCCTGCATGGGGTATGCCCGCACTACGTTGTGTTGGTTGCAGACGATGGACAATGCTGATTGTGGTGGAGGCCTGCAGAGCATGATGGTACCTAGAGGTGGACCACTGGGCGGGACATACTCGGAGTGGTCGGCTGGACCCGAGGAGCAGTGGGGGCTATCTGTACCCACCCTTCAGGTGGGACTTCCAGTGGATGGCTCGATGTTGCGGCTTTACTTTTCAGTTGTTGTTTCCCCTTTCGAATTGTACTTTACTTTCAGTTTGGGTTTGTATTCTAGCCCACTTACTTTCCACACTTACTGTTGTACCGGGTTTTACTTAGTGTTTACTTCTGCCTGCTTACTCTGTGGTGTTTGTTGTTTACTTTACAGGGCAATCCCTTCCCTTTACCGGGATTTACGCCTTGGTGCTAGTCGCCAGCCCCTGGCCTATGGATGGCGGGCTTGGGGTAGTCACGGCACGGGCCCTAAGGATGGGTCGTGACAATAAGTGAGAACACACATCACTAGAAACATTCAACATGGGTAAGGATATAAAATGATAAAAATAATTTAATATTATCAATCATTGATAATAATCTGTATACAAATGTACAATGATGGAAGAGTAAGAGGGTCTTCACTATGGGAATCGAAACTAGAGGACAGTGATGTTGTTGACTGTAAAAAGCCATATCTGGAACAAAAAATAACCGATATACATAGATACATGGATTTTTTCTTTCTGTGTGTTATTTTATAGAAAAATAATTCAGAACATGTGAATTCTCTAGACTCATCTGGTCTAAAGAATAATTTATTAGATGTTGTGATATTTGTGCCGAGCATGACTTTATCATATATTGGAGTTCCTTCTCTTAGAAGAATCATTAAGAAATGGAAAATGACACATTTTTCATCTAATCAAGAGGTTTATTATGAGAGGTTAAATATTTTCAAATTCTTTATAAAAGCTTATGTCTTAACCCCGTGGGGTGAGAGAATGTGGAAATTTAATGACCTGATTTCCTAAATTTTCATGGTTCTGGGATTTAGAGATATGAGGATGATGGAAATGGGGAAATGATACATTCCCATTATGTTTCCTTTTAATGAGAATAATAGAATGGAATGGAGATTTGTCTATATAACTATGAAGGCCAGAATAATAATAATTAAATAATGGGATTATAATTTTGATGATTTTTTTGTTAAGAACACACATAATAAAGTCTGTATTAGTAATTCTAAACTCAATTGGTCGTACTAGAATATTATAATTCTATGCAATATTACATCTACAAAAGGAAAATATAATAGTAATTGATAAGAAAACTAAGAAAACAAAGCATGTTCACATTGAAAGGGTTCACTTTGAAGTTCATATAGAAAACAAATTGGTAGAGGATGTGACCCTTACCACAAGAGATGAAAATTTTAATCATGAAATTTTTTATTAATGGAATCCAATGTTTTGTGGTGATTTTTATTTATTCGGCCATCTATCATTTGAGTGAAATTGGTCTATTTACTATGAAAAATGAAAATTAATGTATCATGAAGAGTTATCATGTATAAGAGTCCCGAATAATGGGAAAATGAAAAATCATTATCCTCTCATCCTAACCTCTAGTGTAGGTACCAATATAATTTTAGTCGAGTTTCATCCAAATAAGGAACCCCTTCAAGGTCCATAGACCTCTAGTAATAATTTCACATCATTCAATGTGGAGGCTATTGGACATGACCTTGATTTGGATGCATTTATTGATATTGTTGAGAAAGAAGTGGATAATAAATTTATTATTATACAGTACTCCTTTAATCCTATTGTGGTGGTTAATACGAAGGATATATACAATGATCCCCAACATGTGAAGACTCTAGATGAAAGGTATTGTGATGATGATTTGTACAAGGAGGGTCAACCCAAAACAATTCTAGTGGATTATAGAGTTGTGCAATCTCTATAAAATATCGTGACCATTAATTCTAATAAAAAGAATCAACATGCTTCATCTGATGATTCCCATGTTCTATATATAAATTTGAGGGAATTTTATATACCAGATAATGATTTTATGCTATAATATAAGAATAACACTAGGGTATCAGATCAGGATCCTCATGCCATAGATCAATACTTTGATGAGCAGTAGGAGAATTTCAAAGCCTCCCAAGATCGATGTGGCTCACATGAAGCTGCTTTAAATCCATGGATGATGATGTATTTTTTCCCAAACTCACAAATGGATAATACTAATGCTAGGTATGTTTCAACCTTTCTTGTTTATGGATCTATGGTTGAGAAGGAACTTCATGACAAATGGGATTTCGTTACTCACGTAAATCCTACAAAATCATCAAAAAGAAAAGTTCTTGGAACCAATACCTTAAGGATTGATCACTCTTCAAAAAAATTTACACATATTAGTGGGAGAATATGGGATGGTGGTGGTGGTGAAATTCCTCCCACCAATGACATTCCATTTGAGATCAATGATAAGGATGATAGTTTTTTGGGTGGGAAGAATGACAAGGGAATGAAAAAATTGGGATGTAAGAAGAAAAACTATCATCGTCTAAGGGTGGAAGGGCCAAAACAAGGGATAGAGCATCCTAAAATAAATAAAGATATTATTTTTGAAATTTCAAGGGATTTGGAAGTCTCCCATGGTCATGGACATGAGACACTTTATTATGTCCAATAAACCTATGATGACTGGTCTTGCTAAACCCAAAATGGAATTTGAAAAATGGAGCCCCTCAAAATGGGCCTCCCTTTGTTATTCTTTATCTAAATAAATTAAAGATAAAATGACTCTGAACACCTATGGGTATTCAAACATGATAGTATCATCATTCACTCTTATAAATAAAGTCACCATGATATATCAGTTGATATTGGCATCTTGGGGATGGTAATTTATTTGACTTTTGTCTATTCCTCTAACTCTTACAGAAACACATGGGAGCTATGGGACACTGTTGAGAGGATATTTGATAAGAAGCCACATTTTTTGTTTACTCTGGGTGATTTTAACATTGTTCTGTAACCTAATGGGAAAACAGTCTCTAACTTTCATAAATTGTTAACTGCTGAATTATCATCCAATCATGACAAGTGCAACATGGTTAAGGTACCAATTGTGGGTGGTGATTACACTTGGAATGTATACACCCTCAATGGATTATTAGAAAGAAAAGTTGATATATTTTTTTGTACAGATTGATTAGTTAAATGATTTCATTGATGTATCAAGACTGATGCTTCCAAAATTTCATCATGACCACTATCCCATTGTGGTGGATCTCTACACAAACTAAGGTCACCCCCTACCATTTATGTTCAATAATGATTATATTGTTAGGACTGGTTATAGGGAGGTTGTAATAAAATAATGGTACATAAATGATATTCGAGGTACAATCTAAATCATGGCTACAATGTTTAGGAATTTCATAAAATAGATTTATGAATAGAGTAAAGATTCTTTCTCCAATATTGATAATGACATAAAGGAGGTTGAATAATTTCTGAGGAAATATCAAAAAATTAACAAGAATTAGAATGATCTTGAAAGTGATGATATTAAATCATTTTCTAGTCTAGGTGAACTCCGAAGTATCAACCAAGGGATTCCCCAAAACTAGTATAACTTTTTATGGCTACATGAAGGGTGATAGAAACACCATATTATTCCATTGTATTCATAGGGAAAAGAGGATTCTAAGGAAGATCACTTCCCTTTTCATATATGGATCATTATAAAATTTATAAAATGAAATTCCCAGAGTTGTGGTTGGATATTTTGAAGTATTTTAATCAGAACATAGGACTGATTACACATAAAAATGATGAATTCCAACAATTTGTTTGTAGATAATCATCATAAAATACTTTTTAATGAAGATCTGGAAAATATGTATACAAATTGTTCCCTTTTCTATCTCAATATTGATATTGGGGCTGGTCCTGATGGGTTTACAAATACAGTCTTTATGTTTTACTAATAAATTTTAAGGGTAATGATTCTTAATAACAAGAAGGAGTTATTTACATATGCATTGATTCACTATAAAATCATTTCAAATTTTATTACCCCGATTCCAAAAAAGGAGAATGTAGTGGAGGTCCTGGATTTCAGGCCGGTTTCAATTGGAAGCACCATTCAAAAAACAGTAGTGAAGTTATAGTTATGAGGTTAAGATATATTTTTGTAGGTATTATCTCCTCAAACAAGATTGGATTTATCCCTATAATAAATGATATAACTTGCTCTTGAATGCCTACGAATGTGTTAATATCTTAATCAACAAAGTTAGCCATGGGAACATCACTTTAAATATTGACATTTCAAATGATTTTAATACAATTAAGTGGAGTTTTATTTTTTAAATTCCCAGAAGGTATGATTTTTCTTGTGACATTATCAAACTAATCATCACTATTTTCAAAAGTGCAAGGATGTCCATACTAATTAATGGTTCCCCCAATGGCCACTTTCAGTGCTCCAGAGGATTAAGGCAAGGTGATCATCTTTTTGGGGACCTATTTCTATAGATGAGGATCACTTGAGTTTCTAAATCAATGACCTTGGGAAAGTGGTTATATACAAATAAAATAAGGATGTGAGAGATCTCTTTACCCATTCACATAGCTTATATTCAAAAGATATTCATCTCTTTGGGTAGGTAACCAAAAAATAGTCTCTTGTATCGAAAATATCATTTCTCATTTTGAAGAGGTATCTGGCCAGTTTGTTAGTTGGACCAATTTTTTTTGGTGTTCAGTGATGGAATAATTTACTCAAAAAAGAGCAAGGTGTGTATAATGATTGGAGTGAAAATGGGAACTCTCCCTTTCACCTATCTTTGAGTGCCTCTTCTTGGTGGAAGAGTAAAAAGGTACTAATTTGAAAATATTATTTCCAGAATAGTTTGTAAATGTAAACCTAGAAGGGGAAGTCCATGTCGATAGTAGGAAGAAATTTCATAGTTAACTCAGCTATATCCTCAATTTTCTTAAGCCTTTTCTCTTTATAAATAGCCTAAATACATTATAATGTAATTTCAAGTCTTGATTAGAATATTTTTATGGAATGGAAGAATCCATGAGTTCCCTTCTCCCAATCACATGAATCACATTTCTATCCATTATTCTCTCCTGGATGATAATTTTCAGGCCTCTTTACCTCTCACAATACTACTGGAATTACAATAGTATAAATTTGACATGTTTTGGTGGACTCACAATCAGGTTGGGAACTTCTTTGCTATTGAATTCTATTAGAAAAATGTGATGATGACATTTATGTCCCTTTGTTATGGAGAAATTTTAGGAAACAGTTCATTACACTATCCAACCTACTTCTTCTATTGAAGATCTAGATATACAGGTTTCCACTATAAGGATAAATATAGAAAACTATCTTTCATCTTCTGCCTATTTGATTCGTATTCATGTCCTTAGATGAAAACGTTGATCATTTTTTCACATCATGCAAACTTTATTGAAAACTCTTGCTACATATTCAGTTGGTGATTGAAGTTAAACTGAGGCTCGATAGCCTTGTACACACCATGCTAGACATCTATAACTTTTATAGTTGTAAGAATACTCAAGACATGATTTACATAGTAGACTCTGCACTCATTGGCTTCATTTGGAGTGTAAAAAATACTATTTCTTTGAAATTTAATTCTTTTAATTAAAATATATAATCATTTCTATTTACATTGAGGTTTTAACTACCTCCACGTTCCAAACGAGTACCATGAATAATACTATTTATGTAATTGTTATTCTGAAAACTTTTGGTGTCACTGGAAGGATCAAGAAACCATTGGTTCTCAAGTTAATTAGATAGATACCCCCTGATTCCTTCATTGATAAAGGTGAATGTGTATGGTTTCGCATCAAGTTCACAAGGTCTATTGGGTTGTGGTGGCATCTTCTTTACACATAGAGTCTTTGTTAAAGGTTGATTCTACTATTATATTGATATTTGTTCTTCTATTGAGGTAGAATTGTTGGAAATTATTAAGGCCATTAAATATGCAGTTTAGCATAACTAGATATGTATTTGGGATGAATTTGACTCCAACACTATTGTGTATCATTTAAAGACTCGATCCTTATATGTCCCATGGTGAGTGATCCCAATTTGGATTGAATGTCTACATTTAACTAAAAAATTTGATTTATATATCACTGATGTGTACAATTAAGACAATCATGTTGCAGATGCTCTATCAAAAATGGAAATTTTAAAGACTATCTTGAGATGGTCATTCATCACCCCTTATATATATTCTACTTTGGTTGACATTGAAATTCATGGTGTCTTTCTGACTCCTTTATCTAAACCCCTTTGTAATGCTGATAATTTTTTATAAATATAGGAGGGAAGCCCCTCTATTATTATTAATTAAAGAAGAAACCACCTTTTTTTTCTAGGAGAGAATAGAAAACATATTTCATGGCTATCAAGGCCCAATGGTCAAAAAGACCCATATATGAGGAATTAAACCCAAATTAATTTGACCTAAAAAATTATAATTATTGTCATGCCGCGACCCCATACTACCCTAGATCTGATGCAGAGAATAAATAAATAAAACAAGTTTTGTAATTTTTTAAGAGAATAATACCTAAAAACACCCGGACATGTTCCAATAGAGAGGATCATTTTGGTTTAGGTCTTGGAGAATTAGATACGATTATTACAATTCCTTCAAAACATGAAAAAATTGTCTTTATTAAGTAGTCACCAAATAGATTGACTAAAATCTACTAAACCTGTAAAAGAAAATATATTGAAAACTTAGGGTCAGCATATGAATTCTGAGTAAGGGGTTTTAAAATATCATATTATACCATTTAAAACCTTTGAAAAAATTCCATTAAAATTTTCCATAAAACATTTTCTTAAGAAATTATGTAACACATGTATCATAACATAACATTATTCTAAAAAATATAAGAGCACATTTCAAGGATTTATAATAGAGTTAAAAAGAATCATGTTCAAATTATAAGCATTCCCATATATAAATTACGGTTTACCGAATAATTATATATGGTCATACTAACATTAATGGTTATGACATGTGAAAGTTCTATTAAAAAATTTATAACTTTGTTTAATACATGATCTAAGTTTCACATAAAAATAAAAACTTCAATTTCTTTTATTACTAACTATAATCTGTAACTGGCTAATAAATTCTCTGAGGGCTGAATAAACATCACGCCATAAGAATTTAATTCTTCTCATACTCATATGTACAAGATATTAACCATGGATATTCTACTAGTCGAATAACCACTTGGTTAGTTAATTATCATAATCATAATGGGGGAATGCATAATGTGGGACAACATTACCATAATGTCAAGGCCTTATGCCAAGACCATAAATATTAATTTTGTCAAGGCCTTATTCCATGAACGTATTTTGTCTCATGAGACCTACCAATTCATTAAGAGGCTAGAGCGGGCCCCACCTTCCACTTACTATGTCTAATACATTCCTCATATGCTAAGTAAGGTCGTATTTTTAAAGTGTCCCATACCACTTTGAAATTTTAATTTCCCATTTCATATTAATCAAAGTGTCACCTACCACTTTGAATTAATTCATAATTCCATAAAAGGTCATAAGAGTTTTAATTAATTTTTTTAGAATTTACATATACATAGTGTTTCATGCATATAATTGTTAATAAGAATACTATAAATTGTATGGAAATAAATGATATGGTAGAAAACACATGTGTCAATAACTAAAGCACTTTAAACACAAGTATATCACATAAAATGAAAATCCATAAAAACCTTATTATTTATGTAATCATTTCATATTTCATAAGTCACAATTCTAAAATTAGGATAGTTTTCATTCGTATTTATAACACATGCTGATAAATGGGAATAATTAACAAAACAAGACTTAATGATTGAAAAAATTTATTACGGAATATTCAAGTGCTTTATAATAATAAATAAATTATCTCATTCTTATACAGATATTAGGAGGGAATACACTAGGGTGAATATTATTCTTATTTAAATGTGTGTTAAACATTATATGTATGATAACCCATGGTTTAATAAATCATTGAACATCTCACAAACATATTTGAATCAACAAAACTGGTTTTTATAAAAACTAAATCAATTTAAGATTAAAACATAAAGGAATATATATACATATATAATAGAATATAAAAAATATATAATTTGGTTTTGCATAGAAAAATAAAAGATTACTAAAACCTTATATGTTTTCAGTTTAAGCTCATAAATTTCATTTGTGCCATATGATATAAAGGGTTTGGTTATCAAACATATACATTATGCTTATACATATATACATAGACATATATATATATATATATATTTTTATAAAACACATAATAACTCAAAAACTTTATCGATAGAGGGTTATGAATAAATTTAAGATTGAATATTCACCAGCATATAAGGGGATTGTTGGTCATATTCCCAACCATATATATATATATACATGTATATATTTATATATATATATACATTTAAACCCAATCAGAAACATGGTAATACAATATATGACCCTTAACTAATTTAAATGAGGATGAGAGGCTCAGGAGGGCTCGAAGGAGGTTTTAGAAGAGGAAGAACTAGGAGTTTAGGGTGAAAAGAAGATATCTATATATAAACTATATTATACATTATATAAAATATTTTTAATTCCACTTGAATGGAATTTGAGAACTAATTGGTTTACAAAATGATTGAGGGAGTGTCTTTGTGGAAAATGAGTGACAATTAGGGTCCACTGGGGTCATAGGCATGAAAGAAATGAAAAGGAGAAATTGGAAGAAAACCACTTTTGTAGTGCATGCAGAGCAAGAAAGAGGTTCCACAGGGTGGAAAAACCATAAAAATAATGAACGGTCGAGATCTAACTATGATAAATCCAGCGGTGGAGGTGAGTCTGAGGATTTTAAAAGGGATGGAAGGTTGAGATCTGAGGAGGAGATGATCAGAAGACTATGAGAGATGAAATGATTTAAAATAACATTGATGGTTGCAATTAGATCGTGATCGGATTGGGCAGCGCATAGAAAAAATGTGGAGGATATTCACAGTTGCGGGGGATAGAAAGCTAAACTGATCACAGGGCTCAAATCATGCGGAGTATGATCGAACTACCCAGATCCACTCCCGGATGAAATTAATCATCCCACATCGAAACGGAGGGGTTTTTGTAGATCCTTTATAAGCCTAGGGCTCTGATCCATTTCTCAGATTATTCCCTCTCCCCTGTCGGTATCACCCCGTACCGGGTTTTTCTATGGGCGAGCTCTGTGCCCAACCCTACGGTTGTGCCGCCCCACATGGTGGCTCTCAGGTTCCTTGTGCAAGCACTTGTGAGAACTGAGGGATATATATGCTTCCTTTGCGCATGCAACTTAGCATGCACCCTATGTGCACACCGCCCCTGGGCCATTTCCAGGGGATGTGTGAGAAGCCCATCAAGGCCTAGAGGGCTGCCTTCATAGTGGCCCTCGGCTAGGTTGGGTACTCACCTAAATTTTAGCATAGTAAAATATTATTTTTTGTTAAATATAAAAATATACCATCATATACATATATAGGTATATTCAAAATAAGAATTCTTATTATAAATAAATAATGTCTTAAAACCAAAATTTCTAATAGTTTTATAAATGCTAATGTTTTAAAACATAATGTGATAAATCAAATTTCAATACATCATTATGAAAATTTTATATTCTTGATTCAAAAATCAAAACTATATTCTTAGATAAGACCTTGGTTTTATACATTCAAGGGTGAACACATTTATTAAATTTTTTCATCACACATCAGATATTTGATAAGTATTTGAAATACATTCCTAATTTTAAAATTTTACAAAGTGTAGATAAAATATTTATAAAAAGAGTATATATATTTAAAGTTATAAATTCATTTCATACTTTAAATATTTTTGGAAAACTAATTATACATATATATTTTAAATTAATCTAATATAATTTATAACAACTATACTTATAGCCGTTAGAAACTCAACAGTCACTTAAGAGTTAACAGTCAGATTAAGGCTTTATAAACACATGAATTAGGGTGTTCCATCTCCGGAACGACTTGGTGAATATGGTGCTTATCATCCCACTGATTCCCAAGACAGTTGTCGTGGTTCTGGACGTGATGTATTTTGTTCTGACTGACCCGAAATGTTTTCACTATTTATCAAATCTCAATGTTGTGTTAGGTGGCCTCCCAATGGCTCTGATAGGGCTTTTAGTAGGTATTTTTGTTTATATGGACCAATGTAACCATTTCACTATTCATCGAATAAAGGAAGTATTGTGTTCATTTGCAAGTGTTGTTCGGATAGCATGACAATTAAATAGAATAAAACCATAATATTATTATTACATGTGAAAAAGGTTTGGGGTGTCACAATATCCCCCATTCAAAAAATTGCATCCTCGCAAATACAAAATACTCATACACAACCCATTGGAAAAAAACATGAATTGATTCTAAAATCCTTTTACTGGGGCCACCACTGAGGATAGGGTGTTGACGACCTCATATGGATTCTTAGGGAGGTATTCAGCTCCTCGATTTCCTTTGTCCAGATACACTGTGTGAAACTAGGGTCAAACCTATGCCTAAAGCACTTGGACTTCCGTAGAGAGGCACAAGCAGTGTGAAGGTCGGGGATTTGAGAGTGTATTCATTTCATATAAATCCCTCCATCCTCATCGTGATTGAAAATATTGATGTCGTATATATCCCCATACATACTAAAACTTTGGACCTTGAATAGGTATGATTTGTGGTGGTCACCATCAAAAGTATCTTCTAGAAACATACCAACAACATGGTAGTTATCAGCCAAACTGAAACAAAGAAAAAGAGCTTCATGATACTTTCCTCTTTGCCCATATTCTGATTATTGTGCATTTGAAATACTGTAATAGGAAAAATTGTCTCCATGGTATAGATGGATTATGTTTAGGTGGTTTGACACTAGATAGATTTGTTTGCAGGTCAGACATAAGTTATCATAGGGCTGGTATTCCTATGAGAATGTCCTAAGAATTTTTATCTCTAAAATATTGGTAAGAAGTGATATAAGATATTTTGGTGAACTCATGTCTTATATCTGCAAATTTCAAGAGATATTTTTTTTTCAGTGAAGGCCTAACCATATAAAAATAAAGACTTTATTTGTAAACTCTTGTTAGTGTTTCAAAACATATAATATTATTTAGTTATAAAAAGTTCATAATCCCATGGAGTTACATAACTACTCATTCAATCACACAACACCAGTGTGGATTTCCTGATATCCTCCAAGATGACTCCTCACTAATACCACCACTGATAGGGATTTCCCCAGTTTCCAGACAGACAGATCCCCAAGGCGGTTCTAAATTCTTCGATATCCTTGGTTCAAATGAAATGTGTGCAACGAGGATCAACCACATATAGAAATCTAAACTTCTGATTGAGAGAATCATGTCCGGTATCATGTTGAGAGACATCAGTATGAAATTTATATCGGCACTGTAAACGGTTAGTCTTGTTCTCAAGGGCGTCAAAGTCTACAACTTGAAAAAGGAGACCGTAGGTCAAAGTTTTACATAGATACGCAGCTCGGAGGTCACTTTCTTGGGCAGCCTATTTTAATTCCTTTAGTGAAAATAATTTATTTTCTAGGGTAAAATATTTAAAGATACCCTCAATGTATTTCCCTAGTCGTGCATAGAAAAATAGTTGAGCGTTTATCAAGAGAAAATATTCGTAACCTCCTCCTCGGTGAAGTTGGATTACATGAGGAGAATTGGATACATGGTTGAGGGTTTTAAATGATAAAAGAAAATTTTCAACGGTCTCGTAGTTTCCTACACATGATTTGGATACTATGCTTTCTAATACTTCCATTGGAAGAGATAGAAGGCTTGATTCATCATCCATCATAAAATTTTAAGAAATATTCTACTTAGTAATATATAATCAAGTTTTTAGTATTGTTATAATATAATAGGGTTTTCAAAAAACAATCCTCTTATAACAACTCTCACAACCTATCCCTGGACTACCCCGGAGGTGGTTCTATGTTAAAATAAAACATGGTGTCTAATTTTTTTTTTGTAAAAAAAGAAGAAATCACACACAGAAGTTCCACTAGAGAGGGTCATTTTGTTTTAGGTTCTACAGAATAAGATACAATTATTAAAATTTTTTCAAAACCTGACAAAATTTTCATCATTAAGAAGTCACTAAACAAAGGGACACAAATCTACTAAACCTGTAAAATAAAATAGATTGAAAACTTAGGGTGAGCATACGAATGCCCAGTAAGGGTTTTTAAATAACATAATATACCAATTAAATCCTCTGAAAAAATTCCATTAAAATTTTCCATAAAACATTTTCTTAAGAAATTATATAACACATGTATCATAATATAACATTTAATCTAATAATTATAAGTGCACATTTCATGAAATACTAATAGAGTTAAAAGGAATCATGTTCCAATTATAAGAATGCTCATACAAAATTTTTGGTTTACATAATAATAAGTAAAGGTAATTATAACATTAATGGGTATGAAATGTGAAAGGGGTAGTAAAAAATTTATAACTAAGAACAATACATGATCATAGTTGTACAAGAAAATAATAACGTCAACTTCTTTCATTACTAACGGTAAGCCATAACTGGCTAATAAATTCTCTGAGTGCTGAATAAACACCACGCCATAAGCATTTACTATAACACCCCAACCCTTCTAGACTGGATTCAGTGCATTACTTGTTATATTAGAATAGTTAGAATGAATGAAAATCATGAGGGAATGATCAGTTTAGTTATCTTGAATAAACAAGATACATTGATGTAACTCACAAATACATTAGAAAAGGTTACAAAATACAATACATAAAAAACTAAAAACTTAAACTACAGGAACTCAATAAATGATCTCTTTTCATCACCTGTTTAAAGTAAAAAATTAAACGGGTGAGCTCAAATGCTCAGTAAGGGTTAAAAATAGAGGAATCATGAATCAATAATAACAAAATTGTAAACAATTTGACATAATCAATATGGCATGGTGAATAAATGAAAAACTCACGCCATTAATAAACTGAGAAGGAAACTGCATCCATAGTTTTTGTCATAGTGAAAACCTCATGGATAGTAATTAATGATAATGAGTAAAGATAATTTTTATTAATTTGACTTCATGTATTTGGCACATGATACCATAATACTGTTAATACAGTTTAGTTCTATGGGTATAAACCCATCTGATTTTTGGAAACAAAGTATAAGTGTTTGTCGCCAACTGATTTGTCTCAGGAGATCTACTGATGCATCAATGGGCTCTAGCGGGCTTCACCAACCACTAGATGTCAAAATAATTCTTTATATATAGATTCAAGACAAGAGAAATATTACTTTACATTATCTATATAGAATGGATGATACATATTCATCAACATTTCCACATTCAAAACAACATTCAAAATAAATATCGTATATATAATGGTATATAGCTTAGACAATAATAATATCCATGATATGAGCATATGGAAAATTAAATGGAATATAATTTGAGCTAAAATGTGATATCAAATGGGATGTAGGTACACCACATAAGAAATAGTAGGTTCTCAATACTAAGAAAGTCACGGTGAAGTGAAAACCGAGACAAAGCTCATTACCACGTTGTAATCAATTTAGTCGTATGACCAAAAGATAATAACCACTACATGATTCACAGAATACCAGGAATATAAATAGAATATATATATATATATATATATATATTAAATTCTAGTATACCTATACCACATATAAGAAATAAGAGGTGAACAATGGAAATCCCAAAGAATTGAAAGTGAGATAAGAAAACCCCTTACAAACATTTCGGCTTGATAACGATTATTCTTCCGAGGGATTAATGAGAGGTAAAGGGGTATAACATTATTTATATATCAATAGGGAATTATGGGGAAGGTTCTAAAACTTACCCCATCATTAGGTAATAAATATAAAAGAGGACAACATAGGATACATTCTTGATCAAAAGTGAGAGATAGGATCTTACCTTATAATAGAAGGTGTTCTTGATTGTTCTTAACGACATGAATAATCAAATTTATATTCATTATTTAATAATTCCCAAACCTCAAAATAATTTTATTGATATTTTTTAACCTTATTAGGTTCATTAATGGCCTTTTTGATGGGTTTAAGAGAGTCAATTTTATTGTTTTGGTCGCATTTTCTTCTTTGGTTTTCATGATCCGTTTACTTGTATTCAGGAATGTATGTTTGTTTGAAATATGGTTAACCATACAGAATTGATAATATACACTATTAGTGACATTAATGAGATATAAAATGATCTTATAATTATTCTGGTTATATACCATGATGACGAATCATTCGATGAGTTAAAAATAAACGCTTGGATTTGGCTTGGCGGTTTTGTGCACGATAAACTTGTTTTGTATTATTATTCCATATTATGAATGTGTAAGGATTACAAAACATTAATCAAGATAAAATAAATATACAATGACTTGGTTCAACCATCGAATATTTTTCATGACATGTATTTAAGATAGTAATTCAAATTGAAAACTCGTCTTCCATGAGTGTGATAAATTGACACATCTCAGACGCTGTTTGCATTTATTGTATTAAAGAAGGGGAATAGAGAGAGGTTATGATGAAATATTCCATTAGAATAATGAAAATACAGTACATGTAAGGTAATAGAATTATCATTCCATTTGGATGAGGGGAGGTGAGAAGAGTGAACATAGAATGGAACTTTGTAAATGAAATTGAATGAAAATAGAAGAAAGGTTCACCTCTTGAGTAATCCTCCGTGAGAATTTCCTTAATGCATTTTTTTGCTTTTTGGTGAGATGAGAAGGACCTGGACATGGGGAGAGGTCTTGCAAAGGGTATTTGGCATAATTTAGGCAATACTTGAAGCTTGAGTTGTGTGGGAGGAAGAGGGGGTGAGGGGTTGTTTATATAGTGGAGGGGAGATGGGATTTCTCTATATTATATTCATTAATTTATTATTTCACCACTAAACAAGGAATTGGGAGTCTTATAAGAGCAAGAATGGTAATATTATTATTTCATCCCGAATGAATTGGGATTTCATCATCAGAACATCACAAATGACACTATAATTAGTGTATTTATCTTATTTTAAAAATTATGGTATTTCACTATTCATCAAAAACTCAAGTATTTCAGAACAATACAAAAAATACACCCGAACCATTTTTCGATGTATAGAATCCAAAAATGAAGTCCATTTTTCAAAAATAATTTTTTAAAAATGATTAATTAAATATTTAATTAAAATTTTTATTTAATCAGAAAATATAAACACTTAAAATATTCATCTTAATTTTAAAGGTTCCTAAATTTATTTATACATTCATGGGTAAGGATACCATTCATAAAATTCATATTACTATTCATAAGGGTATGTTACTATTCATATGTTAATGTTACTATTTATAAGGGTATGATATTATTCAACAAAAATTATGTTAATTCTATCAGACTCTAAATATCATCTTGAACACAACCCTGTATAACAACTTTTTAAAATTCAAATCACAGAGCTGGAAAATGTATGTTTAATGGATAGGTTATGGCTATCTCATATATATAACCCAGTTTTTTCCATAGAGCCTTACTGATTGATGAAATATAGGATATCTAATGAATACAATGTATTTAAGAGAAACTTACCATAAAATGTTTGGGGTTCTACATTTACTTCTTCCAATACATTCCTCATATGCTATTTAAGGTCATATGTTCAAAGTGTCCCATACCACTACGAACATTTAATTTCTCATTTCATATTATTCAAAGTGACACATACCACTTTGTATAATTTAATTCATAATTCCAAAAAAGGTCATTAGAGTTTTAATTACATTATTTAGAATTTATATATAGGTATTGATTCATGCATATAAGTGTTAATTACAATACTATCAACTTCATGTAAATAAATGATATGGTATACAACACATGTTTGAATAACTAAAGCACATTAAATACAACTTTATCAAATAAAATGACAGTCCCAAAAATCCTTATTTTGAATGTAAACATTATATATTTCAGAATGAAAAACTCTAAAATTAGGATAATTTCCATTCATATTTAATACACATGCTGATAAATGGTCATATTTAACAAAAAAGTAATTAATTATTGAAAACAATTATTGCAGTGGATTCAAGTGATTTAGAACAATAAAAAAATTATCTCATTATTCCAAAAATATTAGGAGGGAATACACAAGGGTAACTATTGTTCCTATTTAAATTTGGGTTAAAATTATATATACCATAACCCATTGTTTAAAAAATAATTGAACATCTCACAAGCGTATTTGGATCAACAAAACTGGTTTTTATTAAAACATAATTAGTTTATGATTAAAACCTAAGGGTATATATATACATACATAACCGAATATACAAACCATATAATTTGGTTTTGCAGAAGGAGGAAAAAGTTTACTAAACCCTTATATGTTTTGAGTTTAAGTTCATTAATTTCATTTGTGCCATATGATATAAAGGGTTCATTTATGGAACACATACATTATGCTTATACATATATACATATATACATTGACATATATATATATATATATATATCATACACATACGAACTCAATACCTTGCTTGATGGAGGGTTATGAATAAATTTAATATTAAGAATTCAGCAACTTAAAAGGGGATAGTTGGCCATATTCTCAACCATATATATGTATACATGTATATATTTCTATATGTAAATATATTTATATAAACCCAAAACTTAACATAGAAAGACGGTATATGACCCTTACCTGATTTAAATGAGGATGAGAGACTCAGGAAGGCTATAAATAGTTTTGAGAAGAGGAATAACCAATAGGTTGGGGTGGAAAAGATATATCTATATATAAACTATAATATAAATTATATAAAATAGTTTTAATACCACTTTAATGGAATTCGGGACCTAATCAGTTTATAAAATGACTGAGGGTGAGTCTTTGTGGAAAATGAGTGACAATAAAGTGCCACTAGTGTCACAGGAGTGGAAGAAATAAAAATGAGAAAGTGTAATAAAACCACTACTGCAACCCATACAAAGGAAGAAGAAGGCACCGTATGGAGGAAAAACTGGAAAAATAATGAACAACCAAGATCTAACCGAGATAGATCCAGTGGTGAGGTAGAGTCCATGGACATTAAAATGAATAGATGGTTGATATCTGAGGAGGAGATAATAATACAGCAATGGGAGAATCAATGATTTAAAATAACTTGTATGGATGCGATTAGTTCATGATCATATTTGACGGAGCATAGAAAACGAGATGGACATTCACCGTTGTGGGGGTTCGAAAGACAAACTTATAACATGGACCAGTTTGAGTGCAGTGTAATCGAATGGACCATATCTACTCTTGGCTGAAATTTTTCATCCCACATCGAAATGGAGGGGATTCTACAACTCCTTTATAAGCTCGGGACTCTGATCCATTGCTCAGATTACTCCCTCTCCCCTCTCGGTACTGCCCCATACTAGGTTCTTCGGCAGGTGCACTCGAAGCCCACCCATGCTGTTGTGCCGCCTGACATGGGGGCACATTGATTCCTTTCACACGTACTTGTGTCTGGTGAGGGATATCTATGCTTCCTCAGTGCGTGTTACATAGAACTCACCCTACATGTTCATCGCCCCTAGGCCATTTCCATGGGGATGTGTGAGAATCCCATCAAGTCCTACATGGATTCCTTCAAGGTGGCCCTCACCTAGGTGGCGTACATGCCTAAATTTTAATATAGTAAAAGTTTATATTTTTGTTAAATATAAAAATAAGCGTTCATATAAATATATTGGTATCTTCTATATATGAATTCTTATTTTAACTATACAGATTCTTAAAACCAAAATTTCCCTTAGTTTTATAAATGCTAATGTTTTAAAACATAAAGTGATAAATCAAAGTTCAATACATCGTTAAGAAAAATATTATATTAGTATTATCAAAATCAAAAAAAATTCTTAGTTAAGACCTAGGATATATACATTTTAGGGTGAACACATTTATAAAATATTTTTATCACATTTGAGATATTTGAAAAGTATTTGAAATACATACCTAATATTGAAATTTTACTACGTGTAGCTAAAACATTTATAATAAGAGTATATATATATAAAGTTATAATTTCAATGTATACTTTAAATATTTTTGAAAAAATAATTATACCTAGTTATTTTAAATTAATCCAACAGAATGACCAATGACTGTACTTATGGCTGTTAGAAACTCAACGGTCACCTAAAAAGCTGATGGTCAGATTAAGGCTTTATAAAAACATCTATTAGGGTGTTTCATCTCCAAAACGACTTGGCGAAGATGGTCCTTATCATCCCACTAATGCCCAGTACAACTATCATGGTTTTGGCTGTGATGTTTTTCATTCTAGCTGACCCGAAGGATTTTCACAATTTACCGGGTCTCGTTGTTGTGTTAGGTGGCCTCCTAGTGGCTCTGATATGTATTTGAGATGGTATTCTTGGTTATTTGGAACAATGTAACCATTTTTGTGTTCATTGAATAAAGGAATTGTTGTGTTAATTTTCATGTGTTGTTCGGATAACATGAAAATTATATAGAATAAATCCATAATATTATTATTACATGTGACAAGGGTTTGAGGCGTCATGATTATGGTGTATGTCCCACTTTGATGCATTTCAACAATGCCTTTGGAAACCCCCATCAATCACACACTAGGGAATCTTAATTTTTAATCACTTACCGGCCTAAGTCTTTCCTCGCACTCTGCTTCCCCCACATGACCATTGCCCAACACATCATCTAAGAAATACCTTAGCCAACGCGAGCCCTACAGTGCCTACCCCAACCTCCGTTTGAGTGTTTACCCCCACCGCTGATGTGTCTCACCCACCCACTTCACGACCGGCACAGAACAACATTGCCCATCACATTCCCATTCATGCCTTTCATGGCCAAGAGTCGTCCCACTGATCTATCGTAGGAACAATTTCCCACTACATCCCATAAATCCTAAAATATCTTTCACCTAAAATGATACTTAATTGATTTATAATAATAATAATAATGATATTGATGATGATAAATTTTTATATTGATATTATTATAATATGAAAATAAATATGTTAGTGCGGTTATTATCATTTATAATAATAAAAGACTTCAGTGTAAAAACACGGTACATTCATAATAATTTAATAAGAATAAAAAAAATCATTGTAAAAATGGGATCAATAATTTTATAATGTTACCAAAAATTGTAACTATCACAAAATTAGGTTATATTTTTTTGTAATATTAATATAAAATCATTATTTTGTACCTATAAATGAATAATAATAGTAATTTTTATATGAAAATACAATACAATAGATTTCAAGTGTAATATATTTATATATTTTGTTACATTAAAATTTTCATATTTAATAATTGTAACAATAATAAAAATAAAAATATTGAAAATATTAAAATATTATTAGATAATATGTAAAATTTTGATGTTCTAAAACTAACAATTGGTGAATCATTCCATAAGAATATTGAAAGGCTGCAAAAGACACTCATAATTAAGGTAGTAATAAATATACCAAATAAAACAAAAATATTAATTTTATTAAATTTGTAGGATCACATATGGAAATATCTTCACATGGGGAACTTTAATTAGTTAATATAGAGAGGGAATAATAGAAATCATAATTAATTTAATTCAAGTTTAACATCTCTAAAAAAATTACCATAGGACCCATTATATAGGCCTCTAGGAACAACGTTCTTAAGAAGAGGAATCATGCTTAAATTATAATATTCTATATAATGTAATAATCTTATAATACATTCTACTAAAAAAAATAAATCTAAAGGTGGACCACACAACCATGAATCTTCCACCACACACCAAAAATAGAGATTATAAAAATGACAATGTTCCATCATATTTGATAATATTATCAATTATATAAAGTATCAATTTCTACATCAGCACCTATATTCCCTCCAAGTCATATAAATCATTAATCATCTCACTTGATGAGACTTCCTTATACACCTTCATTGTCCTTTTCAACTTTGTCATGGAATTCTAGATTATCTTAATAATATTAATGACATAATCATAATTTCTCTTCCACTTCATTAGATCTGTATAGATCATGTTTTCTTCCACCATATATGTTCCATATCCATTTCATATATATCTCTTCAATTAATATAGAATGCCACATTGGATTTTGTAAAAACACTCAAAAATTTCACACCAATTTGGAATCAATTAAATAGATAATCTACACTAAATTAAATCACTCACAATGGAATTTTTTCAAATATAAATGTTTACAATTTTCATAACTAAATAATGATTATTTGAATTCATCCATGTTAGATACTTTAGTCTAGTGTCCAAGGAACAGGTTTCATAGAATATCCATTCTTTCTACTAATTTGAAAAGTTCAATGTGCACAATCCACAATAAAAAATTTGGATATTTATTTTTTATATTATTATTCTGTATTTATAGTTCCAAATTACAAGTGGATTTTTTATATGTAATTAATTGTACAATTCCAAATCTAAAATTTCCTTGGCACTCGGTGAGTTTTTACGATCCAAGGATATATGTGGTATATAAATTTAATTAGACCATATCTCTATCATCTTATAGATGTTATAAAAGACTTTAAAATTCTACCCATCATATTTTCATGGTCCATTTAACTCCCCAAATAAGACTATTAATATTTACCTTTACATGGATTTATTCATTAATGGTTATACTAATCATATCGCAGTATATAATCCTCCAAAATATATCCATATTACTCAAACATGTCCAAAACATGGTTTAGATGTTTCATGAATATTAGATCATATATTATTATTTTTTATTGAATTATAAACATATGCAAGTTTGTTTCCTTGACTATATTTTTTCCACAAAAAATATTTCTAGATTTCTTTTTTATATATTTAACACTTCATATATATCTTTTTCCATGCTTTATAAATGAAGTTATTTTGAAATTTTTATTGATAATGTTCATAAATAAATATATATGAATTGATTTATTATTTGAAATTCTAAAAAAACTTTTAGAAATAGTTTATTTTTTTATTTGGAGACACCAAATGTATTTATTTTTTCATTCATCTAAACCATTCTAGTTCTCATATTATCTAACAATTAATTGTTGAAATGGTATTTTTAACCTTTTTAATAGAATCATATATGAATTTTATCTTTATAATTATTTTAAATAAATATTTTTATAGTATTTCATACTTTTCATTTTATTTGACCAAATTTAACATGGGACAAAAATAATTCACTTACTATATAGATGGGGTGTTGATTTCCGTGAGGCCTAATAAGTGAATGGAGACACCAAGATTTTTATATGGTTTTGGATATAAAGTGTCCAATTATATGGGATTAATTGATCTGAATAATTAAAAATTATAAAATTTGAATTAAATATATTAATAATGAGGGGTATCACTAAGTTTTTGAAATAAATAGATTTTGTGGAATTTATTTAAAAAAAACAACTCCTCAGTTGAAGAAAAAATCATATTCAAAGAGATAAAAACATAAATCAATGATCAAATTTTCAATCCCTACAAAATTCCGTATCTAATTACCAAAAAATGTAGAGATCCATTTTCATGATCAATCAATTATATTAGATCATATTATTTCTTAAAATATGTAATTTTCAAACTCAATATAGATAATTAAAAAAATAAACAATCTCATGGAAATCTAAAATTAAATAACTAATTAGAAGTTTAAATGAAATAAAATAGTATCTAATATTGCATGTAAAATTTCCTAAAATAATCCCATAATAATATAATCCCTTAATTGTTGTAATACTACCAATGGAATATAGAATTTGATTTATAGAAGCACAATTGAAGAATAGAAAACTAAATATATTGAGTACTCCATCATTGTGTGAAGAGTTTCGAAACATAGAAAAATATAGTATTGCAAAGTTAATGGGAAGAATAATAATATGAAATGAATGTTTTATTTACAAAATTAGAGCGTGTTTGGAAAATTTATAGAGGACGAATAGGCTTACAATCACAAAATGAAAGCATGAAATTATATGAAGTAAAAATATAAAAATAATACTATCTTACTCCATAATTTTTAATAAAATAGAGTTATAGAGTCCATTTGGTCAATAAAATGGTTGTGGAATTTGTATCATTAATTATAGTAGGAAAAATTGATGGGAAAGTGGGTGTAGATTTTAATTTACACCATTCCCAATATCACATGTAATAAATTTCTCTATCTTATTAATATGCCTTGACAACATGAAATATTGAAAAAAATTTATGGATGGCTCAAACAAGGAATTTTTCTCAAGATGTGTTCTATATTCCTGAATACGATTATAGAAAATATAGTTTCTATGAATAGGTTACTCCATAAATTCTAGGATGAATTTTCTCTCTACGAAATAAAGATTAGAATTTTATTTCAAAATTATGTTTCCTCTATCACCTTTAAAATATAATAATTATCATGTTAAAAAATTTAATGAAATCTTCATTAAGATTTTCTCTATGTAAAAATAAAATTTTAACATCATTTAACATTAACTTTCTATTACACATCCATTTTACTAATTTCATGTCCAATTCTATTTGCCAATATATTTCTATATTCGAGTCCCAAAATATCCATCATCAATTTCGAATCATTATTTACACTATAAGGAAAAATTATTCAAAATGAACTAAGTAAACTAATTAATTTTTTTTAAAAAAAATCATTATAAGTTTGTTCATGAAATATTGATTTTTAAATCAAACATTATTAATGAATTCGGAACAAGAATTTCATATTTGATGAGAAATTATATTTAAATTTTGGAATACATTAACATAAAATATTATGAATAATATAGAACCTAAAAACATATAAAAGTGTCACAAAAAATAACCATTTTTATTGTCTAATAACCCACACACCCCCCAATTTGAGAATTTCTTGTCGCTTGAAAATTAGTATCTCACAAAGAATAAATTTCAATTTCCCTCTTTAATTTAAATTTAAAATATAATTTTTACTACTAGGAATTATCATGAAAAAATATTAATTCTCCAAACAAAATCCTTTAAAATAATATAATTCAAAACACATATCTCAATCCCAACACTATTCATTTGTTTAAATTTAGCACTAACATTCATCTAATTCTAATTAAGAAAAAATATTTGTTTTGATTCATAAAATACAAAGGGGTTATTTTTGTTCAAATGAACAAATATGTAATTTTTAGGTTGGAATCACATTAAAACATTAAAATATGTATCAATTTTTTTTTTCTTTAGTTTTTGGTGTTTTTAAACACAATAGTGAATAAAAACACCAACTCCATGAAGAAAACTAAATATTCCCAATTATCATGCATCAAATTCAACAAAATATATCAATCAATTTCTCTAAAATATATATGTAAAACCAAATTATGGGAAATAAAAATATAGTGTCATAATCCATGTGTTTATGAAATAAAAATTAGGAAAATACATTTATTAATGTAGCCATTTTATTTATTATAAATGTATATAATTATCATTCATAACCAAATTAAATTTAAAATAATCATGATACCCATTCAAAACAAAAAATTACCCATGAAATAAAACTCGTACCCCTTAATCTAATGAATATTAATTTTCAAATTTTTAATAAATAGATTAAAACATAAATGATGAAAAAATAAATCAAATAGCACTGATTACCAAAGATTATGCTCATTAAATTAATCATCCACAAAGATATGAATAAAAGAATGGGAAGTAATTTGACATTTATTTTTATTATTTCACATTGTTTTTTTTCACATGCGTGTATAAAAAAATTAATTTTAAAAAGACCATTTGGGATATAAACCACATTGAGTATGGAGGGTGAATCAGTTTTTTTTGCTTTTAAACCTTTTATCATTAAATTTTTATCCATTTTATTTTTTAAATCTATCACTACTTAAAGTGAATTGGATTACTAGTTATATATTATCACTTTTATATTTTCATGAAACAAAATTAAACCCAGACATACAAAATACAAAAAAAATTACAAGGTGAACCTATTAGTATGATAAGGTTAATCCTTAGTGTGATCTAGTAAAACATGATGTCAGACAACCCACAAATAACCAGATCATAATTACACTTTTGTATCTTGATATTTTAGAGTATTTATCTACATACTTGTTTAGTATATCCTATACTCAGGTACATCCCTTTCATATACAATAAATTTAGGGGTAAAAACTAGATAGACTATCACCAATTTGAAAATCTTCCATATCATTGATGTATTATTACATCCTTCTCCTTCTCCCCCTACATAGTCACAATTAACTTCTTTTATTTGTATTCACATCACTACATATAGCCTCTTCTTCTTCATAACTATTGTAAAAAAAATTATTATCTCTTATTCATCCCCTTTACTATCAAATGTTTGAGACACTGTAATTGTTCAACTATTCTATTTTTATACGCTAAATGAGGTTATAAAATATATTCATATTCTAGTGAACTCCATGGAAACTAAATAAAATCTTCTTATTTCATTTCTATATATATTTCACTTCCTCAGTGTGGTATAAATAGTATGGATCTTCCACTTATTTCAAGTTTGAATCATAATAGTGAGTTATATTATAAAATCTATCAAATATTATTAAAAAATTTATTATCACATTGAAATTATTATATATCTGATATAATATAGTATTATTAATTATTTCATCATTGATATTCACCAAACCGTATGAATTATTGATTTTTAGTTACTATTATTTTAAGTAAATCAAGACATCATAAATACCTGCTTCAAATTCTTCTATCAGATCCAAAAATATCAAACACTTCTATACTCTGTAAATATTCTTCATAAATGTAGTTTCATCGCATGTGAAATTACTATCATTGATTTTTCATTCTTTGAAACTGTTAGTTAATCATCGAATTCTTCCACATTCCATCCAATTAAATCTAATTCGCATTTAAATATCCACATATGCATGAGACTATACATTTTAAATTCAATAATTTATTTTTCATTCTATTATTTTCCTAATTATCTACATGAAAATCCCTATATATTAATGATTCATATGCATTCAAGAATTCATTCACGCAATTGTGTCATCTTCTACCATATAAAAAATATCACAGATCCTTATTCCTATATTAATAATTATATAACTGCATAGACTTGAATTCAATATTTATACATTTTTATCCATAAAACTGGTATCATTTCCTACATAATTCAATGAAAATTTCATCCATTAAAATAGTATAGTTATTTATATAAAGATGAACTAGATTCATCTTTATATTACATGATTGGAAAATAATTATTCTTTATTAATCCACAAGTGATTATATCACAGACCACAAATTAATATCCTTAAAATTAGACTAGAATCATGATAAACTAATCATGGTATTATTTTAAGAATAAATAACATCATGACTAGAATCATCTAGATTTTAATAATCTTATCTCCATTATTCTGCATCTCTATTCATTATGAAATCTCCCTGAGTAATGACCCTTAGGTAAAAATTTATATTTATGAGATACCCTTACAAATATAGGTTATAACATTATATAGGCCTCATATGACCATTATGTAGGTACTGAAGTTGCATCATTACTCTTACACACAAATTAGATTACCCTTACGCAACATATTAGACTTTAATTGTACATTTATGTATGCATTTTAAAAAATTTACAAAACATACTCTTACAACATCCCTAGATTCCATGTACTTTAAAAATCTCCAATATTTTCAAGAATCATGATAATAATATCCTGTTATATTCAACAATGAATAATAAATTTCATTTAATCATATTAATCAAGAAACTAAAACCACAATATCATATTTATAGTTTGTGTATACCATCATTCATGGGGTTAATTGATCAACTCGGTTTCTTGATTCCTCATGTGAAATTACTATATTTATAACCACTTTACTCTATCTTTACCAAGGTGGCCTCATATAGGATTCTTTACGAGCTCATCTAAGATTATTTTATGGAGGCCTAGACTATTGGGTGTTGAACTAGTCAGTAATTTGAAAAAAATCAAACTCCTAAAATATTCCCTTTTTAAAATATTAATATCAATCACTAGAGCTAATTCTTGAGTTCCATTAATTCTTATTAATCAATAAATCAAAATAACAATCATCTAAAAATGGAATTTATCATTTTTACATTCTCTTTGAAATTATAATCTTCCATTTTTGTATGAATTATAATAAATAATTTCAATTATAAATCATCAAATTTATTTTATAAACATAATAATTGGTAAATTTTATGATAGTAAACTTTAGATACCAATAACCAAAGATATTTAATAAATATAATACATTGAAACATATTCTTTATTATGAGATTTTTTATAATAAACTGTTACAAGATACATCTTCAACATATTTGAATTCCTTCACATCACATTCAAATCACAAAAATAGTCCCAATAAACTCAATATTTATATTTTCTAGAATTATCATTTAAATGATATATGAAAATGCAAAGAATTCCTCCTCTTCTAGTTTCTCATAAATTATTTATTTTAATTTATCTCCCCTTACTATTGAAAAAAATTAATTAGGAATGTTATATTATTTTATTCTTAAAAAAATTTCATCAATAATTCCACTTGAAGTCTATATAATCTATACTAGATGTAGAAAAAAGAGGGTTTTATTTATAAAAACGATTGTTAGTTATAAAATAAATTACAAAAAAATGAAATTAAATTACTAAAAAATAAATTTCAAGAGTAGTTCAAAAAAGTTTGGGATATAAAAATTGTAAAATAAAAATTAAGATAAAACTTCTCATGAAAAATGTTAACCTAAATTTACTAAATCCCCTTGAATATACTAATTATAACATCGAATAATTTGGAAGGGTTTACAATATCCTTTAAATTTATTCAATCTCTATCTTTATGTAATTGATTAAAAATTATATCTCCCCATTAATATTAGGATTATATTATTGTTACTATAAATCATAGATTTATAAATCATACCTCATTAAAAAAACATTATTCAATCACTTTTCAAAATATACTGATTTTCATGAACTATAATTTCGGTAGATTTATCACTCTTCACTTATCTCCACCTCAAGGAGACTCACCTCGTCATATTGAAAATGGATGTTCCCATAAAAGAAAGAATTACATGATTTTTCATATTTTGAATACACACAAGCAGTATATCTTCATATAGATATTCATATTTGAAAAAATTTTGCATCATCTTCTTGGAGGATATTCTTCAAAAAATTCATTTTTAATTCCAATGATAAGATCAAACTATGACTGGGGATTTATTCTTTTTTTTTCAGGTTTGATAAATGTCTCTTATTTTTATATTATCACCCAAAGAAAATTTTTTACAATATATTTCATATATTGTAATAACAAATACAACATGAAAGTGTTAAGGGAATAAGTTTAATATTCCTTCTTCTAACTGTGACAAATAATATTGATAGGATTTTCTGAACCATGTTTTTCCACACTTAATGATTCCACATATATTTGTGTTTTTTTTCTTGGGAAACATATTACTTTTAAAAACCTCTATTAATGTTTTTAATGTTTATTATTTCCTTATATATCAAATAATGTGTGCAAACTTCTAATACAATGAACTTTTTAGGGTATTTTTATTCTATTGGTAATGTTTTTACATAACTTCTTGCAATGTTTCAAGCATTATTCTATCTCCCACACATACCTTATTCAACATTAGCGTCGTATTTTTTTTAAAAAACCACTTGTGAAATTCTATATCTTCATATAAAATATAATCATTCTCATTATTACTAGGTTTTTATTTCTGTTCCACCATCTTCATTTTTCTTTACAAATTTGATTTCTAAAAGATTAGAATATATTTAGGTTTAGATTCATCTTGTTTGGTTTGCCAAAATTTAATCTTTTGAGTGCCTTTTGTATTATGAAATCTTTTAGATGATGAACTCATCCTAGTCTTATTGGGTTTTTACCCAATAATGATTCATAATCCTTCATTGTAATCTGAATAAAAGTATTTTTATATTCATCATCCTTTAAAATTATGATATAAGTTTGGATCTTATTTCTAATACATATATTGCAGTTTTATTTTCCCTTTATATTTAGATACATGTTGAGATGAAGTTGATTAATTTCTTTGTCCACATCCATTGAGAACATCATAGATTTCAACAAGACATCCAAATATATTTCATGTACATAATTCCTTTTTAATATATAGATATTGTTATTATCCAAATTTCTCCACCTTGAAACATTGTTCATTTATTCTTCACGTCATGATGGATTGTTCCAAAAATTTAATACATAATTGTAAACCTCATTACATTTCCAATATTTCAAAAAAAAATTTATCTTCAATCTATAAAAATATAATATCTATAAATTATAGATTTGGAAGCAAGTTTATTTTTGGCTTCTTTCATAATTTTTTGGGTTCTACATGCAGAACCTTATACTACATCCACTCTTTTTTCCACTATAAAAATGGTGGAAATGTTCTCTTAATTTTTCATCACTCATAATTGTATGTATATTTGTTTTAAACCTACACTATCAATGAAAACTTGTTTAGAAATATATTTACAATATGGTATGGATAATACCCATTTCATCATGGATTCTTGACAATGATCACTAGATGATGTAATAATATTTTTTCTATAATATTGAGGTATTTTAACATGACTATCCCCCGTATAATATTCTCTAGTAGCATGAATTATTTCATTAGTTTCTTTTGAAGGCAATGCTTCAGTTTTATTCAAATATATAAAATTTAATTTCAATCTTAAGGAATATTATGTAATGTATATAATTTTAATTTTCAAAATTATTCAACATTTTTTGAAATTAATTCTTAATAATTTTATCTTCTTCATCGTCCATTTTTGATTTTCAAATTAAAAAAAGTGTTATGTTACAAGATCCTCTTAGATTTCACATCCAATTGCACATTCTTGAAATCAATGTAAGATTATTTATCTTCTTACAATTCATTAATCTCATTCTAAAAACTTTTTGTTGCCCCATAATTTTCTCAAATTTTTTAAGAAACTATTATTTCAATTTTTAGAATTTTTATTCCTACTCTTTATTCATATATATTTGAGATTAAATTTTTTATTGAGAGTAATGAATGTTAGGTATTTTTCGTTTAATGATTTCTCTATGTAATCTTTCTTACCAAAAATTTAAGTGATCTATTCTTTCCCAATTTAAATAATCATAAAAATAAAATATATAATTACTTTGGGAAACGAACACAACATATATTTTAAGTCACTAATTAATATGTCACTTTACATGTGATCAATATTATTGATTCTTTGTTCTTATTTAGGAAATTTGATAAATAATTACTACATACCTCATGATCAATTGAAGAACTCGATCATCGTGAGGTCGAAAGGGTGTCCATGTTCTTGGTGATAACCTAAACTATCTGTTCTTCTACTTTGAGGCCAATTATTTATTGTCTACTATAAAGGATTATAGTAACATACTCATTAAAATTTAGGTATGTATTTGGAATCATATTATTCTCTTTCTTTATCTTGTTCATCATATTATGTGTAGAAATTTAATTCTAATCATAAATAGACAATCTTACACAAAAACTAAACGTAATAATAAATTAGGATGAAAAACATCAAATCCTAAAATTGAAAAACACCCAATATTAAAAAAATAATAAATGTTGATTGAGGTTATGATACCAATTGAAAGTATTAGTTGGTATATAAACTACACTAAGTGGAGATGAGTCAATGATAGTGACTTTTGAAATATGTTATATTTATTTTTATCTCCATTATCTTTTTACCAATATCAATAGTTAAAAGTAATTTGTATAACAGTTCTCTATTATAAACTTCATCTTCACATGAAACCTAATCAAATACACACACCAAAATTTGGAAAACATCTTACAAGGTCGACCACTTATTATGATAAGTAAAATCTATTATGTGATCCATAAAAACCTACGGTCTCACAATCCACTACTAATACCATTTATGAGTTACACGATTGTATACCATTTGTCTTGAGATTGAGTACCACATATTTTTTAGGGTATACTTCACTTTGGTATATCCAATACCATTAAAATGAATACATGAGTAATAATTATGGATTATATCACTAATTAAAAGGTCTATCGTATTATTTATGTGATAGTAATTTCATATTCTCGTTAATCCCTTTCATAATTGTAATTCACTTATTCTATTTGTATATTCAGCACTATATATAAATTTTACATAATAATATTCATATTATTACACTGATATGTTTTTAAAACTTTTATCACCTTTTTTCTATTCAAATAAAAATTTACATCACAGCTTCGACTCAACCCTTATTCTATGATAACTAAGGTGCACATTTCTATTCTTATTTTGGTGAATGTCATAAAAAAATCAATTACTTTTTATCTTACAATTAAATATTTTTTTTATTCCTCAGTGAAATAAGAAAAGAACAAGGTATTACTCTGATTTTCACTTTTACACATAATAGTTCTTTGGTTTATAAACTATGTCAAATCATCTAACAAATTTTCTCTAAACAGGAAAAATATTATATCTGTAATAATTCTATCAAACATCCACACAAAAAATTTCCACATGCTAATATATATATATATATATATATAATCATGAGTATTAATAAAAAAATTTTAATGATCTATTTTTAATAACTTGTATTTTTTGTAATTTAAAACCTCATAAATTCCCACATCAATGTCTTTGACAAGAACCAAATATATCTTCCACTTCTTCTCCCCATTAAACACCTTTAAAAATTCAAACTACATGACATGTTCACTAATTATCATTTCTTTTTCACTCTTTCAAATTATCAACTAATCTTATCATTCTTCCTCATTTCATCCCATAAAATATTCTCCACTTTTATATCACTGTGTTTACATGAGGCCATGAATTTACAGTTGTTTCATCCATCATTCATTCTCATCTTCTCCTCGTTCTCTCTATTAAATAATCATGTATTAGTAATTCTTATGTATTCAAGAATTCATGCATGTAATTTTTTATTTTTCCATCATGATAGAAATATCATAGATCCTTCCTCCTTCATCAATATTTCTATAACTGAAGGCACATGTAGTAACTACCTTGGAATTTTCCTTCATTCCTGAAGTATCTCTTCCTTAATCATTCAATGATAATTTCATCAATTAAAACTATATATTTATATATATAATCATGTAGTGGATTCATTATCATGGGGAAAGACTCATATATAATTCTTCTTCCCTAATATAAGAGTAATTATATTCACTCACATGTTTCCTTATTTATAATTTCTACCTAATTATTGATAAAATAATCATGATTTGTTTTAAATATAGAACATCATAACTGAAATCATATTGATATATATAATATTTTTTCCGTCATTATTAATCTCTATTATTTATAAAATCTCCAAAAATAATGATCCTTATATAGATATATAGACTTTACAGATAACCATATGAAAATGTGTTATACCTATATATAGAAAATTAAAACCCCTTACATAGGAACCAAAACTCTATTATTACTCTTTTACATAGATTAGATAAAACATCCATATAATATTGGACATAAATAGTACCTTTATATATTCATATGAAATAATTTATTACATAGACTCTTATATATTTCTTGGATTGACTATACACAAAAAAATTTCATTTGTTTCGAATCATATTCATAATAGTATCGTGATATATACAAAGGTAATAAAAAAATTAATTTTAATCTTCTGAATAATGTTTCTCAAAGAAATGGACTAATAATGTATTTAGGATCAAACATGAGTGTTGTGGGAACGCTGTATATTATTTGGGTTATGGTCAATTGATCGATCCTGTTGAATACAAACACTTGATATATTGCACATGGGGTCACCATGTCAACTATGAATTTTCTTTGAACTCTTTTTAACATGTATACTAGATTGTTGACGTTAAAAATGAAATATGTTGTGAATTTTCATTCATTATGTCATATTTTAATACACTTTTGTTCCTCATATTTAAAATTTATAGTATTTTTTTTATTTCATGATATCACATAGAACTCACAGATGTAGAAACATTAGTTAATAATACAAGGTGCCCCATCATTCCACTAGAAAATGACTAACTAGATACCAGTACTCACCCTTTGAAATATAGTGTTATCCAAAAAGTGATTGGATAATCACTTATATCCTCCATGGGGTTACCCATACTCTAGTATAAATGCACACCCAATACTGTGCATGGACACTACCTCTCTCCACATAACTTCTATGTCCATTTCTTTAATTCTAGCTCAGATGGGCTTCCATATGAGTCAGACTGGGATTCCCCTATAGATTCATAGCTGATTAGGCATTGAGATGGTTAGGAATTGCAAAAAATATTCATGAATATTTAATTTGTAAAATATATATTCCAAACTGAAGATAAAATTATAGTCTTATTTTTTTTTTTAAATAAATACTTCGTCATAAAACTCCTAGATAAATATAATTTATCATTATATCTTTTTCATAAAACTAAAATAATTTTTTCTAATATAAATATAGAAAAGAAACATAAAATACCATTCATCCAATATATTTTATTAACATAATAATTGGGAACTTCTATTTCATTAAAATATTGGTAGAAAAAATTAATCTTCCAAGATACATCATCAACATATTGAAATTCCTTAACAAAAAAATACTGAAATAGTGTTCTTATAAAATTTTATATTGAATCCTAAATTTTATTCTACTTAAATATCATATTTTCAACCCCCCCCCCCCCATTGAATGAAATTTACCCATTATTGAATGAGAAGTGACGATAGAGTTTAGAATAATAAAGTACATGGTGGAGTAAAGTTAAATATTTAGATCCAATAGGAAATAATGAAACAGAACCACCATGTTTGTAGATAAATAATAAACAGTAATAAATTTATCATTATACCTCCATGGGACATGTATACTTCTCATTGATGGTTAAATGTTGTCTTTTAACAATAGAAAACATGTGTTTCACTTGAAAACCAACATATTCAGATATTAAATATCTTATTAAATCAAAATTAGAGCATAGTAAAAACCCCATGATGTACCCTTCAATAAAAATAAACCTACTTGAAAATAAGAAGGAAACAAACCTCTTTATTTCAATTTAATAAAAATAAGTTAAAACTAAAAAACAAATAAAAAAATAAACATTTAAAAATAAGTTGGTCAACATATTAGAAATTACCTTTTTAAAAATAACTAGCTGAACATAGACCCAAAACCAATCAAATGTTGTATCCTTCCTATATTATGTCATTAAAATTCTTTTCACATTCATGTTTGTGTCACAGTTCAATGAATGGATTTATCCTGTGTCATTTTATATTAAATGTGTGTCTGTAAATAGGAATTTGAATATGAATTTCCCCATAAGGGTAGAATTTATGTCAAATATAGGGTGTGTACCAACTCAATCTCAACTTCCCTATGTAAAAAATGTAGTTATTATATTGGAATAATCGTATATTTTACCTAGTTAAAGTATTATAATTTACGAAAATTATATTTATTGTCCTGAACTCTATCATTTTTTATCTTTGAATATTTATAATCCTTTATCCTATGCCTTGAAATCTCATTAAGGTAAAATTTACTCTATGTTAAAATCTTGAAAATACCAACATTAATATTTTAGATTTCCCAAAAGGGTCTGTGCTCGATTTAAACTAGAAACTGCAATTATTTTCAACAAATTAATCAATTTGGTTTCAATCTTATGATGGTTTTACACATATTCTTATATCCCCATTGTCAATAAAATAACTTTATAAACTATTACTTTTTAAGGGGTTTATAGTTTTTTATGAATTTAAATTATTTAAATATGTTCCATCTTAGTTTTATCATTTGATTGAGGGAGGTAGGTTATAGAAACATTTTGAGATATCTCATATTTTTACATGAGTGCTGAGAAGGAATTATTAAACAAAATGGGGTTAATGGAAAAAAATTATACCCTTATAAATTATAAATATCTAGATGATATTTTTTATGAAGTGAATCACAACATTATGAACATTAGACTTTTTGGGTATTCCCTAAATAGATTTAGAAACATAATGAACATCTATGAGGATATTTATATATCCCCTAGAGTTCAGAAATTGTCCCATAAAATAAATTCCCCAATAAGAAATTATCATAATATTTTTATGGGATTAGAAGGTGTTTTATTTATTTAAGTATTTTTATATATTTTTTTACATTGCGTAAATATTTAGGTGAATGTATATGAATTCATAGTGAAGGTAGGCTAAAATAAACTACTTTGGAGAACCTTTTCAGTGGTTTTTATTTTAGAAATTTATCTACCTCATACCTCTCCATGACTATAATTGAGTCCTCCTTGTTTCCCAATATCAATGAAACATCTCAAAATGAAACAATAAGGGAAAAAATTAGATATATGGATCATTAAACATATAGTGTTATAAATTATAATTTAATTTCCTCCAATATATATATTTTAATTATTTTGTAATGCCCCCAGTTACAAAGTAGTTTTCTATATCTTTATACCAAGAAAATCACTCATAGAATATATATTCTAATCAGAGAATAAAGTTGACACAAAATTATGGGATGAATTATCATTCAATTCCAACATATATTTTTATTCATATATATCATTTTTGAAACCCTTTTTTCATCTATTATTATGTAAAATTAATTCAAGAGATGGATCTGATTAATCATTCTTTCTCTAGGAACCTGGTTTTTTAAAAACTGTAATGGGAAGTCATAAAAGATAGGATCTAAAATTACATAGTGAAATAAAATAAATATAATTATATTTCATTGATTTTGTAATTTATATGTGCCTCATTCAATTATTTTCTCACATATGAAATAATAAATACATATTTTTCTTGAATTATTCCTTTGATAGGTAAAAAAGTACCCTGGATCACACAAATATAATTTGAAAAAGAAGATTCCAGTTGGAATATTTCATGATTAGTGGAGATATAAAACATTACATGAAATTTGAGAAGGTTCTCTTGCAACATTCCATGAAAAAAAGAATACATAATAATAAAAGTGTTAAGGGTCTGTGAAAGAGAGCTAATGTTCTAAATAAAACTTCTACAAAAAAAGTATGTCCTAATAAATAAAATATGTATTTGATAATTTTTTGAGAGGGAATGTGATTAATGACATCAAACATGGATTTTTTCAAACTCAATTCCATTAATAAATACAATATAACAATGTACTAATCCTTATATTTCAATGATATAGCATTTTTTCCAATTTAGGAAAACATTTTTATCCGAACATATTTATATAACCAACACAACATTGTGTAAAAAAACTAAAATATATCCCAAAAAATGGAAAGGTAATTCATAAATGTGTCTATAAAATACCATACCATGAAAGAGAAAATATCAACCATACATTTTTATATTGTATCTAGGACATTAAATATTTTTATGGTCATAAGTTTTAAATAAAATATTCCAAATGGTGAAGTGAATTATGTTTTTCTTCACCATATGTGGAAACATCGATTTGATTATACCCATCAATGATGTAGAATGGTATTTGAACTAATTATTGTCTATGTAACCCCTTCATTCACTACTCACCCTTTTATGGAGGAGGAATCCTTCATCATTACTTATCATAATAATTATATAATTCTTAGATACCATGGGAATTGGGCTTACTCTTTTACTCTTAGCAATAGAATCATAATACTATCTTCCAACAATATAGAAATTTTATTTTGAATAATTTATATTAGATTGGGATTGATTATTAATTTTTGTTGGAGGTAGGTTTTCAAATCAATTTCAATAGAAATATTCTAAGTCAAGATGAGTGGGTTAATTCGATGAATTTCATAGAGAGTTGAACCAAAATATTTCTTATTCATTCTTATTATATCAGGGAGTATTACCTATTTATTAGCATCAATACTTGATGAAATAAAAACTATAAGTGTTTCGTAACCACCTAATAATGTATATTTATATGAGGAATCTATGACCATGAGTTTAGCTTTGGGTTAGTAAATATTATGTGCAACAAATTAGGAGTTTAAATCAGACCTGTTTTACATTTTTAAACCTCTATAAAGAATTGATTCCTTTAAAATAGATGTTTCTACCTGAAAAATAGATGGGATAGTATTTGGAATAGTTATAAACATGATATTTAGGATTTCATACAACATATTGATATTTTTGGAATATATATTCCCTTAAATAAACATTGTATCAACAGCATGTTTCACATACTATACCAAACTAAAATTAAAAACCAAAATTTATTATAAATATTAAATATGAATATTAAAATGTATCTATAAAATTTTAAAAAATAATTTTATGTAATGTTATTAGAAAATAATATAAATAATGTAAGAAAAAATGGAACATATAAGAAGAATTATTCCTTATAAAGAAATTTTTTTTGGGCTTGAGAGGGTGGTAGCATCGCTAGGTTGTTTCCTTTAACAATCTCAATCCAAAATCGAGTAATTATGGTTTGATAAAAACCATATATGGGGGAATTTAAATATTATAGAGATTTATATAGGATACATGCTAAGTAAAATGCCACAAGAAACGGAAACTGGTGCTCATCAGATGCCTTAGTCTTACAAAAGACCATATATGGAGATTTAAAAAAAATAGGATTATATAAACCTGTAATAAAATATTTATATTTATTGATGTATTGTGAATTTTTATTCCTTTTCAATGGTTATTTCTCCTCAATTTAACTTAAATAGAAAAATATATATTTTATGAAGATAAATATTTTATTTTAATGAACTAGTTTATTTATGATTCAATAATAGATATATATATTAATTGTCTGAATAAAAAAATTAAATCTAGAGTAATGAGTTATTAATATGAAAATTATAGTTAATATTACAAAATTAATTTTCTTATAAGAACATCATGTATCTATGTTTTATGTTTTTTTAAATAATATTTATAGATTTTAAAATATGAATAAGATATAATTAAATTAATTTTTTATTTATCATATAATTATTATCTTAATGTAAATTTTTTATAGTTTTCTAAAAAACATATTTCTTGATAAATAGTGAAAAATACAATTTTAAAGAATGGAATGATTTCAATTACATTATTAGTATATAAGTTTCATTTAGAAATTCATGAATCATTTTTATAAACCCAAATATCAATTTTATATGGTAGTTTTTATTTAAATTTCAAATAATTTACTAACTCGTTATTTACATTTTAGAACATAAGTTATATTTTTTTTAAAAAAATATTTTTAGTATATCAGTCATTTAGTATTTAAAAATTAAGCATTATCAATTTTAAAAATTGAAACAAATAAAATGGATTTAAAATTTTTAATCATTATGATCAAATTATATAATAATGACTATGTTATTTTTTTGAACAAAGTTAAAATTGACATTGAAAACACAAGTCATTATGGTGAAAACCATAATAGTAAAAATTAGTTACCTAAGAGTTAAAGGGCCTAAATTTTAAACAAAATTAAATTAAGTGATTAAGGTGTTTATCCATCATAACTCTTTATATATCCATTATTTATCAATTTTGGATCTGATTTCATTGTGATTTACATCCAATTATTGAAAATATTGGTGTATTTAACAAAATACAATAACTTTTTTCATTTAAAAATGTGGTTCTCTTATCCTCACATCCCCTCATCCAATAGCCAATAATTGTAGCCACAAATCTTACCAGTAATATCATAAAGAGTCCTATACACCATAATATGTTTTTTTATTTTCAAATGACTATCTCCGAAAGGTTTAACTCGATTCAATAAGGATAGAATTCAAGTAGTAAGGTATAGATTTCTAACTGCTCTACCCACTTTTCTATTACATTATGTGATTTTATTATTTCTAAAATTTCATTTCACCATATTTTAATGATAAATTATATATCATTATCATAATTATATTTTATTATAATTTTGTTATAATCATTAACCATTGTCCCATTTTCCATTAAGAAAATTGAATACATGAATCATGCATTGTCAATTGTGCGGACTACCGCCTCCATGATGTAACATGATTTTTTCCTTCACAACAATACAAGTATTGTAATAATAGAGACTTTAATATTTAATAATAGTATTTAAAACATATTTTTCATTGAAAAATGATGATATATATATCACCTTTTATCAATTCCATGGAAACTGAAATCATCATCCATGCATATATAGGGAATGCCATCTCTATGAATGATCGATTTCTATTTTTCAATTTTTCATTTCCTTATATAGAGGGTCATTATAATGGGTTTAAATATTAAATATGATGTTCATTATATGAATAAGTTTTTTTTGATACTAATTGAATAAACCATTAATGATATCAATGATAAAAAATTATTATAAAATTAACCATCTTAAACAAGAAAAATCAAAAGAAAAAAACAATTTATTCATATAATTTAATATTTTATTATCTCATAATACATCTTTCAATTACTTAAAATTATGATATATCATCCTAATAAACACTAAATATGATCATTATGGATCTGGTATAATGATATTACAACTATTCCACTGCAAAATCATCTATTAATCAGGGCGTCTTCGTGTGTGGGTAGGTTTATCCACATATTTGAGTAATGATATTAATTTATATATTTGATGGATATTAGAATATAATTTAGTGTAATATATTATATAAATAAATAAATATTTATTTATTTTTTGTTCTATAATGGTAAATTTATTTTTAGACTCATTAATTAATAAAACACCTTTTGTTTGTTAAAAATTTGAAATACATGCTTGATATCAATTTCACCATAAAAGATAAAGGCTAAAAAACACATGAAAGAAATTTAAAACATCATAAATTATTATAAATAATCCATAAAATGAACTTAGAGGACCATTAAAATGTTAAAATATATATAATAATTAATAATAAAATCTTTATTAAGAAACTAATTCAAAACTACTAAGGATACTCACACCATATATTGAAAATAGATTATAAAAAACTAATATAAATATAGAGTATAAATATAAATTTAGTTTATAAATGTTTTTATATATGAATAAGGTTATTAAATAGGTTATTATGATATTTATGTTTTTTATATAGTATTAAAGTGTCAATTTGACTAAGCTGGGAAACAAGGTAAGGGTTCATTTGATTTGTTTTCAATTCAATGGAACATACTGGATGTTGTACACCATAATTTAATTTGTCTCGTGTATTAACTACCCAATTTCATTCACATATAAATATATACTTCATTTCATGTTATTTTAACTCTCATTACATGATCTTACTCTTAATATCCTTTGATTCATATGTTACAAACTCTATAATTGTTTCAATGAATCAATATATGATTCATTGGGTCATAGTATTTCTTACATGAATATAATATTCAAGTTCTATTTTATCCTACAATTACCCTTTTATATATGGAATTTTATTTTTTTACACTATGTAAATTACTTATCCTCATGAATATCCACTTATTTTTAAAAAAATCCTAAAATAAAAGTGTGGAATAGGAAAGAATAACTCTCATTCATAAAAAATAATGTTATCCTTCAAAACCATATTTTCATTCCAGACAATGTTATCCTATATTTTGGGGAAATATAATATGCTTTATTTTATTTTATTTTCATGATTCCTTAACCAATTTTCAAAAAAAATCACTCTTTTTTATGATGTGGTTTTTCAAACAATGATAATTCAAAATATTTAAAACAAGGGGGTTTCCATCCTTTCAAAATAAATTTTTCATCATTCACTCCAAATTTCAAATAACCATTATTTCCAATCAAGGATATTTTAATTTAAAAATAATTATTTTATTTTTAAAAAATATCATTCCCATCTCAATTTAATTTTAAACTTATTTTTACTTCATATTTTATAAAAAAAATTAAATGATATTGTGATTTTATTATTTTCACTTAAATTTTACATCCAATATTTATCTCTAATGAAGTTATGTTCTTATAAAACTCTATATTTTATTATGATATGATTCATTTTTTAAACTGAGAATTTGGATATATTATGACCATTTAAGTTTGTGGTATGCGATGTTTTTTGAAATATTAAGTAAATTGTTTTTTAACCATTGGTTTATTAAAATATGTTTATGATAGAATTTTCATGGCACACATATTTTTGGATAGTGATAGTTGGGGTATTATAAAACTATCTAATTCAATTGTTTCAATTTATATCTACTAATATATTTATTAATTAATATAATGAGTTTGTCAAAATGGAATGATCATGATAGGTTTTGTTACATTTTCTGACATGGACATAATGAGTTTATTCACATAGGTGTGAGCATAATCGGTTCTCTTTTATAGATTTTCCTATTATTATGGTTGGTCAATAGTTCATATTTTTTATCACATATTTCATATTATCAATATGAATTTAATTTCTATAAAATTCCATGTTATCATGATTATGCCTTATTTTTAAATTATTGCACACTTCTCTATAATGATCACATGTTTTATGATTATAGATATGTATTTTAAGACACAATATAATATTTATTCTTCCTTAATGGTATAATTATTATATTATATTTCTATGTCATGTTTTATGATTATAAAATATTTCCATGTGATATTTTATTAATATATTTATGTCTTCATCATATTCTCCTTCATGTTTATGATCTGACAGATTGTGATATGTTTTTTCTTTAATGAGCATATAAGGTCAGCCCTTTATTATGTTTCAATTTATATGGTTATAAAGATTATTGTATCATTTGAGGTTCCTAGAAAGGGTCTATTCAATCATGGTTATGAAAAAAATCAAGTGTTTAAAAAAAATATTTATATACTTCTAATATTCAGAACACTGAACCTTTAGGTCATTGGCTTTTGGGACTGGTTTGGATTAGAATTATCCAAATCATGAAATTATTGTATAATATATGTTATTTTTAGCTCAGGTCACTAGATTTAACATTAATGTTCATTGATTGATGGTCAAAAATTTTATTTAAATAAATATATTTATGAAATTTAATCCAAGAAGATAGATTTTCCACATATGAATTAAGAAATCAATCTCCAGTAGACATAAACAACCATTAAAAACTCTTTGATGTCCCTTAGGATCAAATTTCATACTATATTTCAATTTATTTCATAAAAATACTCATCATCACTAATATGAGATAGCATATTATAGATATTGAGATCAAGGGTCATGTTTACAATGGTAATGGTCATGTTATAATTTCAACAATAAAAAAACCTATGTTTCTTTTTTCTAAGAAGGTATAACCATGGATGATTATGGTTTGTTCTATTGTATAATGTACCATGGTTAGAGGCCATTAATTCATGTCTTCGATGGTTTCATCAGGTTAAATTTAGCAAGCATCTCAATACACTAGAGGATAAAAACTAGGAACAATGGTGTATGATGTTACTATAGGGAAACTAAACCATTCTATTAGAGTAATAATATTTAAAAATTACAAAAGATGATAGTAATCATAGTATGAATAATCAATAAAAATGACTATGATTTAGAAAATGAAAATACTGATTAAAGTAGTAATATAACCACATTGTCAAAATAGAATACATTAACTGATCTCACACTAGGACAATCATATGTACAAAAAAATTAAGAATAAAATAAAGAAGGCTCTACAACCATCATTGAGCATCAACATCCAAGAATCCAAATACCCTCCAAGCTATCCCACTCAATCATGAAATAATGGGCCACTACCCAACTCGAACCTGTGAATAGTGAAACCTTCTTGGGTACCCAACTGTCATGGTAGCCCGAGAGGATGTGAGCATAACTCAGTAGGGAACCACCATTGTGGTATCAAAGATAAATATTAAATATAGTGTATGAACATGTGATATAACCTTCTGAATAATTAAATAGAATGAAATCTATATATATATATATATAATAAAAACCGTCGATTTTGAGGTTCTAAGGTGAAACCCATGATTGAATATACCTGTGTCAAAAATTTCTACAGTGTCTCTGCAAACATGGAATAATCATTACAAATATTATGAGTCTAAGTGTCCATATCACAATAGGTGAAAGAACAAAGTCATAATAGGTGACCCTATGAAATCCAACAGCATCGAGAATATGTCAATTCCTAGTAGGTGATCCTAAGAAATCATGAAGCAAAAATTATAATGTCAATTACTATGAGGTAATTAGAGTAAATATAGTGGTATCCAACACATGATAATTCATATGAGGCAATCCAAAGGTATTCAATAGAATTTGTCTCAAAAAAATTTCCTTAGTGGAAATCATAGGCAATATAGTAGTATCATGCTCAAAATTGATTCTTTGTAGGAAATACATAGCAATCTAAAAGTATCAGTTGCACAACCAGATCCTTGGATTTCACCTGGGAATTTTATACATAAAATTTTTAGAGAAGATCATCCCTTCTATACGATCTCATGAATAAGTAATAAATATAGGTTAACTAATCCTTGAACTCATCATACTACTCTATGTGTAGCATATAAGGCACCAAATATCCCATTTTCACTAAAGTCACAATGATCTCATTGCATTTACCTTGAGGGTGTAAGGTGACAACCAAAGATAATGATACAAAATCCACTCCACCAATGCTCACTGGGCCAAACATTACATGAGGCACCAAGTTTAACATTATGATGCATTTTCTTAGGTTTTCTATGACCCTTTTTATATCCTTTTGGTTGGGTATGTATTTATAGTATTTCAGGTGAAATTTAGATAATTTTGGATGAAGATTGGGATGTTCATGGTCATAACACAACTTGGGAAAACCGTACCATTTTTCCCAATAAGCTATGTGCCCAAGTGTAAGCCACAGGATTGGGTAACATGTGTTGGGTGAACAGTTTGTATAATATTGAGGCAACCCCTCAAAAATTTACAACCATCATTAGTGGGGAACTCATTGTTAGATCATGGTTATTTAATTGTGTATCCAAACCATGAACCACCAAAAAATTCCAAAATGGGTGAATAGGTTGGGAATATAGTTTGTTTAACCGTTCATACCTTTACATGAAAACATGATCATGATATCAAATTAACCAAAATTTAATTTCAAAAATTTTGAAACACCAGTTTAAGAGTGTAATGATCCCCATTAAGTATTAATAAAATTCTTTCTTCCTTTGGATACTCCCAATATGTGCTTTTTTCTCTTCAAACCTCCTACTTTGTCGAATAAAATTTCTAGTGGAAGATCTGAGCACTCTCTAGTAAGTGGATTTCCTCATGAGTGTTCTCTTATGATCATACATTTTATATTCATTATAGAGTGTATTATAATAATTTTCTTTATGGATCTTAACTCCATTTCATGGGATATAATAATTATCATTATAAATCATTATTATAGATTCAATTTACGTATCTTCATCACATTTGATCATTGTTCACATTCTAATACCTAGTTTGATCATTTGATTTCAGGATATAAAGGTAAGTGGTTCCATTTGATGTTTTCAATATATTGAAACCTTGATTTTATTTATTTGTTTCAAATACATTTCAGTTGATTTATAAATATTTTATTTGGAATGATTTTATTATTAAATTTGAAATGGTATATATTTTGGGGAAAATATCCAATTCCAATGGAATTGGGATTTGTGGGATGAATTTTAGAAATAATGGATTGATTTTTGAGAAAGTGATTTGATGATGGAATTCATTAAAATCATTTTGATATATTTTATGAAAATTGATTAAATTGAAATGATAAAACCCATGATTGGTTTTTGATTGGAAAGGCATGAAATGATGAAAATGATTGGGTTTTGAAATTGAATAGGAATATAGAAACAGAAAATATATAAATTGAAATGTAAATGATGATTGATTTTAAATGGGATTATTTTACCATTATTTATTCATTTATTGATCACATGTGTTCCTAAATCCATGAACTAACATACTTCAAGTGTAAGTTCCTGGGTTATTGAGCGGGTTGATTTTTGGGTAAATTTGAACTTTTATGTTTAGTGAGCAGGACAAAATTAATTATTGAATTATGAACAAAATTTAGAATGTTTTATTTAACAAAGGACATGTTTTATATTGTTTTTAGTGCTCGTATGGTTACTTGGTATTTCATATAATTTTTTTTTTCAAATGCCAAAAACCCAAATTCTCATGAGGTGAAAACAGAGGTTCATTGTTTGAAAAAACCATGTAGCCTCCCAGAAGTAATCATAAAGCCCTCCAGATATACTGAGAATTGTTTTCAAACTATTCTGGAGGGGGTTAATGACCATGAATCACCTCTATATATTTTATTGTAGGTGATTTACATGGTAAGCAGATGGTTTGGGAAACCATGTACATGGACTATGTAGGTGTGTTTCTTGGAAAGTGGGAACCACATAGTCTATCAACAAGTTTCAAAAACATGTGGTGACAATTTGGTCAGCGTAAGGCCTATTTAATGGGGAAAATGATCATTTTTCAACTTTTCCCTTAAAATTGTTCTCCCCATTTTATTTCTCCCACGTGATCTCTAACTCTAGGCAGCCACAAATCTTGGTTCCTTTACTTCTAGGATATTCCAACATCTCTCTGTCCAAACTCTGATCTTTGATCCATTGGTGGCTACAAATCTCTCTTAGAAATGGATTAGATCTACTATACTTATTCCTTATTTAATCTCTCGATAAATTTCACTTAATCAAATAGATACATATTACATTACTTTCAAGGTGTCTATTTGAAATGCTTCCTTATTACGATTCCTCTCAATTTGGAGGCTCATATCAAATGAGATAATGTCTACCGGAATGAGGTAGGTGGTGATTAGATTTATCTTTGATTTTGATAATGTTTTAGGACAGTCATCTGTATAATTCATGTTGGTTGAATCAGTGGGACCCTTAATAGATAAATGATTATTTTTAAAATAATTAATTGATGTCATGGGATTTTTGTGGTTATTCCCTATACCTTTTACACACGATCAAGGTGGGTATGGGGCTTGAAACAGCTTGGGCAGTATAACACCCAAATATTTAATGGTGTGAATAATTTCTATTCATTAGATAATGTATTATACATGAAACATTGATTCTCTATGAAATAAAAAAAATGCTTTAGGAGATAGTTATAACCTTGACATTAATCTTATATTTTCCACTTCAGGGTTTTGAATTTCGAAAAACGGACTTACACAATTGGAATCAGGGTGATATTTGGAGTCTGATAGAATCAACATAATTACCAGAGAACACTAATTTACCCTAATTAATAGTAACAAACCCTTATGAATAGTAACATACCCTTATCAATATTAAAATGGATTTTATGATTGGTGACCTTACCCACGGATGTATAAATATATTTAGGCACCTTAAAAATGAAGATGAATATTTTAAGTGTTGGTATATTTTGATTAAATAAAGATGTTAATTAAAAATTAAATTTATCATATTTTTTTAAAAAATATTTTTGAAAAATGGGCTTCATTTTTGGATTTAAAATATAAAAAAATGGTTAGATTTCATTTTTGGTATTTTTCTGAAATACTTGATTTTTTGGTGAGTAGTAAAATATGGTAATTACAATATAAATACATTTTGAGATAATATACACTATTACATGCATCATGGATGATGTAATAAAACATTAGTTTAAATTCAGATGAAATTATTACTATTTTGGGTAATAGAATCATCACTATTTCTTATCTTAGGGGAAAATAGTAAACAAATGATAAAAATATTAAGAAAACCTTCCTCCCTCCACTATATAAACCACACCTCACCCCCTCTTTATCTCTCACCAATTAGGCATTGAGCTTTTCCCAAGTTCTACAAAATAAACTTCCCAAGCCCTCCCAAAACATCCAAGACCTGATGGCTTCACTATGAGGTGAAAAACAATGTCCTTAAAGAGATTCTAAAGGAGTACTCAAGCGGTGAACCTCTCTTCCATTTTCATTCAACTTATTTTTACAAGTTCCATTATTTTGTTTCCCACTCCCACCTCACCTCATAGAAATGATATGATAATTATATTACCCTAAATGGACTATATTATTATTATTCTATTGTAATATTTCATCATAATCTCTCTTTCCCCCTCCTCTTATACTAAAAATGAAAACCCAATTCAAGATTTGTTAATTTATCACATTCAAGGATTACGAGTGTTAAATTTGTATAACTATCTTTAATTCTATTCATGAAACCATTTTTATGGTTGAAACAGATCATTATATATGTATTTCATCTTATGTAATGTTATTAAATACTTACACACTCATAATATAAAGTAATAATAAAAAACGATTATTATGAACAAAACTGCAAAGTTAATCAAAGCGTTTGTTATTAACTTGTATCTAATGAGTCATCATCATGGTACATAAATAAACTCACTATAGGATCATTTATATCTATTTAATTTAACTAATAATAAAGATTAACATTAATGGATTCTTTACCACATTTCCAATGAACTTCCATTCATGAATACAAGTAAAAAAATCATGAAAACCAAGGAAGATAATGCTTCCAAAACAATAAAATTGGACCTTTTAAACCCATAAAAAAGGCCATGAATGAACCTTAAAAGGTTATATAAATTAAATCGAATGTAGATGAGGTTATGTGATAATTATTTAATGAATATAAATTTTATTATTCAGGTCATTAAGATCAATCAAGGAACACATTTAGGCATAAGGTAATGAATTTCTCGTCTCACATTAAATTTCATGAGATTTCCATTTTTTTCCAATTATTTCATGAAAGTGGTGTATGTGTACTTACATTTGATGTATAATATGATTATTCTATTCATATTCATGGTATTATTTGATTCATTTGTTAATTGTTAATTTTTGGTCATATGTTTTGATTAATTACAATGTGGTAAGGGACATTGTCTCGATTTCCTTTTCATCGGGACTTACATGGTATTGTGAACATAATATTTTCATAGGTGGTGTATCTACTTCCCCTTTGAGATAAATTTTCATTGAAATTATAATTATATTAAATATCCATTTTATTTTACCTTGAATATGATTATTTACTTAAGTCGTACATCATCTCACCTACAACATTTATTTTCAATGCTACTTTAACTATGGAAATACTGATGAATATATATCCTCTAATCAATATGTATATTTAAAAGGAATATTTTTATTGTATTAGACATTTTTGTAAACAATTATTTTTACTGAGAGTGATGGTTGGGGCCCACTGTAGCCCCTTGATGCATCGACGGGTCTCATTAGACAAATCAGTTGGTGATAAACTCATCGAGTTTGTTTCCAAAAATCAGGCGGGTTTATAATAATAGACTTATAATATATTGATGGTACAATGTTTCATCATCCAGATACATGAAATCCAAATAATAAGAATTATCTTTTTTCATTATTTAGTTGTTACTATCCCTGATATTTTCACTATGAAAAAAATCAATGGATGCATTTTCATTCTCAGTTTATTATTGATGTGTGTTTCTAAAATATTCACCATGCCATAACGATTGTTTATAATTGATTACGATTCAATTTTTATTGATTCGTTCTTCCTCTATATTTAACCGTTACAAATAATTTGAGCTTACCCTTATTTTGTTCCTTTCCCCATGTTATGAAGAAGTGATCATTTATTGAGTTTCCAGGATGTAATTTATTAGCTTTTGTTATGTCTCATATTTTTTTCCATTCTAAATGAAAAATGGGTTCAATGTATATATCTATTTTCTTTAATACTACAAAACTGATTGGTCCTTTGTTATTTCTTTCCTTTTAGTCATGCCAATGTTAGAAGGAATTCATGGGCACTAAAATTCTAGGGTCGGATTGTTATAGTTGGTATCAAAAGAAGTTTATTAGTATCCTTAGAAATCAGATTTAGAATGCTTTTTTTAGGGAACATAACCCTAATATAGACTATAATTAATATAATATAAGAACCACCCACATATTTTTTAGGCATTATACATGAACAATTTCTAGGAATAAATTTCCCAAGCTGGGAAGAATATAACACCCCAATATTTTAAGGTATGAATAATTTCAATTCATTCGATAACTTATTATGCATAAAAAACCATGTATCTGCGAAAAAAAACATTGTTATAGGAGATAGGTTTAACATATAAGTCAAACATTTATTTCCTACTTCTGTGTTCTGAATTTCAAAAATTGGACATACACGTTGCAATCAAGTAGGTATTTGGATTATAATAGAATAAACATAATTTTTTAGTGAATAGTAAAATAACCTTATGAATTGTAATGTACCATTATGAATTTTTATAGTAACCTTATGAATGCTAACCTTACCCCAAAAAGTATAAATAAATTTAGGCACCTTAAAAATGAAGTTGAACATACTAAGTGTCGGTATTTTTTTTATTAAATAAGGATTTAAATTAAAAATTACATTTATTGAATTCTAAAAATTACTTTTGAAAAATGGTGTTCATTTTTGGATTCTCAACGTTGAAAATTGTTTCGGGTGAATTTTGGGATTTTTCTGAAAAATGTGAATTTTTGATGAATAGTAAAATACTGTAATTATGATGCAAATACATTATGAGATAAATAAATTATTCCCTACATCATGGATGATTTAAGAAACAATTAGTTTAAATCAAATGAAATTATTACTCTTTTTTTTCATGGAATCATCATTATTTCTTTTCGTAAGGGAAAATAATATACTAATGATTAAAATATTAAGAAAAACCCTCCTCCCCTCCACTATATAAACCAACCCTCACCCCATATTCCTCTCACACCACTCAAGAATTGATACTTTCCTATGTTATGAAAAATAAACTTCCCAACCCATCCCCACACATCCACGACCTGATGATATAACTAGAAGGACAAAAACAAAGGCCTTAAAGTGATTCTCAAGGAGGAGTACTAAAGAGGTTCACCTCTTTTAGTTTTTCTTTCAAATTCTTTTACAAGTTCCATTATATTATTGCTCCCTTCTCACCTCCCCTAATCCAAATTATTTGTAAATTTCATTACCTTACATGATCTATAATTTTATTTTTATAATAGAATATTTCATCATCATCTCTCTTTTCCACTCCTCTTATACTAAAGACGAAAACACCATCCGAGATGTGTTAATTTATCACATTCAAGGACGATGGGATTTCAATTTCGATTACTATATTAAATTATTGTCATGAAAACAATTTATGGTTGAACCAGATTAGAATATATGTATTTAATCATATGTTAATTTTTTTATCCTTACACACTCACAATATAAAATATTAATACAAAACAAGTTCATTATGCACAAACCACCTTGTTAATACAAGTGTTTATCATTAACATATATCTAATGAGTTAACCACATGCTATATAAACAAAATCACTATATGTTCATTTATATGTATCTAATTTCACTAATAATATATATTGAATATTCTGGATGTTTAACCACATTTCAAATGAAGTTCCATTCATAAATACAAGTAATCTGATCATGAAACCCAAGGAAGAAAATGCTTCCTAAACAATAAAATTGATCTTCTTAAACCCATCAAAAATAACATGAATGAACCTAATAATGTTATACATAATCGTTTAAATATATAGTAGTTTCTATAATTATTAATTATTGTATCTATATTTGATTATCCAGGTCATTACAATCAATCGAAGAACACATTCGAGCATAAGGTAAGAGTTTTCTCATCCCAATTTTAATTTCGTGAGATTTCCATTGTTCACCATTTATTTTTAGCAAGTGGTGTATGTGTACTACCATTTGATATATAATATCACAATTATATTTATATTCATGTTATTCTATGATTCATTTAGTGATTATTAGTTTTTCATCATCCATTTCGATTGATTACAATGTGGTAAGGGACTTTGTCTCAATTTTCATTTCATTGATACTTACGTGGTATTGTGCTCCTAATATTTCTTATGTGGTGTATATAATTCCACTCTAAGATCATTTTTTATTTGAATGTATAATTCTTTTAAATATCCATTTTCTTGTATAATGGATATGATTATTTCCTTAAGTCGTATATCATCTCACATACGGTGTTTGTTTTGAATGTTACTTTAACTATAGAAATATTGATGAATATGTATCCTCTAATCAATAAAGATATTTAAAATGAATATTTTTCTTGTATTAAATCATTTTATAAATATTTATTTGGACTGGAAGTAACATGTCGGGCTCACAATAGCCCCTCGAGGCATTAATAGGTCTAATGAGACAAATCAGTTGGTGATTAACCCTTCGAGTTTGTATCAAAAAAATCATTAGGTTTTCTACCGACAAACATAATCTTTCATGATATTATAGTGGTTCATGTACAAGATAAATTATGTCCAAATTATAATCATTCTCTTTATTCATTATTTTGTTATTACTATCCATGAGTTTTTTACAATGAAAAAATCAATGGATGTATTTTCAATATATGTTTATTGTTAGTGTGTTTTTTCAAAATATTCACCATTCCATATTGAGGGTTTCTAATTGATTTTGATTCACTAATTATTGATTCCTTATTATGATATATTTAACCATTAATTATAATTTGACCTCACATTTATTATGTTCTTTTCCCCAGGTTATGAAGAATATATCATCTATTGAGTTTCAAGGATGCAGATTATTAGATTTTGTTATATATCGTATTTTGTTTCCTTTACTAATGTAAAATGGGTTCCATGTATAAATCTAGTGTCTTCAATACTAATAAAATTATAATTACTTTGTTATTTTGATTCTTTTTAGTCATTATATTGTAATAAGTAATGTATTGGATTTGGACATCAATGGTCAAGTTGTTATAGGAAATTTTGTTTAGGTGTATGAATTGAATTGAATTAACTTGTTTTCATTGATTTTGATGGTTCCATGGGAAAATAATGGGTTAGAACCCATGATTAAGATGGTTTTGACCATATAGATTGGGCAATGAGGGTCATCATGTTGGGAAGGTCCTAGCTTCTAACAGTTGTGTTGATCATATGATGGTTGATGTGGTCTTCGGTTTTAGGTGACGAGGATGTCATGATTAATGGTATGACCCAAGACATTGAGGTGGTGTTGACCATCAGGATTAGTGACATGGTCACAAGGGATCACATTTCTAAGATGATGTGACTTAGGTAATATTGTTATGTGATTTCTACTCACCATGATTGGTCAAAGTTCATAATGGTCTTGTGCACTCTGATAGGACTTATATGATGATGTGGTGTTCACCACTCGTGTGATTAGAGGCCTCTATTAGTTGTGAATTAGGATGGTGTTGAACACCAAGAAGGTTGGAGGTTCTTGGAATATAAATCCTTGTGGATGTTGATGTACCATTGGTTGATAGTGTTTTGGACATCATTTTGGGGTTGAGGATCACCTTATATTTAGTTCTTTAGGCTGGGTATATTTGTTACGAAGGATATCATCATTCCTTAGGTTGTCGGCAGCTGAGGCGATGATGTTTATCATTTGTAATACAGGCATAATTATGCCTCAAATTTCAGGATTCGATCAGATAGGGATTTTATGAGATTATGTATGAGGTATCATGCACTTGTTTGATAATTTTTTAAAGATTAAATTTATTTTATTATAACTTGGGATGTCTTGGATTGAATAAGGTTCTAGTGATACTTTTAAAAGGGCTGTCGAAGGTATCAACAACTTATTAATTGTCAGGGGATTCATTTTGATTTATGTTAAGGGTACTCACCATTGAAGATATATATATTTTGATGTGTTGTTTATTGGTCAGACATATATCTAGGGGAACGTGGTATACTAGAATTGGTCGATGTAGTTGATCATTTTCTAGTGGTTGTTGAGCACAAGGGAGGCGGTTTGTTTATTATTTATGCTTGTGATTCCAGTTTTTTATATTAAATCACCTTCGATTACTTGGGATTTAAGATAGGAATACGTTGGTGGTGGCCTAATGATATTTATTCTCACACCATACATGGGACCTTGAAGACATATGTGTATATGATTAAGTAAGGAATTGAGCTTAGGAGTTGGACCCTAGTGATCATGTGGAACATTTTGCATGGGATGGATGGAATGGGAACATAATGGATCATTCATCTTCTGGATTTTACTTTTTTTCTTCATTTTTTTAATCAATCTTGTATTTATACAAACTCATGGTCCTCCATAGATGAACATTTTTATTTATTTATTGAATGTCCAATTATATCACATTGTCTACAAATGGTGTTTCGCCTTTCGAATTATCTATTTATTATTCCTCAACTATTGTATGTTTATTATTACATTATTTCTTGTTGTTGCTTACAATGTGATATGGTCTTTCTTATATTGTTTTATATACATAGAACATCATTTTTATCACCATCAAGGGTATAGTATCAACACCATCACCTCTTTACTCCTTTACTACAAGTAGGCCTCATTTGGAGTACGAAGAGGTTCACCTAAGGCCCAATGGTCAACCGGCCTAGAGAACTATTTAAATTGGATTCTAAGAATGGGTGCTATAAATGGTATTAGATGGGTTCTTATTGATTTTATCTGGAAGCGTCATATGAACTTGATATTAAACGATGACTGTGTTTAGTAGTATATAAATAATATCAAATGTTTCTTTCTTTTTGGTATAACTATTTTTTCCTATGGTATACCATAGATTAAGATTTTGTTGTAACTCGGTACAAATCTCTTGTTTGGGTGCCTGCAACCCCATTCACAGGGGACAAACCAAGTTTCTAGGGGTGGTAAATTGATGTGTGTCTTTCCTCATTTGAATATTGACTTGATTTCAACCTTGAGTGGTTCACTTGGCTGTGATGTTTATCTGTTATATGGCTTTTGACCCTTCACCTAGTATTTAATAGTATGTTTGATTTTGATGTATTGTATGCACAAATAGTGTAATGATTTAAGAATATTCATGTAATTGATTGTCAGTGGGATGTACGAGTTCATGGGGTAGACATAAAGGACTAGATTGGACAGAATTTTAGATGAGGTTCTTCAAGTGATTCTTCAAAAATACACTAAGGGTGAACAGAACCCATGAGTTCTTGATTCTCAAGTAGGGGGTAGTTCATTCATGGAATACGCTTCTACTTTCAAGATCCATTCAAGATTGTATTCTTTTATTGTTGGAAACGACATCCTAAAGGTGTGGCACTTTGAGGATGGATTGTGACATGCTATCCAGATTAAGGTAAACATATTCAAGTTGTCCTCTTTATCAGATGTGGTCATCCAGGCACTGATAGACAAGGGGAATCCGATGGACTAGTCCTATTCGAGTTGGTTGGAGGGGTTAAGATATTTTAGAGTTGATTCTTTGAGTAACAGGAAGAGGGGTCAAGAGTAATCGTAGTAGAGAATTCATGCCAAATATTTAGCAAGACCATCGAGGAGATGGTATTCCACCTTTTTCATCTAGGGAGTAAATCCATCACATGTCTAAACTCACTGTGAGTGTCCTACAATAGAGTTCCTGGAATCCAAATTGATGGTCCATCTTGAGATATTCTACCAGAAGCATTCATGGACATTTGGTAGCTAGTGCCTGTGGAAGACTCATGAGTATAAAGTTTGACTACGAGAATTATTGTGGGCTGATAGTCAATAGTCAGCTTCACAAAGGGGTTTTGGAAATACAATGGGACCCTGTAACCAGTTTAGTGATTGGTAGCTGGTGTAGCTCCAAAAGGAGGTCATGACTCAGGTAGTCTGGCTTCGTGACAGGTTCTTGCAATGGCGCTGCCAGGTGTAGAGATGGTCGAGGAAACAACTACAGTAATAGTTACACCATGGGTATGACCAGATTAATTTTTATTTTGATATTTGGCAAGTTTGGATGCAGGTGGTTTAAGTGTATTGTTTTTTGAATATTCAAGGGTTGGTTAATAGTTTGGAATTGATGATGATGCATGATATATATATATATATATGAGTTTCATTATCATTGGGTTTTTATTATGGTCATTGATGTGATGTTCACCTTATCTAAGGTTCATTTGAATACGGTCATTGAAGAAATGTAGGTTCTATATGAGGTGTAGGGTACCGATATGGTACAGAAATGTGATGAGATTTATGGTATAATGGGTATCAATTTTTAAATGGAAATGATTTGAAAACCTGATGTGGTTCTGGCATAATGATGTATCATTGTAGGACCTTTGATTCCCGGGATGGTCATTGGACTATTAGAGTATCTGAGTTTTGGTTCAGGATGAAACTGGGTAGGTAACTCTTATGGTGGGGAGCACCTTGAGGAAAGTATACATGTGACATGATGGATAGAGTAGACCAGGATAATTTAGATGAGATGGGTGTGTATGATACCACATATAGGAATGTTTTGATATCTCAGAGAAGATATATGGTATGGTGGGTTATCAGAACATCATTGGTTATTTAACTGGTCATTTTTAAAAGAAAAAATGAACATTTTTGTTTAGTGAGCGGTTCAACAAGAATTATTGACTTGAAACATAATTCTAGATATTTGATTGACCCAATTCCTTTCTTTGGATGAGTATTAGGGATTGTAAAGTTACTCTGGCTTTCTAATTGTTTTTTGATGCATTAGAGTATGAAAACCCAACATTTTCAAAGGCATAAGAAGATGAATGTGGTTTGGAAAAACTATGGAGCCTCCCTATGGTAATCATGGGAACCTACAGATGTACCACGAATGGTGTTTAAAACCATGTAGGATGGTTTACATGACCATGAAATGCCTTTTCAGTATTTTCCATATGGGATTCACACGGTATGTGCCTGGTTTGGGAAACCATGCACATAGACTGTGCGAGTGTGGTGCTTGGATTGTAGACACCTCACAGTTTTCACTTGGTTATCCAAATAGTTATGTAACTATATGGAATCTTTAGAGAAGATAAATGATCATGTTCCCCTATTTTCCATAAGATATTTCCCCCCTTTTCATTCTCACATACGATCTCCTCCCCTAGGCAGCTGAGGTGGTTTCTTCCTCCTTGTATAAGATTTAGCCTTGTCTCTCGATCTGATCATTGATCATTGATATGTTTGTGGATATGAACCCATATTGGTAAGACCATATATCCACTAGTATCCTTCCTTATTTTCTATAACTACATGGTGTGCTAAATCTTCTTAAGACGTTTTATCCAATTTCTTGTATTTCCATCAATTTTTTTTTATTTCGATTTGGATCATGTTAGAGGCCAATATCAGATGAGAGAATGTATAACAACATAAGGTATGTGGTACCTAGATTTGGATTTTATTTTCCCATGTTTTTGGGGTGCACTCTATATGTTTTGTTTATGTTTACTAAGTGGGACCCTAAATAATAAAATTCATGTTTTTAATTTAATGAATTGTTTACATGGGGTTCTTTTGGGTATTCCATGGACCTTTTACACATGTTTAAGTTTTCTAATGGGATTGGAACATCTTGGTATGTTTAGGTCGGGCATATAATTTTATTAAATTAAATGTTAAATGTTTCTTGAGATGGTTAAATAGGAATGTGATTGGTTATGACCAATGATTGAGATAGTGCTGACTATCTAGATGAGGTGACATGGGTTCTGTACCATATGTCAATAATAGATAATGTAAAGATGTAGAACACCTCCACAGAAACCTTATCACCCTTTTTGAACTCATAAAATCCTCGTATTCAAGTGGAAAATATTTTTATGAATATTCATTTCTTAGAGTATGCAGTGAATTTAAAATTTATAAAAAATAACCAAGGGATAAGGTTGGGTAATTATCATGTTCTATGAGTGGTGTAGATTATAGGACAGATGAAATGGTCATCAGTTTGAAGTGATGAGGAAATAATGATTGAGGGATTGGACTATAAATTTGAGATGGTGTGGAGCATGAAGATAAAAAACATGGTCAAAGGGTAATGATATGTCGCATGATGTGTATTAGGTACTATTTTTGGGTGACTTTATCTCACCATGATTGGTTGATGCACCATTGGATTCATGTACACATATATAAAACTCAGATGATGAGGTGGTGTTTACCAATCGTGTGGTTATAGGCCTCTATTATTTGTGACTTATGATAGTGTTGACCATTAGTGATTTTGGAGGTGCGTACCATAGAAATCCACGTGGATGATGATGGACTGTCAGTTGATAATGTTGATGATATTAGTTGGGGCTGGGGCTCACTGTATATTTAGGACTTTCAGCTGAGATTTTTTGGGAGGATAGATATCATCTTTCCATAGGATTTTGACTATTGGGGAGATGGTGTTTACCATTTGGAGGACATAAATTGTTGTGCCTCAGACACCATGCTTCGAGCCAACAAGGATTTTTTGAGATGAGGTCTGAGTGACTATGTACTTGTTTGGAAACGCCTTCAAGATACCAATTATTTGATTATGAAAAGGGTGATTCTAGTTGGCATGAGGTTCATGTGATACTATTACAATAGGTTCCTAATGTATCTATTTATTGTTACTCATTTGGGGAAGTTTTTTTCTTTATGCTATTGATCCACACCATTGTAGTTATATATATATGAAAAAATCTCATTTTATGTCATATGTATAACTGGGGGCATGTGGTATACCAGTGATAGTAGAACTGGGTGATCATTTACTTATGGATTTTGAGAACAAGGGAATAGGGTTATATATTATTTATACCTGTGATACCCTTTAATTTATATTAGAACACCTTTATTAGCAGGGGTGTAAGATAGGAACACATTGGTTGTGTTCTATTGAGATATATTCTCACACCCAACATAGGACCATCAGGACATGTGTAGACTTTATGAATTTACAATTAGGTTAGGGACCATGCTTAGGAGACGGTCCCTAGTTATCTAGTCGTACATTTATCATAGGATGGATAACAAGGTACATTGGTGGTTCTTGCATCAACCAGAGTTTAATATTATGTTTACATTTGTTCAAAATGCTTGTATATATATATACTGGTGGTTTTCCATGGAAAAAATTGTTTATCTATTTTTTGTATGACCTGTTATGGCATTTTTTTGTAGAAATATTGTTTAGACTTTTGGATTATTTATTTATTATTCTACTAAATTTGTTTTGTATGCTTCCATTATCTCTTGTTATTGTGTCAGATGTGTTATGATCTCTCTTCCACTATTCTATATACATATACCATTATTATTATAACCACTATGGAGTATAGTATCCCTATTATCCCCTCTTTATACCCTCACTTCTAGCTGGAAGCCTTTTGCATACCTAGAGGTGCACCTAAGGCCCAATGGTCAACCGACACAGAGCACTATTTAAAGTGGCATCCAGTTCAATGTGATATATTATGGTAGATTACCACAGTTCTTGATGTGTGTGATTTTATTATATATTCCATTGATTATATAACTATTTTACTCCTGATAAATGATTTATATAAATATTTTTGGGAAAATTTTTTATTTAATCCATGTTTGAGAAGTTTTCCATTGATTAAAAGTAATTCATGTTTTACTTTAAATTATAAAATTATATGTTATATCATGACTTGACTTATTTAAACTGAAATCATTATTGGTTTGTTTTTATAAAAACTGTTATAGATCACTTGGTGAGACCATACTGGTCTTTATAGCTCACACCCTACCTTTTCCTTTGGTTGTTTTTTCGACATTCTAATTCTAGGTATGAGAAAAGGAAATGTGCCACTAGGAGATGGTGGATGTTCTTGAACCTTGGTAATGGAAAGTGATGATGGAGAAAAGTGGAGTTGAGGTCCACTTTTTACATAGGGTTTTGAGAATTTTTTGTTATTGATGGAAGTTTGAGATGACGTTTCATTGAGTTTCTTATCTATATAATTGGGAAATATTTTTCCAATTTTAATTCTGGTACATTCTCCTTGATGAGTTTTGATATAAAAAACGTATTATATTTATCTTCACTTTTTTGGAAAAGTATTCCATATTTTTTATAGGATGACAGGTTCTAGTTTTCATCCCTTAAGGAATGGAACACACTTCAGTCTATGTTAGTGTGGGATCAAGTATCCATGTACTAAGATATTAGAGAGGGTTTATGAATAATTGGTATCAAATGTGCATGTTGAGAATAGTTTCTTGAAGAATGTATGTTTTTTAGGTTGACCTGGTGGATAAGAGGAAGGATTAATGGGACATGGGGTATTCATGAGGAGTGTAATGACCATATATCATCATAATGACTCTTAAGTTACCATAGGTAGTCGATAAAAGTTTATTTGATTAGTATTTTGATATATTTATATACTTTTACCTATTTGATTACAGTGTTCTAAAAATACTATAATTTTGAATTTTGTTTATTGGAATTGATACTTTTGACTCCCATTTGATTTTTTGGTCTGAGTGTCTTTGTTAATGTTTTTATTATTTTCTATTAATGGTTTGTAGCATCATGCCTCTAATAATATATTTGAACCGAAATGAGGAGGTATTTGTCGACAAACCATGGAAACCAAAAACCCCAGTTGACCAGAATATCTTTGAGACAATGGCTTCTGTTATCAATACTCTTGGATAGGCAACCACACATGTTCCCATTCAGGCTCCAGTCGTAGAACCTTAAAGTGATGACTCGATATATTTTTAACAATATTTTATTCACAAGAATAAATCATATTTCCATGTATCTAATTATCCTATCAAGTATTAGGGTTGGGTTAAATGAATTTAGTGACTTCTATGTTCATGGAAATGAATTACTCAATTAAGGCGACGGGTTCAACCTTTATTCTCATGGTGCATAGTGGTATAGAGTGGGATTTGATAGTGATGAAAATGAATCATGAAGGCTTATAGTGTAAATACTTCAAGGAACTTTTTAAAGATTAGTTATATCCAGTGTCCATGGTTTTATCAAAGTAGATTGAGTTTATTAATTTTCAGCAAAGTTATAAGACCATGGTTCGTCATGAAAACAGCTTGGTTGAGCTACTAAAGTTTTCCAACGAGATTGTGACTAATAATAAGACGAATTAATGATTATTTAATATGGTACATCCATATAATATTCAATCCTAGGTTTCCATGATAAAAATTACCTCTTATGATGATGTACTGTATAGAGAGTTGATGGTTGAGCTTGACCTGGCTGGTAATTTAGGTTTGAAGGGAGTTACTTTTACTCTCATTGATAATTATATGAGTTCCATTAAAGGATATAGATTGTTTGATGATTCTTGTGGGGTATATTTATAAAAGGGTTATTCTAGACCTCATGTAGTACCTAGTAGTGTACCTTTTACTTTCTTTTAGTGTGTCATGGTTGGTCAATTGAAACGGGTTGGTACTGAGGCACCCAAGATCTTTAGTTCTTATAGACACATAGGTTACTTATATAAATTATCTTATATATTTTCCTCCCCAAATGGTAGAATTAGATCATCATGACATAAAAGTACTATGGTGAAATCAGAATCATCAATAAAAAAGGGGTTATGGCCACATACATATGAAATGAGGCTTCTTCACACATTTGAATAGTCTCCAGAGAAATTTGATGTGAGTCTAGTGATAGTGAGAGGTACCATCTCTATAGCCTCATACGTAGGGAATACTTAATTTGATATTACATGAATCTAAATCATTCATATATACTCAAGTTACTAATTTTATAACCCTTCCAATATAGATTTTATCTTATGTGATAGATATTACTACAGACCTTGAAACATAGAAAGATAAGGGTCTTTGGTGTCCTAATTAGGTGTTCTATTCATCAAATATTGAGCATAACTATAATTTTCAAGTCCACTATAGAAAATATCACTATATCATTCAGAAGATGTATTTTATAGTTATTCATCATGCCTAGATTGACTATTATTTTAGAAAGATGTCATTTTCTATACCCAGTGAGGTGTGTCAATTATTTTAGAGTGAATGAGACCTAAGATAGAGAAATGATGGTCCTTATTATCTAGATTTGGAGAAAGTGATATCAATTTTTTATTTTGACTTGGTGTGATAATCTATGTGTGAGGATCTAACTCCAGTATTCATTGATTTTCACCACATATTTCCTTTTGATTTCTCTGGGTTTCCTCTACTAAGAGAGGTTGAATTTTCTAGTGATTTATTGTTTGGTACTTTTGTAGTGTCTATTCCATATTTTCATATTACACCTTCTGAACTGAAAGAGTTGAAGACTTAATTGTTTGATTTTATTTAGAAAATATTTATACACCCAAGTACGTCACCTTGGGTGAAACCTCTTCCATCTACAACAAAAGCGGAGTGTTCACTTCACCTATGTGTGGATTAATGGGAACTCAATCAAGATATGGTGAAGAAAAAATATTTGTGGCCTTGGATATATTATTTGTTTGACAAACATAAATGGGTCAAATGTTTCTTGAAGACTAATCTTTGGTTTAGATACCACTAGTTATGAATTAAAGAATATGACATCTTGAAAACCACCATTAGGATTAGTTATAGACACAATGAGTATCTTATTTCTCATATTGGTCTAACCAATGATCTCATGATTTTCATTGAATTTGTGAATATGATATTACATGAGTACCATGACATGTTAATTTTATTCAATTTAGATGAAATCCTGGTTTACTTTGTAACTGAGGAGGATCATGCATGTCGTTTGAGGATAGTGAAATACATTTTTATAGATCACTGAATCTATGACAATATCTCAAAATGTTTTTTTTATAGTTTCAAGAATTAATGTTCTTTGTGATGGTGTATAATAACATGTAATTTTAATTGATTATATGAATGTGAAATTAGTCATGAATGGTAGAAACTATGAAACATTTTTTATATTTGGAGCTTCTTGGGATTGGTGGGGTATTACAACTAGTTTCTGAAGGATTTCTCAATGTTTTATTCTCTGATGACCATAATCACTTGGAGAGGAGTGAATTGTTTTTGGTAATGTAAGTTTCAAAATTACTTTACCGATTTGAAATGCCTTTTGAATTCATCTTCGGTGTTGAATATTCCTGAGGCCAAGTAGTACTATGTGGTCTTCATTGATGCATAAAGTTTCGGTTTGGGTTATTTTATTATATAGGGTGATCATGTCATTGCATATAGATATATACATATTTGTCCACATGAGAATAATGATAATACCCATTATCTCAAATATGTATTCATGATGCATACTCCCAATGTCAGACAACATTACCCTTTAAGAAAATGTTTTAACATTTATTCAAATAAAAACACCTGAGTTATATCATCTCTCAAAAGGACATAATTCTATATTAGAGGAATTATAGGGAGTACCTCAAGTCATTTGATTGTGATATTTATTATACCAAAAGAAATTTTAATGTCATCACTGATTTTTTAAGTAGGAAAATTCTAACCCAAACTATGAAATAATCATTAGAAGAGTGGAATTTAATGGATCACTTTGGTCAGGTTATCTTGAGTGTCTTGGATAATGAGTCTAACACTATTATAAATAGTGTTCTATAAACCTAATATCATCTCAAGATGATTATTGATGACCATTAATTTTATTATTAGTTCCATATCGTTAGATAATCTCTTCATAGTTGTAAGATAATCATTGAGTGGCCATTCTCAAAGGAGGGTATTCTATGTTTGCAAAACAATTAAGTTGATCCTTATTATTTAAGGGAGGATATGATTGGGGAATATCATAGTAATAAGTTGGAAATGCACCTACCTACCATGAATATTTATCTATGACATGACATAATAATTCAGGTGGACGGGTATGAGATAATACATTTATAATTTTTTTCTCACTCCAATACTTTCCAACATGCCAAGGTTGAGAAACAAAAACCTTCGGGGTTTCACCAACCCCTTACAATGTCGACACAAGTGTAGGATGATATTTTTATTGACTTCATAATAGGATTACCTCATAACCATTGGTTGAATAATGTTATATGTTTTGTTATTTATTGGATGGAAAAATATGATTACTTTATACCCATATGTGACGCAACAAAATTTAAGGACTTTGAAAGACTACATTTGAAGTAGTTTTTCAGGTATCTTGGGGTTCCATCTCTAATTGTCTCATATAAAGATACACTATTCACTTCTCATTTTTTAGAGAGGTCTACAAGAGTTAATGGGATCTTATGTGAGCTTGAGCGTGGAATATCTTCCGTAGATGGATGGACATATAGAAGAGGCTAAAATGATTTTGAGAGACTTGTTCGTTGCTTCTATCCTGGATTTTAGTGGATCTTCTGATGTTTATTTGGGTCTGGTGGAGTTTTTTTATAACAATAGTTAATAGTATCTAATTTAGATGGCTCCCTTGGAGGTCTTGTTTAGCTGGACTTAAATATATTTTTTTGTCTTGGTCGGATGTTGGTGATATTTCTTTCGTTAGACTAAGTGTGGTCTAAGAGATGATTGAAAATATTCAATTAAATTTTCAAAAAAAAATTGAAGAAACAAAAATTTATAAATATTATTATAATTATCATCGATGAAAAATGGATTTTCTTGTAGGTTATTGGGTGATTCTTAGATTTTCACCTCAAAAAGGTCACCGACGTCTTAGAAAAAGGGAAATCATGTACCATGATTTTTTGAGAACTTTTGTGAATGTTGATCAGGTGGGAAAAGTGTCTTAACATTTATCACTTCCACATCAACTAATATAAACATATAATTTTTTCCATTTATTATAACTTTGGAAATATATTTTTCGCACATCCCATGTCTTGATATGTGAGGATCATGATGTTGATCATGATTTGTCTGTGATAGAAAACCTAAACAAGATAGTTGATTATGAAACAAATGTAAATTATGAGAGAATGATACCTTTGGTCTATTTGCTATGGAAGAATGATTCTAACTCACATAATACATGGGATTTTTAGGTACTAATGAGAGGTTAGTGACCTCATCTCTTTGATATGGAGCTTTCCTAAAAAGCTTTTTGGGGACACAATGTCTCAATGGTGGGGAGGTTGTAATATTCTGATACCTTCTTTCAAGTACCCTTTAAACCCTTATTTTGATATCATGTTGAATTTTTAATGATTTTTGGTGTTTTGGGTGATATTTTAGAATTTTGGATGCCCATCATTCTATGCATGGATGGTACACTTTTAGCGAAAACTGTGGGCCTGGCCAGGTAAATAGTGATTCATATTGTAAGCCACTGGAAGGGTGTTCATGGTTAGGGTGAACAATTTCCCTAAACATATGGAAACACCTCCGAACTATGTAACCCATGGATAGTGGGTAATTCATGGTTGGTGAATGGTAATTTAATAGTGTGGGTACACCATGCACCCAAAATATAACTCTTATATGTGTGCATGATTTATCTAACTATGCGGCACTCCCTGGGAATCCATGAACACAATTTACAATTCACTGAATTTAATTTTAAAAAAGACGTACCCCTATTTTAATAGTAAAATCACCACCATTCACCCCTAATACAACTGTTCCTAACATTAAGGCTCTCAGGAATCAATTTTGGATCCTCTACAATCCTCCTTTGGTGAAACAACGTGCTAGTGGAAGTTTTGAACCCTCTTCAGTATGTGGATCTCCTATTGATTGTTATATTTTGATATTCCTTTCTTCCATCTTTATTTAGTGTTATATCATCATGTTATTTGTGTATATAAACTTCATTTCATTGGATGTAATCCTTTTATTTATAGATCATGATTCTAGATCTAATTTATAGATCATCATCAACTTTGATCATCATTGGAATTCCTGTTGTGGGTTTTGATATTTTGATTCCATGATTAAAATGTAAGTGGTTCATTTTTGATTTTCAATATAATAAAATCCATAATTTTATTTCTTTGAAATATATTTCAATTAATTTATAAAACTATGATTTGTAATTAATTTGTCACAAACTTTTAAATGGAATTGATTTTGATAAAAAAACCCCCAATTCCAATGGAATTCGTACTTGTGAGATGAATTTCGGAAATGATTCTTTTATTTTTGAGACAATAATTTTATGATGGAATTAATTAAATAATTTTTTTGATAAAATGGATTAAATATAATTTATGAAAACCCCTGATTGAGTTTTCATTTAAAATGCATCAAATTGTGAAAAACCAATATTTCAATTTTGAGATTGAATTGGCATATTGGAACTGAAAATCAACCAATTGAATTTTAAATGATGAATGATTTGACATGAGATGATTTTATCATTATTTATTAATTGATTGAGAACATGGGATCCTGGGTAGTAAGTAGGTTATTTGGGAAATGAATTGTTGGATCCTGATCCCCAATCAATGGATTGACAATGATAACTCTAAAAAACATAGTTTGGCATGATAATTGATTATGGGATATTGATGGGTCTTATTTGGTATGAATTTAAGGGATGTGTGCACCCATGTCGAACCATGACCACTAGTTTGAAAAGTGTGAGAATCTTATTTCAAGAAACTAATGTAATTTAGGGTACACGAATATGATGATTTTTGTGAGTTATATGATTATATATTCCATTATTTATAGAACTATGTTAATAAAACCAAATGATTTATAAGAAATATTTTATATAGAATTTTTTTATTAAGCCATGTTTCTAATTTTTTCCATATATTGAGAATAAATCATGTTTTATTTAAAATATCAAAATGATATGTTATAGCATTCCCGGTATTATTTAAATTTAAATAATGATTGGTTTATTATTAGAGAATCTGTTATGGAACACTTGGTGAGACCCTACTAGTATTTATAGATCAAATCCAACCTATACTTTTGGGAAATTTTAAACTTTTTTTTAGTTATGATAAATAGAAATGTGTCACATGGATTTGGGGGATTTTCACAATCCTTGGGATTTGGGAGTGATGATGGTGACCGGTGGAGTATAGGTCCATTGGTTACACAGGGGTTTGATAATTTTCTGGTTATTGATGGATGTTTGGGTTGATGTTTCATTGAGTTTTATATCTATATGTTAGTGTATTTTTTTTACCTATTTGAGTACTTGTACATTATCCTTGAAGAGTGTTCATATACTGACATTTACCTTGTTTATATTCCATTTTTTGTGGAAAAAATATTCCCCATTTATTCTAGTATAATGTTAGGTTCTAGTAACCAAACCATGGGGATTGGGAACACCCTTCAAGCTATGTCACTGCAAACTTGTGTATCAGGGAACAAGGCTATCTAGACTGATTTGATACACCCACTAAATTACCCTATGTTTCAATATATAAAAAATCGCTAAATGGATCGCTGTACACAATATCATCACTCAATCCAAGCACATCATTTAGAGAGTTTATCATCCCTCAACGTCATCAGGATCACATTTTTTCCCACTAGAATCAAAGGAAAATCCACACTACTCTAATATTGAGAGTTGGAATAAATCCCATCTCAATTTCAATGTCATTATTTATAGGTCATCATAAACAAAACCTATACATAACCCAATATAGTTAACACAAATTTAAGTACTCACATATCAAATGGGAAAGGAGAACCCCCCTATCCTACCAACTAGACTAATGGTTATAATACATCTCAAGCCCCACAATTTCAATATCTAGGTTTTATGGTGACACTCAAGGATTCTGATACCTAGTTCAAAAAAACACCCTATATAAGGAATCCATAGTAACCTTTCACAATGGTCCTTATATTTAGAAAATTATCTTACATTATACATGAATAGGGTATATATTTATAATAAATACCCTTCCCATTAGAATCCAAGGCACCAAACCAGTGCTCAAGGGTCTACTGTTTCTGTTTACAATATGTTAATTTCATATAGGGTGTAATAAAATAGTCAATTTACTATAACTTACTCCCTTATATGGTATATGTATCACACAGAATATGTTTATAATCAATCCATCAAACACCATTTGTTAATGCATCAACTAGAGTTTGAGGGTCCATCATGGCCCTTGAAGCTCATGTTCTATCCACATAAATAATAAATGAAAAAATTAATTTAATAAAAAATAAATCATCCAGAATGGGGAGACCATATATCACATGAAAATAAGTAAAATAAATTAACTATAGTGCATGGCCATGGGACACCTACAATATAAATGGTGTAACTCCATTTAATAAATCTTTTTCACCACCGCCTAACCCGTCTAAGTCTAAACGACCACCATCCATCAATATGTGGTCCTAATTTCATTTATATCACTTTAATAAATTATAAAATTATTATTTCACCCCAATACAACACTTCTAGAACTATTACAAAGACACATACATTATAGATTGTCTTTGATACCAATTATTGATTCCTGAAAATAACTCTCCCATAATTAAATGAATTAAACAAAATATTTCATTAAACACAACCCAAGACTATTTATGGTTGGATATTTATATAATTTTTAAAAGTAATAAACTAATAAATCCCACAAATTTTTAAGAAAATGAACATGTATTTATTAATTAAAAAACTAATTAATCCATCTTAATTCTTAAACATATTAGTGAAATTACCCACATAAGATGTTATGTTGGTAAAATTAAATTTCATACATTTCTTAATAACATGGATAAAGAGAAACATATGAAGAGTGATCTCAAATTCAAATTGAGGATAAAAATAATTGATGGAAATAAAATATCATAAATTATTTTAAGTTGAGTGTAAATAATATGGTAGGAATGGGGAACAAAAGAATCCCATATTATTATGATAATAAAAGTATAATATATTCATATATAATAATTGAAATAAAAATATAACATGGATATTAATAATTTGTTCCTTGGTGATGAAATTAATAATTCTATATATCTAATTCAATTCCATAATCCAGAAAATCATGATTATAGACATCATGATCAAATCATAAAGTCCCTACAACTAAGTTATTTTTTTTCCGGGCTAGCATACACAAAAATATTCTAACTATTTTTTCTCGTGATACCTATCAATGCATCATGAATATATTATGGTCCCAACCCAAAAATAATTATTCCAAATAATTTCATCATATGAGGGAATTAGTAAACTATTAAATACATAACCAACTTTTAGTGAGAATGAATAAGCTCCTATATTGATATAATAAGTATACTGGCTGTCAATATTTGCTCAATAAATAAATGAGATAGCCTTCTATGTATGAATCACTCAAACTAATACCATTTAGAATATGTAGAATATGGTTAAGACAATAATTTTCGCAATTAATTAATATATGGAATCTAAGTGAACACCCATTAATAAAATGAAAAATATATAGAGTGTCCACATATGAATGTAATTGGAAGTAAAAATATTCCTATAATACAAGATGATTTTGAAAGAAAAAGTTAGTGATATATTTATGAGTTTTTAAACAAAAAAAAGAAATACAGTATATGAGGAATTAGAAACAAAACCATTGAAATTGAATACACCATAAAAAGTAAAACTGGGTATATATGAATCATCTCTCAAAGAAACAAAATTGAAATGCAAACACCCTTGTCATAATAAATATGTAATAATAAAAATAACATAAGAGGGATACCACAGATTTGAAATATAATTAAATAAAATAAATTCATTAAATATTAATGAATTTGGGATATTAATATGTCATATATGATAAATAAAGGTGATTGAATATAAATATTGCATATGGATTTGAAAATGAGATATGAAACCCATACAACTTAAGTATCACCTAAATAAAAAAAATATTGAATTTGAATTACTATGTATTTTAAAATAAAATAAAATAAAAGATTTTATATGATATAATGTAATATATAATCTATATATAGACAGTATAAAATTAAATTGGTTTATAAGATGAATCATGACTAAAAAAAAATTCAAAACCAAAACATCTTTGAAGTATCAGAATCATTGAGGTAGGAATAATTTGATAATGATGTTATAAGGAAGAATTATATAACACAATTAAAGAAATAAGAAATAAAATAAAAACTATTCATTAGGTATAATAAATGAAACTTTGAACAATAGTGTTCAATAATAATGTTTGTAATCTGTCACGACCCGTCCCAGTGGGGCCCACCCCTTGACTCCCCAAGCCCGCCTCCAATTGGACAGGGGTTGGTGACTAGCACCGAGTAGGCATATCACAAACATGGGAGACATTTCCTAAGTACCTATACACACGCACACATCTCCAAGACCAAAAATGTTGAAATGTAAAACACTATGGAACAAAATGCATGCAAATAGCTAAACCCAACCAACAGAGTATGACGAAAGGTATAGTACTATAAAAGTAAACTGGCCAAAAATACAAGCCCACCACAAAGAAAAAAACAAGAGACTAAAAACTAAAAAGTCCAAACTGCAAGCACAAAAAGGTACGGGGACTGCCGCTCGTAGCCATAGGAACGCTCTGGCTAGTAGTGAACTCGGAAAGCTTAGTCTTGTCCTGGTTTGCCCTAGACTCTATCAAAAGGCTGCTCATTTGCACAAGACACCAGACGTGCAGGAAAAGCCTGTATAGGGGTGAGTATAACAATAATCAGTAGAGGAACCCGAAAACCACAAAGCAATACAAAGTAAAGGTATAGTTAGCTATGCACATTATATGTTTACAGAACATATAAAAAAACCAGAAATACTCAAAACCCAGACCTGTGGTCTAGAGACAATTCATGCAACCACATACCCCCATAAGGGATTCTGTTCGAATATTCTGTGTTGCACTCGTTCTGGGAGAACAAACTCCACGAGTCCTATAGCTCTGATGATGTCCGTCCGAGAAGTGCTATTCATCACGAACCGTTACGAGAGATAGCTACACTCATTACGGGAGACACACTCTTTAGTGGAAATGTTACGGTAGATAGAATCACTCATTATGGGAGACACACTTTTGAGTGGGAAAGATCTCGATACACATATGAGGATCAATACTAGGGCCATGGAGGATACCACGACTCATCTAGAATTCACCTACTTTATAGAAAATCAATGCCCAGTAGAGTTGGTCACGTCGATGCCTGACTCAACCTAGGGTCTGGAATGGATAGAGGATCACAATCTGGGCCTCTCAGATGGATGCCTGACTCTATCACAGAAATTCCTGCTAAAGGGATCAAAATCCTGCATGAGGGAAAGATGCCTGACCCTCAGGGAAACAAGAAGAAGGGGCACTAACCCAAACAAAAGATGTTCAAGTCATGGTGAACAAAAGGACTAAGCCATTTTCCAAAAAGTACACGGCCTGTAGAAATGATACACGCCATGTTGTCCGACCCTGGGTACTGCCTGTGTACAACGACCCATGTCGTGAGGCTGGTCGTGTAGGAAAAACCTAGTACACGGCATGTAGTACGGAGTACACGCCCTGTCTAGGTAACTGGGGTTGGATCCGTGTACTCTGGCCATGTGCCCGTACACGGTCACCAACCCGTGTACTCCAACCCATGTAATCTGCACATAGGGTAACCCGCGCTGCTGGCCTTGTCTGGCCGTGTGATGGAGTACACGGTCGTGTACTCCATCCCATTTCCGTGTCTCCCCGGGATACATGCTGAACTCCACGTAGCCACCTCTGCTAGAATGTACATGTCGTGCCGCATGAAGCCATGTAGATCATCCCGTGTCCATGTACTACCCAAAGTACACACCGAGCTTCGGGGATGGTCTAACACGCCGTGTGACCAGGGTCAAACGCCATGTGATTCTTCTCTGACCACGAATCCCTAGCGGCCACTGCCAGTACTACATGGTGTGTTCTTCGGAAGAATACGCCGTGTATTCTGGAAATTTCTAGAAATGACGCTCTTCGTCAGCGCGCCTCCCGTGCTACTCTGAGCGTTGATCCAGCCGTTCGATCTCCATGAAACCTTCATGTTTTTTTCACCCTGACCCCACGAATCCACTTTCAGTGTTTTCGGACCTTCGATCGGCTCTGAAAACTCGTTTTTATCTTCTCGCACGAAGAACACCCAAAGAACGCTCTTTCTGATCTGGTCCGATTCGTCGTCCGCCATCCCTCCTGTAAAACGTACGAGTCCACGGATCAACTTGTTTATGGTTGATCCACGTTCGTCATTTAAAATTTAAATATAGGGAAAAGAAATCGAAAAAACATTCCCTAGCTTTCGTAAGGATCGATCGTTGTCGAAGGCATTGTGCTGCCGTTGTCGTCGAGATCCTTCAACGTCAGCGCAACAATCCTTGGTTTTGATCCGTTGTCGTTCATCACTGAGAATTTCCTTCAATGCCTCGCAGATTCGGCAGAGGTCCTCTCATCCATTTCCAACGATCAACAATTCCTTAACCCATTAAGAAGGTAAACATGTTTCCATTTAATTACGCAGATGCATTAATGATGTTGACTCTCCATTTTGAAGTTATTATGACGTGCCATTAATTTAGGAAATAGTTGCGCCGTTTCCGCGCTGCAGCGAATGTTTTCTTAAATGAAAATAAAATAAACTTGTTATTTTATTTTATTTTTATCTTAGTTAAAACATCCAAAAATTAACTTTTTCCCTCAACCCACGCCGGTCGAGGTTGGCCTCATTCATAGGTAAAGTCATCGTCCTAGACGCAATGGTGCCCTCATATTTTTAATCCAGGCATCCATTTTGGAAGCTTCCACAGCCAGGAACAGTGTTGACTCGCTTAACTAAAAAAAAGTTCAAACCACCATTCCAAGCTCACTGGACCTCAGAACTATGTGTCGTCTTCACATCCGGTCTCTAAATAATTCCATATAATATTTAAAAATAATAAACAGAAAAATCCGAGGCATTACATTCTCCCCACCTTGGGGCATTATTTCCCCAAAAATCCAAATTAAAGGGTACTCAAACAGATGAGGGTACCGGGCACAGATCTGATCTTCCCACTCCCATGTGCTCTCCTAAAGGTCCCCGTGCTACCACCTGATGTCCACCAAGGGAATCGATCTCCCACGAAGGATCCTCTCCTACCGATCCTCGATCTCCACCAGGTACTCAGCAAAGGTCACTCCATCCTCGTTGTCCAGATCACCCCAATTGATGACGTGCGATGGGTCATGCACGTACCTCCTCAGCTGCGACACGTGGAAGACATCATGTACTCGATACAACTGTGGTGGTAGAGCTAGGTGGTACGCCACCTCTCCAACTCAGCATAGAATCCAGAAAGGTCCGATGAACCTCAGAGATAGCTTTCCGGCACATCCAAATCTCTGCAACCCTCGTCGAGGTGATAGCTGAAGAAAGACGTGGTCTCCCTCCTCGAACTCCAGAGGTCTCCGTCGTCTGTCAGCATAAGACTTCTACCAGCTTGGTGTAGTCATTATCTGTTCCCGGATGATCTGCACCTTTTCTATAGTAGCTCGCACTAACTGTGGACCCATGAGTGCTGACTCTCCGGGGTCGTTCCAACAAAGCGGTGACTGGAAGGGTCTCCCATAGAAGGCCTCGAATGGTGCCATACCAATGGTGGAGTGGTAGTTGTTGTTGTACACAAACTCCACCAGTGGTAGGTGGTCCTGCCAACTGCGACCAAAGTCCAAGATACAGGCTCACAACATATCCTCTAGAACCTGAATGGTCCTCTCCATCTGACCATCCATATAGGGATGAAACGTCGTGCTCAAGCATAGCTAAGTCCCAAAAACCTCCTGAAATCCCTTCCACAACCGGGATGTGAAGTGGGTGTCTTGATCTGAGACTATAGTCGAGGGGACGCCATGAAGCTGAACTATCTCCTACACGTAGAGGTGCCAAAGCTCTCTACAGAACTCTTCTCCCTGATAGCTAGGAAGTGGGCCTACTTGGTGAGTCGCTCAACGATCACCCATATAGAATCACGGCCTTTGGACATCTGTTGTAATCCCGTCACAAAGACCATCAGTATTCCATCCGACTTCAACTCTAGGACTTCTAGGGGTGAGCTAATCCCATTGGAACCTGGTGCCCAGCCTTCACCAACTGGCATGTGAGGCATCGAGAAACGAACTCTGCTACTGCCTTCTTCATGCCTGCCCACCAGAACTATCATCGGAGATCCTGGTACATCTTTGACACTACAGGATGTACCACTAAATGGGATTTGTGACACTCCCTCAGGACCTCCTATTGGAACGCCACCAGTGCAACTGTGTATCCTCTGAAAATAAGTACGTGCTCTCCACCTTTAGAATATCCATCAAGAGCATGTACTATGGATAATTGAGCATGTAAAGCCACACAGTCATCATCCCCAAGCTGCGCCTCCCTAACTCTCTGTAGGAGTGGAGGGGTGACAACCATCGACTGTAGGTAAGCTGTATCTTCTCCATCAATGAAGGAAAACTATAACGCGGCTAATTGCTATGTCACTTCACTCAACAGCTGTGAGATTGACCTTCTCCTAAGAGAATCCGTCACCTTGTTCCCCATCCCAGGAGTATATATGATCTCGAAATCATACTCCTAGAGGAACTCTAGCCAACATATCTTCCTCAGATTCAGATCCTTCTGTGAGAAGGCATACTTGAGTCACTTATTGTCAGAGTAGACAATGAACTGCTCACCCGTAAGGTAGTGTCGCCACATATTTAATGCGAATTCTACCACTTCCAACTCGAGATCATGAGTCAAATAGTTCTGCTCATGTGGCCTAAGCTGGGGCGAACCATAAGCAATCACTGCATTCCACTGCATCAGGACACAGCTGAGCCCGGTCCCTGATGTGTCGCATAAAACTACGTACTCAACACCTTCCTCAGGAAATCACAAGACTGGGGCACTCGTCAAACTCTGTCTCAACTTTTTGAAAGCCTGCTGGCACATTTCTGTCCATAAAAAGGGTTTCCCCTTCTTGGTCAAGGATTTCATCGGTGCTGATATCAGAGAGATGTCAGGAATAAATCTATGGTAATACCCTGCCAACCCAAGGAAGCTCCACACCTCCATCACACTCCGAGGTGGCTCCCACGCTAACACAGCCTCCACCTTGGCTGGGTCCACAGCTACTCCATCTCCTGAGATGACATGTCCCAGAAAGTGGACTTCCCGAATGCAGAACTGACACTTTGAGAGCTTCCCATAAAGCTGGTGCTCCCGAAGTATGTCCAGAAACATCTGCTGGTGTCTCGTGTGCTCCTCCTCTGAGTCCGAGTACGTAAAGATGTAGTCGATGAAGACCACTACGAACCGGTCCATGTACAGCTAGAAGATCCGGTTTATCAACCCCATGAACACTACAGGGGCATTCGTTACACAAAAATGCATCACCAAGTACTCATAGTGACTGTAGCGACATCTGAAAGCCGTCTTCGATATATCCTCATCCCGCACTCGTAGTTGGTGATAGCCTGATCGAAGGTCAACCTTCGAGAACCACTGTGCCCCTCTTAGCTGATCTAAGAGGTCATCAATTCTCGGCAGTGGATATTTGTTCTTAACCATCACCTGGTTCAGGAACCGGTAATCCACGCACAACCTCAGACTCCCGTCTTCCTTCTTGGAAAACAAGACTGGAGCCGCCTCGGGGGAGACACTGGGTCTCACGAAACCTTTTCTATGCATATCCTCCTACTGCACTCTCAGCTCGCGAAGCTCTGCGGGAGCCATCCGATATACCGATGAGGAAATCGGAGTCGTCCCAGGGTGTAAGTTGATGCAGATGTCAATTTACCGGCAGGGAGGTAACCTTGGAACATATTCTAAAAAGACGTCCTCATACCCCGCAACCAATACTGGGAACTAAGAGCTCACAAAATCCACTACTCCGAGGGTAAGTCTAGCCAACTCATGAGTGATCGACTGCACTCTCCTATGCATGAGCCCATTTTGTGCTGCCTGGGTTTCCTTTTCTCCAACAAAAGAAAACCTCATTGCCTCAAGCCGTACACACTGTACCCTTCGCCTAAAACAGTCAATTTGGGCATGATATGAAGATAACCAATCCATACCAAGAATGACGTCGTAAGGCCTCGACGCTAGCACCAAGAGGTTCCAACCGAAACTCTCACCTCCATGGGTAATATCACACTGTTTGCAAAGGTGTGTGATCACAAAGTCTCCTACCGTAGGTGTCTCCAAGCGTAAGGATTGAGTCAACGGTTATACCAGAATCTCGAGGTTTTGTACGAGACATGTGGCTATAAGGGAATGACTGGCACCTCTGTCTATGAGTACGAAAGCTAAGGTAGAAAAGACAAATATCGTACCTCAAATCATCCCTGGAGCCCCTGGGTCATATGCCTCGACTGCATGCAGCTATCCCCATCCCTGTATCAAAGCCTTGTCACTGAGGGGGTAATCGTCGTGATTGTTCCGCTAAATCCTAGCGGGTATGCGTCATGGAGGCATCCTGTAAACAAATAAGATGTACCAGGGTTAATGAGTATATTTGGATAGCTGTCACAAAGGACATGGAAAGCACAACCCATTCTTATATGATGCATGTATCTATTATTTCCCCACAACTAGTGTTTTCGTGCACCGAGTCGAAAAGCAGGTTATCAGAGTCCTGGTGTATGGATATGTCACCGCCGCACCAACACTGGGGTCTCTGGCCTGAAAGCCGAATTCGAAACACTTAACACTGTTGCCCCAAACCAAACTCACAGACTCTTGGTCCAAACGTAGAACCGACCAGCTCTAATACCACTCTGTTACGACCCGTCCCAGTGGGGCCCATGCCGTGACTCCCCAAGCCCGACTCCAATAGGCCAGGCGTTGGTGACTAGCACCGAGTAGGCATATCACAAACATGGGAGGCATTGACTATGTACCTGTACACGTGCCCACATCTCCAAGCCCACAAATGATGAAATGTAAAACACTAAGGAAAAAAGTGCATGCATATAGCTAAACCCAACCAACAGAGTACAACGAAAGGTAGAGTACTGTAAAAGTAAACTGGCCAAAAATACAACCCCACCAAAAAGAAAATAAACAAGAGTCTGAAAACTGAAAATTCCAACCTACAAGCAAAAAAATGTATTGGTAATGCCGATCATAGTTGCAGGAACGCCTCGACAAGTAGGGAACTCAGAAAGATCGGTCTTGTCCTGGTCTGACCTGGACTCTGTCAAAAGGTTTCTCGTCTACACAAGACACCAGACGTGCGGGCAAAGCCCTTGCAGGGGTGAGTATAACCATACCCAGTAGAGGACCCCGAAAAACAAAAAGCAATAAAAAGTAAAGGTACAGTCAGCTATGCACATTATATGTTTAAAGAACATATAAATCAAACCAGATATACTCAAAACCCAGACCCGGGGTCTAGAGACAAGTCACACAACTGCATACCCCCATAAGGGATTCTGTTCGAAGATTCTGTGATGCACTCGTTCTGGGTGAACAAAATCCACAAGTCCTATAGCTCTGATGATGTCTATCCAAGAAGTGATGTTCATCGGGAACCATCACGAGAGATAACTTCCCTCATTACGAGAGACACACTCTTGAGTTGAAAAGTTATGGTAGATAGAAGCACTCATTACGGGAGACACACTCCTGAGTGGGAAATATCTCAATACACGGATGAGGATCACTGACATGGCCATGGTAGATACCGCGACTCATCAGGAATTCACCTTCTAGGTAGAGGATCAATGCCCAGTAGAGTTGTTCAAGTCGATGTCTGACTCAACCTAGGGTCTGGAATGGATAGAGGATCTCGATCTGGGCCTCTCGGATTGAATCCTGACTCTATCACAGAAAGTCCTGCTGAAGGGATCAAAATCATGCATGAGGGAAAGATGCCTGACCCTGAGGGAAACATGAAGAAGGGGCACTAACCCAAACTAAAGATGTTCAAGGAACGGTGAACAAAAGGACCATGCCATTTTCCAAAAAGTACACAACGTGTAGAAATGATACACGCCATGTTGTCCGACCCCGGGTACTGCCCGTGTATAACGGCCCATGTCGTGAGGCTGGTCGTGTAGAAAAAACATAGTACAAGGTGTGTAGTACGGAGTACATGCCGTGTCTAGGTAGCTGGGGTTGGCTCCGTGTACTCTGGTCATGTGCCCGTACACGGTCACCAACCCGTGTACTCCAACCCGTGTAATCTGGACACGGGGTAACCCGCGCTACTGGCCTTGTCAAGGCCATGTGATGGAGTACACAGTCATGTACTCCATCCCGTGTCCGTGTCTCCCCGGGATACACGCCGAGCTCCGCGTAGCTGCCTCTGCAATGTTGTACACTCCGTGCCACCTGAAGTCGGGTAGATCATCTCGTGTCCGTGTACTACCCAAAGTACACACGGAGCTTCGGGGAAGGTCCAACACACAGTTTGGCCATGTCCACACGCCGTGTGATTCCTCTCTGACCCCAAAACCATATCCGCCGCCGCCAGTACTACACGGCGTGTTCTTCGGAAGTACACGCCGAGTATTCTGGAAATTTACAGAAACGGTGCTCTTCACAGGCGCGCCTCTCGTGCTGCTCCGAACGTTCATCCAGCCATTCGATCACCATGAAACCTTCTGGTTTTAGTCGCCCTGATGCTACAAATCCGCTTCCAGTGTTTTCAGACCTTCGATCAGATCCGAAAACATGTTTTTATTTTCTGGCATAAAGAACGCTCGAAGGACGCTCTTTCCGATCCGGTCCAATTCGTCATCCACCATCGTCGCTGCACCTCCACAAGGTCATTGCGGTGTCGAACCATCAATTTGGGATCGTTGCATCACAGAACGGATGCGCAATGATCCCTTGTTCATCACCCTGTGAAGAACGTGAAGAACGTGCGGGGAAAAGGAGGAAGAAATCCAAATAAACAAATTTAGGAATAAACCTCCACCATCATTTGTCACGACATTGATCATCTCCCGTTAATAGGATTAAACAGAGAAAGAATGAACAACAACATAAATCATGGATCAAATCCCCATAATATTCCTGAAGAAAAATCCCTCCCGCAAAAAGTACGAGTCCGCGGATCAACTTGTTCGTGGTTGATCTGCGTTCGTCATTTAAAATTTAAATATGGGGAAAAGAAATCGAAATAAAAACCCGTACCTTTCGAAAGGATCGATCATTTAAGAAGGTGTTGTGCTGCCATTGTTGTCGAGATCCTTCAACATCAGCACAACGATCCTTGGTTTCGATCTGTTGTCGTTCGTCGCTGAGAATTTCCATCAACGCCTCGTGGATTCGGCAGACGTTCCTCTCATCCGTTGCCAACGATCAACAATTTCTTAACCCATTAAAAAGGGAAACATGTTGCCATTTTATTACGCGACATAATTAATGGCATTGACTCTCCATTTTGATATTATTATGACGCGCCTTTAATTTAGGAAACAGTTGTGTCGTTGCTGTGCTGCAGCTAATATTTCCTTAAATGAAAATAAAATAAACTTGTTAATTTATTTTATTTTTATCTTAGTTAAAACATCAGAAAATTAACTTTTTCCCTCATCCCTTTCCGGTTGAGGTTGGCCTCATTTTTAGGTAAATTTGTCATCCCAGACGCAACGATGCACTGAGATTTTTAATCCGAGCATTCGTTTCGGAAGCTGCCACAACCACGCACAAGTGCCGAATCACTTAACTAAAAAAAGTTCAAACCACCATTCCATGCTTACTGGAACTCAGAACGATGTGCCGTCTTCACGCCCGGTCTTGAAATAATTCTATATAATATTTAAAAGTAATAAAAAGAAAAATCCGAGACATAACATAATCAATAGATTAAAATTGAGTTAGTACAACCCCTTACATCCTTAGAAACTTTTGATTCAAAATACATTAAAGGATATTATTTAAAATAAGACATTAAATACCATGAATAATTATTGTATAATGACATAATATATTATATTTTTATTATATACACCATTTCAAGAAACATTTTTTATGTCGTAACAGTAGATTATTTGAGATGAGAAACCCTTTACTTAATTATTCACTTCTACTGAAGAGCTTAACCCTCATGTATAAAAATAAATAAATGAAATAATAATATAATTAATAACAATATTAATATCTATAACCTATTATGAAATTAATTTATAATTATTTTCTATATCTATATTAGTTAGTGATTATCTATTTTTGATAGCAGGTTTTAGTAATATTGATCATTTTTTCTAGTTTCATAGCAGCTGTGGTTTTGTTCATTATTTTCATAGAGTAACTCATTACAAGATTATATATGGTAATAGGATTGGTTATTTATAAGGATTTATATTGTTATAATTTTATTTGGTTTGAGTTTTAGTTATGATCCACGGTGATGAAATCCATGATGAGCTTATTTTATTTATTTTTCATGAACAAATGTTGGATTCTTAATTAATGATATTGAAATTAATGTTACCATTATAGAAATATAAAAATTTAATTATTTTATTATTTATTTTCCAGATTATCAGTAATTAAATTTTCATAGTCATCTAGGATATTTTTTATAACATAGTTCAATTAGGTGGTCAAACTGACCAACGAATGAACATACCATAATTAATGGGTGATTCTGATTTTGAAAGTGGTTTATTTTGGGAATAATTAAATTATTATTGAATAATAAATAAATTATTTAGATTATTTATGGTTTTTGGATCATTTATTTATATTTTTTATTAAAAATAAGGAAACTATATGAAAAATGAGATACATTACTTTCTGGAGGTGGTAGTCCGGACGACACTCATTTAATGATTTAATTTCTAAAAAAATGAATGTTAAAGAAGGTAGACTATAATTTTCCTCTCCATAATCATAATTATATTATATATTCCACATTATTTCTTCAATTTTACCATTATAATCAATAAATAGAGGTGTTAGTAGAAAACATAAGTCATTTAATTGTGGAAACGGTAGTCCGCACAATCCATGAATTCCGATTTCATTTTTCATAATAGAAAAGGGGGAATGATGGTTAAAATTTATTACTATAGAATAATGAAATTATGTATATAAAATATGAATTATTTTATACAGTAATAATAAAATTATATTTTGGAAATTTAGAATGAAGATAAATGAAATTTGGAAACTAAATCCCTCGCATTTATGACATTGGATTTTCCTTGGAAGATTCATTGGAAATGGAGGTATTAAAAAATTATATTTTATTCAGAGGCTAAATGAAATGGAAGGTGAAGAGAAATTCATAGAGTTTCAGGAGGAACAATAATTTTTTGAGTTGTCTCGAAGGGGTGGTGAGGGTCCCCTTTTATAAGTAGTGAGAATGACAATTTTATAAATATTTAAACATAATATAATGATAGATCGTGTTTCACATGTGAAGCCGCTCCAATAATAAAAAATATTTTTTTTCATAAAATCTAAATAATCCATCAACAATTTATTATAAATCATGTTTTAATCATTTACAAGTATTTTACTCTTAAAAATTTTCAATTATTCAATTTTTTTGTTTTACTGTGGTAATTAGATGTTACCAAGTTAAATCAATATTAATGAATGAAAAAAAAATTCAAATTATTCTATAATCTATAACTAATGATATAAAAGAATTACATTTTATTATAAAATTAATATGTTTAATAAAAATCAATTTTAGCATTATCTTTGGTAATGTGTAAAAAATCCTTTTAAAAAATGATTATTTTTACACATAAAATTTATGTGCAGGATAAAATTATAAATAAATTAGGTTTTTATGAAAAAATATTGTTTATTATAACAAGAAATTAAGTGGATTTTATATAATTATAAAAATTAATTTTACCATAACAATATTTAATTCAAACAAAATACCACAAAATAATTTATTTGAATTGAAAATAATACTAAAGGTCATAAAGTGTATTACAAAAGTTTTATAGATTTATAATATAATTTTTTTTATTACTACTTAAAAACATATTTTATCCTTTAAAAGTTTGAGAAAGCATCTTGTCCTCTCTTATATAATGATAATTTCATAAAAGTTCCAGTTATGGTAAAAACTGCATTTTTCATTATTCACCTAAAAATAAAGTATTCTTGAAAAATCCAAAAAACCCTAATAAGAAAATATTCAAATTATGAATATAAAAATTAATTGTTTTTATCAAATAAATATTCTAAAATTTTAGATTTTGACATTTAAATGAAAACATAGAAATATAAATAAAACTATTTTCACCGAAAAATAATTTTTTTAAATATTATCTGTTTTGTTCTTATTTCCGAAAAATTTATAATCAAATTTATGTTAATATATTATTCATATCAATAATATATTGTATCTTTTCTATATATAGTTTCTGAAAAAAATATAAAAAAGATGTTTTTAGAAATGTTACATTTAAAAGGAGAAATGAGTTTTATTGGTTATATAGATACATTAATTTAATTTATAAATTCCTTAGAATTGATAAAGTCATTTAATTTAGTTTATATATATATATATATATTTTTATAAATAATTTAGATTAATTTTTACCCACATATTCTACGGCTATATTTTAGGGGTTATTGTTATATGGTTTGTTGTAGTTCGGTGTTGCATATATCAAACACCATCAAACATATTATGTCTTAAATAAATATATAATTTAAAATCATAGATTATTAATATAATTTACTAATTTTTTTAAATAAATTTCATAATTAATTTATATGGAATATATAGTGGCATACACACACTAATACTCACTTTTTATATCTCAAAATAATCCCTCTAAAAACACCAAAAAAAATATCATTTAAAAAATTGATATTTTTACCGTTATACAGGTCCTCTGTGTAAGGGTAAAATATTAATCAAAAAAATTAAATAATAATAATAATAATAACAACAATAATATTATTAAAAATAATAAAATTTCTTCTTCCTCTATGAGGAACAGAAAAACCCCACATTCAACATTGTAGGTCTTTTAAAAAATGAAAAAAATATGATTAAACCCCTAATCCCCAAAGAATATTCTTACAGTGGTCCAAAGACATCCCCAATTAGATTATATCATAAAATTAAAATTTATATTGATGAGACATTAGCGGATTTATGAATAAAATACACATTTGGAAAATCTCTCTATGAATCAACGATGATTTGAGATCGAATTTCAGTTATATGGTCCTTGCAACCAGATCCAACTTCAAATTTAAATCCCAATAAAAATCCCCTATCATATCCCTACATAACCCAATTATCACAAAATAAATTCTAGATAAGGCCTCTTTTTTCCAAATTTTATATTGTTGGAGAAATAAATGGTAAAAAAAACCATTAAATAAAATAAAATAAAAAAAATTAAAGTTTTTACTTGGATCCCAATACCTAATTAAGATTATACCTCCCCTAAGAAATACATATTATTCTAGACTCAAACGTTGTGACATAATTTTAATCTAAGACTCAATTTAGGTGACATAAATGTTCACACATGAGAGAATAATAAATATTTACTTAATAAATAGTAATATACTTCAGAAAAATATGTCATGTTGAGAATATCCCAAATAACCAACCCTATTAAAAACACCAAAGTCCAAGATCAATAGACTAATCTTAAATAGATTAAAATATCCTATTATGTGGTAAATTAGCAGTTTACCCCTCATAAGTCCCAATGAGCAGAAATCAAAATTTCCCAAAATATTCATAATCGAGAAAGACATCGTTCATTGCAACCTCCCCACTATAACATTTTACAAACTCATGAAGTATCAATGAACTTTATAAAATATATAATGACATATCAAATTCATTCATTAATAACCAACTCGTTGTGTTCTTTTAGAGAATGAAAACATAGCATTCAATGATTAACTCCAAACATGAGGCACACTATTAATAAACAATTGAGCATAACCCTCACCATCATCTCCAATAATGTTGTGGTGATATAAAAAACTGATATTTCTCAAGACACTAAGGGGTTTTCAAATTATTTTTCATCAATATAATGGTGCACTGAACCATAATCCCCTCCTTGTAAGGTTATATTCTTATCCACGGTGATCCCCACTATAGGAATTACCTACTAAAACACATTCCAAAAGGTTCAATGACATGCTAAGATCACTTTATATCTAAACTAACTTAATTATATATTTCATCACTATTTTAACCCCCACTAGATAACCATTCTAAAAAATTCATGTCTATACCCAATAACGTGTCATAATTTCACTCAATCTAGATTTCTTAATCCATGAAATCATATGGATACCATCTCACACCCCACACTGATGTTTTTTCACAACATTATGTTTAATTACATTGTTGAGTCCTCAACCATCCAACCACTCATCTTGATCTCACCCCCTTGTATTGTAAAACCATGATCTAACACAACCTTAGGTCAGATTCAATCTATCTCCAACTCTATTACAATGCAAAGAATACATCCAAAACTACATAAAAGTAATAAATATCAGATTCATCATGTAACAACATAAAACCTGATCTATAAACACACAATTATCTGAATTCCATATTTTCCCATTAATGACTGGTATTATCACATCATCCATGGACCACACTCCATCCATTATAGAAATTAATCAGTTATGTGTTCATCCTACTCAAATCTATGTTTCAATATGGAAAACAATTTTTTACCCATTCTTGTCTCTCTAGAAAAAAAATCCATATCATCTACTTAATTTACATCTATAATAAGGTTCACTCCCTCGAACCCAAAAATAGTACCCTTTATACTATATGGATTCTCTTACACTACTATTGGAGTGTAATATCAATATGTTTATACAGCATTACTTCATAAAAATATTTTTCAAGGAACACTCATGAGTTGACCATGTCGTGACACTAAATTCCTTCACGGATGTCACATCTCACCATATAGGTGAATATTACATTTCATTAAAACTATTAAGATATCATTCACAAAATAATTTTAATGAAACCAAAATTTATTTTCCTATAAATGGATACTCATCGATCTATAACCCAAAATACATCACTCATATCTAGTTCGTGATATCAACCATACCCAAAAGTAAATTCTTTTTAACCACCTAATCTGACCACCCGAATTATGATTCCATGAGTCATAATTTGTTGGTCTATGGATCATGTTTCTAACAGAAAAAATTTTATCTTACAGATTTATCTCATCTAACAAGAATTATCCTAAAAAATCCTCTTAAAAAATAATGAATTTATCCCATTCGAAGGTATACCACAAGGTTAACCCCCACATATGTGTCATTTCAAAACAAAAATTATATACTGATGTTATGATCATCCAATATTCTGCCATCGTGGATCATAATACACTATATCATTTAGGACCATGACTAAAACACTCACATATTGAAATACTATTGATCAATCTCATCAAAATAAAACCTTGAAAGAAACAAACCTTATTTTATTGACATAAAAAAATCCCAATACATCTCTATAAATTTATCATATATATATTATAACTTCTCGAGAATTAATCTCACAACTCAAATCATCTTCCAACACCGATTATATCTAATAGAAATAAGAATTGTGGGATAAACCCTCTCTCATATTACCCTTTATATCACATATCCTGCTAATATCCTATGTAGTGCCTCAAATGAAATACGATCTCCCACATAAACCATAAATCATATCTCACATAAGTCAAAGATTATGGGGAAACAAAATTTTTTATAATCTCAAGCATAACATGGAAATTAACATATTGGAGAAAACATATAGGGTTTTAATGTACATATACATGTTTTTATAATCATAGGCCAAGCCCTCATCCAACTCCAAGGAACTAATCTTCACTGGGAATTTTCATGGTATAATACCACCTTCAGAACCCCGATCTCATCCATATATATGTAACATCATAATCCAATGATGATTAATGTCAAGATAATCAAATTAATATGTTTGGATAAGTGAAATTACACCAAGAATATATATAGTAAAACACCATATATTTAATTATTAACACCATAAATAATTGATCACATTTTTCAATCACCCAAACTTGGATAATTATAGAGGCACATATAAATTTACTAACCCAAAGGGGGACACTATAAAACCCTAAAAAAGGGATTTTGTAGTCATTTATAAGTAACATTAATATTCATAATCTTTGAACTATTAGTATAAAAAAATATACAATCATCTAGCTGAGTAGTATTACACAAAACAAAATATGTGAAAATTTCATATAAGTTTTTACTAACACCTTAAAAAGTTAAACCTTCAATATCACTGACAAAAATAATACATAGTCTTAATAATTCATGTGGAAAATATGTTCCAAATATGATTCATGTAAATACGACTCTTTCCAATAGTCCATGTGATAGAACCACAATAAAAATTTCAAATACACACATCATATTTAATAAATATCTCTACTATAATAGTGAAAAACAAGAACAAAAATCCTAGATCCCTAGTAACTTGAACATTATATTGGGAATTTATTTTTTGATACACCTATATGAGGTCCATCACATGATCTGACAGGTCTCTATTCCGTGTCTAAAATATCCCAAAATAGTAAAACAAATAAAAAAGACACTCTCATACCACATTGTGAAGCCCAACCACTAAACATTCCTTGGAAATACTCAGGATAGTGGTCAGTACGTGACCTCAGGCATGCCTCTCTATACGCTAGATACCATCAACTATTTGTGTTTATGGTGTTATCATGGGGAAACTATACCATTATATCAGAGTAAAAATAAGGAAAAATAACCAATCAACATCCATTATAAAAATAGAAAGTATGTAGAAATAAAACGTAATACTGAATGAAAGTGGGAAAGTAATAATTCACATAGAAACAAAATCATTCAAACATGAATCATCAGATATACCACTAATACAAACACATATATAATATAAAATTGAAAAATAAAATTTTATATGATTAACCACCACCACTAAGCATCATCAAAACTATCTCCATACACCATTTGAGTTATCTCTCTTGATCGTGTAACTCTAGCTACTAAAGAAGGTTGTGAGTACAAGTCTGTAGAAATCCACCAATGGGGTACCAAACATAACCAATAAAGAAAATATATTCACATGTGATATGATTATATGAATAAATAAATAAAATCCAAAATCATAAATGATTAACCATTGTCAATCCTCATGACCTATGGCGAAACATGTGATTGATTATATCTTCTTCACCCATTTTCGTAGTATCTCTAAGAATATGGTATAATAATGAAAAATAACACAAGGAATAACAGAAATATCATAATTTGTGTAAGATTCAATTTAATGGTGGTGATTATAACAACCCATACTTTACATACATGGTTATTTATTTATAATTGAAGCATACTTATTACAACATATAACAAAACAATGATACGACCGTATAGGTATAGTGTTTAGAAACTGGGAAACTTGAACAACATGTTCATAAATCATCTACATTGTCTCCCGTTTAGTTCAACGTATCTATAGTCCATTTTGGTGTATCCTACTTAATACCCTTCTCCCTGACCTGGGGAAAAGAAGACATACAAAAGGGTGAGCTCAAATGCTCAGTAAGGGTAATCAAAGGAAATATCAATCATATCATATTCATAAGAAGATAACATTTTGAAAATTTCAACCTAAAAAAGGGATCATAATATCGTGACATGGGATAAATCATAATTGTGAAACATAATCCCAATAATCATAACATAAAACATGAAACATTGTGGCATACACACATAATCATAGAAAATCATTTAATATTAGTCAAGACTCATTGCCAAAACCAACATAGCGGACAAATTCCATTACTGAACTATAACGACCCATACATTACATACATTGATAATACTTCAAAATTTAAGTACACTTGTTACAACATATAACAAAATGATGAAAGGACTGTATATGTATAGTGTCTTTAGAAACTAGGAAACATAAACAACTGGTTCATAAATCATCTATATTGTCTCCCATTTATTTCATCATATCTAGAGTTCCTTTTTGGCATATCCTACTTAATATCCTTCTTCCTGAACTGGGAAAAGAAAACATACAAAAGGTTGAGCTTAAATGCTCATTAATGGTAAACAAAAGAAATATCAAACATATCATATTTAAAAGAACATAACATTTTGAAAATCTTATCCTGCAAAAGAGATCATAACATGGGATAAATCATAGAAGTGGAATGTAATTCCAATAATCAAAAAATAAAACATGAAACTTTTTTTCATACACTCATAATCATATAGAATAATTTCTTAGTACTCAAGACTCATTGACATGATTATCTTAGCAAACGAAGTCCATTTCTGAACCGAGTTCACTCCTCGTTTCAGTACTGTTTCAATGTACTGGATAAAGCTGCCGTTCTAGCCATGTATATCTCATGAGATATAAATCATTACCCAATGAATTGGAGGGAGATATAGGTACCTCCCATCTCATAATGATACAATTCTTATGTGTTCCACAAATCAGAAATCATACATCATAGCATAACCCATGTAATAAAAATGGGATTCTTAGTCATCATGCCATCATAACAGAATCCATATAAGATAAAATGACATCATAAATATAATTCCATCATAACATAATTAAAACAATGTAAAAATAGGGATAGAAACAGAACCCTATATTATCTTTGATGGAAATTTTTTTTGCTAAAACACTTGAACTCCATTCTTGAGGAAAGTATCCTTTATACTTCAAAAACATTTCCTTTCTTAACATGTCATATAATTTTGAACTAAAACAATTTGATTAAAAATAAACATTAAAACTTGTAAAATAATCTTCATGGAAATAATTTTCTAAAAATCCATTCATGCCGTATAAGTTAAAAAAAACATTCTTCTCGTACTTTGGCCGGAAAAGTCAAAAAGAACCTCATATTAAAAACGACAAAAGATTCCTTTCATATCTTTTAATAAAAACTGAACGAACGGTAAAATTGGATTTAAAAAATTGTAGGATGATAGAAATAATATTACATATTGAATAAACATGTATGTGGATGATAAATATTCCCTAGTAACTTCTGAAATATAACAAATATCGGATAAAAATTGAGATTGTGAGATTTTCCCTTACCTTAGGTTTGATTTGCTGTGTAAGTGTCCGAACCTCCAGTATAATGATTTAAATAATGTCATTGACTTATTACAGAATCATACTTATTTTTATGATGTCATATATTGTCATATTATTAGCTTCTTATAAGTAATATTTCATTTCTACTTGTTATTCGGCTGTTTATTACTTTTTGTTCTTATACGTGTTTTGTCAAAACAATTCTTTCTCTTCTTTTTAGGTTATAGATACCTCATATACAGAATGGTATTAGTGTAATAAATTTCATATTCATTCACTCAATTCATTTATATAATCATTATTCAATGAAGATCATGTAGAACGAGTCGCATCACATCGTGGAGACGGTATTCCATACGTACGCACGAGAGATGATATCGTTTCCATGATCATGGATTTGTATTGGAGTGTATGTATACTATTTCAGAATCAATATCACTTTAAAATACTCATATATATTTATTATTTACACCATTATACCCATCCAAGTAAGGTGGTGGTGGAAAATACATTACACCATGGCGTGGAGACGATATTCCGTACGTACGCACGCGCGATGATTACGTTTTCCGTAGGACAGATAGATGGTGAAATAGGTTTGTTTCATACTTATAATAACATATCAGTATATGAGTTATACTGATGGTATTACTTCATAATTGAACAACTAAATAAGAAGAAGTAGAAGAAGAAATAAATTTGAAAGAATCGGTAAAGGACATTACCTCTTCTTTGAAGCGCCTCTTTGAGACCACCTTTTGGGGCACTAAAATTTGTCTTTGAAGAAGACCAGGACCTCTGGGATGTTTCTAGAGAAATTGAAAAGAGAATTTGGTAGGGGTTGGTCGTGCAAGAAGGCTCAAAGTGGTGTGAGGAAGAGAGGGAGGTGGTGCCCTTTTATAAGAGTGGAGAGGGGCACATTTGGAAAAACAAAAAATATTATTTTATTATAAAGTCATATTCGGTTTTTAATAGCTCCAAATTGATTTATTTCGAAGCTAAGGTGGGTATGGGTCTAAAGCCTCTCATCCAATACAATTTAGATAAGTTTAGATTTCTATTTTAACCTTATCATTTCAATTTAACATTATGTTAGATAATTTAACTTTTACCGTGTCTTCTTGTTTTCTTACACTATAAGGTTAATAAACATAATATAACAAGAAAAAAGAACCCAAAGTTGTTTATAATTAATATATATAACTTTATCTAAGTCATTTGGCCAAACCTTAGATTTTTAGGAATAAAATAACTATTAATAATATAATATTTGTTTTAGAGACAAATTTATGTCAATTTTGACACTGTTTGGTAATTGATTTTTGTGAAAATAATAACAGATATATTAGTTCGAAAAAATATAATTAAATAATTACTAACATGTCATATTAACATATAAAATTATTGTAATTCATAAAAAAGTCACAAATAAAATTTATTTGGGTATTTATAACATCAATTATATCAATATTTCATTAATAATATAATTACTACATCATCATTGTGTCATAAAAAATTAAATTATTTAAAGTCTAAAAATTAAAAATAAAATACCATTATATAGGAAATCTTTTTAGATTTCTAATGAATATTTATTGGAGAATTTATCTTATGTATAACCCTATATTAAAAATGATTTAGTTATTAAACTTTGATTTTAACTATTTTAACCCTTCTATAAATAAATTAATAATAAATGTCCTAATCTAATCCAAGTGGTCCTATGAGGTCATATTTTATTCCTAAGGATGTTTTTGGTCTAATTAAAATTATAAAATAGAATTAGGACATGTCTTAGGGTAATAATAATATAATTTTTACCCTTAATTACCCTATATACTTTTAACCATGGTAAAAAAAGTAAAAAGTTACTATTCACCAATTATTATTTTCATCTCATTGAACTACATTATAGTCCTTGATATAAACCATGTCTCTCGGATTTTCTAAATTCCACTCACAAATGCGGTAAAATTAAATTTTATGTGAATTTGGAAATTCTTCTAGGAGGTGGGTAAAAGACGGTGAAAAGTTCAATACAATTTTTATATATCTAAAATTATTATAAGATGACGCCAATGAATTGCGTTGAACATATATAGGTATAATGTATCAATTTTGACCTAAAATAAATTTATATAAAATAAATAATTATTTAAATAAAAGGTCGGTTTTTTAATAGTAACCCAGTGTTTTAACTATTCATCAAAAATTGAAAGTTTTCAGAAAAATACCAAAACATCACCCTAGGATCATTTCGATATTCCAAATCTAAAAATGAAGTCCATTTTGAAAAATAAAATTTACCAAATTTCAAAAAGTGGGTATTACTATTCATAACGACTAGTTTTAATAATATTTTAATATAATATCATTGTTTAGTGAAACTCGGTATTGCGTACGACACAAACTATCGAGGAAGGTCGCGATTGTGTGTAAAGCATGCCAAGATAGTGTTGTATGTAGTGAATGATTCCTTTGATGATTTATATAAAAACAAAATATTTCTCATAAAAGTATGGGGTGTTACATTCTACCCCCCTTAAAATGAATTTCGCCCTCGAAATTTTCCACTTCATTACAAAAAGATGAGGATACCACTCCCTCATCATATCCTCAAGTTCCCATTTAGCTTCTTCTAATTGGTGGTTCCTCCATAAAACATTCACCAAGTGAGCGGTCTTGTTCAGTAGGACTTCTTCACTACGATCGAGATTCTCTATGAGTTGTTCTTCAGAAGAAAGATCTTGCTCCAGCGGTACAACTTCTGAGCTGAGTACATGTGAAGGATCGGGTATGTAATTTCTCAGGAGAGATACATGGAACACATAGTGAACTTGAGAGAGATTCGATGGAATCCCCAATCGTTTTGCTACCTTCCCAACACGATCTAGTATTTCTAAAGGACCGATATATATAGGGCTCAGCTTTCCCTTCTTTCCAAATCTCATTACTCTCTTCCAAGGAGAAATTAGTAAGAACACTATATCACCCATTTCAAACTCTAAGTCTTTTATTTGGTTGTCGGCATAACTTTTTTGTAAACTCTGAGCATCTCTAATGTGTTGTTGAATAGATCTGACCTTTTCGGCCATCTCATCAAAAAGATCAGGTCCTAATAGCTTTCTTTCCCCAACTTCATCCCAACAAGTTGGAGTCCTGCATTTCATTCCATAGAGAGCTTCATAAGGAGCCATCTGAATACTGGAGTGAAAGCTATTATTATAAGAAAATTCCACCAAAGGTAGGTGTTGATCCCAACCACCTTTTAAATCCATAGAGAAATCTCTCAACATATCTTCTAGAGTTTGAATTGTTCTCTCAGGCTGACCGTCTGTATGAGGATGATAAGCAGTGCTAATACTCAACTCTTTATCCAGAGTATACTGAATAATTTCCAGAACATCGAGGTAAACCTCGGATCCCGATCAGATATAATATAAAGTGGTACCCCATGCAATCTTACCACTAATTTCACATATATCCTAGAAAGCTGATCCAGAGAGGAATCCTCTCTAATAGCAATGAAGTGTGCCGACTTTGTAATAAGATCAACTATGACCCAAATAGCATTATTGCCTTAGGATGTTTTAGGAAGTCTAGTGACAAAGTACATAGTGATGTTTTCCCATTTCTATTCTGGTATGGGTAATTGTTGTAACATCCCCTTAGACTTTTACCTGTCAGCATTAACTTGCTCACAAACCAAGCATCAAGAGACATATTCAGCAACATCTCTTTTCATGCCATCCCACCAGAAGTACTCTTTCTGGTCCCTATACATCTTCGTGCTTCTAGGATGAATAGAGAATGAATAAATATGAGCCTCATCTAGCCGCTCCTTTAATTCTTGGATGGGAGGGACAGAAACCCGATTCCTAAACTTTATTATCCCATCACAATCAAGGTTGAATTTAGGAACATTTCACACCTTCATTTGTAACTCTATATATTCTTTTTTGTGCATCTTTAATCTTCACATGTATAGATGGTCGAACATTCATTTGATAAAGGTACGATTTTTCACCTTCCATTATAATTCCAAGATCTATGCCTTGTAAATCCATAAAAATTGGATTTTTTGTGATCCTCATCATGGATTAGCTAGCATGGTCTTGTCGACTTAATGCATCAGCCACCTTGTTTTCTTTACCAGGGTGGTAATGAATTGAGCAGTCGTAATCCTTAATCATCTCCAACCATCTTATTTGGCGCATATTTAGCTCATTTTGTGTGAAAATACATTTTAAACATTTATGATCAGTAGAAATATCACACCTTTCTCCATAAAGATAATGCCTCCAAATCATTAATGCAATGATTACCACAGCTAACTCCAAATCATGAGTTGGGTAATTTTGCTCATTGATTTTCAACTGTCGTGATCCATAAGCTATCACCATATCAATTTTCATAAGAACACACCCCGGCCCCTTCTTGGATGCATCACTGTAGATCACAAACCATTCTCCACTACAAGGAAGTGTGAGTACAGGTGCACTGGATAACCTTATTTTCAACTCCTTGAAATTCTCTTCACATTCCTCTGTCGAAACAAACTTTACTCCTTTCTGAGTCAACTTGTTGAGTGGATTACATAATCGTGAATATCTTTCACAAAACGTCGATAATATCCAGCCAAACCAAGAAAACATCAGAACTCGGTTACTTTTGTTGGTATTAACCATCTTTCGATAACCTCTGTTTTTGCTGGATCCATAGATATCCTCTCTTTTGAGATTATATGACCCAAAAATGCAACTTTTTGAAGCCAAAATTCACACTTGGTAAATTTGACATAAAGCCTCTCCTTTCTCATTGTCTTCAATATAATTCTCAAGTGATCTTCATGTTCTTCCTTACTCTTTGAATATAGAATAATATCATCTATAAAAACTACCACAAACTGATCAAGATAGTCTCTAAAAAATCTATTCATCAGATCCATGAAGATAGTAGGGGAATTAGTAAGTCCAAATGGAATCACTATAAATTCATAGTGTCCATACCTTGTACGGAAATCCGTCTTTGGTATATCCTCCCTTTTGACCCTTAATTGATGATACCCTGAACAAAGATCAATCTTGGAAAAGTATTGAGCTCCGCGTAGTTGGTCAAATAAGTCATCAATGCGTGGGAGAAGATATTTGTTCTTGATAGTGATCTTGTTTAGTTCTCTATAATCAATGCAGAGTCTCATTGATCCATCTTTCTTCTTAACAAACAGAACAGGTGCTCCCCATGGTGATGTACTATGGCGTATTAATCCCTTATCAAAACTCTCTTGGAGTTTCTTGTTTAATTCATGCAACCCAATTGGGGCCATTCTATAAGGAGTCTTTGAAATAGGCAAATCACCCGGTACGTGTTCTATTGAAAACTCAACTTCACGATTTGGTTGAAGACCCTACAATTCCTCTAGAAAGACATCATCAAACTCCCGTACAATGGGAATATTCTTAATCTTTAGTTTCTCACAAACCATTTGAGATAAATAACCTTCATTTAGTGGAATCAAGACCCATAGGATGGAAGAAATTTCCACTGGAATGTTATGTTAATCCATGCATCGACAGACGATCATAGATTGATTTGGAATATGAAATGTGGCTACCCTTAATTGGAAATTGATATGAGCTCCATATAAAGAAAGCCAATCCATGCCAATAATCACATCAAATTCCACTATAGGAAGCATCACAAGATTTGCAGGAATCACTTTCCCACAAACTTCAATCGGATAAGAATTATAAACTTTTGATGTGACTGTTGTGCCATTAGGGGTTGTCACAGCTAACTCAACATCTAATTGTTGAGGTAATACAACGATACCCTTAGAAAATTTGTCAGAAATAAAAGAGTGGGTGGATCCAGAATCAAATAAAACATTTTCCACTTTAGATTGGATGGTAAGTGTACCTCTAACCACTGCATTATCGTACTCCAAATCACTGATTGAAATTGTATGTGACTTTCCTTTGTCATTGGCCTTATGAGTTTGTTGACGTCAATCGTCATCAACAACCCTTGGAATAGGGCATTGATTAGAATAATTCCCCATTTCCTTGCACATGTAACATTGAAGTGTAGGAGGTTCACTCTGTGTGGCCTTTTCTTTGTTCGCATCAGTAGACATCTTCTTCCCATCATTGCGGCATTCAAATGCATGATGAAATTCCTTTCCACATTTGATACATTTACTTGTCCCTTTAAGAAAACTCCCTCCATGTTTCTTTCCATACTTTGAGAAGAAGGGAAAACTCATCTTATTTTTAGTGATCTCTTTAGATTTTCCTTTGAATTCCATTTTCCTCTTCTTATTAACCCCATATGACTGATGGGTTACTCCAATCTCCATCTCAACCTTGAGATCACATCGAATGAATTCCATGTAACTATTGAAGTCCCTTATGGATAACGCCCATCCAATACTTTGTTTTAAGCCACTAAAGAATCGATCGATCTTACTCTCAGGTTGGATAATAATCCCAAAAATGTACCTTGCAAGTCTTGTAAAAGTTTCTTCATAGGTACCAACGGATTCATCATCCTTTTATTTACATCAAGAAACTCCTTCTCCATCTTTGTTTGGAGAATACGAGGGATGTACTTATTGAAATATAAGTTATTGAACTCGTCCCATTCCATGGACTCAATTTCGTCCCTCTGCCTCGTATTCTTGATAAGATTCCACCATTGATCAGCTTCACCTTCCAAACAATAAACTGCTAAGATGACTTTATCATGTTCATAACATTGAAGATCTGAAAATATCTTTTTAGTAGTACTAATCGATTGTTCAGCAACTAATGGATTAGTAGACCCGATGAATGAGAGTGGACGCTACCGCATTAAGGATTCGACAGAATTTTGCTCTTTCCTTTTCTCATTTGAAAGTACTGCATGATTCATAGTTTGAGAAAGTTTTGTGAGCATGGATTCAAGATTTTTCATTCCATCTCCCATAAAATTTGGTTTCTCAGGGGGACAATAATTTCATTTCCCGTCGCATTCCGCGTTAACACAGTTCATTCAGGTTCCCGCCATTGACTAAAACCAAGAAGAATAGTGTGGGAAACAGTAATTATAATAGGAAAAACACATAATCAAGAATAAAATTTCACACTTAAGGACATATAATAGGTTGTTCATGGCCATTTTTAAAAAACTGATATTATGTTCTATGCTTAGACATATCCGTAGGTTTCTTACTAAGGCTTTCACATCCTAGTTTCCAAAGGTTGACTATACCTTTACTCTGATACCAACTATAATGAACCATACTTTACATACATTGTTAATACTTCAAAATTTAAGTACACTTATTAAAACATATAACAAAACCATGAATGGACCGTATAGGTATAGTGTCTTTAGAAATTGGGAAACATGAACAACTGGTTCTTAAATCATCTACATTGTCTCCCATTTATTTCATCATATCTAGAGTCCCTTTTTGGCATATCCTACTTGATATCCTTCTTCCCGACCTGGGATAATACAACATACAAAAGGGTGAGCTCAAATTCTCAGTAAGGGTAAACAAAAGAAATATCAAACATATCATTTTTATAAGAACATAACATTTTGAAAATATTATCCTGCAAAAGAGATTATAAAATTAGATAAATCATTGAAGTGAAATGTAATTACAATAATCATAACTTAAAACATGAAACCTGGCCGCATACACACATAATCATAGAGAATCATTTCTTAGTAGTCATGACTCATTTCCAAGACTATCTTAGCGGATGAAGTCCATTTCTAAACCGTGTTGACTGCTCGTTTCAGTCCTGTTTCACTGAACCGGATTAACATGTCGTTCCAACCATGTCTATATCATGAGATATAAATCATTACCCAATGCATTGGAGGGAGATATAGGTCCCACCCATCTCATAATGATACCATTCTTATGTGTTCCACAAATCATAAATCATACATCATAGCATAACCCATGTAATAAAAATGGGATTCTTAGTCATCATGCCATCATAACATAATCCATACAAGATAAAAGGACATCATAAAAATAATTCCATCATAACATAATAAAAACAGTGTAAAAATAGGGATAGAAATAGAACCCTATATTATCTTAGATGGAAAATAATTTTGATAAAACACTTGAACTCCATTCTTGAGGAAAATATACTTTCTACTTCAAAAACATTTCCTTTCTTAACATGTCATATACTTTTGAACTAAAATAAGTTGATTAAAAAAACGTGAAAACTTGTAAAGGATGCTTCATGGAAATAATTTTCTAAAAATCCATTCATTCCATATAAGTTAATAAAACATTCTTCTCGTACTTTGGCCGGAAAAGTCAAAAAGTACCTCGTATGAAAAACGACAAAAGATTGATTTCATATCTTTTACTAAAAACTGACCAAAGGGTAAAATTGGATTTAAACAATTGTAGTAGGATAGAAATAATATTAAATATTGATGAAAAATGGATGTGGATGATAAATATTCCTCAGTAAATTCTGAAATATAAACAATCTCAGATAAAAATTGAGATTGTGAGATTTTCCCTTACCTTAGGTCCGATTTGCTTCGTAAGTGTCTGAACCTCCAATATAATGATTTAAATAATGTCATTGACTTATTCCAGAATAATACATATTTCTATGATATCATATATTGTCATACACTTAGCTTCTTATTAGTAATATTTCATTGCTACTTATTATTCAGGTGTTTATTACTTTTTGTTCTTATGCGTGTTTTGTCGAATAAATTCGTATTTTTCTTGTTAGGATATAGATACCTCAGTTACAGAATGGTATTATTGTAATATATATCATATTAATTAAATCAATTCATTTATATAATCATTATGAAATGAAGATCATGTAGAATGAGTCGCATCACATTGTGGAGACGGTATTCCGTACGTACGTACGAGCGATGCTATCGTTCCCATGATCGTGGAATTGTATTGGAGTGTATGTATACTATTTTATAATCGATATCACTTTACAATAATCATATTATTTTCTTTACACCATTATACCCATCCAAGTAATGTGGTGGGGGAAAATAGATTACACCACGGTGTGGAGATGGTATTCCGTACGTACGCACGCGTGGTGATTTCATTTTTCGTAGGATTGATAGATGGTGAAATAGGTTTGTTTCATACTTATAATAAAATATCAGTATATTAGTGATACTGATGTTATTACTTCATAATTAAACAACTAAAGAAGAATAAGTGGAAGAAGAAATAAAGCTGAAATAATCAGTAACGACATTACCTCTTCTTTGAAGCGCCTCTTTGAGACCTCCTTTTAGGGCACTAAAATTGGTATTTGAAGAAGAAAAGGACCTATAGGATGTTTCTAGGGAAATGGATAAGATAATTTGGTAGGGTTTGGCTGAGAATGAAGGATCAAAGTTGTGTGAGGAATAGATGGAGAAGGTGCCCATTTATAAGAGAGGAGAGGGGCACCTTTGAAAAACTAAAAATATTATTTTATTATAAAGTCATATTCGGTTTTTAATAGCTCCAAATTGATTTATTACAAAGATATGGTGGGGATGGGTCGAAATCCTCTCATCCAATAGAATTTCTACATGTTTAGATTTCTATTTTAACCTTATCATTTAGATTTAACGTTTAGTTAGATAATATATTTTTTACTATGTCTTTTTGTTTTCTTACACTATAAGGTTAATAAACATTCTATTACATGCCAAACGAACCCCAAGTTGTATATTATTAATATATATAACCTTATCGAAGTAATTTTTCTGAAACATAGATTTTTAGGAATAAAATAACAATTAATAATATAATATTTGTTTTAAAAACTATTTTATGTCAATTTTGATACTATTTGGTAATTGATTTTTGTGAAATTCATAACAGAAATATTAGTTCGAACAAAGTTTATTAAATCAATACTAACATGTCATATTAACATAGAAAATTATTTTAATTCATAAAAAGACTCAAATTACGTTTATTTGGGTATTTGTAACATCAATTAGGTCAATATTTCATTAATAATATAATTACTGCATCATCATTGTATCATAAATAAATTAAATTATTTAATGTATAAATATTAAAAATAAAATACGATTATGTAGGAAATATTTTAATATTTATAATTAATATTTATAGTCAAATTTATCTTATGTATAACCCTATATTAAAAAGGATTTAGTTATTAAACTTGGATTTTAACTATTTTAACCCTTCTTTAAATAAATTAATAATAAATGTCCTAATCTAATACAAGTGGGCCTAAAAGATCATATTTTATTCCTAAGGTTATTTTTGGTTGAATTACACTTATCCAATAGAATTAGGACATGTGTTAGGGTAATAATATTACCAATTTTACCCTTAATTGCCCTATTTACTTTTAACCGTGGTAAAAAAAGTAAAAAGTTTCTATTCACCAAAAATTGTTTTCATCTAATTGAACCACATTTTAGTCCTTGATATTAACAGTGTCTCTCGGATTTCTTAAATTATACTCACAGAAGCGCTAAAATTACGTTTTATGTGATTTTGGAAATTCTCCTAGGAGGTCGGTAAAAGACGGTGAAAAGTTCAATAAAATTTTTATATATCTAAAATTATTATAAAATGACTCCAATGAATTGCATTGAACTTATATTGGTATTATGTATCAATATTGACCTAAAATAAATTTTAAAAAAATTAATAATTATTTATATAAAATGTCGGTTTTTAAATAGTAACCCAGTGTTTTCACTATTAATCAATAATTGAAAGTTTTCATAAAAATACAAAAAAATCACCCTAGGCTAATTTTGATATTCTGAATCGAAAAATGAGGTCCATTTTGAAAAAAAATATTTAAAAAATTTCAAAAAGTGGGTATTAATATTAATAATGGGTTGTTTTAATAATATTTTAATAGCATATCGTTGTTTAGTGAAACTCGGTATTACGTATGACCCAAGCTATCGAGGAAGGTCGCGATTGTGTGTAATGAAAGCCAAGAGAGTGTTGTGTGTAGTGAATGATTCATTTGATGTTTTATATAAAAACAACATATTTCTCATATAATCTCGGGTGTTACATGAACCGAGTCCACTCCTCATTCCAGTCATGTATCACTGAACAATATTAACTTACCCTTCGAGCCATGTCTATCTAATTAGATATAAATATTTACCCAATGCAATGGAGGGAGATATAGGTCCCACTGATCTCATAATGAAACCATTCTTATTTGTGCCACAAAATCATAAATCATACATCATATCATAACCCATGTAATAAAAATGGTATTTTTAAACATTATGCCATCATGAAATAATCCATATAAGATAAAAGTACTTCATAAAAATAATTCCATCATAACAAAATAAAATCAATTTAAGAATAGGTATAGAAACAGAACCCTATATTTTCTTAGATGGAAAATAATTTTGATAATACACTTGAACTCCATTCATGAAGAAAATATTCGTTCTCCTTTAAAAACATTTTTCCTTTTTCAACATGTCATTCAATTTTAAAATAAAAGAAGTTAATTGAAAGTAATCATGAAAAATATTAAAGCGAGATTCATGGAAATTATTTTCTATGAAAACATAAAAATCCATTCATGTCGTATAAGTTAAAGAGAAACATTCTTCTCGTACTTTGGCCGGAAAATTCAAAAAGTACCTCGTACTACAAATGACAAAATACTTCTTTCATATATTTTAATAAAAATTCACCCATAGGTAAAATTAAATTTTAAAAATTGTAGGAGGATAGAAATAATATTACATATTGAGGAAACATGGATGTGGATGATAAATATGCCCTAGTAAATACTGAAGTATAAACAATCTCAGATAAAATGACATTGTGAGATTTTCTCTTACCTTAGGTCCGATATTATTTGTACGTATCCAAAACAAATGTATAATTATTTAAACAATGTTATTGACTTATTCCATAATCATAATCATTGTTATAATATCGTATATGTTCATATTCTTATCTTCTTATTAGTAATATTTCATTGCTACTTGTTATTCGGGTGTTTATTGCTTTATGTTCTTATGCGTGTTTTATAGAATAAATTCTTATTCTTATTTTTAGGTTATAAATACATCATTTACAAAGTGTAATTATTATAATATCTATAAGATTTATTCGTTCAATTCTTTTATACAATCATGGTTTAATGAAGATCATGTAGAACGAATCACATCGCACCGTGGAGATGGTAATCTGTACGTACGCATGAGCGCCGATATTGTTCCCATAATTATTGAATGGTATTGGAGTGGAGGATAGAATATCTCAAAATTAGTATCATGTTATAATAATCATATATATAGTTATTATTTACACCAATATACACATCCATGTATGGTGGTTGTGGAAAACATATTACACAACGGTGTACAAATGGTATTCTGTACGTACGCACGCGTGGTGATTTCATTTTCCATAGGATGGATAGAAGGTGAAATAGGGTTGCTTCAAATTTATAATAGTATGTAATTATATTAATGATACTTATGTTATGACTTTTTTTTGAAACAACAAAATAAGAGGAAGTAGAAGAAGAAATGAACTTGAAAGAATCGGTAAAAGATATTACCACTTATTCGACGCGCCTCTTCTAAACCTCTTCATATGGCACTAAAGTTGGTTTTTATAGAATACAAGAACCACTAGTATGTTTATAGGGATGTTTAAAAGAGAACTTTTCAGGTTTTGGCCAAGCTTGAAGGCTCAAAATGGTTTTAGGAGGAGAGGAAGGAGGTTCCCTTTTATAAGGGAGGAGAGGGGAACATTTGGAAACATAATAAATATTAATTTATAATAAATTCAAACCCCACATAAAATCCTCCAAAGTTGACTCAAATCCGAATATTAGATGATATAGAGTTTTAATCTCTTCAAGAAATAAAATTTAGTAATTTTGAGAAATTATTTTAAACCTTATCAACTTGATTTATCCGTATTTAATCTATTTAATTTTATATGTGGTAATAATATTATAAATTTTAATTTTTTATAAATAATTACTTATGTGTTTTCAATTTTCCATAATTGTATAATTTATTACATTTTAGACCATATAAATTTCAATTTGTAAATTTTAATTAGTTTTGGGATTTTTAAACAATTTTATAATATGTTATTTTTATAAAATAACAATCGTGTCATTTTTGACAGCATTCATTTATTTGAATTTAAAGAAAATATAAAAGGAAAATATTTTCGAACTAGAAGATTTCACAGATTCATAACATGTCATATTTTTCTGGAAAATACTTGGATAATATTAATTAGTTCATATAGAATTTATTTTAATATTTATAAAACCATTTATTTGATATTTCAATAAATAAAATAATTTCAACATTACTATTGTGTCATCAATAATGATATTTATTTAATGCCTAAAAATACTAAATAAAATAACATGATATAGATAATTTTATTATCTTTCTGGATACTATTCATGTTTGAAGTTTCATGAAGTTTATCACTAAATTAAAATTATTACACTTATAAGATTTAAGAGAGTGACATATTGTCACCTTCTTTTTTTAATAATAATTAAATTATTTCCATTTTCAAAAGTCAATGAAATGTATCTATTCCGACCCTTTGGTGACATGGGTCGACTTTTATTCATCCAATAGAATTTTTCCAGGTGTAGGGTAATTTTATAATCATAGTTTGACCCTTAATTACCCGATTTACCTTTAACTGTAGTAAATAAAAACTAATGTAGTTACTATTCATAATATAAAAAAAGTAACCTATTAACATAATTTTGTCCCACTGAATCCAAATATGGAATCCATTTTTAAAAATTCAAAACACCAAAGTTGCAGAAATTAATATAAAATTAATCCCGTTAAGAAAATGGTATTTTAATGTTAAAACATTGCCAATATTTTAAATGTTTTACCTATGAATACAATGTGAAATTAATTCTTATTAAATAAATTATATTAAATGGTAAAAATATATTCTATTTAACTTTTAAACCATTCAATAATATATTTTAACCATATAAATTATTTTGATGAAAAAAGTTTTTTTCAAAAAAAAATTAACGTATTTTTACTATTCATCAAATATAAAAGTTATCAGAAAAGTATAAATAAATTATGCAATGTAAATTTTTATATATTGATTAAAAAGAAGAAGTTTATTTTTTCAAATATAACCCATAAAATTTTCTAAAATTAGATTCAAAATTGGTGCGCCATCAAAAGGCGGAAAACTGTATTTTTTGAAAAAAAAATTGTTTATCCAAAAAATTGATTTTTCCCCCTATCATATGTAAAATGAATCATAATGTTATATAAAATTCAAAATGTGGTTAATACTATTTATAAGAGCTAGTTTATATAATAATTTAAAAAATATCTTTGTTTAGTGAAACTCGGTATTGCGTAAAACACACGCTATCGAGGAAGGTCGTTATTCTGTGTAATGAAAGCCAAGTCTGTGTTGTGTGTAGCGAAAGATTCCTTTTGATTTGTGTATAACAGAAGAAATAAAAAAAATATTTATCATAAAATCTCTTGGTGTTACATTCTACCCCCCTTAAAATGAATTTCACCCTCGAAATTCATCACTTCGTAACAAACAGATGAGGATACCTCTCCCTCATCATATTCTCAATTTCCCATGTAGCTTTTTCTAATTGGTGTTTCCACCATAAAAAATTCACCAAACGAGTGGTCGTATTCCATAGGACTTTTTTGCTATGATCTAGAATCTTTATCGGCTGTTCTTCATAAGAAATATCATGCTACAGTGGTACAACATCTGAGATTAGTACATGTGAATGATCGGGTATGTACATTCTCAGGAGAGATACATGGAACACATAATAAACTTGAGAGACTTTGGGTGGAAGTGAAAATTTGTAAGCTACCTTCCCAACATGATCCAGTATTTTGAAAGAAGTAATACACCTAGGGCTCATCTTTCCCTTCTTTCTGAATCTCATTACTTTCTTCTAAGGAGATATTCATAAGAACACTTTATCACCCACTTCAAACTCTAGGTCTTTTCTCCGGTTATCGGCTTAACTTTTTTGTCGAATCTGAGCTACTCTTATGTGTTGTTGAAAAGATCTGACCTTTCCTACCATCTCATCAACATGATCAGGTCCTAATAGCTTTCTTTCCCCAACTTCATCCCATCAAGTTAGAGTTCTGCATTTTTTTCCATATAGAGCTTCATAAGGAGACATATGAATACTGGAGTGAAAGCTATTATTATAAGAAAATTCCACCAAAGGTAGGTGTTGATCCCAACCACCTTTGAAATCCACAGAGAAATCTCTCAACATGTCCTCTAGAGTTTGAATTTCCCTCTTAGACTGACTGTCTATCTGAGGATGATAAGCAGTGCTGAAACCCAACTATGTATCTAGGGAATGCGGAAGGCTTCACTAGAACATCGAGGTAAACCTCGGATTCTGATCACATATAATGGAAAGTGGTACTACTTGAAATCATACCACTTCCTTTACATATATCCTGGAAAGCTGATCAAGAGAAAAATATTCTCTAATAGCAATGAATTGTGGAGACTTCATAAGATGATCAACTATAACCCAGATAGCAATATTGCCTTTGGATTTTTTGGGAAGTCTGAAGATAAAGTCCAAAGTGAAGTTTTCCCATTTCCATTCTAGTATGGGTAATGGTTGTAACATCTCCTTAGACTTCTGTCTCTCAGCTTTATCTTGATGACAAACCAAGCATCCAGAGACATATTTGACAATATCTCTTTTCATTCCATACCACCAAAAGTACTCATTCAGGTGCATGTATATCTTTGTACATCCTTGATGAATATTGAATGAAGAACTATGAGCCTCATCCAGCATCTCCTTAATTAATTCTTGTATGGGAGGAATAAAGACATGGTTCCTGAACCTTATTATCCTATCACAATAAAGGTTGAATTCGGGAACATTTCTCACCTTGTTTTGTAGCCCAACATCCTCCTTCTGTGCCTCTTTAATCTTCACTTGTATAGATTGTTGAACATTCATTTGAGAAAGATAAGATATCTCCCCTTTCATTAAAATTTCAATATCCATCCTTTCTAAATCCATAAATATTGGATCATTTTTTATCCTCACCATGGATAAGCTATCATGATCTTATCAACTTAATGCATCTACCACATTATTTGCTTTCCATGGGTGGTAATGTATTGAGATGTCGTAATCTTTAATCAACTCCAACCATCTTCATTGGTGCATATTCAGCTCTTTCTGTGTGAAAATATAATTTAAACTTTTATGATCAGTATAAATATCACACCTTTCACCATATAGATAATGCCTTAAAATCTTTAATGCAAATATTACCGCAGCTAACTCCAAATCATGAGTTGGGTAAAATTTCTCATGGATTTTCAACTGTCATGAGGCTTAAGCTATCACCATATCATTTTTCATGAGAACACACCCCAGTCTTTTATTGGATGCATCACTGTAGATCAAAAACCTTTCTCCACTACAAGGAAGTGTTAGCACAGGTGCACTGGCTAACCTTCTTTTTAGCTCTTTGAAATTCTCTCAACATTCCTCCGTCCAAACAAACTTAACTCATTTTTGAGTCAATTTGGTGAGTGGGTTAGATAAACGTGAAAAATCATTCACAAAACGTCGATATTATCCAGCCAAGCCAATAAAACATCAGATCTCTGTTACTGTTGTTTTTATTGAACATCTTTCGATAACCTCTGTTTTTTCTGGATCCATTGATATCCCCTCTTTTGAGATTATTTGACCCCATAATGAAGCCTTTTGAAGCCATAATTCACTCTTGGTAAACTTGGAATAAAGATTCTCCTTTCTTAAGGTCTGTAATACAATTCTCAAGTGATCATCATGTTCTTCCTTTCTCTTTTAATAAACAAGAATATCATATAAGAAGACTACCACAAACTGATCAAGATATTCTCTAAAGACTCTCTTCATTAGATACATGAAGATAGCAGGGGCATAAGTAATACTAAATGGAATCACTAAAAATTCATAGTTTCTATACCTTGTACAGAAATCCATCTTTGGTATATCCTCCATTTTTACCTTTAATTGATGATACCATGAACGAAGATCAATCTTGGAAAATTATTGAGCTCCACTTAGTTGGTCAAATAAGTCATCAATGCAAGGGAGGGGGTATTTGTTCTTGACTGTGATCTTGTTAAGTTCTCGACAATCAATGAAAAGTCTCATTGATCCATCTTTCTTCTTAAAAAATAGAACAGGTGCTCCCCAAGGTGACACACTAGGGCATATGAATCCTTTATCAGGATTCTCTTGGAGTTACTTCTTCAATTCCTGCAACTCAATTGGGGCAATTCTACATAGTGTCATTGAAATAGGTAAAGCACCCGATATAAGTTCTATTGAAAACTCAACTTCACGATTTGGTATAAGACCTAACAATTCCTCTCGAAATACATCATCAATCTCCCATACAATGGTTTTATTCTTAATAATGAATTACTGGCTAACCATTTCAGATAAATAACTTACATTTAGTAGAATCAACACCCAAAAGGTGGAATAAATTTCCACTAGAAGGTTATGTTCATCCGTGCATCGATAGATGATCATAGATTGATCTAGAATATGAAATTTGACTTCCCTTATTTGGAAATTGATATGAGATCCATATAAGGAAAGCCAATTCCTGATAAGAATCACATCAAATTCCACTATAGGGAGGGCCACAAGATTTTCAGGAAGCACATTCCCACAAACATCAAATAGAGAAGAATTGTAAACTTTTGATGTGACCATTGTTCCATTAGGAGTTGTCACGGATAAATCAACATCTAATTGTTGAGGTAATACAGTGATACCCTGATAAAATTATTCAGAAAAAAAATAGTGGGTGGATCCAATAATAAAATAAAACATTTTCTACTTTAGATTGGATGGCAAGTGTACCATTCACCACTTCGTTATCGTACTCAAAATCACCGATAGAAATTGCATGTGAATTTCCATTGTATTTGGATTTAAGAGTTTGTTGATGTTGATCATCATAAACAACCCTTGGATTTGTGAATTGATTGGCATAATTCCCAATTTCTTTACACTTGTAACATTGAAGTGAAAGAGGTGCATTCTGTGTATCCCTTTCTTTTTTCGCATCATTAGACATATTCATCCCATTACATCGACATTCAATTTCCTAATGACCTTCTTTTCCACACTTAAAACATTTCCTGGTCCCTTTAAGACAATTACCTCCATGTTTCTTTCCACACATTGATCATAAGGGAAAAATAATTTTCTTTTCAGTGTGGTGTTTATATTTTCTTTTGAATCCCATTTTCCTCTTCTTATCAAACCCATATATCTGATGGGTTACTCCAATCTCCATCTCATCCTTGAGAGAACATCGAACAATTTTCTCACAGCTATTGAAGTCCCTTATGAATAACGCCCTTTGGAGACTTGGTTTTAAGCTAATAAAGAATCGATCGATCTTACTCTCAGGTTTGATAATAATCTCAGAAGCATACCTTGCAAGTCTTGTAAAATTTTCTTTGTAGGTACCAAGCGATTCATCATCCTTTTGCTTCAGTACAAGAAACTCCTCTATATTTTTTCAAAGAATACGATGGAATTACTTATTGAAAAATAAGTTCTTGAACTCATCCCATTCCATGGACTCAATTTCATCTCTTTGCCTTATATTATTGATAAGATTCCACCATTGATCAACTTCACCTTCCAAACGATATACTGCTAAGATGAATTTATCATGTTTAGAACATTGTAGAACTGAAAATATCTTCTTAGTGGTACTGATCCATTGTTCACACACTAATGGATCAGAAGACCCGCTGAATGAAGGTGGACGTTTCCTCATGAAGGATTCAACTGAATGTTTATCCTTAATTTACTCGTTTGGAAGGCCTAGATGATTCAGGGCTTAAGATATTTGTGTGAGCATGGCTACATAATTTTTAATTCCAAATCCCATAATGTTCGGTTTCTTAGGTGGATAATAATTTCATTTCTCATCACATTCAGAATTAACACGGTTCATTCGGGTTCCATCCATTGAATAAAACCATGAATCATAGTGTGAGAAACACTAATTAAAATAGAAAAACCACATAATCAGTAATAAAATTTCACACATTAGGTCTTATCATAGGTTATTCATGGACATTTCTAAAACACTAATATTGTGTTCTATGCATTGACATATCCTTAGGGTTCTTACTAAGGCTTTCACATCCTCATTTCTAAAGGTTGACTATAACCTCTTAAGGATTACAACTATAATGACCAATATATTACATACATGGTTATTTCTTCATAATTTAATAATACTTATTAAAACATATAACAAAACCATGATAGGACCGTATAGATATGGAGTGTTTTAGAAACTGGGAAACATTAACAACTGGCTCATAAATCATCTACATTGTCTCCCCTTTATTTCATCACATCTAGAGTCCCTTTTTGAATATCCTACTTAATACACTTATTCCTGACCTGGGGAAAAGAAAACATATAAAAGGGTTAGATTAAATGCTCAGTAAGTGTAAACAAAGAAAATATCAAAAATATCGTGTTCATAAGAACATTACATATTGAAAGTCTCATCATTCAAAAGAGATCATAATATCATGACATGGGATAAATAATTATAGTGAAATGTAATCCCAATAATCATAACTTAAAACATGAATTTTTGTGTCATACACACATAAACATAGAAAATCATTTCATATTAGTCAAGAATCATTTCCAAGACCATCATAGCAGAAAAAGTCGATTACTGAACCGAGTTCACTCCTCGTTCCAGTCTTGTATCCCTGAACCAGATTAACTTGTCATTCCAGCCATGTCTATCTCATGAGATATAAATATTTACCCAATTCATTGGAGGGAGATATAGGTCCCACCCATCTCATAATGAATCCAATCTTATGTGTTCCACAAAATCAAAAATCATACATAAAATCATAACTCATGTAATAAAAATGGAAATTCTTAATGATCATGCCATCATAACATAATACATATAAGATAAAAGGAGTTCATAAAAATTATTCCATCATAACATAATCAAATAAATATAATAATATGGATATAAATAGAACACTATATTATCTTAAAAGGAATATATTTTTTATAGAACAGTTGACCTCTATTCCTGATGAAATTATCCATTTTTCTTCAAAAATATTTTTCCTTTCACAACATGTCATACAATTTTAAACTAAAAGAAGTTAATTGAAAAAAAACATGAAAACATGTAAATTAAGATTAATGGAAATTATTTTCTACGAAATTATAAAAATCCATTCATGTCGTATATGTTAAAAATTAACATTCATCTCTTACTTTTGCCGGAAAAGACAAAATGTACCTCGTACTACAAACGACAAAATATTTCTTTCATATCCTTCACTAAAAATTCACCAATAGGTACAATTAGATTTAAAAAATTGTATTAGTTTAGAAATAATATTACATATTGAGGAAACATGGATGTGGATGATAAATATGCCCTAGTAAATACTGAAGTATAAACAATCTCCGATAAAAATGAGATTGCGAGATTTTCCCTTACCTTAGGTCTAATATTAATTGTACATATCTAAAACTATTTTACAATGATTTAAAAAAATTTATTGACTTATTCCAAAATCATATTCTCTACTATGGTATCGTATATGGTCATATTCTTATCTTCTTATTAGTAATATTGAATTGCTACTTGTTATTCGGGTGTTTATTGCTTTATGTTCTTATGCGTGTTTTATCAAATAAATTCTTATTAATATTTTTTGGTTATAGAGACATCATTTACATAATGTTATTAGTATAATATATACCAAATTTATTCATTCAATTCGTATATATAATCACGGTTTAAGGAAGATCATTTAGAACGAATCACAGCACACAATGGAGACGGTAAGCCGTACGTACGCACGGGGGACGATACCATTCCCATAATTATAGAATGGTATTAGAGTGTATGATATAATATCCCAGAATTTGTATCATGTTATAATAATCATATATATAGTTATTCTGTACACCATTATACCCATCCATGTAAGGTGGTGGTGAAAAATATATTACACCACAGCTTGGAGATAGTATTCAGTACGTACGCATGCGTAGTGATTTAGTTTTCCGTAGGATGGATAGAAGGTGAAATAGGGTTGTTTCATATTTATAATAACATATCAGTATATTATTGATACTTATTTTATCAATTTATTATGAAAAAAACAAAAGGATATGAAGTAGAAGAAGAAATGACTTTTAAACAATCGGTAAATGATATTACCTCTTCTTCGACGGGCCACTTCTAAACCTCCTCTTAGGGCACTAAATATGGTATTTTAGGAATACCAGGACCTCTAGTATATTTATAGGGAAGTTGAGAAGATAAATAGGTAGGGGTTGGCCAAGCATGAAGGCTCAAAATGGTGTTAGGAGGAGAGGGAGGAGGTGCCCTTTTCTAAGGGAGGAGAGGGGCATCTTTGGAAACATAAGAATTTTTAATTTATAATAAATTTAATACCCACTTAAAAACCTCCAAAAATGACTCAAATATGAATATTAGATGATATAGGGTTGTAATATCATCATAAAATAAAATTTAGACAAGGTGGAAAACTATTTTAAACCGTATCAACTTGATTTATTTTTATTTAATCTATTTAATTTTATTTTTGGTAAAAATATTATAAATTTTAAATTGTTATAAATAATTACTTATGTGCTGTTAATTGTCCATAATTTTATACATTATGACATTTTCGACCATATAAATTTCAATTTATAATTTTTAAATATTTTTGTGTTTTTTAAACAATTTTATAATATGTTTTTTATAAAATAACAATAGAGTCAATTATAAAACTTTTCAATTATTTGAATTTAAATAAAATATACACCGAAGTTATGTTCAAACTAAAAGATTTAATAGATTCATAACATGTCATATTTATCTAGAGAATTATTTTAGAACATTAATTAGTTAATATAATATTTAATTTAATATTTTTAAAACCATTTATTGAATTTTTCAATCAATAAAATAATTTCAACATTACTATATTGTAATCATTAATGATAATTATTTAATCACTAAAAATTATAAATAAAATTAAATTATGTAGATAATTTTATTATATTTCTAGAGACTATTCATGATTGATGTTTTATACAGTTTATCACAAAATTAAAATTATTAAACTTATAAGATTTAAGAGAGTGACATGTTGTCACCTTCTTTGCTATTAATAATAATTAAATTATTTTCCTCGTCAAAATTCCATGAAATGTATATATTCCGACCCTTAGGTGTTATGGTTCAACATTTATTCATCCAATATAATTTTGGCAGGTGTTAGTGTAATTTTATAATCTAATTTTAACCCTTAATTCCCGATTTACCTTTAACTATAGTAAATAAAAATTACCGTAGTTACTATTCCTAATAAAATAAAAATTAAAAGTACCCTATTAACATAATATTAACCCACATAATCCAAATATGGAATCCATTTTTCAAAATTAAAAACACAGAAGTTGCAGTAATTAATTTAAAATTAATCCCTTTGGTAAGAAAATGAGTTTTAAAAGTTAAAACATTACCCAAAATTGAAATGTGTTTACCTATGAATTAAATTTGAAATTAATGCTAATGATAAACATTATATTAAATGATAAAAATATATTCTTTTTATACTTTAAAACCATTAAATAATATATTTTAACCATATAAAATATTTTGATGAAAAAAGTTGTTTTCAATAAAAAATTAGAGTATTTTTACTATTCATCAAAATATGAAAGTTATCTATATGTATAAAAAATTTATCCAATGTAAATTTTTATATCCTGATTCAAAATTAGAATTTTATTTTGTCAAATTGAACCCATAAAAATTTCAAAAATTAGATTAAAAATGGGTGCGCCTTCGAAAGGCGGAAAATTGTTTTTTTTAAATAATTCTTTATCTGAAAAATTGATTTGTCCTCGTATCATATGTTAAATGAATCCTAATGTTGTACAAAATTCAAAATGTGGTTAATAATATTTATAAATGATAGTTAATATATTATTTTAATAACATATTTTAGTTTAGTGGATCTCGATATTGCATACAACACATACTATCGAGGAAAGTGGCTATTGCGTGTAATGAAAGCCAAGTCAGTGTTGTGTGTAGCGAAAGATTCCTTTGGTGTTTCATTTAATATAAGACATAAAAAAATATTTCTCATAAAATATCAGGGTGTTATAGTGATCCTTAAAAATCTTATTGTATCATTCGTAGGATGATTCCCTATAGGAGATCATATCTAATCCAGTTGCATCAGGCACAAAGCCAATTCCAATGAGGTAATCCTTGGAAATATAGTAGTATCATGTATAAGATGATTCCAATAAATTAAGCCTAAATATTATTTTATAATGAGGAAAAAAGTTGATTCCTATATGGTGACTTTTGGAAAACCAATATCATCTTGGAAAAAACTTGAATCAAAGTATGTAATCAATGTAAATCCAGTAGTTATAGGATTTCATAGAGATCAAAGGAAATCTACCAAGAATATCATTTATCGAATATTTAAGGAAGGGTATTCCTATTATAATATATCATTCATTAGTAATAAATAAGGGTTTTACAATGCTAAAACCTATCCTGAAAATCTAAGGTTGGTGTCTAAGTTGTTCTACCTACCATTTCCACTATAACCACATTAGGAACAAAAAATTGGCCTTCATATTATAAGGTGGAACCTAAAGTCAATGCTACTTACATATCTAAACTAACCCTCTCTAGGTATTACATATCATGGGGAATCCACTAAGGTCCTATTGGTTTCAACATGGAATGGAAACACTACATCTCTACCCAATATTAATCTCATTTCTCAAGAAAATCCCATAATTCTGAGGAATTAACATCACTCAATGTCATCATGATAATATCATGAAATCACTAGCCTAATAGTAAAATCCATAACTATCTAAAATTGAAATATTTAATATATCCCATCTCAGTTACCAATTCATCCTTGTTCAGTCATTATGCTCACAACCTACACATAATCATACCAAGGAAATACTTACTCTAGTATTCACATATCAAATGGGGAAGGAACTACCACCCCACCCTCAAATCAACTAGACCGATAGTTATAAGACATCTAAAGCATGACTTGGTATGCCCCTTGGTCCTATGGCGTCACCCAAGGATGCACAAACCTAGTAAAATACCACTCCATACATCGGGAATTTTGAAGAACCTGTCACAAGGTCCTATATGTTTTCTTAATTAAATTACATTATTCATATTCATGGTTCATTTTTATAATCACACCTCCACCCATCAATAGTTGACACATCAATATAGTGCTCAAGGGTTCATCATAGAACTTGAAATTTTATTCATTTCATGGAGGTATAATAAAATATTTCATTTCGTTAAATTGACACCATGTTAGGGTATATGTATTATATGGAATATGTTTATAATAAAAAACTTTTCTAGGGGTTTCCAAGGCATAAAACACAATACATGGGTCCATCATGGCCCTTGATGGTAGTTCTCTATCCACAAGCATGAGAAAAGAAAAAATTTATATAATAAAAATAAATCAATAACTATGGTGAGACCGCATATCACATGTATATAAGTAAAATATATTTACCATCACTAATTTATATGTACCACCTATTATATGACCCAATCATTGCATATATAAAAATAACATCATTTTAGATAAATACTAAATACTTATAAAAAATATACATGCCTCAAAACTATATATTCTAACTATATTTAGAGTCTAGATACATTGTCATCCTATTTTATAAAAGATATTATACATAATAAATAAATTTCTACTCAAGAAATACAATTCTTAAACATATAATAATTTAAACCTTTCTTCATAATATGGTGAATTGGAAACATAATAAAGGGTGAGATTTGATGCTTGATAATAGAAAATATGAAATATTTCAATCAAAGAACAAAAGTGAGAATACTATGATCATTAGTGTATGATAATATAATCATGTGTATATCATAGATAATCATATGCAGAAGACCATAGTTCACAACTTATGGGCTAGGGAATAACCTTCTCCAGAGCATAAAGCATGGGTGTCGAAACAAAACCATTATCATAGGATATGAAAAACATAACATAACAATGTTTCATTACATAAGAATATAGCATAAACATAACAATAATAATTAATTAAATTGTGGATGATGTTTAAAAATCATACAATAGTAACCCAGAGCTGGTGGGTACTTTATTATAATTTCAAATATACAAGGGGTCAAATATTGAAGGTCTGGTCATTTTAGTAGTCTTGGAGAACCAGATATACACATGATACCCATTTTATATTTGGAACGTAAAATAAATCTGAACAAAATTTAATTTTCTGAATACTTGAAACTCATTTAAGGAATTCATATTCATATCCTGGGGAAAGAAAAAAAATAATGGTGATATAAAATTCTATGTAAGGGTTACATTCAACAGAAGCTATCATTAATGAATACGGCATATGGAATGGTAAATAATTTAAAAAACATGATATTTAATAAATAACGTGAAATTCATTATTAGATAAGAAATTACTAATATGAAAAGGTATATAACTAAACCCACATCCCACTTAATCAATAACTTGAGAAAAAAATAATCCATGGATAATAATAATGAAATAATATTATTCATAATAATAACTAAATTTTCAATGAAGGAAATTTTTAATGTTAGTTTTCATGATCTCAAACATCATGATGTCTATACCATCAAGTAATTTCACTAATGATAGTGTAAAACTATGGGTATAAAACCAGTTAATTTAGCCAGCTGATTTGTCTCATTAGACATGTCGATGCATCAAGGATCTATATAATTCTATGTTGTACTTTTCACTACATGTAAAATCATTTCGTGATCTCAGTTAATGTCGATATTGAATAAGTAATACATAATATCATTATCTCCACATTCATTCAAATAACATCAAAAGTAAATCATAGTATATGAAAATAATATATGGTTAAATAAATTAGAATATAGTTGATAATGAATATTTATATTTTAGGGAAATTTAAGATTCAATAATGAAAAGAAAGTTAATGTTTCATTAAAACGTTAATGAATATTAAATTAATAATAGACGAGAGAGGACCATAGGTTCCTCAATAATATAGGAAAATATTAAAATCATGTTCATTCAAAGAATAAATTTGATGGAATTAAAATATGAAAACAATATTCCATAATATTTTTTATGATTAAAAACATTGAAAAAAAGTTGAAGAAGTTAATTTTTTTAAAATGGATATGGGGTGTGTGAAGTCTATTATCATCGTATATATTAAAAAAATTCCTTTTGACTTTCTATAAAGATAGTACAAAACATTTCTTTTATAAAACATTATGAATATTAATTTAAATCCCTTTATAAAAATATTGGGAAACTCAATATTTCTATAATAAATCATTTTACTATGAAAAATTACTTTTGTAAATCAATTTTGAAAAACATGAACATGGAATAAAAATATATCTAGTTAAAGGAGAAATAATGTCTGTTTTTCTTATAAATATGTATTTTCATAATTCACGTAACAAATAAGGTAAACTTTGGAAGAAAATTGGTAAAATAATTAAATATCATATGGATAATAAAATGTTTGGAGATTATGAAGGATAAATGATAACATTCCTTTAATTAAAATACTATCAATCCCAAAAGAGATGTGAGACTGTAAAATGGATTCTTACCTCTCTCGTAACATTTAAATTTTAAACCCTTGAAATAATTGGCTTGAATAAAAACATTAATAACACTAGATAACTATGTATTCATGATAAACAAATAATTTTGGAATCATATAAACTATATAAAAGTGAATATGTTCAAAATAACAAATTTGTCTCAATAAAATTGAAATTGATATTAAATTCATTACACCATATTTCACATTTTATGAGGTGATTTAAACCCCATTATAATTTATAATACATGTTAATAATTAATAAGAAAATAATATTAATATTTATAATATAATATATGATCCTTTCATAACATCTTATCACCTTTTCATTAGTAATAATTCATTTTACCCTTATTTCGTGTCAAAATTTCCTCGTTTCTCATTCATGTTTGTCCTGAATAATATTTTTCTTGTTTGTGGAATATAGTTCCATAATATAAAAAGTTATATTTATTTTATATATAGATTATTTACTCATTCGATACATTTTTTAAAATAATTATTGAAAGTTTTACATGGAAAATGAATCACATCGCTTTATGGTGATGGTAGGTCTTACGTATACACGAGGGACAATGTCATTCCAGTAATGTGTAAAAGGGTAAGGATGAATAATTTTTATTAATAATATATAATTAAAGTTATTTCACATGTGTCATATATATTCACTATTTCGAGCATTATTATTATCCATGTATGTCAGTAAAAAGAAAAATTACATCAGTTCATGACTTGGTAGTCTGCAGTACACATGAGAGATAGATTTGTTTCCCATTTGTTGGAGAAAGAGGTGGATAAATATTTTTACATATGAATAAAAATATCTTAGCATATGTTATATACTAGTGTTATTATATTGAAATTTATAATACATAAATTATGGTGGTAAAAGATGAAATAAAAATGAAAGAGCATAGAGAATACAATTAACTTTTTAGAGGAACCTCCTTTGGATATCGTATTATGTACCATAGGGTTGGTATTTTGGGGGGAACTATCATAAACTAACCCAAGATAGGGCTCGATATACAACTACCCCAAGTCTACCTCCATAGACTAGGGGCTAACAAATATCCCTCAAGGAATCACTAATAAGGGAATTACTTTTCCTAAGTACATGTATGCACACACACATACATATTTATGAAAAATTCCATAAGGAGTAAAAGTAAAAGAGAAAAATATAAGGGAACAACCATGCATGTAGAACCTCTAGATAGTAAAAGAGTACGGTAGTGTAAATTAAAAAATAAAGGATAAGAATAAATGACCAACCAGAAATATGTTCCAACCTAGAAAAACTCAAAAAGTAAACTGTTGAGAGAACCCTGCTCCTGGTCTCCAAGCTCCGACCACTGTATGTGGTCCAAATTACCCAGTATTCTAAATCTCCTTTGATTTCACCACGGAACTATCCATTATATACATAATACATGACATGTGCTGGAAAATCCCAATTAATGGGTGAGCAGATACATTCATAGTAGGACACACTGAAAGCAGAAGGGGGAGAAGTAATAGATACAACCGAAAGTCATTAGATAATAAACATGATGCATGATACAGTGAAATAAAACATATCAACCCAAACCAAGAGAGAGATTTAAACTTTTTTCAAATATAAGTGGATCAAAACATTATCTAGATGAACTATAGGTTGAGTATTTGTCACCAATAGAATGAGAGTAGACTCATCCAACCAATAGAATTTAAATACAGAAAGCATGTGGCATACCCCATGAATCCTCAAATCTACTGGAAAGAGAGTAATAAAATCTAAAGGTACACATACATATTATTTATATATATTCTTACAAAAACATAATACAAAATGAAGGATAAATGGGATCTCCATATCATAGGTCAACCTAATAAGTAGATTATCCAATCATTCCAAAAGTCTATCATTGATGCTCATCATCTCATGTGTCTTCCCAGAAGTAACCATCCAAGTGAAACCACACCTTGATTATATATCAAAAAGATGAGGGGCCATAATCTCTAGTTAGAGGAACCATTCCCTATTAAAATATGATAGTTACACTCTTATTATTGATGGAGAATACATGCCTTTCTTAAAATGAGGTTTTCATTCTTGAAGTCATCAAGGACCCAGTACCCAAATCTACTAGAGGGCACCACTCAGAATGTCATCAAAGACCCACTTCATGGCTATACTACAGGGTATCACTCAGAAGACTTCGAGGACCCACTATCTACCTCTACTAGATGGTACCACTAAGAATTCATCAAGGACACACTGTTCAGATCTTTGGGAGGGTACCGCTTTGAATATCGTCAAGGACCCACTTTATATCTATAATAGATGGTACCAATCGAAAGTATTTGAGGACCCATTGACTAACTATACTGGTGGTTACTACTTGAAAGTCATCAAGGAGCCGCTTCCCATATCTATTGGAATGTACCACTTAGAAAGTCACTAATGATTATGCATGATCACTACCATAATTGAGCGTCTCCTTTCTAAGCATCATTCTAGGAATATTATACATAATATCCCAAAATAAACAATAAAGGGTACCATCATGTTCTATTAATGAAAATACTCAGGTTAGGTTAATCATGATAAAAAATATGATTTCAAATTAAGGTGATATAGATCATTTAATTTTCATCAGAAGGAACCAAGTAGTACATTGAATGTGGGGGGATCCAAACTGCATGTGTTCCCACTCTACCACTTTCCCAAGTCCCTATCCAACACACAGATCACAAGACATGTAGGATTACAAGTTGTGTAGGTGGACTAATAAACATGTCCAAACCATCCAGAGTTGATTCGTGTCCATCTGGTCATGTCTATGTATATAGATACTAGACCATATTCTGGGACATGTGCTCTTGTCCAGAGTCATGCCTATGTGATCTATCACATGAATCATCCACCAAAGGATGAGGTATACGACTTGTAAGAGAGATACAAGAAGTTCCATCCTTATAAAACCATGATACTCTAGCTTCTATAGTGAGGATGCTACCCAAAATGTTTTCATCCTTGTACTTGGTGTGTAGTCTAGTTTTCCATGTATTCCTAGTTATTGTGATCCACAGATATATTTATTCTGTTTCACCACATATCTCACCTAAATTTCTCCTGAGATTAAAATATCTATGCATAATTCATAGTTTCTTGTCGTTATTTAGTGAAAATCAAATCACATTTTTCATAGGGGTTCTTCGTCTAACATGTATGCCATCGATACGTCCACATTCGAAGAACATGCTTTAGATCATAGAAATGGTCATCCAAAACCTATAAGAATACTATATCTAGACTTGTTACATCAATATTTCCCTCATTATAGAATATTTTGTGATTTTAGTGTATGATCAGGAACGTTAACTCTTGTAAATGTTGAACCAGGACCATGGAGTCAAACTGGTGAAGAAAGAAATGAAATCGAGTGGTAAAGGTACCAGAATAATTGTTTAAATTATATCTTCGAAAAATTCTTCTACAAAAAATATTTACTTGGAATACAAGGTTATAAACCAATGAAACAATCAATTAATTCATTATTTAGGTACATGTAAAGGTTTCATGTAACATCCCAATCCATCTTACCATCGAACTGGTAGCCAGACTGCTAGGTCACATTTCCTGAAGCGCATCTCCATGTATGTCGGAGGTTCCCGACAAGAAGTCAGGCTCTCATGATGTTATAGTGGTAATAATATACCCTCACATCATAGTAGAACAATAATATAATATAATAAAAAAAGAGTGAACATTAGAAATGGTAAATAAGGAATTCAAAAAATGTGGACGAAAAAATATAACAATTGAATATAAAGGATGGCCAATTCCAGATTATAAAATCATGCATGAAATTTGATGATAAATAATAGAAAATAGTAAAATTCAACATGATTTATAATTAAGTAAAATATATGACAAATGTAAATAAAATAACCAAAAATCCCAAAGGGAATACACATAAGCATCCTAAGCCCCAACTTAGTCAAGTGCTTCTAACTTCTCATGTAGAAGAATCATTGAATAAGAAAAGTTCCATAGTCCTACAAACAAGTAGGTGTATTAGGGTACCAATAGTACCCAATGAAGGAGTGTGATAACATCTCGGTAGGCTAGCACCCACTTAGTATAGACCAGTCAAATTTGTGGAGTATAAAATTTAATCAGTTTGTATGAAATCAATTAAGCAGCAAAAGAAAGTAAACATTCCCATGGCATGTGAACTACAAAAACAATGATACTAAAAATAGCCTCATAAGGCACCCTGAACATGATGGTCAAGCTCCAATAAAAGGGCCTCTACAAATAATACACAAATAATCAAATGGCCTATTCTTTCATCCAAAAATGTCATACCACTACGACATTGATGTATACCCTACATTCCATATCATTCACGACCTTTCAATTCAACTATACAAATTTGAAAATTTAGAGTCGGGCCATATAATTACACCTATCATAATTTACCACAGCCAATCCATAGAACTAGATGTATCCTATATCTCACAGTTTTGTCGTATGAAAAAGCACCATACCATGAAGGACCAGATCTGATGTGCTTAATTACAATGCATCCTTGTAGATTCCTAGGATCATCATGGTAGAAAATCAGTTAGGAACTGGTTGAAGCCCTAGGATCATGTCCTGCCATACATGTCTTATGTGTGTCCCATAAACCTGGATCCATGGGTTAGAAAGGCCCGTGTAATCCCACATAATCATGACCTTAGGGGAATAGTGAACCTAAGGAATGAACTACCATATTCAAGATCCATGATGAGAAGTCCATGGAATATATTCAATAATTCATCCATTTTAAATCTTTTAACATTCAACACCATATGAGTATACCGACTCATATTAGACCATTTACACTCAATTCATACAATGAGTATACCCAACCATTTTCCATCTCCAATTCAATTAATTTAATGAGTATACCAACAAAATATCGATCATTCGTATCAAATTACATTCAAACTTTTCATAGGGGTATAGAAAACCATTTATTAAAATTTATATTTTTTTATATCACATGGGTATACCCACCCATTCATCACAATTTCATTTTTCTAAATACGATCTTAATCATTTAATGTTCATATCAGTCATTAAGTTAAGGGAATTAAATTACAAGGGAGGAAAACATCTCCCACCCCTCAATAAAATTCCATTATGTTTAAATAATGCTTCCTACATATAGTAAATCATGAGAACACACCACTTGGTTGGTTCAATAATGTTAAATACAAATTATAAGGTAAAATATTGCACTTAGAGGATTTCGTGGTTCCATAAACTATCATAAGGGAAAAAACTCCACTTCCTAACTCTATTAAGGTCTATGTCCTAAACATACCTTACATCACAATATTAAATAAAATCATAAGGAAAACTATAAATACTTAATATAAAAATGAATTAAACAATAAATCAATACTTTTTGGCTTGAATACATTAAACCTCTATTGGATGGGTTTTATTTTATGATCATGACATTGTTTCTCAAACAAATAATTTATCACAATTAATAAATTCTTTCAATAATTACAATTAAATTTACCAAATAATAATTATCTGGGAAACTAATGAATTAATAAATTAAAAGGGCATGGGTAGGTATCATACCTCAAAATAAGACCAAGAAAACACTTCATCTCTTGACGCATTTGACAAAGATCACCCACACTTACACGGGCTTACAATCCTATACAGATATATATACTCATTAATCCAATTTACTTATTCCCCTATACATGTGGAAATATATAAATGAAATATATTTATATAAATATATATATGTGTGTATACTTACCTAAGTATATGTGCACAAGTCATCAAGGAGCCACCAAACAATATAATTAACCCATGAGACGCAAAAAATCTCTAAACACCCAAAATTGACAAAGAGAAACCAAATATTAATTAAAAAATATTATCTCAAATAGTGGTGGAATGCCAAATAGAACCAATCCAATTTCCATCGGTGGAGGATATTAGGATATGTATGAAGGAGTAATTGAAGAGGCACTACATACCCTAGAATTTGAAGAAACACAAAAATATAGCATTACCCACCCCTAAGGTTTTATCTGAATGAGATAAGGTGGTGTGGAGACTGAAAATTGACTATAAATCTAGAGGATAAGAATCTAGGGGTCTTACATTGAATAATTGATGAGAAACCAGAAGGAAATCTAAATGGAATTGCCATCCGGAGAGGGAATCGAGGGGTGCCTCATGTGTGGCTCAAAATGGGAGCCCTAGAGGGTGTCGCATGAGTGAGAGGGACATAGGGGTGAGTTTATCTTTTACTTTTATTTTATTTTAATTTAATTTAATTAATTAAAATTTTATAATATGACCTCATGCATGGTTTAGGTTGCACAGTTTATAAAATTGTGCACCCTTTACTAGAAACTTGGGTCACCCTGCACGGACATGGCCGTACAGTTTGGAAGCCATATGGAGAATAGTGATTAGTTACTTTCTAATGAAACAATTTGTGGAAGCTTTGAACATGTTTTGGAAAACCCTATATAGAATGTGTGCTCCAGCACTATCCTATCTATATAAGGCTACCAGATTTCCTGCTTGGGCCACACGATTTCAGATAAACCATGCACCCAATGAAGACCCATTAAAACCTGACTTTTCAAGGTTCGGTATTCCCAAGACTCCACAAACCACACACTATAATTATTGGTTCTTCATCCAAGCCCAAAAATATCACATTTAAGTGCTAAAACATTCGAAATTCTATTTCGAGTCTCATTTTTAAAAACATCACATCCATTAATTACCAAAAAATCAAGTTCCCTAAAAAAACCACCCGGTCCAAAACACGGGATTCTACAATTTCCCCCACCATAGAACTTATCATCCATGAGAATCGTTCATAAAAAAATAACAATCACCCAATATATAAGGGTCAAGAAATCTCGTTCAAACGGTAGTGTTACATTTCCAAGTGCAAATGTACCTTAAATAATTTGGCAAACCTAATGAATTTAATCCATCAAAACTCAATTCACATATCAAATTCCTACCAAAACATTGAAGTGACCCATAACCGAGCATGATTAAATAGAGAAAAAAAACCATTTTCATCTATTTATAAAATAGATTATTTGTTATCTTAACCAATGGTCATAGAATTTAACAACCACTTCCAAACCAAAAATCCTCCATTGTTAGAATTCCCTAAGAGGAAACATCATAATAATTATATCGATTTTCATGGAATTTTTTACACATTAGTGTAATCATAAATACATATGAGGACATAAAAAAGACCTCATTGAAGGGGAATGGTTGAATCTCATGTTAGCAACAAAACTGGCCACACGTGCTTTCTTCGAATGGCACAATCGGCCATAAATAACACTCCCCTTAAACTGGTTAAGTTCTTTTAAAATGGTTTCATCACTAAATTTATAAATACATCAGGAAGGAAAACAATTTAACCCACCACTGGCTAACCATTCTTGATGATTACATTTTTAAAAGGTTTTCATATCATATTCCAAATGCAGCACCTTCTCCAATGAAATTTTGAGTTTACAATGTTCAAATCCACTGATGCTCATACATGAATTTAGGTGATGATTGTAGATCAAAACACCAACTGATAATTTGGACTGTCCTTCCTTAGTATGAGAAAAATTGTAACCTAGATTTATACCACTGGAATCGTTACCCTTTATGCACACCACTGTTCCCAACTAAAATACTGAGGAATAATCAAATTCATCAAACTGGTGTCCATGGAACTATTCCAAGGTAGTACATATTCCACATTATAATTGAGACATTGGTAAAAATACAAACATCTAAATCAGATAATCAAATGATCCCAGTGTGGAATCCTCTTGGCAGTCACATAAAATGGAATGACTGGTGTCCATGAACTCGTCCATGGTATTCCAACACAGGAACCCAAGTATCACTTTGAACTAACCAAGCCTCCAAATATCCACCCATCTAGTGTAAAACACATATAACGAACACGTATCAAGGCCAATTTATTTTAAAAAAAAACACAGTGAAAGAACGACACTATCTTAGTGAATCAAGGGTGATTTCAGTATAGGGGGAATACTCATCTCTTTTAGAATATTACATGAAGAGGAGTGAAAAGGTTAACCATAAGATCAGTCAAACCACTATTGGTCAACTATTTAAAATAAGCTTGACTTCACCGGCTGACACATCATCAAATGAACCAAGATATCTATAAAACCCAAGGAATTCAAAAACCTTTAAAAATTACCACTAAAACCCGTCTAGGACTAATGATGTTTCTAAGGATTTCATACAAATCAAACAATACCAATGTCATGCTGCCAATTCGGATCTAAAACATACACCAGGTGTGATGTAATGATCCCCAAATTAGGAGTGTTCTATTTATTAAAAAATAAATTGATACTAGATGCTCATAATCTCACTAGTTCGTAAACTCCTCATGTGCATGTGTCACATTTCACAAACCAAGACCACTGCATCCAATAATTTGGCATGAAATTTGAAATCAAACCAATTGGTGTGTCAAAACAGTCAAGTCCCAAATAGTCCTCTGGAGCAGTGGGAAAAAATTACTTCCTTAATTCCCAAGTCACTCTACTGTAGAGATTACCTAATAAATCCCTCAACCGAACAAGTCTGAAAAACATTACTGAAATCAACCAGTTTGTTACATCATTTAGCACTCAATGGCTATCGTGTATACCAACAAAAACTATCCTGAATTTACCAGAGAAACTGCACATCTCGATTAATATTCACAGGTTGTATGACATATTAAATCAAGTATCATATATATTTTATAGAAAATGGTTCAAAATAACACCATATCATACAAACATTAACTCATATGATGACATTATGAGTCATCCATCGCTGAAGAAAAGAATGGATAACATGACCTCATAAGCAACTGACCATGCCTGAGGCATGTCTAACCCGATGAACTAATAATTCTATGATGCACATTTTCCACATCATGATTCAAGATGTGATGACCACCAATCCAAAAAGGGTTTCCCTTTAAAAACAAAAAAGTCCTAGTATGGACAAAAAAAATTGAATGCCACAAAATCTAAAAAGATGCACAAAATTATAAAGGCATTTCAAGATTTAAGGGTGTTAACTACCATGGGATGTCCCCTTAAAAAGAATATGTATCAACCCCATCACTGGGTCATGAAAAATAAATTTCACTAGGATTAAGAGTCTATAATTTTAGGCCTTTCCTCATAAGAGTAATCCTAAGGATAAATTCCTATGTCTTCTTCCCAAAAAATATCATAATAAAATTTAAAATAACATTACAAAAAGGTTTACATAAAGTAAAACATTATAAGATCCATTTAAATTTCATTTAATTAGTTCAATTAAATAATTAAACATTGGAAATAATTTAAAACAAACCTCAAGTTAGATTTCTATAAAAAATGAACTTTTTATCCAATTCATCAAATAACTCAAATAAAACAACATATGTCTTACCAAACATCTCCTTTCAACATTTAAAATAATTGATATTCCACCATAATTAGTAAATTTACTATTTAAATTCCTTTCAATATAAAAATTGACATATGAGGGTCCCATTAATCAAACATGGGTTCTTCAGAAAGAATCCCAATAAATGTTGTTCATATTTAAAATCGTTAAAACACCCTTAATTGGTTATGTTATAATAACACTCCCCACCTGAACTACTTAAGTCTAGTTTAGCATTTGAATGTTAAAAATCCATTATTAATCTAAATTTAATATCCATTTTTCATTCATGTATGTTTCAAAAAATTGGATTCTCATATACATTACAATCCAATGATATGAGTGGACATCTCCCAATACATAAATCACTTATACACTTTATAGGTGGAATTTTCCCCCCAATCAATGAAAATAAATTTACATTAACAATTGAATTCTGTAATAATATTACAATAGTTCATACACATGGGTTACCTTTTCCAAGTTATAAGGCACAAATTCACCTACAACTGAATCTATCTTATTTTATAAACACAACCAAAAAAATTTATCCCATGAAAAAAATTTACAGATCAAAACATATCTAGAATTTTATTATTAGAAGTAACACAGATGCATGGAATATCATAAAAACATGTTAAAAGAATGGGAAACACAATATATAAGAATCTAAACATGTTATACATGTTGGTATGAAATCATTTACCTAAACAGGTACAAATAAGCATCATATATCACCCAAACACACAACCAAAATTATTATGGAACCTACTAATGCTACTATATGACATGACATATTAATGACATGTTAATTTATATGTGCCTAATTTGATGCATGTGATGCTACATCCTTTAAAAACCAGGAAAAGGGAAATTATTCCAAAATTTATCACATTTAATAAGCAGCAGAAAATACACCAATCACTCATGGTTAAATAATAATCGACTATAATATCAAAAAACATGAAAAAAATTTCTAGACATGGACACTTGGTAATTTCTTGTATGTGGGGTGATCAGTCCCAAGAATGACTATTTACCAAGAACTGACACATTTCATGCCTCCTGTCTACTAGGCCAAAATAGTAAGACAAAAGTAAAATAATCTCTGATACCACTTTGTAACATACCGACCCGATTAACAATCAAACTGGTATCTAGACTGGTGGGTCCCATGGCCTAAAGCATGTCTCCCCATATGCTAGAGGCTACCAAATAGTAGTATGAGCTTCTAGAGGTTATATTAGGAAGAATATAGACTCATATCAGAGTAGAATAGTGGTACAATAGAATAAATAATAGCGAATAGTGGAAACATTATATAAGAAAGTGACAAAATAACAGAAGAACAATATAATAATTGAATAAAAATATTAGACCATTCTAGATTATACAAGAATGCATGAAATATGATGATATGTAACATAAAATGGCAACATATATCATTCTTTACAATTATATGCAATACATGACTCAGTTGAAAAAAGAACTAAAAATACAAAAGGTAATCCCCACATGAATCCTGAGGTCCGGCTCAATCCTGTGCTCCTAACTCCACAGTTATAAAAAAAGGTGCGAGTAAAGGTCCACAGTCCTATAAATAAGAAGGTCTAGTCAAGTACCAATGTTACATGACAAGGCTGTGAGATAACATCTTAGTACGCTACCACCCATAGTGTATAACCTAAACCAATTTTTTTAATATTTAATTAAATTAGTGTGTAGGAAAAAACTTATGAAGTTAATGAATATAATGACTCCAATGGAATGTAATGGGATAAAATAGTAATGTGAATAATAGCCCCTCAAGGATCCCTGCACATAATCATCAAGATCCTACAACAATAAAGCTACAAATAGTGCAAAAATAGGAAACACAGCCTAGTCGTTCATCCAAACATGCCATACCACATGGCATTGGTGTATATATCACATTCTATAATAGTCAAAACTTTTTATTTCAACCAAGTGAGTATGAACATTAATTATCAAGCCATATAATTACACATTTTACAATTTACCATGGCCATGATGTAGAACCTGAAGTATCATATATCTTACAACTGTGTCATATGTCATAGAGTCTGACCATGAAGGGATAGATCAAAGGTTTTTAAGACCAATAAATCATCATCAAGTCCTAAATCACCTTGATGGAATCTTGGTTACTAATTGGTTGGATTCATATGATCATGTCATACTGGATGTAATGCCCCGAACCTAAAATCCTATAGATGGTGCATTATTTAAATAAATTTTCATGATTTTAAGGAATCAAATCTCAAAAGACTGATCAATTTAGTAATCATGTAAAATATATTACATACCTAAACCTTATATTAAAATTGAAAACATAAAATATAATAAAGATAATCCTTTGAGAATTCCATTATTCTCTTAGATTAACCCTGAAAATCATTCAAAATATAATTCTAGGAATTCTAGGAAAAAACATAATAAAGGTTTAAATTTAGATTCCCAGTATGGAAACAAATATAGAATAATGTATCATAAATAAGTATACACTTTAACAGAATGAAATAAAACTAAATAAAAATCCTTTTAAACACATTCTTCAGCATAATATGGCTAGAATAATTTAAATAATTCCATTTAAACCTTCACATGGATATTCAACAAGTTTAATAATAACATATAATAATAATAAAAAATCTCATAATGAGGGAATGAATAACGTTGGACATCTAAAACATACAATATGCCAAGAATATAATAAATTGAAAAGGCCTTGAACAAATTCATATATATTGTTTTATGAAACCAACCAATGCATCGAGGGTCTATAGAAAGCCTATATCTTCACTTACCATGTCCAATACATTCCTTATATTAAATGGGTGAGACATATTCAACTTAAACATTTATATTAAAAATAGAATATAAAATGTTAATACATTAACCATAAAAAATGAATGGTATCAAAATACCACATCCAAAGTCAATTTTATCATGAACAATTCAATAAAATATTTTATATTATATAATTAATCAACCTCAATTTATAATAAAATCCAACAAAGGATGTTGACATATATTAAAATAATCTATCAAAAAATATTATATTTTCAGGAGAAAAAATTCTTTTTTCATTGAAATAGTTTAGTTAAAAGGGTAAAATTTATAAAATATTTCATTTAATAATTGGTTTCAAAATCAAAGTATCTCTTTAATCATTGAAAAAATTGAGATAAATTAATAAATGAACAATTAAAAATATTCATGTCCTTATAAATAAATCCATAAAACCCATTTTGAAAACATGGACATGAATGAGAAATATTTGGGGAAATAAATCATAGAAACATTTAAAATTATGTATTAGTTAATGAGACTCTGTCATAATTGCTTTAAAATATTCCTTTTAAAGTTTTTTAAGAAATGTAGACATGGATGATAAATATTTCCCAATAAATACTTATGAATTATCAATTTTAGATAATAACGAGATTGTTAAATTTACCCTTACTTAAATTTGTAACAAGATTAATTTTTTTAAAAAATTGAATGAATGAAAAAATAGAAATATAATTTCCGTTAAAATCATTATATATATATATAAATAGTTATGTAAAATAATATTAGGAATATTGAAATATAGAAAGGATTAATTATTTAAACATTAAAAAAGTCATATACCACTTTGAACATTTAAAACATCTGAATGATAACTTAAAATTAATCTTTAAATATCATGAAGATAAATTTATTCATGATATTAAATCTAATAGGGGTTTTCCGTACACCATAAATAAGAAATTGGAGTTGAAAATGGCTTATATCTCATAAAAATTAACAGTGAGATGAAATTCCCTTACGTTGTGATTTCTTTTGGGTGATCATCATTTAACCTCATGTATAATAGTTTGAAGAGTGTTACTGAATTATTATAGGATTATAATAATGTATAAAATATTTTATAAGATCTCCTTTTAATATCCTATTACCTGTTCGTCAACAATCTTTCAGTATCTCACTATTTTGGGTGTTAATTGCCTAGTTTTATCAAGTATGTTTTGACATGCTAATTGATTATTATATTACTTAGATAACGATTTCATCATCAAAAGTATTTAGACCATGAATTAATTATCTTATATGTTGATTAAATATGTGTTTATAATTATCCATAATGGTTGGAGATAACAAATGAAATGCACTGATTATGGAGATGGTAGGTTGTACGAACGCATGGACACTACTTTCATTTATTTTTCGTATTAAAATATTGAAAATTTATTTATAAATATGTATATTATAATTATAGTGTAATAAATGTGTCATATATTATATATATTTTTATTAAAATTATCCTTAATATGTTCCATGTATAACGTGAATTAATCACATCGCTTTGAGGGGGCGGTAGTCCAAACTTCAACAAATTTTGTTATCGTATATCCACAATATGAAATCATGAAGGTATTGTTTAATATAACACTTATATAATATTAAATATCTTAGAATTTACATATTTAAATATTTTTTAACAAGAAAAATAGTTTCAATATAATCCATTAATTAGGTAATGGAAAAATAATAATAACAACATTCACCGAGTAGATTAACCAACATAACCTGGATAACAATTTCATTTATTTGAATAAGATGAGGTGAGAAACGACATGGATATGATATATAAAATTAGAAATATAAAACTATATTATATACATGATTATTGAGTTATAATTCATTTATGGATGATTGACGCAAGGAAAACGTAGAAAGCCAAAATAAATTAAGGGATGTACTTTGAGAAAATTGCCACTTGAATATCACCTCTGTAAAAAAACCCTTTTAAACCATGATTTTTTATTATTTTTTTGATACTATATGCCCTTGGATGTTGAGATAGTGAAGAAGATAGGTTTTGGAAGTTATATTAGGTGCAACAAGTCTTATTTTTTCGAAATGGGGTGGTGAGTAGTGGTATTTATACATGAAAAGAGGTGAGTTCTAGTGATTAAATTATTGATTATTTTATATTTAATTCTAACCACATTGATATGGAGTTAATTTTAAAGAATTATAATTTCAATTAATTTTGTTTATACAAGTAATTCTCCAGAAACACCTCAAAAAAATTTAAAATTTTCAATTTTTAGGTATGTTATTATTTTACATTTTTCTTTAACCCTTGTCACAATTTTACACATACAACCGTAAATAATTTTTTAACCATGGTAATATTTTTATAACTAAAAATGAAATTGAACTTATAACTTAATTTTTAACTTTTGATTCCAAATATTTAATCCATTTTACCTAATTAAATTCACATAATTATTAATATTAGATTTAATATTAATTCTGCAGACAAAACAAAAAAGTGGGTTTTTAAAGTGAAACATTCAAAATCATGAAATGTTTATATATATAATTTTAATTTTAAATTGATCTAAAAGACCTATTTTATTATTAATAATCACTTAATATAAGTATACATTAAAATAAATTAAAAGGATATTATAACAATATAAAAACATTTGACAAAAATGCAGTTTTGTATTAAAATGCAGTATTTTCACTATTCACAAAAATATGAAATTTATCACAAAAATACCAAAAATTCCACCAAAGTTAATTTTGATGTCCCACATCCAAATAAGAAAAATATTTTTTCAAATATAACATGTCAATTGTTCAAAAACTAGATTAAAAAAGGATGAACATCAAAAGGCAGTAAAACTACGTTTTTAAAAAAAATACTTGTTTTGATGGATTTGTTCATATATAATATCTATAAAACACATCAAATAAATGTTAAACATCATATTTTTTATAATTTTGTTAATACTATTCACTCATTATATTTTAACGTCTAGGATAGAAAATATCGTGGTGTGTTTGAACTCAGTGTTGTGAGTAACACAAGCTATTAAAGATAACATACCATAAAATCATGGGGTGTTATATTCACCCTTACATAACTATATTATATACTCAAAATATGAAATTTCACATCAAAATTAAAATATTTATACTATAAAATAATTTTTTGGAAAACACACATCATAAATAAGGTTAATAAAATATACATTTAGTAATATGGAAAAGAAAATGTGAAGGCCACCACCAAACAAGGCTTTAGAGTTTAAGAATATTAGTTCCAATTATAGGAACATTCATGGAGGAAAAAAATTAATATTAATACGGAGTTATTTAAGTCATAAATCAAAAACAAGTAAATTATAAATTGAAATTTGAGGGCCTAAAATCCATAAATCTATGATGATTTATAATACAATTGGTTCAAAAAAAATTTATGTATTTGGATAAAACATTTTTTAGATACTTTTCACAATAGTTGAGGGATTATTTTAATATTCACATAAGAACTCACAAAAACATACATGATTGAATTCTATATCTCAATTTTTTCCTTTGGTTTTGTTTTGATCTATTTTCATTGTGTTTTGTTTATCTGGAGATGAATATTCTATATTATTATTTATACATGAAGATCTTTAAAAAAATTGTATGATCCCTATGTATTTCATTCATCCTTTAAATTTTTAACAAAACAAAAAAGGATAGCACATAATATCAAATAAATCATACTTAATCCTACATAAACAATATCCAATGTTTAACACAACCCAATCCAACTTTAAGTCTTGACCAAAATACTTCCACACAAATTCAATGTCCAAAAAGGTCTCTAAATTTCCAAATTCAATCTTAACATCAGATTCCACAAACAATGCAATGTATCTCTTATTTTCACATACAAAATATTTTATCACCTTCAAATTATAAATTTAAACTCTTATGATTCATAATCCTTAAGGAATAAGTATTGAAGTACAATTCTTATAGATCACATGAATCTTATAAACATAGAACAATTGATGTAATAATTATTTAAATCTTAAAAATAACCTCAATCATTCCAATTCTCTATTAACCCCTTAAATATGCTTCAACCTCTTATTCATTAATAAATTCTTTCATTTAATTTTTATTGTTTAGTCTCTTAATATTAGAAGTATTACCATTTCATGTATAACCTTTCTAATTTTAACCATTTACCAAAACACAAATCATATTTGTGAGAAACACTAATCATAGTGACATATTCGTGATGAATCATTTATATGATCTATAAATGATTCCATATTCTTCCAAATCCGTAATTCTATAGAACTACCCTAGTTTATCAATTACCAAATAAAAATGATGATGTCTTATACTTAGAATTATCCTCAAAGTCATTCAAAGTGTTATGCTTTATAATCTATGTTTTATAAATATAATTTACAAGGTTTTTGTTAAACATCCATTGATACCAACTGTAATCCCCAAACTCCGAAAGCCCGAAGATGGTGCATTACATTTAATCCATTAGCATAATTACAAGGAATCAAATCTCAAAGGACATATTAGTTTAATAGTCCTAGAATATAGATTACATACCTAAAAATTAAATTACAATTAAAAACATAAAAGATAGTATTATGATCCTTTGATAATGACATTATTATCCTATAATAACCCTGAAAATCAGTCATAATACACCTCTTGGTATCATGGGAATATAAAATATAAGAAAGGGTTGAGCTTGTATGTTTATTAAGGATAAGAAATATATCTAAATCTATCCTAAATAAGAATAAACTTTTAAGGTAAGGTATAAAACTAAATAAGAAACCTATTAAACATAATATTCAATGTAATATGGATATAATAAATTAAATAATTAAATTTAAATATTGAAATGGATATTCTATTAGTTAAATAATTGCATATAATATCAATAACTAATCTCGTAATAATGGAATGCATAATTATGGACATTTGAAAATTACCATCGAGGATTCATGCTATGAATATAATACTCTTAAGGTTTAATGCAAGAATCCAATAAATGGGTAAGGAATTATCCCAAACCATATATATTGTGTTTCATCAAACATAATGATTCATTAAAGAGGTATAAATGTCCCTATCTGTCTCTTAATAATCCCAATATATTCCTCATATGAAAACGGTGATACACAAACAACATAAACATTCGTATTAAAACTAGAATATGAAATGTTAATACATTAACTAGAAAACCTGAATGGTATCAAGATATAACATCCATAGTCGAATATATCTCAAACCCTTCAATACATTATGATATACTATATAAATAACAAACCTCAATTAAGCATAAAATCCAATAAAGGATGTTGACATAGATGATAATAATATATTAAAAACCCTTAATGTCTTTTGTGAAAATATCATTTTCTAAAAATATTATTTAAAAGACACATATTTATGAAATAATACATTTAAAAATAGATTTTTATTCAATTTTTACTATCCTAATTTGAAACATTTGAGAAAAATTAAAAAATTAATATTTAAAAATATTTATGTCCTTTTAAATAAGTCCATAAAAACAATTTTAAAAATATGGAGATGATTAAGAAATAATTAGAGGAATAAATCCTATTAACATTTACAATTATGTCTTAGTTAATGAGTCTCTTACATAAGACCTCTAATGAATACTATTTTTTTTTTTCAGAAACATGGACATGGATGATAATTATTTCCCAATAAATACTTAGGAATAATCAATATTGTATAATAATGAGATGGAAAAATTAACCCTTACTTAAAACCAAAAAAAGATTCATTTATGAAAAAATTTAAATGAAATTAAAAATATTCATAAAATTTTCGTTTATAATCCTTTTATATTTATATAAATAGTTACAATAAATAATATAAAGAATTTTGAAATGGTGAAAGGGTTAATTGTTTAAACATTCAAAGCATCCCATACAACTTTTAACATTTAAATAATTATCCTAATATAATAAAATGAATACTTTATTAAAATGATTATAAATTTATTCATGATATGAAATATAATTTGGGACGTACAGACACTACACACAAGAATAGGTGGTGAGCATTCCTTATATCTCATGAAAATTAAAAGTGAGATGGAATTCCCTTACCCAGTGATTGATTTTGGGTGATCATCATTAAACCTCATGTATAATGGTTTTAGGAGAGTTACTAACTTATTATATAACCATAATCATGTTTAAAAAACTTAATATCATATCTTTATACTATCTTATTACATTTTTTCAATAATATTTCAGTAGTTCATTATTTCAGGTGTTAATTTCCTAGTTTTGTCAAGTATGTTTTTACTTGTTATTTTCTTCTTCTATTACATAGATCAGGATTTCATCATCTCTAGAATTTATAACATGAATTATTTATGTTATATATTTATTAGATATTTATTTATAATAATCCATAATGTTTGGAGATAATAAATGAAAACCACTTTTCATGGATATAGTAGGTCGTATGTATGCATGAATGATACTTTCCTTTCTTTATCGTATTAAAATATAGAAAAGTGGATGATAAATAAGTATATTATACTTCCAGTATAATATCTATTTCCTATATGTTAAATATTATTATTAAAATTATCCTTAATATGTTTCATGAATAGCATGAACGAATCACATTTTCTTGGTAGGGGCGGTGGTCCACACTTCCACAAATGATGTTATTGTATATCTACAATACAGAAATCATGAAGATATTGTTTAATATAAATTTTATATAATATTAAATAGGTTATAATTTACATATTAAAATATTAATTAAAAAGAAATTAGTTTTAATACCATACATTAATTAATTAATGGAAAAATTATAAAAATAATATTCACAGAGTTGATTAACTGGCATAACATGGACAACAATTTCATTTCCTTGAATAAGAGGAGGTTAGAAATGACATGGATATGATACATTCCATTGTAAAAAATAAATATATTATATAAATTATTTTTGAGATATAATTCATTTGTGGATTATTTAGGTGAATATAATGTAGAAAAAGAAATGAAATTAAGAGAGGTTCTCTGAGAAAATTACCTCTTGAATATCACTTCTTTGAAAGACCCTTGAGGAAATTGTATTTGGTATTTTGGTGATACCAGAAGAAATTGTACTTGGGAGAGTGATGAGAAGAGTTCTGGGAAGATATTTGATTATATACAAGGCTGTTTGGGTCGAAATGGGGAGGAGAGAGGTGGTATTTCTACTTGAGGAGGGGTGGGTTCAAGTGATTAAATTATTTATTATTTTATATTTAAATTAAACCACAATGAGGTGTAATTAATTTCAATGAAGTAAACATTAAATTAATTTTTTTAGGATTCTTAGGGTCTATAAACCCCTCAAAATACCATTAAATGTTTAAATTTTTAGGAATGTTAAGAATTTACCATTTAACTTTAACCCTTTTCACAATTATACCCATACAACGGTATATAATTTTTTTGAAATGGTCATTTTTATAACTAAAAATAAAATTGAAATTATAAAATAATTTGTAATATAATATTCCAAATATGGAATATAATTTTACTAATTAAATTTACACAATTTTTTAAATTAAATTTAAATTGATTTTCTAGAAAAACTGAAAAAGAATGTTTTTTAAGTGAAACATTCATAAGTTTGAAAAGTTTTTATATCTAATTTAAATTTGAAATTCATTAAAATGATTTATTTTGGTTTTATTGATTAATAATTAACCTAATTATACATTAAAATAGATTAAAATGATAATATAACAATATAAATAATTAGACAAAAAATCATTTTTGAATTAAAATGCAGAATTTTTCACTATCCACTAAAATATGAAATTTGTTAAAAAATACCTAATTTTCATCCAAAGTAATTTTCGATGTCCCAATTTCAAATAATAAAATTATTTTATCAAATATAAATCATAAAATTGTGATAAACAAAATTTAAAATGGGTGCACCATTAAAAGGTGGTAAAACAATGTTTTTTGAAAAATACTTATTTTCTGGACTTGTTCATATAGAATATCTAAAAAAAATTAATATTAAAAATTAAATTTTATATTTTCAGAAACCAGATTTTCACTCTATTATTTATCCTTTATTTTATAAAATCATTAATTTGGCCCAAATATGGATGTTTAATGAGTTAGTAAAGGTTCTGAGGGTGTCCAGGGATTGTATGAATCCCGGAACCCATATTTTTGGTGAAAAAACTCTTTGTATGGTTTAGATTAAGCCGTTCATAATTCCACATGGTTCGGTAAATAGTGTGGATTGTGTCTCTTTAGAGAGATTCACCTCACACGGTTGGCACATGGTCGTGTGGCCTAACTATGCGAGCGCCCCTTTTCCCTTGTAATTGTACATGGGTTGCACAAGGTTTGAAAAAACGTGCAGACCAATCCATTTAGGCAGAGCTGTCCTGCATGGTTTTCACAAGGTATAACAAACCTTCGGAAAAAACCATGTGTAGGATAATTTTCTGGGTAATTTTACCATTTTTTCCCTTAATGACCTATTAACACCCCTCCTTCCTGCTAATCCGTGTTTATGTGGGATTAACCTATTTCTCTCTCAATTTTGGAATTTTTGAAGACTAAACTTGGAATCAAGTGATCTCCTTCTTCTAGCATCTGATCAAGATTATTTCTATCGCATTTGATTTTCAATGGTATGTACTCAAGTCCCCTTTAGTCGTTCTTCTTCTCTTTCGATCTCGACCTAGATATCACCATGTGAGATTTTTTTCACATTTTCATAGATATACTCTGATCATATAAAAATCAAGGGCCGATAATAGAGTAGATTGATCATACGACTATGGTGGGTGGTCTATAACTTATCCCTAAATTTTGTTTTTTTGGAATGTTCATATGGGGCCAGCGATTCCATCAGGGTCCATTTCCAAAATTTACACGCCATGATTATACATGATTGAATCATATGGTCATGCACTTTCCTAATTTGTGATTAGTTGTTATTGGTTACACCCACACCTCAATCTGCCTTATATTGAAGGTTATTCCATAAATGGGATTTTAGTTTTTTTGACATGATCATTCCACCATTCAGATGTGCCCTTGCTGGACCTTTCTAAAGGTGATCCTTCCTATAAAAATGGTTTTTTTGTTTAATGAGGATTGCATAATGGAATGTACCATGTATGATCACTACTTGACCCACCTAAGGTAAGTGCTTCCAAATGGATATTAAATGTGTAATGTGGAATGTAAGGTATAATAAGTATATTACATAGCCTCATTTAAATAGATTAAATAAAGGTTATATGTTTGTAGCACCCATTTTCCATGTTGACAGAAGCTATCAAAGTGAAACTCAACTATTTAATACAACTTCATGGTTAACTAAAAATTGATTAAATGTTTGCAAAACGTCTTGGACTATCCACACTAATGAAGGACAAGGCCTGGAAAAATAAATAAATTATTTCAACTCTACTTGACTTATTCACACTAATGAAAGGAAATACTTGAACTAAATGACTTACTACATGATTGAAATAAAAAATTAGGAATGTACTAACTCAAATTCACCTTAGATTCTGAGAGGTGAATAATATCTATCTCAGGAACCCAATTCTGATTCAAGGATGCAGTTTTCGTAGGTTATAACCCACCTAGACTCTGGTTCATGTCTATTCCTCAGATTCCTAGTATACTACTGTAGGGTATTTTTTATTATTTCATGATACCTCAAATACACTCCTTAGATCCAGAATTATCTAGTAGGTTCCATGGTGAAATCCTATAGGGCCCAATCTTTGCATGGCCTTTTTTTTAAATTGGTCGATCACCTTGGACTTGGTAGGTGACCTATTATGGAATTCCATGGATTATTGTCCTTGGATTAAACTATTACCCCCAATCTAGACTCAGATACTAGTTAGTTAGCATTCTATGAGAGCTATATTACCTTGTCTATTACCCTATAACTCTCTCACTAGATATTCTGTCAGGTTTTCTTATTATGTCTTGGGACCTTCACTACTTATACTATAACCAAGTAATTTTAGTGTTGGTTATGCCGCATGTGACCTGTTAACATTAAAGTTTAATTACATAATTATTGAACTGGTTACATGTTTAGACACAATCCAAGGGCTAAAGTAGTTACATGGTTATTTAGTTACATTTTACTATTTTATTTACATTATATATACATGACTGCACACTTCTATATTTCACTACATAGGTCTGATGGTAGAGACACCATTGGTGGTGAACAACTGTGATTTATCTAACTCCCTCTCTGGTTTCACTTTGTCACCCGGAGTTAATTACATGGTTGCAGGTATTGACAAAGGGAAGTATATGACTTCCAACAGTATATTGTGTGCTGATAGGATAGATCTTGATAGTTGATGACTTACTAGGATCTGGGAATGATTGGAGTAGTCTTTATTTCCATTTACCTTGTGGAACATGTTATTCATGTTGTCTTCTATCCATGCATTCTAGTTTTCTAGTGACATGACATTAAATCATCATTGTTCTAGTTGGTAAAGTAGTTATTATTCTAATTTATCTATTGCATCAATTTTCTTCCTCTTTTTACTTATATTACTTATGGAATTTATTTATATTCCATTATATGCCTTCTGCTGTTCTATACTCTGCTAATTGGGGAATTGTCTTCCCATGGACACAACCTAGTCCCTCGCTACTAGTTGATAGTCTATAGTATTTAGGAATATGTACTTGAGGCCATGTGTCCCACCAGGCTTGGAGAATCCATTAAGTGGAATCCTGGTCCAGGTCGTCACATATATAATGTGGATAAAAATATTCACTCTATCTATTTTAACAACTAGGTTATAATAGATCATGATGAATTTGAACATGGTGTTTCATAAAATCATAGATATTAAATATAACATACATTGAAATCATTGTAGAGACCCAAATCTTGACATACATGGATATTACATTACTTTAGTGGAATACATAATACATAACAATAACAGACACACAAGGATCGTAATAGTTTAGTGTCTTTGGAAACTTGGAATGTAATCTTCTAATTGTGGTGAAAGATCTTCAACATCTCCCATAAAGATCTTCCCCATTTTTTTCTTACCTAAAACCTTTCTTTATATCCTGGGGAAAAGAAAACATAAAAAGGGTGAGCTCAAATGCTCAGTAAGGGTAAGCATGGATAAAATAAAACATACCATATAAATTTGACTTAAAACATGAACATAATATCTAAACATCAAAATCTTGAGCAATGACACAATACATGGAAGTACGTAAGGAATAGATCATAAAGAAACATTAAGAATGATAAAATACCATGGGAATAAAAAATGTAATTGTGGCAACCATTAAGCACATGATACGATTTCCATAGTAGCCAAGACATTGCTACCAATACCATCTTAGTGGACAAAGTCCCTTTCTGAATCGAGTTCACTCCTCGTTCCAGTCCTGTATTTCTGAACTGGTTTAACTTGCCATTCCAGCCATGTCTATCTCATGAGATATAAATCTTTACCCAATGCATTGGAGGGAGATATAGGTCCCACCCATCCCATAATGAAATCATTCGTTCGTTTGCCACAAAATCATAAATCATACATCATAGCATAACCCATGAAATAAAATTGGATTCTTAAACATCATGCCATCATAAAATAAGTCATAAACAATTGATATCATTTCATTATAAGAAAATTGAAACCATTTAAATCATAGAGACATTTTACATGAAACATACACGTATGAAATAATGTCATCTTAGATGGAAAATAGTTTTGACCAAACCCTTGAAATGAATTCTTGAGGAAAATATCCTTTCTTCTTTAAAATCATTTTCTTTTCACTAAATTTCATGAAATTTAAAAAAAAGGGTTTTTTTGAAAATATTCATGCAATCTTGTAGAGGAAGCATCTTGAAAATGAGGCGTTATGAAACCGTAAAAATCCGTTCACGCCGTATAAGTTAAAAATAACATTCTCCTTGTACTTTTGTCGGAAAAGTCATAAAGTACCTTATATGGTAACCAAAGGAAATATTCCATTCATAAAATGTGGTAAAAAGTCAATAAAGGGTAAAAATGAATTTATATATTCATGGAATAGTGGTAAAAATTTTATGAAAACATTTTTAGAAAACATGGTCATGGATGATAAACGTAACCCCAGTAAGTACTTACATATAAGCAATCTCGGATAAAAATGAGATTGAAAATTTATCCCTTACCTTAGGTCCGATATGCTTAATATGTATCCGAACCTCTTGTATAATGATTTAAATAATGTCATTGAATTATTACCGAATCATATTCATTGTTATGATATCATATATGTTTCACTTATGACTTTATATTACCCGTTCTTTTGTAAATTCCTTGTTAAAGCAGCGTTTTGGGTAAAATCATTTCATTTATCGTATGTGTTTCGACATGTCGTTCTTGATATTATTACTTATATCATGATTTACATAATTTCAGAATGTAAAAAATGATTTACATATATTCATCATATACATATATATATTATAGGTCGATAAAAGGAATGAAATACACCGTTCATAGAGACGGTAGACCACACATACGCATGAACGCTGTTTTCGTTTCCTTATTGAATTGAATGAAACTAAATAGACGACATACATATAAATATATATATACAAATACAGTAGCATTATTATTTCATATATTTCATTATTATTCACTAAATAAACTTTATGATCATTCATGTATGGTTAACATGGAGAATGAATCTCATAGCGTCGTGGAGACGGTAGTCCGTACGTACGCACGAGCGATGATATAATTTCCATAATCATTGAATTGAATTGGAGTGGATGATAAAATATATCAGAATAATTATGATGTTATAATAACTATGTATAGTTATTATATACAACATTATACCCATCCAAATAAGGTGGTGTTGGAAAAACAGATTACACCACGGCGTGGAGACGGTATTCCGTACGCACACACGCGCGGTGATTTTGTTTTCTGTAGGATTGATAGATGATGAAATAGGGTTGTTTCATACTTATAATTTCATATCAGTATATGAGTGATACTGATGTTATTACTTCATAATTATATAACTAAATAAGAAGAAGTGGAATAAGAAATAAAGTTGAATGAATCGGTAACGGACATTACCTCTTCTTTGAAGCGCCTCTTTGTGACCTCCTTTTAGGGCACTGAAATTGGTCTTTGAAGAAAAACAGGACCTCTAGGATGTTTCTAGGGAAGTGGAGAAAAGAATTTGGCAGGGGATGGCCGATCTTGAAGGCTCAATGTGGTGTGAGGAAGAGAGGGAGGAGGTTCCCTTTTATATGGGAGGAGAGGGGCACCTTTGGAATAACTAATTATATTATTTTATTATAAGGCCAAATTCGGTTTTAAATAGCTCGAAATTGATATATTTCGAAGCTAAGATGCGGATGGGTCGAAAAAATCTCATACAATAGAAATTATACAAGTTTATGTTTCCTATTTTAACATTATCATTTAGATTTAACTTTAAGTTAGATAATTTTACTTTTACCGTGTCTTTTTGTGTTCTTACACTATAAGGTTAATAAACTTACTATAAGAAGCCAAAAGAACCCCAAGTTGTTTATTATTAATATATATAACCTTATCTAAGTCATCTGGCCAAACCATAGATTTTTAGGAATAAAAAAACATTTACTAATATAATATTTGTTTTAGAAACTATTTTATGTCAATTTTGACAATATTTAGTAATTGATTTTTGTGAAAATCATAACAGAATGATTAGTTCAAAAAAAATTAATTAAATTCATAAAAACATTTCATATTAACCTAGAAAATTTGTGTAATTCATAAAAAGTCTCAAATTACATTTATTTGGGTATTTATAACATCAATTATGTCAATATTTCATTAATAAGATAATTACTGCATCATATTTGTGTCACAAGTAAATTAACTTATTTAATGTCTAAAAATTACAAATAAAATATCATTATGTAGGAAATTATTTTAGATTTCTAATGAATATTTATAGTCTAATTTATCTTATGCATAAACCTATATTAAAAATGATATACTTATTAAACATTGATTTTAACTATTTTAAACCTTCTTTAAATAAAATAATAATCAATTTCCTAATCTAATCCAATTCGACCTAAATGGTCATATTTTATTCCCAAGGTTCGTTTTTGGTCTAATTACACTTATCCAATAGAATTAGGACATGTTATTGGGTAATAATAATATCATTTGTACTCTTAATTACCCTATTTACTTTTAACCGTGGTAAAAAAGTAAAAAGTTACTATTCACCAAAAATTACTTTCATCTCATTGAACCACATTTTACTAACTAACATCAACCGTGTCTCTCAGATTTTTGAAATTCCACTCACAAAAGTGGTAAAATTATGTTTTATGAAAAATTCATTTTTTTAACTACCACTTAGTGGTTTCACTATTCATCAAAAAAAAGAAAGTTTCCAGAAAAATAAAAAAAATTAGGCCTAAGCTATATTTGATATTATGAACTGAAAAATGATGTCTACTTTACCAAATTCAAAACATATCAGTTGCGTTACTTAATTTAAAAATTAATTCCCGTCGTCAAAACAAATAACGAGTTCTTAAGAGATAATAACTATCAAAAGATTGACATTTGTTTATGTCTGGTCTAAATGTGAAATTACATTCAATGACCAACATTGTATTAAATTGTAAAAATATATTCTAAATATACTTTAAAACCACTCAAATTAATAATTTATCACTATTAATTATTTCGATTAAAAAGGTTGTTTTTAATTAAAATTTAGTAATTTTCACTATTCATCAGAAAATGAATGTTATCCGAAAAGTACCAAAATTTTACCCTAAGCTAATTTCGATATTCTGGATCCAAAAATGAAGACAATTTTTAAAAATAAAATTTAAAAAATTTCAAAAAGTGGTTATTACTATTCATAACGGCTAGTTTTAATAATATTTTAATAACATATCATTGTTTAGCGAAACTCGGTATTGCGTATAACACATGCTATCATGGAAGGTCGTGCTTGCGTGTAATGCAAGCCAAGTCAGGGTTGTGTGTTGTGCAAGAATCCTTCATTGTTTTGTATAACATAATCCAACCATATTTCATTTATACATTGAATATAAATATATATATACTCAATGTTGCGTAGAATAACTATTATCAAAATTGTGTGTAACACGATCCAAGAATAGTGTTGCTTATACTGCAAGCTAATACGGTGTTGTGTATAGCGCAAGGTAATATTGGTGTAGCATACAACACAAGAAATTAGTGAAGTTTAAAGAATATTTTTCATAAAATCTCTGGGTGTTACATTCTACCACCCTTAAAATGAATTTCACCCTCGAAATTCGTCGGGGTTATAAATTGTTTACTACTAGAAAGTTTGTTTAATAGAAACCCACATCGTAAAAAGGAATACCCAAACTTGGATTTAAAAACTAAAGTATGAAATGTAATGGTTACCCAAATTAACTCATCACTGGGTTTCCACGTAGGAGAACATATGTGAAAATATGGATATGGAAGAAAAATCTAACCATCAAGTTCTGATGAAAAGTGGTAGAGAACATGGCTATGAAATAGCCAACAATCACAAAGCCATAGATTTGTGATGATCTAAGGTACCATCTGATTCATCAGATATAAGGGCACTAGGACAATATTTTTGGTTTTCAAGATCATTTCCCTAAATTTGGTGAATTAAAAGAAATACTTACATGATTTTGGTACAATTTCACTGTTTTTCGTGAATTGAACAATTTCCCCTTCATCCCTTAAATAAATGAAGTTGAATTTGTTATTTGTGATGTGTTAGCAGATCATGTGATATAATGATGGGTCATTCCATCTGTTTCAAACAAAAGGTTAGCAAAATTTATAAGTCCATCGTATGGTTAGATTAATCGTATATGGTTCCAAAAATGAACTTATACTTCATATATCATACCGCTTAATAAAATAAAACTAGTTTCTACTAACCAGGGACTTCCTGTATGCCAGTGGTAGGTGATAAAGGCTAGTGCACTTCGGTTGTGGGTTCAATTCCCATAGCCTTGTCCGACGCGATGGACTGTCACCCGTCCTGTAGGTTGTCCTTTTTTCTAAAACTACATTACTATAACATCCCATCAATAATATTGAAAAAACTTCCATCCTTAAACAATAATAACTTATGTCCAACATAATCCATTCCAATCTTTAGGCCTATCCATAATATTGCAGTCCACTCTCATAATATAGTGAAAACGATTACCAGAGATTTCATATAACAAGCATGTTAATACCATCATTGATCCCCATATTTCATAAGATATGTCTTGTTGGTCACATTCCAAATATTCTAAGGCCTTAATCATGTATTCTCTGGAAAAATGAATTCCCATCGAATCATAGTAAAAACATGAGTGCTGTCAAAAGTTAACTCATTCCACATACCAAAAACCCAAAATTCTATATACTCAAACCATGATATAACTATTTCCATATATCAGTCATGAGATCATGAATACTATCAAACATTTAATTTTCTCCTTATCCCTTCATTATGCTCATATCATATACATTCCAAAAATATCTGAATAACCTTTCATGGACACTGGTACCATTAATCATACACTTTCAAAACTCAAGGAAAGACAACAGTGTAATAATCCTTAGATGTATCTTTATTCCATAGTACCATGAGATTACTTGTACAACATTACACATGATAAACATGTAATAATTCCACTACATTCTTAAACCATGGATCGAGTTTCAACAATTCCTTCATCTCACATATAATTTGTAGTCTCTTAATCTTCATCAACATAAATACAACCCATACGACCATACCGATTCTCTTCATGAGACTTTTCCTTAGGGCATTGGTTTGCATAATGACCGTACATTCCACATTTAAAACATTTAACCATTGTTGATGTCGTAGCAATACCATTATCCTCATCCCTAGTGTTAACTGAACCTTTTCCTTTGCACTTACGGGCTTTGTGTCCTTCTTTTCCACACCCAAACAACTTCCAGTTCCTTTGAAACATTCTCCTTGATGCCTCTTCCCACATGATTTACATAGGGGAAATTGAACTTTCTTTTCTCTATGATCATCATGAAACTCCATCTTTCTCTTATTAGTCGAGTCAGGAAATTTACCAAATTTTACTTTATTGATCATATTATGAGATTGCTGATTCAGCATAACAATGATGTTTGGACTTCAAAATCCCATTTCATTCGGTTGCTCATGAATAATATCATTCCATTGTCCATCACATCCTCCCTTATCGTGAATCATCTTGTTTTCCAGCCATTTTCTAAAACCCAAAAATAATAGTGTGAGAGGCCAAAATCATAATAAAGGGGGAGAAACATCAATATCTAACATCTTTGGTTTAATCTAATATCGTTACCATAGTTCTTGGAATATATCCTATATATATACTTATCCTTAGGGACATCCCTAGACATACCTTAGAAAAATTTCTAGGGATCTCACTAAAATTTTCGCATCCTAGTTTCTAATGGTTGACTAAACTTTTCCTCTAATACCAACTGTAGAGACCCAAAGCTTGACGTACATGGATATTACATTACTTTAAAATAATACTTAATACATAACAATAACAGACACACAAGGATTGTAATAGTATAGTGTCTTTGGAAACCTGGAACGTAATCTTCTAATCGTGGTGAAAGATCTTCAACATCTCCCATAAAGATCTTCCCCATTTTTTTATTACCTAAAACCTTTCTTTATATCCTGGGGAAAATAAAACATAAAAAGAGTGAGCTCAAATGCTCAGTAAGGGTATGCATGGATACAATAAAACATACCATATACATTTGAACTTAAAAGATGAACAGAAAGTTTAAACATCAAAAGCTTGAGCAATGACATAAAACATGGATGTACGTAAGGCATAGATCATAAAGAAACATTAAGAATGATAAAATATAATGGGAATAAAACGTGTAATTCTGTCAACCATTAAGCACATGATATGATTTCCATAGTATCCAAGGCATTGCTGCCAAGACCATCTTAGTGGACAAAGTCCCTTTCTGAATCGAGTTCACTCCTCATTCCAGTCCTGTATTACTAAACCGGTTTAACTTGTCATTCTAGCCATGTCTATCTCATGAGATATAAATCTTTACCCAATGAATTGGAGGGAGATAGGGTTCCCACCCATCTCATAAAAATCATTCTTTCATGTGCCACAAAATCATAAATCATACATCGTAGCATAACCAATGAAATAAAATGGGATTCTTAAACATCATGCCATCATAACATAATCCATAAACAATTGATATCATTTCATCATAAGAAAATTGAAACCATTTAAATCATAGAGACATTTTACTTGAAACATACACATATGAAATATTGTCATCATAGATGGAAAATAGTTTTGACAAAACCCTTGAAATGAATTCTTGAGGAAAATATCTTTTCTTCTTTAAAATCATTTTCTTTTCACTAAATTCCATGAAATTTTAAAAGATAAGGGTTTTGATGAAAATATTCATGCAATCTTGTATTAGAAGCTTCTTGAAAATGAGGCGTTATGAAACCGTAAAAATCCGTTCACACCGTATAAGTTAAAAATAACATTCTCCTCGTACTTTTGTTGGAAAAGTCAAAAAGTGCCTTATATGGTAACCAAAGGAAATATTCCATTCATAAAATGTGGTAAAAAGTCAATAAAGGGTAAAAATGAATCTAAACATTCATGGAATAATGGTAATCATTTTATGAAAACATTTTTAGAAAACATTGTCATGGATGATAAACGTAACCCCAGTAATTACTTATGTATAAGAAATCTCGGATAAAAAAGAGATTGAAAATTTATCCCTTAACTTAGGTCTGATATGCTTCGTACATATCCAAACCTCCTATATAATTATTTAAATAATTTCATTTACATATTACCGAATCATATTCATTGTTATGATATCATATATGTTTCACTTATGAATTTAAATTACCTATTTTTTTGTAAATTCCATGTTTAAGCAGCGTTTTGGGTAAAATCATTTCATTTATCGTATGTGTTTCGACATGTAGTTCTTGATATTATTACTTATATACTGATTTACATAATTTCAGAATGTAAAACATGATTTACATATATTCATCATATACATATATATATTATAGGTCGATAAAAGGAATGAAATACACCGTTTATGGAGACGGTAGACCGTACGTACACATGAACGATGTTTTCATTTCCTTATTGACATGAGTGAAACTAAATAGACGACATACATACATATATATATCTATACATAAATCCAATAGCATTATTATTTCATATATTTAATTATTTTTCATTAGATAAACTTTATGATCATTCATGTATGGTTAACAAGGAGAATGAATCTCATCGCGTCGTGGAGACGGTAGTCTGTACGTACGCACGAGCGATGATATCATTTCAATAATCATTGAATTTAATTGGAGTGGATGATAAAATATATAAGAATAAGTATTATGTTATAATAACTGTGTATATTTTTTATTTACACCATTATACCCATCCAAGTAAGGTGGTGTTAGAAAAACAGATTACACCACGACGTGGAGACGTTATTCTGTATGTACGCACGCGCGGTGATTTCATTTTCCGTAGGATGGATAGATGATTAAATAGGGTTGTTTCATACTTATAATAACATATCAGTATATGAGTGATACTTATGTTATTACTTCATAAAGAAACAACTAAAGAAGAAGAAGTGGAAGAAGAAATAAAGTTGAAATAATCGGTAACAGACATTACCTCTTCTTCGAAGCGCCTCTTTGAGACCTCCTTTTAGGGAATTGAAATTGGTCTTTGAAAAATACCAGGACCTCTAGGATGTTTCTAGGGAAGTGAAGAAGAGAATTTTTCAGGGTTTTCCGAGCTTGAAGGCTCAAAGTGGTGTGAGGAAGAGAGGGAGGAGGTGCCCTTTTATAAGGGAGGAGAGGGGAAACTTTGGAATAACTAAAAATATTATATTATTATAAAGCCAAATTCGGTTTTAAATAGCTCCAAATTAATTTAATTAGAATATAAGGTGGGGATAGGTCTAAATACTCTCATAAAATATAATTTATAGATGTATAGGTTCCTATTTTAACCATATAATTTATATTTAACTTTAAGTTAGATAATTTTACTTTTACTGTGTCTTTTTGTGTTCTTACACTATAAGGTTAATAAACTTACTATAATAAGCCAAATGAACCCCACGTTGTTTATTATTAATATATATCACCTTATCTAAGTCATTTGACCGAACCTTAGATTTTTAGGAATAAAATAACAATTACTAATATAATATTTTTTTAAAAAACTATTTTATGTCAATTTTGACAATATTTAGTAATAGATTTTTGTGAAACTCATAACAGAATTATTAGTTCGAAAAAAATTAATTAAATCAATTATAACATGTCTTATTAACCTAAAAAATTAGTGGAATTCATAAAAAGTCTAAAATTAGATTTATTTGGGTATTTATAACATCAATTATTCCAATGTTTCATTAATAAGATAATTACTGCATCATATTTGTGTCATAAATAAATTAACTTATTTAAAGTCTAAAAATTACAAATAAACTATCATTATGTAGGAAATTCTTTTATCTTTCTATTGAATATTTATAGTCGAATTTATCTTATGTATAACCTTATATTAAAAATGATATACTTATTAAACTTTGATTTTAACTATTTTAGCCCTTCATTAAATAAATTAATAATAAATGTCCTAATCTAATCTAAGTGGGCCTAAATGGTCATATTTTATTCCTAAGGTATGTTTTTGGTCGAATTACACTTATCAAATAGAATAAAAAATGTGTTAGGGTAATAATAATATCATTTTTACCTTTAATTACCCTATTTACTTTTAACCGTGGCAAAAAATGTAAAAAGTTACTATTCACCAAAAATTATTTTCATCTCATTGAACCACATTTTACTTACTAACATCAATCGTGTCTCTCAGAATTTTGAAATTCCACTCATAGAAGTGGTAAAATTATGTTTTATGAAAAATTCATTTTTTTAACTACCACTTAGTGGTTTCACTATTCATCAAAAAAATGAAAGTTTCCAGAAAAATACCAAAAATTAGGCCTAAGATATATTTGATATTATGAACTGAAAAATTATGTCTATTTTACCAAATTCAAAAAATATCAGTTGCATTAATTAATTTAAAAATTAATTCCCGTCGTCAAAACAAATATCGTGTTCTTAAGAGATAATAACTATCAAAAGATTGAAATTTGTTTATGTCTGGTTTAAATGTGAAATTACATCAAATGACCAACATTGTATTAAATTGTAAAAATATATTCTAAATATAATTTAAAACCACTCAAATTAAAAATTTATCACTATTAATTATTTTGATTAAAAAGGTTGTTTTTAATTTAAATTTAGTAACTTTCAACATTCGTCAGAAAATGAAAGTTATCCGAAAAGTACCATAATTTCACCCTAAGCTAATTTCGATATTCCCGATCCAAAAATGAAGTCCATTTTGAAAAATAAAATTTTAAAAATTTCAAAAAGTGGTTATTACTATTCATAACAGCATGTTTTAATAATATTTTAATAGCATATCATTGTTTAGCGAAAGTCGGTATTGCATACAACACATGCTATCATGGAAGGTCGCGCTTGCGTGTAATGAAATCCAAGTCAGGGTTGTGTGTCATACAAGAATCCTTCATTGTTTCGTATAACATAATCCAACCATATTTCATTTATACATTGAATATATATATATATACTCAATGTTGTGTAGAATAACTATTATCAAAATTTTGTGTAACACGATCCATGAATAGTGTTGCGTATACTGCAAGCTAATACGGTGTTGCGTATAGCGCAAGGTAATCTTGGTGTAGCATACAACAAAATATATTAATGAAATTAAAAGAATATTTTTCATAAAATCTCGGGGTGTTACAATCATGGAGTGTTGTACCAAACATGTCCTACACCAGTCCATGAAATCATGATCTGAGGCATAGAAAGGCCTAATAAATCCCATGGAATCAAGACCCTAGGGGAACACTCAAAACAAGGTATACACTACTATATTCATGATCCATGGAGATCCATTCATGGAATCTTTACAATCATTCATCCATTTCATATCATTTAACATTCAACACTATATGAGTCTACCAAATAATATTTAACAATTTACATTCAATTCATTCCCTGAGTATACACATTCATTTAGTATTTCCCTTTCAATACATTTAATGAGTATACCCACTCATTATCCATCATTCGTATAAAATTACATTCAAACATGCCTCATGGGTATACCCACCCATATGTTACCATTTACATTTAATCATATCACATGGGTATACCCACCCATTCATAAAAATTTACATTTTCTAAATAACCACTCACGAAATTCAACTTCATATAATCCATTAAGTCAAGGGAATAACATTCCTTGGGAGGAAAACATATCCTACACCTAAATTGAATTAAATTTAATTTAAATCAGGATTCTAACATCTAGGAAATTATGAGAACACATCCCCTGGGTGGTTAAATCAATGTAAATTAAAATTACAAGTGAACAATATGCCACTTAGAAAATGAAATTGTTCCACAAACATTAATAAGTTAAAAAATTAATTTCCTATCTCTAATAAGGGCCACATCCTAAAAGAGACATACATCACACTATGTAATTAAATAATAGTTAAAAAGAAAAATCATTAATCCTAAAATGAAATAGACAACTAATCAATACTTTTTGGCATGAAGACAATGTACCTCCTTTGGGGGGGATTTATTATAAAATCATGACTTTGTTTATCAAATTAATAATTTATCACAATTAAGTAGTTCATCCTAGAATTTAAATTATATTTAACATAGATAAATTATGAAGGAAATAATTAATTCTAAAATAAAAAAATTAAGGTTAGGGTTCGTACTTCAAAAGAACACTAAGAAAATGATTCTGCTCTTAGTGACTTTGACGAAGATCGCCTCACACTTGCATAAACATACAGTCCAATACATACATATATATATATATACCCGGTAATGAAATTTAGACATTACTATATCCTTAATGGAATATGTACAAGGAAGATTTATATATATATACATACCTAATAATATGGGAAAAAGTCTTTGAGGAACCAACAAATAATCTAATTTATGCAGAAGGAAAAAAATACTAAAGACCCCAAATTGAAAAGGCGAAACCAAACTATGGGTTAAAAACCATACCATAGATGACGAGATAACACCTATATGAACCAATAATCTTGAATTTGGAGAGGGATGTCAGGATATGCAGGAAGGGGTCCTAGGAGAGCCATTTCATACCATAGATCTGGAGGAAACATAAGAACACAAAATTAGCCCAACCCTAGGGTTTTGGTCGGATGAGATAGGGAAAAAGGAGACCAAATATTATATAAAAATAACGAGGATAATGATATAGGGGTCTTAAATAAATGAATAGGAGATAAAACAGAATGAAAAATAGTATAAATAAACATTTAGAGAGGGTTTTGAGGTTTGTGTCATGTGTGGATGAAAGGGGAGTCCTAGTAGGGTGTTGCCCAAGAGAGAGGTAGTGAGGGTGAGTTGAGGTTTTAATTTTATTTCATTTTAATTTAATTAAATTAATTCAAATTTTAAAAAAAGACCCCACACACCGTTTGGGGCACACATTTAAGAAAAATGTGTGCCATTTACTGGTCACCTTAGCACCATGCATGGTGTGGCCTCACAGGTTCGAAACTATACACCAATAGTGTAGTGAATACTATTTTGGTACTTTCCAATACCACTAATTGTGCTATCTACTGAATAGTTTGGGAAACCTTGTGTAGTCTATGTGCACCAACACTACCCCACCTAAAAAAGGACTCACAGTTTTCTACACGGGCTGTAGGGTGTTAGACTAACCATGCACCCATTACAGTCCCTTTAAAACATGACTTTTACAGGTGCAATACTCATTAAAATCCTCAAGCTACCATAAAAACTTCATGGTCCCTTACACAATCCCAAAAAATCACATTGAAGTACTCCAAATTTTGTAATTATATTTCTGAGACTTGACTTTAAATATGGACCGTCTAGTAATTTCAAAAAATCACAAATTCCCTCAGAAGACCAACCAGTCCAAAACACAAGATTTCACACTACAATTAGAGAACATCCAAGAGAAAAGATTTTTTTACTAAATTGATTTAATAAAATAGGGTGTAAACCAAAAATTAAAGATTTCTACCTGAATATTATATCCTTCATCATCGAAGAATGCTCTCCCCAACAATTGAAGGATTTGGTCGAGTTCATTATTATCTAATATGATCTGATCTGATGTTTCTTTATCATACTATGTGATTGTCCAATGGAAGAAGTGTAGGAAGATTTTTTTCTTATGGTTTATGCAAATGACCTCGTAAAATTCTCTATGGAAATATTCTTATATAATATCATTTTGTTCAATTTTAAGAAACTAATTAATCTGCTGATCGTACCACCAATATTTGAGATGTATGACTGCTCCATGTCGACTCACTTTCGGTCATGATTGGGGTAAAAACCATGTTTTAAACTCAATTTTGGTCACATATTTTTGATCATAGATTCTATATAATATTTATATTGTTTTATTTTTAAAATTATGTCTGTGTAATATAAAATATATTTAATATTATTATAAAATTAATTTTAGTCACATCGGGTCTCGGAATTACATGTCTTATTAGCACCTAGATCTCAAAATATATATAAAAATTTAAATATCCTTATAAGGGAAAAATAGTCTAGTACATCACTCCGTCCTTCAATATTTTCATCCCTCAAAAGTAAATTGTAAAAAGAATGTTCGGATATTGATCTCGCAACTAGATCTTCCACTCCCATGAGCTCTCCTTCAAATTCTCTAGCTTTTAAAATATGTGAACAAAGGGGATGGTCCATCCACATAGGGTTATCTCTTATTAATACTCCATATCCATAGGGTTATCCACAATGGTGTCTATAACCATGGTTTCTAAATATCTCTAATCGATGACATGTGTATGATCATGCATGTATCTTCTCATCTCCACAACATGAAAGACGTCGTGAACCCGCTCCAGTTGTGGGGGTAGGGTGAGGTGGTAAGCAACATAGAAAACCCTCTTTATGATCTCAAACGGCCTGATGGACCTCAGGGATAGCCTTCCTCTCTACCTGACCCACAACAATCCTCATCATGGGGATAATCTAATAGAAAATTTTCCTCCCTCCATAAACTCTAAGGGACAATAACAGTGATCTCCATAATATATCTTCCTTCTCTGGGTCATACTTATCTTCTCATGAATGACCAGGACCTTCTCAGACATTACTTGTACCATATCTAGGCACATAAGGGAATACCCACTGATCTGTATCCTAAAAGTGGGTGTCTTATAGGGTATCCAATATAGGGCCTCATAAGGTGTGATACTGATGGTAGAGTGGTAGTTATTGTTGTATGGAAACACTACCAGCGGAATCTGATAGTCCCAGCATTAAAAAAATTTTAACTTGCAAGACCACAATAAATACACCAACACATGGATAGTTTACTCGATCTTCAAATAAGACTATTGGTGAAAGGATTTACTCAACTTCATTTGGGTCCTAAATTTCTCATACATGCCTCTCCATAATCATGATGTAAACCATGGATCGCGATCAATGAAAATCGTCAAGGGAACCCGAAACCCTCCACTAAAAAATTATACCCAATAGAAATGAAGTGTTATGACATCATTATTTATTTAGATATCACCTAGATGGCATTATGGAGCATCGATGTGTAGATAATATTTTTCTCAATGTCCATGGATATGTCCACCAACATCCACACTGGGATATTAAGGAGTTATATAAAAAATGTTATAATTTTTTACTCAATCATCCCCGACTGATAGGAGAGGCACCGATAGACGAACTAAAATATTCTCTATCTCATTTTAGACCCCAAAACTGCCAATAATTGAATCTTTACATCTTCCCTACACTGGTGTGTATATCTAGTAATGAACTGTGTAACTATAACATCAACTCCTTCCACATCATGACTATAACCACCACCCATCCTTGAAAAACTATGGTATGATTCCCTCCATCATGGAATCCAACTACTTTGAAGCTTACTATATCAAGAGATCTTGTTAATTATTACTAAATGAATTAGCTACCATGTTTCCCTTCCGCATAGTATAGCCTATCTGAAAATCATAGTCTAACAAGAACTCCAACCAGTGTAATTTTTGTGGGTTTAATTATGTCCAAGTGTAAATGTACATTAGACTCTAATGGTCTGAGTAAACCATAATGTGCTCCCCCAGAAGGTCGTGCATTTATATACTAAGGTAAAAGGATACCTCCTCTATCACAAGGTTTTGAGTCACATAGTTATTATCATCGAGTCTGAAATACCACAACATGTATGTGAAAACTTCCTAGTACTGCATCCACACACAGTCGAGCCCAGCTCCTGAGGCATCATAATACACTATGTATTCTCGTCACTCATCTGGTAGCCTCATCATAGGATCACTTTTCAACCTCATCCTCAACTCTATAATTTCCCTCTCGCACAACTCAAACCCAGTAAATGGTTACCCTTTCCACAATAGGGTGTTCAAATGGGATATAATTCAGGAGAAGTCAACCATAATCCTCCTATAGTACCTTACCATGACAAGAAGTATTTTCACCTTAAACACACTCATTGATGGGTCCCAATGAAGAACCACATAGATATTCATAGGTTCCATGGCTAAACCAATATTATAAATGAAATTATCTATAAAGTAAACCTCACGAATCAAGAACTGGCACTTCGAGAGCATCCCATAAAGGTTGTACTCTCACAGAAATTCTCGAACCATCCTCAATTACTCTACAAGATCCTCATCCAATGTATAATAGACGAGTATATCATTGATAAATACATCAAAAAACTTTTATAATTGGGGCTATAAATAATAGTATATCAAATCCATAATCACAGTGGGACAATTTATCACACAAAAGGGCATAACTTGGAATACATAGTGTCTATAGCGACATTAGAATGTCAAATTTGGAATATCTACCTCATGAACTGATAAATAGTGGTACCTAGACCGAAGATCAATCTTTGAGAACTATATCACACCTCTCAATTGGTAAACGAGGTCTTCAATCCTATGTAAGGGGTATATTTTATTTATATGGTCTTGTTCAAGTGATCATAATCATTGAAAACCCAGAAACTCACATCCACCTATTTTATAGACAACACAAGAGGGGCCCAGGTGGCAACACTAGTCTTGAAGAAACCCCTCTCTCAAATGATCTCCCAATATAACCGCAGTTCTCGATGCTCAATAGGGTCCATCCAATATTGCATAGAAGTTATTGGAGAGTTCTTGTAGATACAAGTTGATACAAAACTAAATATATCACTTAAGAAGTAGTCCCTAAACATCCATGTAGAATATATCCCTATAATCCCCCATAATTAAAGGAATCCAAGTGCGTGAAGGATCTTCTACACTGAGGTATACAATCTACAACTTATTGGTGATGGGATTCAACATCTGGGTCACATGATCCACTTCCCCTTCCATGATATCTCTCTCACCAGAGAAAGAGAATGTAATCCCCACACTATGTAGGCATATGACTATTATGTGGTGACATACAATCTAGTCTTAGACCATGGACACACAATCCATACTCATGATGACATCATAGGGTTACATCTTGTTGTCCAAATGGTCCCACATGAACCTCTCTCCATTAATTGAACACTTTCTCTGTAGGAAGATAAAAGATATAGAGGATGTGTTCCATGTATGAACCTAAAGATGAAGCTACTGGGCTAGAACCTCAACTCGGAAGTCCAACTCCACACCAAGAGTAGAGAGATGAATTAATGTCTATATATTTTTCTAAAAATACTAAATCAATAGTGTAATAAACACACATTATACCTATAATCATATGATGTGTTGTGGGTTTCATAGGACTCCAGATCTATAAATTCTTGCAACCCCAACCGCCAGCTCCCTGAGCCTGATGTAGGCCTCTTAGTGGTGGTGGTGGTGGAAGGATCTCATAGAATTTTACACCACCCGAATCTCCACCTACTCCTCTTCTAGATCTATATCCAAAGGAGAATCCTAATGCCCACATGGGAGATACCTAATTACAATGCTTCCTCTGTTTTGGCAGCACATCAGTTACTTAAATATGCACTTTAGCACATATTGTAAGGTGGTCACATGCAAGGTGACTTCACCAATTACAAGAATAATACTAAACATATTTGGGATTCCCCAGTGATTTTTGATGTCCCTGTACCACAAGATCGCGAACCTAAGTCTAATCATGAAAGGGCATCATGCATGGATATCCCTCCGACTGGGGCTTGATTGTTGTTATAGATGACTCAACTTAGTGATTCCCACTATCAAAACTAGCTATCTAGAATCCTTCTTATAGAAATATCTCTATAACTAGTGTCTGATCCAAAACCCCAACATTGATTGGGATTCACAAGGGCTCCAGGCTATCACAAATCTCTCTATAGAGTCCTTGCTCAAAATTATGTGCTTGGAAGTAGCTGTCTCAGAACATGTAAATGGATTACTAGGTAAGGTATATAAAACTCTATATTTACTCATACAATTTTATCCCTCCCAACTATTTCTCCAGAAACCCATAAATCCAAACTGAACACATACTTTATGGGTAGTACTCCTCATGGAACAACTACTGGATGTCCAGCCATGAGAGTATTGACTCATCATACATCGGAGTAACAAGACTCCACAAACTCTCAACTAATATATGGATAAGGATATATTACATTTTAACGACCAACTATTTTGGGGTATGAACAAGCCTAATGATGTGGACCACCGACTCCATCCAATCCTCGATTTTTGAATGATATAAATCATCATGGAACCCCAACGGTCTCTAGTGCCGGAACTTATGAAGCACACTATACATGAGTTCATCCTCATTCTGCTCTAATGGGATGATAAATAACTAAAAAATTTTGAGGTGTTATTATTTTCCCACCTGGTAGTGGAATCTAATGGGATGGAACCTAAAATAAGGCCTCAAAACTAATTGTATCATCTCCATGATATGGAACTGGTTTCTTGGCTAGCTAGCATCATGGAGGAATCCTGAAATTTTAATAAAGACGTACCATGGTTTGATGATAATATATATATACCAAAGGGGATCTGACTTAAGAATTAAAATCAAAGTCTCAATCAAAGAGTGTGCATGTACTACTAATACTTTTAAACAATTTCTCTATAAGTCAAGTTTATAAGTAGTTAGTAAAGGTTCCGATGAATAGATACATCATCCACCCACATCATCGCTGGATTCCCTAGCCTAAGATCCGCGCTTGAGACACTTAACAAAAAAACAAAATCCCAACCAAATTATCATATGGGGAACAATCCATACACTATCAAAAAGATCAAACTTTCATTGATACCAATCTCTCATGACCTGGCCCAAGATAGGGCTCGACCCGTAACTACCCCAAGCCAGTCTCTATAGTCCAGGGGATAGGGACCAGCATCAAAGCTATAACTAACATGAGGAGGCATTTTCTTAAGTGCCTATATTCACCCACACATCTCCATCTTGATGAAAATGTGAAGAGGAATCAACGGTAAAAAATAATAAAGATAAGGGAGTAAACATGCATGAGAAACCTCTAGATAGAACAAGAGTACAATATTGTAAACTAAAAAGTAATGGGAACAATATACACCCAACCACAAATATATCACAACTTGAAAAAACTGGAAAAGTAAACTGCTGAGAGATCCCAACTCCTGATGTTAATGTTGCGACCAACGTATGAGGTCCAAAGTACCAGGTATCCTTAAGCTCCTCTTAGGTCACAATGAACATATCAATAGTATATATAAGACACAACATGTATGGGAAAATCGCATATAGGGGTGAGTATATGGATACACATTGGGATGCCCAAAAAACTGATGGGGTCTTAGTAAAAGAAACAAAAGGAAGAAATTAGATATTTATCATGATGAACTTTACAATATAATAGAATAGTCTATCCCAAACCAAGAGAGAGAGTCACCTCATCCAAACATAAGGGGATAAAACATTATGTAGAAGAGCTACATGTTGAGTCTTCTCGACCTATACCAGGAGGGTAGATTCATCTAACCACAAGGATCTAAACATGGAAGGAATGTGGAATACCCCATGCATCTTCATATATGGTGAAGATAGAGTAACAAAATCCGAAGGAATGGATAAAAAATTTATATATATACATGCTTAGTCAAAAGAATTCCCAACATGAGATAATATGGATATACATATTAGAACTCATCCCATGATGAAGATAATACAATAGTTTCAAAAGTACATCAATGATTCACAAAAATTCACATGTCTTCCCATAAGAAATTATCCATGTCAAACCACACCTCTCTATCATGTATCACATCTAAGGGGACATAATTTCTAAGTATAGGACCCATTCCATGGCTTGTAGGAGGGTTTCACTCTGAAATTCATCAAGTAACTATTCGAATCTCTATTTGAGGGTACCAATAAAAATTTCATTGTTGAACAACTAACCAACTCTACTAGGTGGTACCATTCGAAAGTCACCAAGGACCCAGTTCCCAAATCTACTAGAGAGTACCACTCAGAACTCATTGAGGACTCACTGCCTAGATCTACTAGAGTGTACCACTTATAATATCATCAAGGACCCATTATTGATCTATAATGAAGGGTACCACATGGAATTCATTGAGGTTCCACTCCCCATCTCCACTATAGGGTACCATTTAGAAGTATTGATATCATAATACCCATATCTACTATAGGGTACCACTTGGATAGTCGTTGATGATTCTGTTCGATAACTACCATCATCGAGCAACGCATTGACAAGATTCATTCCTAAATCAATCCACCTCATATTGAATAATCTTTAAATGATGAAACTATCATGTACTACATGGGTAAACACTCAGGATAGGCTACTTGCAGGCTAAAATAAGAGTTTAGATGAAAGAGATACGAAGACTTGATGTTTATTCAAAAGGAACTAAGTTGTACAGGAAAAGTGAGGGGATCCACACAACATGTGGTCCCACTCAACTAATTTCACATGTCCTTGGATATCACTTGACTCCGTATCTATGTAGGATTACACAATGTGTAGGTGCACTACACGGTGTTTCCAAACCATCTAGGGTCGGGCTATGGTCTTCTGGTTGTGTCTGTGTACATGAAATCAGGTCTTTGTATTCAGGTACACGGTCATGAGCCTGGTCGTTTACTCCTAAACTGAGTCATTCCTGTGTGGTCTATCACAATGCATATCCACCATGGGATAATGTACACAATGTGTAAAAGGGATACATATCATACGATCCTTAAATACTCTAAAACCTTAGCTACCACATCTAAGGGGGTGTATGATGTGTGTTCATCCTTGTACATGGTGTGTAGTTTGGATTTATGCATATTCTCATATTCATGATCCGTACTCTGATTTAGTACATTCCACCATATATTATATATTTAATATACTTGTGATCAGTGGATATACATATTATTCAAATTATACGGTTTTCGTTCTCCATAAATCAGATCTCGTTGTTCATTGTGGGGTTCGTCATCCAACATGTATGCCACTAATCCTTATTTCTTTAAAGAACAAGCCTATGATTGTTGAAAAAAATCATCCAAAACCCGTAAACACACCATATATATCCTTATTAAATCTATATGTTCCTTTTTTTGAGTCCATTGTGATTCTGGGGGTCTAATCTGGCTCAGTACTTCCTGCTAATGTCATACTAGGACAGTAGGGTCCAACTAGTTACAAACATGAAGAATTAAATGAGGGAAAGCACAAGAACAACTATTTAAATGATCGTTTCCATGATTTTTTGGAAGAAAAATCAAGGTAAGGGCAACCAACATTAGACACCAGTGAAATAATCAATTAAATTATTATGTGGGAAGATACAAAGGTAGAAATTTTTTAAAATCCATGAAAAAGGATCAATCTACAAAATAAATTAAATTCAATATGGAATGAAACAAAAATAGATGAGTAATTCCCGGATATAGGATCATTATTCTTGAAATAATATAGTTTCCAATGATTTGAGTATGTTATTGTGCTCAATGTTTTGCAATCTTCTCTGATCCAGCATTTTATCATTGTTTGATGTGATTCACCAATGAAAGGAGGGGATGATGCTCTGGAATTATCCTACAGTTTATGCGACTAACCCTAGTGAATTATCCATAGAAGTATTCTTAAAAAAATTATTTTAGGTTCAAATTAATGAAATAATTAATTAATTAATTAATTAATCAACTAAAATTACCTCCAACAGGTGAGCTGTCTGAACACACTGAGCCAACTCATTTTAGGTTGTTCCCAAGGTAAAACCGCATTCCAAACACAACTGTGGTATCAAAATTGTGATACGATATTTCATTTATGAGTTTTATAATTTTATTTAAAAACTACATCCGTATAACATAAAATATATTTACTATTTTTACAAAATTTATTTCAGACACACTGAGCTTTAGAATCACACACCATCTCAGCACCTATCATTGAAAATATATATAAAAATTATCAAATTCATACAATAAAAAAACCAGTTATTTGTAAGAACAAAACAAAAAAAGGATTTATAAGTATTAGGGGGCGGTTTAGGGTTTGATTGAGAAAAATGGATTATGAGGTGTGATCAATTAATGAGAGGAGGTTCCCTTTTCTATGTGGGAGAGGGGACCTTCGTGGAAACAACATGGAAATTTCCAAAAATAATACAAAATGGTAAATTCATTCCCAGTAAAAATCCTTGAAAATTAACATTAATTCAAATTTGGGATATCATAAGGTTGAAATATATCTATGAAATAATATTTTGACACATTTAATTTGAAAATGTTCTCTTATATTTTGTGTTAACCCCCTAGTAATCTAGTTTTAACCTAATAGGAGGTAATTAATTTTAACTAATTTTACTATTAATTATGAAAAAATATGATGGGATTATTAATTAAAACTAATAATTATTATTCCAAATATGGAATTATTTTATCAAATTCAATACATATATTTGGTATAATTTAAGTTAAAAAATTTCATGCAAATCTTCTCGAAATGTTTTTAAAAAAATTCAATTTTCAAAGATTAGATGATCATATATTAAGTATATAATTAGTAATATTCATTATAAGAATATAAATTCATATAGTTTGATATATAATCTATAAATTTCATTTTAATCATTCGTTATTAAATATAATTTTAATTAATTACAACATATAGTCATTATACGTTATAAATAAAACTAGTTTTCTAAAAAAATATCACTTTTTACCTCCAAATTTGCATACAATATTTCAATAAAATTGATAGTTTGTAAGTTGTTAATAAAATATTAGTAAAAATTCTTATAAATAATATGTGGAATATTTAAACACTACATTTTTTTATTATCCATAAAATACTATTTGTAGGGAAAATTTTAACAAAATTATTCTATGGTTATTTTTAACCTGTAAGTTTTATATCAATATTAATACTATAAAATTACAATTATTATTTCATGAAATATTAAAATTTTGATTTTCTCATAGTTTTATTAAAATATAATTATCACTTTCTATAATTAATTCTCATTTATTACAAAAAGCATCACTACCAGAATCTAATAACTTAATAGATTATGAATCATCACCAACATCCCTTATCATAATGGATAAGGTCAAATCACTAGAATCTAGTAGTGTAATCGATCAAAAATTATTAATAAAATCCCTTAGAATATTGGATTAAAAATTATTACCATCATCCCTTAGTGTATTAGAATAGTAATTATTACCACCATACATAAGTATAATTTTTCATTAATTTTTATGATCATCAATTTTTATATTGGATCACGTATTATTACCAACATCCATTAGTAATCTCATAAGATATTAACCCATTTTAAAATGTATTAAAAGGGTATAACAGACCCACCCATCACAAAATTTTAAATCATACATATTCATTCCACAAGAACATAACATTAATGATTTTATCTTCACTAAAATTAACCCATATAAAGGAATGTGTTTCATGAAAACTTCTATAATGAATCATCACATTGAATCTAAAAAATGTGGTGGATAGAATAATTATATAATATCCCCATTGGATTTTAAAAATATATAAACATTATTGATATATATTAAGAATTATTTTATAAAATTATTTTAAATATTCATTTAAAAATAAGGGAAATATCATTTTTATCGGTATCTTTTTAAAACAAAACAATCCTAAACAATGGGAATAAAAATAACATTGAAAAATAAGGGAACCATTAAAAGGAATATTATTGAATAATTAAGTACATGGTGGTGTGAAAATCCATTCATTTCATATATGTTAATAATAATGTAATATTTTTATGATATTTTAAATACTCAAAAGTGGTTCATACAAAAAACATTTGAAAATAATCATTTTACTAATATTTAATGAATGTAAAATGTTGTTTAAAAAAAACTTGAAAAATTTTCATTCGACATAAATCCATTGAATAATTCAAATTGAATAATATATATGCAGATAAAAACATTGTTAGACCTTACAGAAGAGATAAATCCACCATTTCTTAAAAACATTCTTTTGGAATTTTAATGTACCAACGAGTGGGAAAATGGTACCAATACTTCACAACTAAAAAGTAAACCAAATGTTGAGAATTTAATTTATTTTCAATAGATATCTAACATACGATTTTTTCAATATAATTTGAAATATAAATAATCCTGATCAAAATTGATATCGTAACCTAAACCCTTTTTATATGTAAAAACGTTCTTCAAATATGATTTAGCCTCCAATATAGTAAAAATGGTGTTATATATATAAACCATATTTATACTTATTTTACCAAAAATTAATTATTCATACATTTCAATCACATATTTATTATGAACTATCCACTAAAATAATTATTTTTCGAGTGAAGGATTTCAAACATGCTACTCTTTAATGATTACGATACATAAGAGATTTCCAAGGATACAAAATAAATATAATATTAATCAAATTATAAATATAATACCTATTAATTATATAAAATTATATGAAAAAACCAAGTAAGGTGGTGATGAAAAATAAATTACATCACTTCATGTAGGTGATAGTCTGCAAATATGCACAGGTAGTGCTTTCATACTTATTTATATGGGAAGAAAGAATGGTAAATAAAAATTTATCATTATATATTTATACTTATATATTAAATATAACATATATTCATTAAATATATCAATATAACCAATTATGTGAGGTAGTGTTGAAAAATGTCACACATCGTTTCACGAAGAGGAAATTTCGTATGTACGCATGAGAAACCCTTTCATTTTTCAATGGATAGAACAGAGATAGAAAATGGTTATACCATTAACATAAAAAAAAATTATATTAAATATTCTAAATTAATTATATTAATATGGTAATATAACAATTATAGGATGTGGAGGAATAAAAAGTGAAATGTATTGTTAAATACAATTGCCTTTATTTTCAAGTATCGCCCTTTATATTACACCTTAAGACATCTTAAGATTGTATTTTGGGGAATAAAATATGTCTAAGAAGTGTTGATGAAATTTGGGAATATATCTGGATGGTGACCAACTGATATATAGGGCTAATTTTGTGTGAATGGTCAGGATCAGAGGAGTCCATTTATAACTGAGGGGAGTGACACTCGTGTAAATATCTAAACTATTAAAGTAATATAAATGCATTATCTTTGAAAAATTGAACTAAATAGAAAATTATTTAAAATATATAACAATATAAGGTCAAAATAAACTGATATATTATTATTTCGATAACTTTTATTTATATTTTAACCCTTATCCATTAACTTAAACACCTAATTATCCATTTTAACCCTTACATGGGTAAAAATATTATTTTCATGGAAACTATAAATTATGGAAAGAAATTAATTTTAAATTAATTAAAAAAGTTTATTATTATGATATAAAATATGATATTTATTCTTAAATATCCAATTTATATCTTATTTTAGTTAGTTCTAATATCTATGCACAAAATTCATAAAAACTATTTTTAGAAAGAAATGTATTTTTGGGCATAATAATGATTGTATTCTAAATAATTTTCTAGTAGAAAAATTTCGATAAATAATAATTTATATTATTTAATATATTATTTCAAATTTTATTTAAAATTATTTTTAAATAGTGATAAATATAATTTAATAACATAGAAACACATTGACATCATAAAAACAGTTTGACGAAAAATATCATAGTTTACCTTTATATGGTTTTATCTTTTTTTATAAACAAATTATAATCGATTCATTAATGATGAATAATATTTATATATGTAAAAATAATATTATTCTTATTTTTAATTCTTAAAATAAAATAAATTACATTATAAATAAAATTTATTTAATAAAATCATTGTTTACAATCAAAACATTTTTTTCCAAAAAATGTTGGACTAACATTCACTATAATTTCTCAAATATTTCATGGGTTTTAATAATTTAATTTTATCAACCTCATTTAACTACCTATTAATTTATTTCATTTTATATTATTAATAATCCATTATTTACATAATTTCAGGGTTGTGTGAATCACAATCTATCAAATACATCAAATTTATTAAGGAGAAATGTATTGTAAAATCGTTGGGTGTAACCTTCTACCCCACCCACTTATAAAACATTAAATCACTAAAATATATTACTCAAATTAAAAAAACGAGTATACCACTAGCTATTTAACTCGTAAAGTTCCCATGCACCATCCTCAAATTTAGGATTCCTCTAGAGAACCTTAATCAGGTGAGTGGTCTTCTTCCACATAATTTTGTCTCTATAATCCAAGATTTGTACCAATTTTTCTTTATAATAAATATCATACTATAGTGGTAAAAAAATTGTTAATTTTTTGTGAAGGATTGGGAAATTATTTCCTCAAAAATGATATATAATACAAACCATGAACTTGTGTGATGTTTGATGGAAGCACCAAGAGATAAGCTACCATCTCTACTCGAACAACAATCTCAATAGGACCAATGTATATGGGGATCAAAATCACATTCCGTAAAAATACCATAACCTTCTTTCAAATATATATATAAAAAATAATAACTTCTCTTTGACTTCACACTATAAATCCCATTAATGGTTACAGGTATAAATATTCCATAAAATCTGAATTTCCATCGTGTTTTATTCAATGTATATAACTTGTTCTTCGATTTCCTTAGATATCTCTAGTTCAAATATATTCTTTCTCAAATTTCTTCACAAAAAGATTCATTTATACACTTATTTCTATATATGGATTCAAAATTATCCATATCAATGCTTTGGTGAAAAATATAGTTGAAATAAAATTCAACTATTGGAAGGCAGTGATCCCAACCTCTTTTGAAATACATAGAGAATGCTCTTAGCATATCTTCTAGGGTGTGAATATTTCTCTAAAAAAGACCATATATCTTAGGAGGATATACAATTATAAAGTTCTAATCTGTATTCAATAATTATATAATACTTCATTAGAATGTCAAGATGAATCTTGGATCATGATCAGATATTATTTAGAGTTGTACTTCATGAAGCCTTGCTACATGCTTAATGTATATACTGAAAATTTATTCAATAAAGAAATATATTCTAATATCAATTAAATAAAATAACTTTACCAAGTGATTGACTAAAATCCAAATAGTTTTATCACATTTATATGTCTTTGTGAGTCCGATGATATAGTCCACAGTGATAATTTCCCCTTTTCATATAAGAATGTGTAATGATTGAATCATACAATTAAACATATGATGTTCATCCTTAACTTATTGACATATTAGGACTTGTGAATTATACTCCTCAATATATCTTTTTATTTTTTCCACCAAATATTCTCTTTAAGATATCTATACATCTTTGTGCTCCCATGAATGAAATTTATTGATGAATTATGTGCTTCATCCAATAGATATTTCATTAATTATAGTATTGACATTATACATAACTTATTCTTCAACATGGTCATTTAAAAAATATAAATGTTTAATTTGGGAACATTATATATCTTTTTATGTATCTCTACATGACCCTATTTCACCTCTTTTAAATTCAGTAAATGAATTGTTGAACACTCATCCGAGAAAGATATGATTTATCCCCTTCCATAATGATTTCAAGATCTATCCTCTATAAATGAATGAATATTAAATATCTTAAATCCTCATGTTATAAATTATATCATTGTCTTATGTAAATTAAAATTCCCCAACCTTGTTCAACTTCCCAAGGTGGTAATGCATCGAACGATTATAATATTTAATCAAATCTGAACATTTCCTCTGGTTCATATTTAACTATTTTTATGTGAATATATACATTATGGTTTTTGATCGGTATATATACCACAAATTTCACCATAAATATAATTCATACATATCTTAAAAGTAAAAAATAACCAATTCTATCTATAAATAATGATTTGGGTAATATTTCTATAGAACCATCCTTTGGCATGAGGTATACGCTAGTACCATGTTTCATTGCATGAAAAAACATCCCATTCACTAATTTTATGCCTCAATATCAATCAATATATATTCTATAATTAAGGGTAGTGGGATAAAATTTTAAACGACTAACATTGTCTTCATTTCCATGAAATTATCTTCACATTCTTTAGTCAAGTAAATTTAATTCTTTTCCATGTCAACTTTTTTATTGGATTTAATATACATGAAAAATTTCTCACACGGTGACTATAGTATCATGATAATCTATAAAAATTACGGTTCTCAGTCACTGTAGTTATTTTGGGATAATATTCAATAATGTTAATCATCTAAGGATCCATCAATATCCCCTTACATGTAATTACATAACCCAAGAATGATACTTTCTGAAGAAAAAATTCACTCGTACTAAATTTTTCATACAAATTATCCTTTATATAGGTCTTCAATATAATAAATAAATGATCTTTATGAAATTCCTTAATCTTGTAATATATAATAATATAATCTATAAATAAAACCAAACATTGATCAAGGTAATCTATAGTTATATTTTTTTTTATATTGATGGAGATATTCGTGGAAACTGAAATTCCATGTGACATCACTAAAAATTCATAGTGTATATACTTCATACAAAAGTATGTATGATTTATACTATCTATTTTTACCCCTAACTAATGAAATCTGGATTAATGATAAATCTTATAAAAGTATTGAACTCCTCATAGTTGATCAATAAAATTAAGAAATTTATATAAATCAATTTTTCCCATTCTATACAGAATCATTGAAATGGGTATAACACTATGATTGGTTTTTATTGAAAAATAAAATTTATTATTTGGTGTAAGGAAAATAAAATATTCAAAAAAATATACATCTATATATTACTTAAAATTAATCATATATTAAATTTATAGTTCTACCCAACCATTTAGAATAAATACCGCTCATATATATGTAGTAAGACCCATCAAATAGATATAATTTACATTTGAAGTTCATGTTCAGCCTCGTACTAATAGAATATCACAGATTGATTAAGAATATCAAACATGACTTCTTTTCCCTAGAAATTGATATGGTCTCTATATAGAGATATCCATCAATTCCCAAAATCAAATCAAATTCAATTAGCATGATAATAACAACATTTTTAGTAATAAATTTCCTAAAAACATCCATGAAATAGGATATATTGACTTGATATGTGATCATAATATCATTACAAGTTTTAAATTATAATTAGGAATCTAATAATTGAAGTGTTAATTTGATATTCTTATAATATTATTTAGTTTTAAATGAGGGATTAGAGCCTGAATCGAATAATTAATTTTTTTTCTCCCAATTAGCTAATAAGTTTACTCTTCATCACATAATTCTCATGACCCAATTTGGTAATTTTCATTGAATGATATTTCCGTTTATCTATTTCTATTATATTTTATTGATGCCAAATGTTATCATTAACCCTCTGAATCATGCAATAGTTTTAATGAGTCACATACTCATTGCAATTGTGGCGTTAGAGTATGGGTGGTGAATTTAGAAAAGATTTATCATTATTAATTTTATTGACAATCCTATTTATAACCCTTAAACATTAATTTTCCTAAAGATCATATTTTTTTGATAATAACATTTACTAGTACCCTTAATAAAAATTCCACAATTATTCTTTCCATTATTTTTTACCTGATGGTAGATTTATTTTCTTTCCATCATGGGTTTTATTATTTTAAATTCCTTTAACTTTTATTCTTTTCATCTTATCCCAAAATATAATAAAATAATTAGAGTCTTAAATCAAATTTTCATCCTTAAGATCACAATGATTGATTTATTCATATCTAAAATAGTCTATTATAGATGAAACCTTTCAAATTATTGGATTCATGATATTATAGAATCAATCAGTTTTGTTTTTAGGATCAATGATAAGACCCAAATTATAACTCCCAATTCTTCCTAAATTTTCCTTGTAGGTACCAGTAGATTATTTATCATTCTACTTTATCTCAAGAAATTATTTTTTCATTTTTAGGAAAAGATTTCATGAAAAAATTTCTATAAAATATCCACTTAGGCTCATAAAATTCCATTTAATTAATTTCCTAATATTTCTTTATATTTTAAATAAGGCTTCAATTTTGATTTGCTTTACCTTCCAAATAATAAGTTTCCAACTAAAATTTCTCATTATCTAACCATTGGAGAATGTAATATGTAACACCCCAAACCCAGTTACACAGAGTCGGTGCATTATTATATAAAATTTTCATGATCATATGGAAATCATGTCTTGAAAGACCGATCAATTTAGTATTATTGGAAACAAGATTCATACATAAGGTCAACTTTACAAAATGAAAAGAAATAAAACACAAATATAATTCATTAGAAACATCCAACCCTCCTAAATTATTCATGATGGTCACTCATAACTAACTTCTACATATCTTGGGAAAATGAAACATAAGAATGGGGTGAGCTCAAATGCTATTTAAGGGTAAGTAATACAGTTGAAAATGACATAAATATTAAGAATGGTAAATAACTGAAACCACATGCCTTTACTAATAATAAACAAGAAAAATTTTATTAAAAGAATTGTAGCTGAGTAAATAATTCCATAATGAAACATAATCATTGGTATTCTACCAGTTGAATGACCACATGAACCATCAATATTATTTTTATAATGAGGGAATGTATAATGCAAGACATTCTAAAACATTTTGTCAGGACCTTGGCCAAGACATCTAAAAATGATTAACGTCTCGGCCAAAACCCTAAATCAAATTGGGAAATGGCCTCAGCCAATTCCATATCAAGTTGCCTCATGAGACCAACCAGTGGATCAATGATCTATAGAGGGCTCCACCCGCCACTTATTAACTCTAATACATTCCTCGTATGAAAGGGATTAAACATATCATAAAAATTCGTATTAAAACTAGAATATGAAATGTCAATACATTAACCATAAATCATGAGTGGTGTAGAAATATCATATCCACATTCAAACATATTACAAAACCTTCAATACAATATGAATGTTTTGTATCAAAATAAATCAACTCCAAATAAACGTAAAATCCATCAAAGGATGTTGACATTGATGAAATCAGAACCCCTTTTTAGAGAAATATCTCTATCTATTTTGAAATCATTTAAGAGTCACATAATTATAAAATAAAACATTTACTTTGAAAATATTCTTATAAGCTTGTAAGGAAATGTTTGAAGAGTTTTTAACGGCAGAAAATATCTACATCCTCTGTATAAGTTAGAAAAAAAATTTCCTTAATTTTGTTGAAAAGGTTAAAAGGGACCTTGGTTGGAAAACAACGGAAATATTCCTTTAAAAACATCATATAAAAAGTCAAACAGGGGTATAAATTTCTTTAACCCGTATTCTGTAATATATTAAGAATGTTTTGAAATACATTTTTAGGAAACATGGATGTGGATGATAAAGATGTCCTTGTAGATAATTATGTATAAACAATCTCGAATAATGAAGAGATTGTGAAATAAACACTTACCTTGTACTTTTACTTGGTTGAGGGTTGGTTAAACTCCTATATAATGGTGAAATAACTGTTAATAAATTATGACAGAATCATATACATTAATATTATATCATATATGATCTTTTAACATTGATTTGTTAATAATATCTTCATATTATTGTCGTTTCGGGTGTTAATAGATTCATTTATCTGTATATTCTTTGTTATGTGAGCCATATTTTTTATGGATGGGATGTATATTATTCATATCCATAATGATATCAAGTCCTTATATATTATTTTTAATCATCAAATGAGAATTATACTTGAATGAATACTATGGGGAATGAATCTCTTCACGTTCGTGGAGACGGTAGTCCGTACGTACCCACGAGCGACAATATCATTCTTTTGATATTAAAATAATATATAATTGGATATTATATCATATATACAGAATAATTATCATGTTATAGTTATTATTTAGAAGATTTACACATCATTATTATACGCATCCAAATAATAATGTATTGAATAACAATTACACCGCGACGTGGTGACAGTAAGCCAAACGTACACACGTATGGTGAAATGTCATTCAAAGGATGGACATAAAACTGAATATGGTTGTACCATATTTATAATAATATCATATTATATATATGATACTATAGTTATTATATTTTAATGGAAAAAACAAAGAGATAAGAAGTTGAAGAAGAAAGGAACTTGAAAAGGGTTGTGAAAACATTACCTCTTCTTCAGGTTCTTCCTTTTGATTTGATCGAAAGGGATCCGTAGGTTTGATTTATGATCAAACTAAGGCCTCTAGGACGAAGAGAGGTATGTTGGGAGGATATTCGGGTAGGGTTTGGCTGATCCAAAAGGCTTTGAATGTGTGAATAATTGGTTAGAAGTGGTTCCCTTTTATAAGGGGGAGGAGGGACTCTTTAAGAAAAACTTAATGTATTAATTTATAATAAATTCATATTTTGTTTATAATGGATCAAAAGTGGATTATTCAAATTCTAAGGTAAGTATGGGTCTATTCCCTTTAATATAATAGATTTTAGACAGGTTTTGGTCACTATATTAACCTTATAATTTATATTTAACTCTTCGTTAAATAGTTTGACTATTACCATGTCACTTTGTATTTTTATATTATATGGTTAATAACCATAATATATACTTCCAATCAACACCCAAGAATTCCATTAATGATACAAATATAATGATATGATTCTTTTGGCTGAACATTAGATTTTTATGAATAGAATATGAATTAATAATTTAATATTTGTTTTAAAAACTCTGTTTTTTGTCAATTTTGACACTATTTAATACTTGATTTTTGTCAAAGTCTTAAAAACATTATTAATTCAAAAAAATTCATTTAATAAATAATAACATGTAATATTAATAAATAAATGTCGTGGATGGCATCAAAACTTTAAAATTATATTTATTTTAACTTTTATAACACTATTTATTTGATTCTTTTGTTAATAATGATGATACTACACATCATTGTGTCATAAATAAATTTAATTATTAAATGTATAAAAATTATAAATAAAATTAAATTATGTAGGAAATCTCTTTATATTTCTAATTAATATTTATAGTCGAAAATATAACATATATAACTTTATGTAAAAATTGTTTTTCTAAAAGATATATGCTTATGTCATTTTGGTATTTACTTTAACTTAATTAATATAAAGGGTCATTATCACTTACAAGTGGATCCATGGGGTTACAAAATCGACCCAAAGATGCCCATGGTCATCAATTTATCAATATATAGGGTTAGGATATGTTTTATGGAAATTTATTATTATTATAATATTATTTTTTACCCTTATTTACCGGATTTACCCTTTAATCATGGAAAATAAAATATTTACCGAAGTAATTATTCCAAATGAATAAAAGTACAAGTTACCTATTTAAACAATTTGGACCTCATGATTCAAAATATGGAATCCATTTTTCTAAATTCAAAACACAAATGTGGCGGAAATTAATTTAAAATTAATTCCCACTGTCAAAGAAAAAAACATGTTTTTAAGAAATAATAACTATCAAAAGATTGACCCTTGTTTATGTCCAGTTTAAATGTGAAATTATTTCCAATAACTGACATTGTATTAAGTGGTAACAATATATTCTAAATGTACTTTAAAATCACTCATATTCATAATTTATAACTATCAAATATTTTGATTAAAAAAGTTGTTTTTAATTAAAATTTAGTAATTTTCACCATTCATCAAAAATTGAATGTTTTTAGAAAAATACAAAAAATTAACCATAAGATAATTTTTATATTTTGAATCCAAAAATGATTTGTATTTTTAATGATAAAATGAATAAAATTTCATAAAGTGGGTATTACTATTCATAACGGCTAGTTTGATTGGTTGTGGAGTGTGTTAGAACTTGAAGTTGCGTACAACACACGCTACTGTATTAGTCAAAGAGAAGTGTACCGTGGAAGCTTGGGGTGTTACATAATATATATCTTTAGTGTTATTTATCCCTTTATCAAAAAAAATAAACTATAGTACCCACTAAAGTAATGATGTTTTTGCCTCCTAAATAACTCAACGATATGTTTCTCCTTAATTTTTCATTTGGAAGGTCAACATGATTCATATCATGGTATAGATTTATGATAATATAAATAAGTGTTTCAATTAAATCACACAATCCATTGAGTTTCTCATGAGGAAAATCATTACATCACCATCCAAATTTTTTGTTAATATGATTCATCCTAGTTCAAACCATTGAATAAAAGAAAAAAATCATAGTTTAAGCACTAAGAAATATTAATCAACGTGAGAAGTTATATAATCATGAAAATAATTCCTAATATATCTTAAATTATGAAACTTTTCCATCAACATATGGAACCTTATGTTTATCCTATATCACTTTCCATTAATCATTGGTTGGATTAAGTTCTTTAATAATATTTTTATAACATAATTTCCAAATATGAATAAAAATTACTCTGCTACCAACTGTGGAAACTCGGGCAATAATTATTTAAATATTCTTTCATTTTTCAATAATATTCAATGCATCTCACAAAAATAAATTCTCCAAAACCATATAGGTTTACTGTTTTTGAGACTAGATTCATATTCAATGTATTTAATGATAGATCTTAAATATCACCCACAATGTTCTTCTCACAAAAATAAACTCCTTAGATATTTCCCACTTAAAACCATTATTCATGACTTAGGGAAATGGAAATATATGAATATGTGCGATTAGGATCTATATAAGGGTAAAAAATGGAAGATATATCTTAAATATCATAAGTGATCATAATATGAAAATAAAGGTATAAAAATATAATAAAATTAATAACATAATATAATCATACATAAAAGAACAAAGATTAAAACATAGGGTTATGGTCTGGATTTTTTATAATATAAAGAATGGGTGTAAAAAAACCATCATAATCATACATTAAAAATATTACATAAATTTATATCATAACATAATAATGTGGCATAATCATAATTATGGTAATTCAAAATATTATAGATTAGGAATAACTACCAAAATAAATAACATAATAGATATATAATCATCACTAACATCCCATATCGTAATGTATTAGGTTGAATCACGATGATACCACAGTACATTGGATAAGGGAATACTACCAATATCCCTTAGAATATTGGATTGGTAATTATTATTATATTCCCTTAGTATATTGAATCAATCATTATTATCAGCATCTCTTAGTATATTTTTATGGTTTTTATATTGGATCATGAATTATTTCTAGTATCCCTAGTTAATATCCTGATATACAACCACTTAACCCAGTGTACTAGAGTTCTATAATGGACCCATAAATTATATAATTGTAAATCATACATATACTTTCCACAATAATATAAAATTCACGATTCAATCAAAACCTAAATAACCCATGGAAAGAAATAGTTTACATGAGAGCTTTTATAATGCCTTATAATAATACGTATAGAAAATTTTCGCAGATAATATGAATAGATAACTACCCAAGTGAATAATAGGAGTCTATAAAGGGTATTCTCATATAATTAAAATGTTTTTATAAAATCATTTTAAATTATCATTGAAAAAAATGAAAAAATTAATTTTATTTTGGTAATATTTGAAAATGAAAAAGACCCATAATAATTTGATTGATATGTTCTTAGAAAACCTAAGGAAACATGTAGAGGAATATTCCTAATGAATAATGGAAATAAAGCCTTGAAAATTAGCTCAAGTCATATACATTAAAAATTAAACATTCTTTTTAAACTTTTAAATAAATAAAAAAGTAATTCATATGAGAAATTTTTTAAAAGGTTCATATTAGTCACTTATAAATAAATTTAAATGTAGAAGAAGTTACCTTTAACCTGTATTTTTGAGAAAATAAAAATTTTATAAAACATTTTATAAGAATATGAATACATAGAAAAAATATTCTTAGACATAGATAATAGAAATGTTTGGATTTGATTGAAACTTTATGTTAGGATTTTTGAGTATAAAAGAGAGGTAAAATGGTACTAATACATGAAAATCTGAAAAATAACTATAGGAGAATACAATAGTTGATGTTTAAGAGTGGAGTAATATTCAATATTCCTAAATCTAAATTGAATCATAAAAAATCCTAATAAAAATGTTATTGTAACATATATTGTTACTATAATGAACTATCCTATGATACCCTCTACTAGTGTCTGAACCAATCCACTACTAACCCATATAGCATTCCTGATCCCCACAAGAAGGAAACTAGAACCTAGTCATTGAATGAAAAATAGAGTTAATGATTTCTCCCAAGATGAAATAATTTACATGGAACATATATATATATATAATATAAATATTTATTTGAAGAAACAACCAAAAAGATATATGCCATAAAAAATAAATCCATCAGTTGTTATACAACTTGAGAGAAGCTAAAAAAAACTCTAATGGTATATGTCCAACATAAAAAGGGACAACTTAAATAATAAAACATTACCCCATGTGATATGTGGGAAACATCCCACCATCTCACCACCAGCTACGCATGCCCATCTCACATGATCATCATCACCTCACTGTCATGCCTTTCCTTCCCCAACACCAAAAGACAATAAAAGATCTACACACCACTGAAGGGGTGTTTAGGGTGTGAGATAAACAAGCTTAGTAGGATCTCACCCTGGTGTTCCATGTTAAGTATTTGAAAACTTGTCCACGTATACTCAATTTAAAAAAACTGGAATGATAATCAGTTATAGAGTTTCATATCAAAATCATGGTAAAAAGTTACCCTTTTACATTGTTAAAAAACAATCCAATTTAAGAAGGTAGAAGTCATATTTTTACAATAATTTTACATTTACCATAAATTGTTATATAAAATAATAATTATTACAAATTTGGATCATAGGTTACAAATTCAAATGATAACTCATAGAGAGGATAGCTAGTGTAACGACCCAAGTATTTATAGAATAATACATTTTTAATTTATATTAAAATTTATAAATAAGATATTATTATTTTTACATTAAACGGGATGTTTTTTCTGATAGAGTACTCAACATGCAACAATGGTTTTTTTTGAAATCTTACGTTTCACACAACTTTGAGTTATACCAAAAAATAAAATAAAAATTATATTATTTTAAATTGTAGTCAACACATAGTCGTTGTATTGGTAGAAATGAAAAAAAAAACTACAGTATGGTTATATATCTTTGTTAAATGTATTTAAATTTACCAAATAAATTTAATAGGATTAAAATAAGAATAAATCTGATTTTCAGTATGAAATACATTAATATTTTTAAAAGGTCATTATACACCTTTTGATAGAGAACCCCTTTTAAATCTAGTTTCGGTCACTTTTATATTTTATATTTTAAAAAATAAACATCTTATATTTAATCAGGGCATAAAAATTTACTTTGGTTAAATTTTTTGTTATTTTCTTATGAATTTCATTTTTAATGAATAGTAAAGAATACCGCATTTTAAGTCAAAACTGCATTTTCATCTATTTTATTTATATAGTTAGATTGTACTTATAATTCATTTAAATGTGTAATTAGATTATATTTTTATAATTTAATCCAATTTTTGTCATTTTATGTAATTTAACTTTTACAATGGACATAAACACATGTCAATCTTTGGATAGTTAATGTTTCTTTAAAACCCGCTTTTTGGTTATGAAAAAGGGGATTAATTTTAAATTAATTACTGCAAATTTTGTGTTTTTATTTTGTAAATATGTATTCCATATTTGGAAAAAAAGGTACAAATTATTTGAATAGTATATTTTTATTTTTAGACATTATGAATAGTAACTTCAGTACTTTTTTTATTTACCATTATTAAAGGGTAAATCTGGTAAATAATGGTAAAAAACAATATTATAATAATACTAAAATAAGCTATCACATGTACTAATCATATTGGATGAGATATTTCCGACCATGGGTATCCGTGGGTTGATTTTGGGACCCCATGGAATAACATGGGTTTGAAAATGACATTTTTACAAGAATTAATTTAATGTAATGATAAATAAAAAAGAAATGTGTATCATTTACTAAAATTATTTTTATACAGGGTTATGTAATTGATCTATTAGACTATAAATAATAATTATTAAGATAATAATATTTTCTCTGTCATGATAAGTTATTTAAAATTTTGAACATTAAAAAAAATTCTATTATGACATAATAATGATGCAGTGATTGCTTCATAATAAAGGATTAAAATAAATGATATTATAAATATTAAAATAATTTTAATATGGTTTTTTTATGTAATACCCGAATTTTATGGATTATATTGACATGTTATATTTGTATAATTTAAGTATTTTTTAATGAAACATATTTTTATGGCTTTTTAAAAAGTCGTGATATGAATAGTTTCAAAATTGACATATTTCGTATTTTAAAATATAAAATATTATATTATATATTTTAAAAGTTTAAAAAGACTATGATTGGTTTAAATGTTTATGACAAGTTTAAAATTTTATTAATGGCACTTTCAATGAACATTTTTTAGGTTTTGGTAACTATTTTGATTCTCAATGTTTTGAATGCTTGATAAAATGGTAAAAGTAAAAAGGGTTAAATCAATGAGATAAGGATTAAAAAATATAAAAACCTATCCAATAATTATTTGATCATTTTATTTTCACTTATATTAATATTATATTCGAACTAAATAAATTAAGACTCATTTTTAATCGAAATAGAATTTATAAAAATTAATATATCTAGACTTTCCTAACATTGTCCTCCTCCTTTTTATTAAAGGTATCCACCTCTACCCACATAACTCACACTTCTCAAGCCCCATGGATCATCCTAATTATTCCCATATAACCTCCCATTGTCCATACTCACTTCTTAGAAGCATTATTTTGGGAATAAAGAAATATAAGTTAGCCATTTGGATCAAATAAAAGGGAGTTACACCTTTTAAGAGGTAGTGTCTTCTCTAAATTCTCTTTCCATTATTTTTACTTCTTCACTCCTTATTCTATTCTTATATTTTGATTACATAAAATAATAGTATCCTAAATATACTAGGATTTTTTAATGATAATTATTATAACTAAAATTACACACACATCTATCTAATCGATACAAATATATTGTTTTTGTGTACAGCGAACTACTGCCTCACGAAATGATGATTGTTCAAATTTTCCCTACCACATATCTTGGTGGATATTTTGATGGAACTGTATTTATATATTATATTTATTATATTTATATAGTCTCTATTCTTCTTAATTTTTTTTATTTACACATACCATTATGCTTTCCATAATATGTAAATACGATAAGTTAATTTGAGAATGTGCGGACTACCGCCCCCTCAATGTGATATTACTTGTTCATGCCATACATGGAACATATAAAAGATGTAGTTAATGAACTTATGTATCATATATAACATATGACATTATAATTTAATTAAATTATACCTATGTATATTTTAGTTTTCATTTCATTAATATAACAGATAAATGAAAGTTGTGTTCATGAATACGTACGCCCTACCATCTCCATAAATGGTTCATTTAATTTATTATCTCCAGATGTTATGGAATATTATAAATAAATACATATATATATATACTAGATATATATGATACTTTAATCATGGATACTATTTTTGAGATAATTAACTTTTGACCACATGGAAAATTATTAGTTATATCAAGTTCATTTTCAACTCAAGTACCAAATTTTGACAAAACGAACTATAAGAAATTTAAATATTATGTTTTTTTTATAAAATTATGATAATTAATATAAAATTAATAATAAACTATCATGAGGTTCTGAATAAAGTATAAATTAACCTATGTTTATTATTCAGGAATATAAATAACTAACAAGACAAGTCAGACTGAAGGTAAAGAACCTTTCACCCTCCTCTTTTAGTCAAATACTTCGTTAATGTGATGAATTTACTTTCCATTTTATTTTTTGGGATATGTTATTATATATCTTTATTTTTTTTATTTTATGTCCATGTGATGAGAGACCATTTTTACTCTCATCAACTCATTTTTATGAATTTTTATGTGACTTTTTTAGACCGTTGAATTTGCATGAAGGAATTTCTAATCTCAATTTCCACTCATTGAGTTTTATGAAAACATTGTTGATTATATTATGAAAATATTATGTGTGGTGTCACTTTATATTTATTTATATTTAAATATATACATCCCTTTGTGTGTATATAATATTCCTACACATTATCACCCTTATTAATAAATTCATACGTCATTTATATTATCGTTGTAATGGATTTTGTCTCAATTTACATTCCATTGATTATTATTTTTTGTTATGCACCAATTCACTTTTATATAGTGCATATACTAGCCTTTGAAATATTATATTATAAATATCCTTATTCTCAGGGTATTATAAGTTTTACTTTATTCTTTTATTACTTTTATTCATGTATTTTCTCAAGTGGTGAGGGACTCTTTATCTAAAACACTATTTTAAAATATTTCAAGATTTATTATTCTAAATATTTATAATTAATGTCCATGTTTTCAAAATGGTTCTATGGATTTATTTAAATGGAAATTAATGTTTTAAAATATTAATTCTTTTAAGAGTTTGAAAGTGTTATGAGACACTTTGATTCAAAAATATCTTTATTAAATTCATTAAATGGTTTTGGAAATGGATTTAATATTTAATTATAATGAATTGATTTATTGTGATTGATGAGTGAAATATAGATAGTTTGTAACATTTATGTTTTATGATTATTTAACGGTACTTTCACATTTTACAGCTGGTTTTGTGATAAACTAAATACGAGTTGTTCCGTGATAAACAATGTGTGGGTGAGCCCGAGATATCACTCCAATGCATTGTGTAACAAGTTGGAGGTAAATGTTAATTTTTATCCGAAGATATTTAGGGAATATATGGTGATGGGTATTCCAAATGTAACTCCCAATGTATCTATGAAAGCTACAATGTAAGTATGTTATGGATGTGTGAAGTTACCTTTATGAATTTGGATTTCTATGTATTATTCACAAATCTTAGGATTTAATGTGCTATATTAAAGAGTTATACTTTGTAATTGAAAAATATGTTTTCTTGATTAGTATTTATTCATGTAATAATGTTTTCTAACCTTATATTAATTCCATTAATGAAATATTTATGGTCATCCCATGTTTTTGAAAATTTTTTCACAGGGTATAAGGATGGGAAAGAGAAAGGAAGAATTCAATAATATTTTTATCAAGAAAAGAGTTGTTGTTTTATTTTATGAGTTTTATTTTTATAAAAAAATTTGTGAGAGTAGAAGTGTCTAATTTGTAATATTTGAGATGTAATATAATATTTATGTCCTAATTCAATAAAACTCTAAAACTAAAAATATCATCAATGTGAATTCTTGTCATATCTCAATATTATGTAATGTTTAAGGCAAAAGCCTTATAGTTGGTACAGGAAGAAAGGTTTAGATAACATTGGAGATTATGATATTTTTTAAAGGGTTAAGGATATCATCATGGGTTTATCATTTTAAGGTATATAATAAGTTCAATTATTTAGAAACCCATTTTAAGGATTATGTTTTTTTAAGGTGATTAATGGTATTTTTGGAGACATTCACCGTTGAGGAAATTATGGGTTAGTAGTTTTGGGATGAAAATTTTGAGGTTTGAAATTACATTTGAGGTTAAAACATGTTATGGTTATTTTTTAGGATTTATGTAAATTTTTTTGATGTTATTAGAATTATTCAGTTTTTGAAAAAGGACAACACGTAGACCATATGATAACCTGTCATGTTGGACAAAGATGTGGGAATCAAATCCACAACCAAAGTGTGACTGTGATTTATTTCCTACAATTGGCCTATGTGAAGTCTATAGTAAGTATGAATTGTTCTTTTTAGTTAAATGATTTTATGGATGAAGAATAAGTTTATTTTTGAATATATGTTTTATAAAATGGATATCCTTGCCATAGGAAAATGATTTGGTTATTAAGTGATAAACATCATTTCGTAAGATGTTCTCTCTTTTTGGAACACTATATGTATAAGGAAATAGAATACTATGGGATTTTATTTGAGTAGTGATGGTTAAGTATTATTTTGGAAAAATATATGATTTTATTGTGTAATTATAGAGATTTGGGTTAATTATGGAAATTTTTAACTTAGCTTGGATAATATATGACATCGTTGATTACCTTTTAGTATGAGACTTTAAGAGTAGTTGATGTTATTTAGAGATAAATGTTAATATTTATCATGGAATAATATGTGATAAAATCCTTATGAATTTTGGTTTTCCATATTAGTTTGGATTATTTTAAAGAATTTTAGGGACCATTATTTATTTAATTGTCTTTGTTGAACATTGGGTATTGTTTTTTGAATTTTGGAGATTAAAGGATTATTCTATTTAGGGGATTATATGATCTTGTACTAGACATTTTGGTTTTGGTTAATATTTAAAGATATAGAAAATATATGGTTTATATTTTTTGGATTTTGTGATTCTCTATAATTTGATCCTAGCACTTCAGGTATGTCTAAATCATCTAGAGTACCCATTGTTTTGAGAAAAGATAAGTTTGTTGTAGAAATTTATCAAAGGATAAATCTCTACTAGAAAATTAAGTATATTTCCTTATGTTCTTAGTCAATATTGTTAAGAAATTCCTCAAAATTTTTAAAAGGAACATGAAACAAAAAACATTTCCCTTAATATTTCTTATTGGGAAATAAAATACCATTTAACCCATCACAATTTTATGGTTTTATGGTAGTTAAATTTCTCTTGATCATGTTTTCAATAACCCTCCATCAGAACTTGACACATAATTTCTCTTCCATATCCATGTTTTCCTACATTGAATCCATGTTTGTGTTATCTTAGGTGACCTTTTTACTTATCTTTTATTCTTTTAAATAGATAGTTTTATTGAATCTTTTTCCTTTTGTGGGACATTCAATGATGTTTCTGAGCCAAATTTTAAAATTGTGAGGATGAAAATTCCAAAAGGGGGGAATCATGTATTGACCCAAGTATTTATAGAATAATACGTTGTTTATTTTGAATAATATTTATGAATAAGATGTTATTATTTTTAAATTAAATGGGATTTTTTCTCTAATAGCATACTTAACAGGAAAAACGCGCTTCTTTGAAATCTTAAGTTGCACACAACTTTGAGCTATACTGAAAAATAATAAAATATTATTATTAGTTTAAATGGAATTTAGAACATATTAATTGTATTGGAAAAAATGAACATGAATAACTATAGTAACATTATACTTGTTTTTTAAATATCTTTACATTTATCCAATAAATTTTAGAGGATTGAAATAAGAATGAATCTGATTTAAGCATTAAATACTCTAATATTTTTAAAGGGTTTTTTTATCACCTTTTGATGGTTAACCCTTTTTAAATATAGTTTCTATCACTTTTTTATGTTATATTTGAAAAAATAAACATATTCTATTAAATTGGGACATCATAATTAATTGTGGTTAATTTTTTTGGTAAATTTCTGATAATGTTCATTTTTTAATTAATAGTGAATGATACAATATTTTAAGCAAAAACTACCTTTTCATCTTATTTATTTATATATTTATATTATAATTTTAATTATTTTTAAAGTGTAATTGGATTGTATTTTTATAATGTAATCCAATTTTGATCATTTTATGTAATTTCAATTTTAAATTGGACATAAACACATTTCAATCTTTTTATCGTTATTATTTCTTAATAACCCACTTTTTGGTTTTGAAAAAGGAAATTAAATTTAAATTAATCACTAAAACTTCTGTGTTTCGAATTTGGAAAAATAGATTCCATATTTGGAATCATAAGTTCTATATTTTTTAAATAGGTACCTTTTATTTTTAGACATTATGAATTACAACCTCAGTAATTATTATTTTTACCACGGTTAAAAGGATAATATCGTAAATAAGGGTAAAAATAATATTAAAATAATATTATACAACCCTAACACATTTCCTAATCCTATTAAATGAGATTATCCTACCATGGTGATACATGGGTCGATTTAGGGACCCCATGGATCCACGTGGGTGTGAAAATGACCTTTTTATAAGAATTAACTTAAAGTATAGATAAATATAACATAGACATGTATCTTTTAGTAAAAAGAAATTTATATGGGGTTATATAATTGATATCTTCTACTATAAATAGTAAGTAGAAATCTAAAAAAAATTTCTACATCATGATATTTTATTTATAATGCTTAGAAATTAAAGAAATAAAAATAATTATGACACAATGATGATGCGGTGATTACATCATTAATAAAGGATTCAAATAAATGATATTATAAATGTTAAAATAAATTAAATTTGGGTATTTTGTTCTAAGAAAAGAATTTTTTAGATTATATTGAAATGTTATATTTGTATAAATTTTTATTAAGTAATCATGTTGTTATGGAATTTTTAAAAATCATGATATGAATTGTGTCAAAATTTACAAAATTCATATTTTAAAATAAAAAATATTTTATTAAATATTATAAAAATCCAGAAAAATCTAATATTTTCCAAAAAAAATTATTATAAGTCTAAAATTTTATTAATTTCTATTGAATGGGACATTTTTATGGTTTGGTGAATATTTTTATTTTCAAAGTGTTGAATGCGTGACAAAACAGTAAGCGAAAAAAGGGTTAAATAGAAAAGTTAAGGAATAAAATTTTTCAAAAACATGAAATTATCTTATTGGATGATTTTATTTAGACTTATATTCATATTATATTCCATCTAAATTAATTTATACTCATTTTTAATTGATATAGAATTTATAATAAATTCATATTTCTAGACATTCCAAAAGTGCCCCTCCTCCCTCTTATAAAATCCCACCACCTATACCCACAAAACTCACACCTATTAACACCCTTGGATTACACAAATTCTTCCCAAATAATCTCCATAAATCCCTTCATTCCTCTTATAAGCTTTAAATTTGGAAAAAGGCAATACACGAAATCTGTTTGTCTCAAATGAAATGGAGTTACACGTTTTTAGAGGTTGCATCTTACCTAATGTTCCATTCCATTATTTTTACTTCTTCATTACATATTATATTATTATTATTTGACTAAATAACAACACCAGTATCCTCAATATACTATTTTTTGTTATGAGAAGTATTATAACTACACATACACACACCTCCATATACTAGATACAAATATACTGTTTCTATCTATAGAGAACTACTACCTCACAATACGATGATTGCCCAATTTTCCCCTACCACCTCTCATAGTGGCCATTATGATGGAATTGTTTTTATATATGATTTATATTTTATTCATATTGTCTCTATTATTCCTTATATTTTATTTATATTATACCTTAATGATTTCCATAATATGTAAATATGATAATTTTATTTGTGGAAGTGCGGACTACCGCCCCCTCATAATGATAGGACTCATTCATGCCATACATTGAACGTATAAAGGATGTAGTTAATGAAACTATGTAACATATATAACATATAATGTTATAATTTAATTATAATATACCTATTTATTATTTAGTTTTCATTTTTTTAATGTGGCAGATAAATGAAAGTAGCGTTCATGGGTACGTACGACCTACCATTTCCATGAACAGTAAATTTCATTTATTATTTCTAAATGTTATGAAATATTATTAATAAATATATATATTGGATATATATAAAATTTAAAACATGAATAATTTTCTAGAGATAACGAACTTTTGACCACATGGAAAATTTTTAATTATATCAAGTTCATTTTTGACTCAAGTACTGAATATCGACAAAACGACAAATATGAACATAAATAATTATGTAATTTATATAAAATGATGATAAGTAATATAAAATGAATAATAAACATGAAACAGGTTCTTATGAAATTAGATATTAACCTATTTTTATTATTGAGGAATATAAATAAAGTATAATACAAGTCGGACTCAAGGTATGGAACCTTTCAACCTCTTATTTTAGTCAATGATTTCATTCATGTGATGTTATTTATTTTCCATTTTCTTATTTTGGGATTTGTTTTTATGTATCCTTATTGCTATCTATTTCATGTACAAGTGATGAGAGAGCCTTTTTTCTCTCATCAACTCATTTAACTAAATTTTTATGTGACGTTGTTAGGCACCCATATTTTCATAAGGGAATTTCTAAACTCAATTTCCACTCATTGGGTTTTAGGCATACTTCATTGTTTATAATATGCGAATATTATCTGGGGAATAATTGTTTATTTATTTATGTTTTATCTTCCACTTTCCTTTTTTTGGATATACTATTTCTATACATAATAAACTCTTTAATAAATTCTTAAATCATTTATACGATCTTTTAAGGGATTTTTCTTCCATTTACCTTCCATTGAGACCTTTTTTATGAACCAATTCACTTTTATATGGTGCATATACTTCTATTTGACATATTATATCATAAATCTCATTATTATCTAGATATTATTAGTTTTATTTTATTCTTTATTTATTTTTATTCATGTATTTTCTCAAATTGTGAGGGACTCTTTATCTAAAACATCGTTTTAAATGTTTTCATGATTTATTCTTCTAAATATTTCTCATTAATGTACACAATTTCAAAATGTTTTTATGTATTTATTTATATGGTTATTAATGTTTTAAAATTCTTATTCCTTTATAAATTTTATTGTGCTTTGGACACTTTGATTCAAAAATGTCTTCATTTATTGTATTAAATTGTTTTGGAAATGGATGGAATATTTAAATATCTTGAATTGATTTATTCTGATTGATGTGTGAAATGTTGATAATTTCAATCTTTTATGTCTAATGATTATGTAATGGTACTTGGACATTTTATGGGTGGTTACGTGGTAAACCAAATACGGTTGGTTTTGTGATAATCTAATGGTGGGTGGGCCCGAGAGAGCTCACCAATGCATTGAGTAACATGAGAGTGATAAACGTTAATGTTTCTCATAATAGATTTATGGAATATAATATGATGGGTACTCTAAATCTAACTTCATATATAGCTATGAAATCTACAATGTATGTATGTTATATGTTCCACAAGTTAATTTTATGATTTATCAATTTTATGTGTTATTCATAAATCTTATGGTTTAATGAGGTATTTTAAAGATATATACTTAGTAATAAAAAATTATGTTTCCTGGAATGGAATGTATTCATGTAATAATGTTTTCTTCTCTTATTTTATATCCCCTACTGAACTTTTTATTCTCATCCCATTTTTCTAAAAAACTTTTATAGTGTATAAGTAAGGTTATGTGAAATGAATAATTCAGTAATACTTTTATCAAGAAAGGAGTTTTTGTTCTATTCAATGAATTTTATTCTTGTGAACAAATTGGTTAGAGTACAAGTGTAAATTTTTTATTATTTGAGATGTAATGAAATAGTTATGGAAAAATTCTTTGACACTCTAAACCTAAAAATATCATCACTATGAATTCTTTTCTCAACTCAATATTATTTAAGGTTTAAGGTTGGGGACTTATACCTATGTTACTTGAACATAAATTTGAATATTCACAGTAAATTTCTATAGAAACCATAAATCATGTTCCAGGGAATATAGGGAGTCACTAAAAATGGAATCATCCTACCATGTCAATCAATTACTAGAGAAAAATTAATCTTGATCTGTTAAAATAATAAAAACCAAAAATGTGAACTCCATTACAGTATCAAAAGATGATTCATACGACTTCACCTTCCACCCATGTACCTAATGCACTAATGTTCATCATTTAAAATGATTTCAAAGGGATTACACATTTCACAATACAATTTCAAATTTATGATTCCCATAAAACATACTTTGAAAGAAAAATTTTAAATCCATTTTCCATTCGTTTTACAATAATAATTCCTTTTCCAAAACATTTGAAAACCCATATTTCTTAAAAAAATTAATTTAAACCCAAAAATAAATCAATGATGAAAATTTACTTATAAAACTATTTAATAAACCCAGAGTGTTCAAGGTTCACCCTATACATTCTTAGATACACAACCCCTACCTTAAACTTAGGTATCACACTGACCACAATGGGATCCACATACAAGTAGGAACCTAGAACAACAAATTAATTACATAGAATCAATTCCCACAGCTTGTAATTTATTCCATAATCTAAAGGGTTGGTGGAGAGCTAATATCAACCCACACCTTAAGAAACATGCATGTCTCACCACAATAAAATAAGAACTAGACATTATAAGATGAATTCAATAAGGAAAATATAGGGGATTGATTGAGAATCATTTCATAATAAATAGATTATCAAAATTAAATGCAATTTTTTTTATGAAACCAGGAAAATGAAAAAAAACTAGAATAGGAAGACCACACTTACCATAAGATAATAAAATCACCAAAGATGAAGATCGAGGGATAAATTAATGAACTCATAAGATTAGAGATATTCCAAACATGACTGGAGGATACTTAGGGTTTGAGATTGTTGTGGATGATAAAATTAATTATTTTTAGATGGAAATTATATTAAAACCCACTTTATGGGATTGATTTATGATGTACAATTGTATTCATTTTGTAAACCCTTTTGGTTGAATGTTTACTGAAAAACACACCACCTTGGGTTAATTCCACATGAGCGATATATTTACAACTTAAAATAGAAATTTGGGTATGTATAATATTTATTCCCTATAATATGGTCTGGATTATGTGTAGTGGAAATTTTAAATTATAATTCATAAATTTATTGTAGAAATCCATTATATAATGAGTGATTAGTATCATCCCCTATAAAAAAACTACTTCTACACCAAATGAACTAAAATAAAAAGCTCTTAAAAATTAAATAGAGAATGAACTTTTATAAGGGATATTAAAATTTACCCACCATTATACTTTATCTCTCTAGGATTTCTTACAGAGGAAGGGTTCTATTGAAAGAGGTGAGGTCACTAATCCCTCACAAATGATTAGCATTCCCAAGTCATGTGAGACTATGATTAGTGTTTTCATGACACTATGAGAAACTAAATAGGCATAACAATCAATAATTTTATCTAATAATAAAAAATATCCATTGGATGGTGCATTATAGAAACACCTGGCTCTATGTTAGTCTCCCCATAACTCAGAACATAAAAAGGGTCAGGATGGTATCTCTAAAGAATCGATTTATATAAAACATCATGGATACTTGTTAGGTCAGATAGAAATACTAAATAATAGGAAACCGGATCTAGATCTAGATTCCCATATTTCAGATCATCATGGACACTCAATGACCTAAAATAGTCCATCATATCTCAGATATATATTCCCATATTTCTTAACATGATGATGGTTTAACTAAGAATAAAAATTCATGAAAATTGGTCACTGATTGAAAACCTCAAATGATGATATAGAAAATCAGCATATGATTTATACTGAACCTATGCTCCAACCAAACCCCAATGTATATCCTAATTCCACAAGGATGTATCTTGAATGTGAATTGGTCCCATAGGAGAGGTTTCACCCACCTATTACAAAAAATGAGGTGAACTTCAAGGATGACCACACAAATCAACAATGGGAATGATTCTGATTGACAACTGGTTACTATTCTTATAATACAACTCAACCAGACCTAGATAGATATCCAAATGTTCCACAAAAATTCAAGACATAGGCACAAATCATATCCTCTATGATCTATATAGATCACTATGTCTGACCATCTATTTTTTGATGATAGGTTTTACTCATCCTAACATAAGTCCATTCACCTCCCATAGACTCTTCAAATATTTGAACCTAATCCTTTGATCTTGGTATAAGATAATAGCAAATGGAAACCCATGTAGCCTCCTGATATCATATATTAATATATTAACAACATTTCTAACTTTAGTTTTGTCTCTGGTCAGATTGAAATTAGTAGATTTTGTAAACTCATCAACTACCACACAAATATTATTCTTCCCTTAGGGATTTAATGGTAATCCATCAATAATGTTCATATGTACCTAATCCCATATCCAAACCAACACCATAAAAGGATAGACTAAAATGTAATACTTCATGTAATTTTCATTTATCTTCACATAGGTGTAACAATGGGATACATAATCAGAAATTTAATACTTCATAGCCAACAACCAAAAATATTGTCTCATGTCATAATACCATATGAATGGTGAGAACAACTAGAAATGGTTTACCCTATATATAAACTTTTCAAGATTCCTCTGAACTCATCATATAGTTATTGACCCTGAATACTTGACTCAAGGATGGATAATAATAACTAAAAACAACTCAGATCATACCTAAATCACCGAATGAGAATCCATAAACATCTGAGTGAAGATTCCGATAATGTTTCAATATTTTATAGATTAAAAAATATCATGAATTGGAACTTTCTAACTAAGAACATCTGAAATGACATTCCACTTTTTTGAGGTATAGGTGATGTTGAATTCAAACATCTGGTGGTATTATTCCCATAGAGTATATCTATGCATCAATTACTTTTAAGAAAATATATCTCTCAAAATATTATGATTATAAAAGAGAATAAACCTCTCCCCAAAAAATAGTGTTTCGAACATCTCAACACATTGATAACTACAGAGAGCTCTAAATCAGGAATGTGGTAATTTTTTGTGCGGAAAAATATAACAAGAACCATATGACTTAACATGATAATTGAAATAAATAAAAAACCCAATCTATAACTAGAAGCATCATAGTACACTGAATAACCATTACATGGCTTAGTTAAGATCAGAATAGGAGAATTTTTCAGATATTTTTTAGTCTCATCAAAAGAAGTCTGGCATTGTGTGTATCCTGAAAACCTCCCCATTTTCATGATAAGAGTAGTCAAGGATGATATAAAATTAGAGAAATCCATGATAAACAGCTAAAAAAATCTATTCAAGAATTTTAATATCCATATCTCAAATTTGTTCCATGGTTCATCCCATAACAATACATCCTTCACCTTCTCAGGATCAACTAAAAGTACATGATCAAGAATCATGTTCCCCAAAAACATCACTTCTTAGATCTAAAAGTTCTATTTTTAAATATTTCCATAAATTTAGTGACACCTCAAGATTTAAAATATTTGATTCAAATGATTCTCATGATTACCCATTCATATAGAATAAACTAGGATATCATCTAAAAAAGTAGTGTTGAAGGTATCAAGATACTAATGGAGTATCCAGTTCATTAATGCTATAAAAAATAAAAGAGAATTAATCATATTAAAAGGTATTCATAGATATTCATAATGTTCATACATACTCTTGCAAGAATTATTGGTAATAATAGACTCCAAAATACTGATATTAAAATAACCCTACTGAGGATTGATTTTCAAAACCCACTTCCCCCTTTTTAAATATTCAAACAATTAATCCTCATGAGGATCATGGTAATTATTCTTAACCATCACCTGGTTCAACGTATTATATTCCATTAAAAATCAAAGTGAACCATCATTCTTCTTGTAAAATATCACAGGTTCACCCGAAAGTAAAATATGATGGTGAACAAAACTTTTATCTATAACACCATCCAACTATATCTTGGGATATTTCTGCTCTCTAATTATTATATAATAAGTGGTTATTAAGATAATATACATACCCAACACTATATAAATCATGAAATATTCCTACCTATCTATAAAAAGACCAAAGAACTCATCTGTGATAGCATCAAAAAATGTCCCAAAGACTATGTGATGATCACAAAAAGGAGAAAACTCATTAGGATCAAGTATAAAAATAGACAAAAAACTTCTGAGATCTGGGTGGAAAGTTCCTAGAGGTCCAGACCTAAGATTTCACTCTCCTTGAAACAGCAAATATCTCATTTTAGGAGAAAATTATAAAACATGTCGATGGTAAAAATTATTCATAGTACAGTGAAAAATAATCCAATATATCCCAATAATTAGATCTGATATATCTAGATCGATAACTAGAAAATACCCAAACAACTCCATGTTATATATCTAAATAGTATAATACATTCATCTTAAACCATACTCTTTCATATTTTGAAAATTCTTTACTATCTATAGAATGAAAGGAATGAAAATTTAAACAATATAAAAAATGGGAATATATAAATGAGTGTGAGGTAGAAGTATCCTATAAAGATGTTTCTATAGAATATGAAACAATTTTTTTTTCTCACTATCACTGGGCCTACAAAAACCTCTGAAGAATTCTCATACACTATGTAATGGTAATTCACTCTTGAGGGATGTGTCTATATCCCTAAAGACATTAGATCATCTGAATATGTCATAGTGTCCTTTGGATCCTGTGATAAGTAATGACAATAGGGTGTAAGAATATCCTATAATAACCTTTACACATGTCCTTTGTCTCCACAAGCACTACATATCATCATTGGTGTGAGAAAAGTTTGTATTCTATTCCCTTCCTTACCACACTAATATTAAGTCATTAGAACACTATTTGTTAGTGGTGGTTATGCATAAGAGGCCTGCTACTATGAACCACCTCCACTACCCCTGCCATTATCATTGTATTTCCTCTTCGTCCACTACAAATCGTTAAAAAAAATATTGGAAGGAACACAATAACTAGAAGATACAAAGTTTTCCACTATATTATTATCTTTTGTCATTTCAATGTTGACTATTTTAGCATAGGTGGTACGACTCATCATATAAACCTGATATTAGATATGTTTTCACACCCCCTATAGGTATTTCTGAGCACTTAGTTGATCATTCATCACCAACTCTAGAGAAAAACAAACTAGATCTCCAAAAAAATTATTGTATTTCAATGAAGAAATATCTCCCTATTATAGAGAGAGGAACTCTAAATAATTTACATTGTTAGAGACTTGGTGTAGAATTGGTAAATGAATATTGTTTTCAACCACTTATAATCTAAACCCATGTATTGATCCACCTATAACATGGAATCCCACCACCTCTTACTAGGACCCCCAAGCATGAACATCGCACACTTCACCTTGATACCCTCTATTGTTTCCATGAATTCAAATACTTGATTGATATTATCCTTATAGTTTTCCCCTCGTTGGGATCATTTGTATCCTTAAAGGATTTGGGATTATTAGGTATGAACTCTTAATATTGATCTCTATCTCCTAAAGCTCTGGGTTTATCCTCAAAAGACAGTATCTAAACTCAAGGTACATATTGGTCCATGAACAAACTTCCCAAATAATGGCCTTCATAATGTTATAATCAACCATAGGATTACCTTAAAAAGAATCTATCACTGAAACCTATTTTGTAACTCATGGAAGATTTTATGGATGCATGTTACTACACACTAGAATAGAAGAAAAAGATTATATATAAGATAATCTCAGTTCATACTATGAAACCATTGAAAAAAACTAAGATTAAGGTCAATACTAAACATAGGAAATACAAATCCTAACTTCCCATGGTATCTTGAGACTCATCATAGAAATAGGTGGCTAAGAGATCACCATAACCTGCCTTTAATGTCCCAACAATCCTATATACCATTTACCGACTTCCCAAGACTGTGAATAGACATTCTATAATACCAATTTATAATGAACCAAACTAGGATACCCTCTACTAGTGTCTATACTGATCCTCTATTGTCCTAAAGAGCATTCCTCATCTCTGAAGGCTAGCGACTAGTAACTGGTCTTTGATAAAAAACCATAGGAAATGATTCATCCAAACCTAAAATATGATAAATGGAACATATATACTATGGAATGAGATAGTGGAAAAAATAATTAGAAATATGTATTTCATAAACAAGGAATCCCAATAGTAGATATACAACTCAAAACAAGATAAACAAAACAACAAGGGTACATGATCAAAAACACTTGAAAGGATATCTAACATAATAAAACACTACTACCTATGATATGTGGAAAATGTACCACCATCTTACCACTAGTGAACCATACCCAACAGAAATGATCATAAATACCTCACAATGGTGAATTTCCTTTTCCTGCATCAAAATATAATACAAAGACTACACACCATCGAAGGGGTGTGTTGGGTGTGAGCTAAAGAGGCTAAGTAAGATCACACCATGTTGTTGAATATTAAAAAATTATACAACAATCCATCCTTTCTCAATTTATGGTAAGATAGGTTATGATAATAAATTAAAAATATTTATATCAAAATCATAGAAAATATTTCTCCTTTTTCCATAGTTCCAAAACAATTTAGGTAAAAACATGTTTCATAGAATATTTTCCAAATAATTTCACATTTATCATAAATTGGTATATCAAAACAAAATAAGGACAAATAAATAGAACATGTAACACATTCTAGAGAAAAATCAATTCAATACAAGTTATGTCAATCATAAATCAATATAACTAGTGCACATAACAAGTCCCCAGAACCCATGAATCATGGTCCAAGGAATAGAGGATATAAAAACCCTTCTCTTTATTATACACTTAAAAATGATTTATTACATAAAAATTCACTTATGAAAACTATGATGATCAATAGTTATAGTGTCTTGAAAAATTATGAATATTACATAAGAACTTAGAACATTAAACCCAACACCTATATTGAAAACGTCTTTTACATGACCACAACATCCCTTCGAACATAACATTTCATGGGATAACCTGATGAAAAGCATAAGAAAATGGTGAGCTATAAATCCTTGTATGGGAGTAAAAAAAGAATAACATGAATAATATAGTTCATTTTAGTAAATAGTCATAACAATGGAGTAGAAAAAAACATGAACATAAATTCATGATATAGTATGATTATCATAACATGGAAATGTGGCAACAAGATTTAACATGATATTAGCATGATCCAAGGATCATTGAGCATGGAGAATGAGTAAACCATCATTGAAAACGAATTATCACTAGTAAAACCTCATTTCACTTGAATTATCAGGATATTATTCTTTACCCATGGAGTGGATCCCTATCAGTGTGCACCCTTCTTACTCATTTCATTTTAGGCAAAAGTGTGCCACATGGATCATAAAACATGGAATCATTCAACATCATCATTTATTCCACAATAATGGAATTTGGAATACAAATATTAAGCTATAAAATAGATATGTAAATGTGTGTAAATTTGGAATCCCTTGATTGAGAAATGGGCATGGTATTCACTATACAATTACTTTGGCTTGGAAAATCAGAGTGCAAATTTGGCAGCATAACGACACGAACTAAGAATTCATAAAAATGGTTTATGTGAGGGAAAGAGGTATGTCATACTATGTACATGAAATGGATATTAAAGTGGTAATACAGATACATTTCCCAATAAATTTAATGGAATTTAGATGCAAAATAAATAAGAATTTATTGAATGTAAATAAGGAGAGAGAGATCCCGTAATGAATTTCGGCATGGTAACAGGTGTACATGAGAAGCATTAATGAGATATATAGGGGTATATCAACATTAAAAAATAATTAGGGTAGTATATAGGAGGTTCTAAATCATACCTAAAATTTTTTATTTGAAAATAAAAGGGTATAACAACATAAATAAAATTGGATAACAATTAGAAAGAAATAAATCCCATACTTGGAAGTGTGATCACAAAAACATAAGAGAGTATTGATAAGGGAATTATTGAAATATTAGGGAGCCTTAAGAGGATTATAGAGAGGGTAGGGAAGGGTTTGGACAAGCTCCAAATGGTTTGAGTTTAGAGTAATGGGATATTGAGTAGGTCTAATTCGGAAACGAGAGGGAATTCTTTATTATTTACGTTTTGGACACCACACATTAAACTAATAAAAAAACATACCATGGTTTTTTACCATGTATATTGAAAAATAGAAGTAGAAAAAATTATTTTATATGGATAATGGAAGAACATATTAAAATATTTGGCTTTCTTATATGGAGGTGAGTCACACTCTCAAGGAAATCATTTTAAAATGATAAAATGTTTTATAAGTCTTGGTGGGTCGACTAAGGCTTTGTAAAATAAATAAAACAATCCTAAAATCACATTATTTTTATGGAAAATAATATTTTGTAGGATAATCTGATTTAGAGTATTTTATTATATCACTATTAGGTCATTATGATGTCATAAAACACATTATATATTTAAATGTTATTAAATTTTTACCCAAAAAATCGACAGTCTCAGAAAATTATGAAAAATTCACCATTGGATAATTTATACATCCTAATTACAAAAATAATATTCATTTTATCTAAATTATTTTGTCAATATGTGAATAAAACCTGATATTAATCGATAATTCATGGGTTTTAAAAAAAACCTTTCAAACCATAATAATAATTACAATTTTTATCAAAAAAAATAATATGATCTTTTATATTTTATAAAAAATACTTTTGTAATAATATTTTATTAAAAAATCCATTAATTCATCAAAATAGATTTCGTAATTGAATATTAACTAAAAATACTGTTTTTTCATTAAAAACATTTTCAATGTATCAATAATAAAATGAATTTATAGTCTATATACATAAAATAATGAATATAATAATAGTTCTTGGGTCTTGTTACATAACACCTTCTAACACTTGCATAAGACCTAAGAGTAAGGTGTGAGATGGTGATAAACTCTTGGCGTGGCTCGGATAACATCGGTCGAGTGGTAATCTCTATGAACATCCACTTCTCTTGTAGGTGGTAATTTTCAAGCTTAACGAGTTGAAGATCAGCTTGGGATTTGTCAAGAGAATAGCCTAGTGATGCCAAAACCTTTCTAAGAACCGAAAAATGGGCTTCTTATGGATCAATTCTAATGGGTGTGGTCATCCCATACTTTTTCTATATAAATTAGAATTGTTATTGCCTTATATTTATACTAATCATGTGATCACCGTTCAACAGCTATATTACCAATGATAACAATTCATAGTGGTATTTTAAAATCCAAAAGTAGAAAACCAAAAACTGAATATGTTTTATATAAAAATATTACACAATAACACATTTAATCATGTTAAGAATAATTTCCATTAGTAAATGTTTGGGTCGTTACAATCTCACCCCCCCCCCCCCCCCGTAAGAAATTTCACCATCGAAATTTCTTTTTTCCACACTATAACAAATGATAGTAACTATGCTTTTTCACTTCCTCTCATTCCCACATTGCATGGAATGCATAATGTACTTGTGATAGGTATAGTGGGATTACTAGTCAATAGACCACTACTCCAATTCCGTCAAGGATCTCAAAAGGGTTGATGTACCTTGGAATAAGCTTTTCTTTATTCCCAAATCTCAAAACTCTCTTCCATGATGATATGAAGAGAAATACCATGTCCACAACATCAAAATATAAGTATCATAGATGATTATCAGCATAGATCTTTTGTCAAATCATAGTAGCTTTAATTTACTAATGGATGGTGATAACCTTTTTCACCATTTCTCCGACCATTTATAGACCTAGAAGTTTTTTCTCCCCAACTTCACCACAATATGATGGTGTTCTGAACCTCTTCCATTAATGGTCTTTATAAGCATCCATTTGGATGCTTGAGTGGAAGCTGTTATTTTATGATTAATCAACCAAAGGAAGATATTGATCCCATCCTCCTATGAAGTCAATTGATCATTCTCCCAACATGTACATAGCTTTTGGATAGTCTACATAGATTGGCCATCAGTTTGAGGATGATAAGACATAATGAATACAATCTCAGTATTCTAAAAATATTAAAGACTCTTCCAGAACATAGAGGTGAATCTTGGATCTCGATTGTACATAATAAATAGTGTAACTCCATGCAACCTTACAACTTCTCTGATATTTATCTGTTCTAGTTGATCAAATGATAAATCCTATCAAATTTCAATGAAGTGTGCAGTCTTTGTATGAAGATCCCCAAAAACCAAAATTGAATTGATTCCTTTGGATGTCTTCAGATGTCTGGTAATAATTTCCATTGTGATGTTCTCCCATTTCCATGTCTGTACAGGTAATGGTTGCATCATCCCCTTAGACTTCTACCTCTAATCCTTCACCTACTGACATACTAGGCACATTGATGTATACTCAGTGATCTACTTCTTTATGCTTTCCCACCATTAATTCTCTCAGAGATCTCAATACATCAATGTCTTTCCTAGGTGAATAGAGAAATTTGAACTATGTGAATCATCCAAAAGTTATTTCTTTAACATCGGATTTGATGGAATGCATAGTCATGCCCCATATCTCACAATTCATTCTTTATTAAGATTTAAATCCGAGGATTTCCCTATTCTGACAGTTTCCACATTCATTTTAATTCCCATATCATCCTTTTGAGAATCTTATAACCATTCTAAAAGAGAGGGTTGAGAAATATTTTGTTAAATGATTGATGATGTTCCCATTTTTATGATTCACATTTCCATCTTCATCAAATCTATGAAAATTAGATCCCTATCAATTCTCATCAATGATAGAATCTTGGGGTCCTTTCATCTTATAGAATATGCCACCTTGTTCACTTTCCCATGGGGGTGATGGATTGAGCAGTCATAGTCTTTGATCATCTCTAGACATCTTTATTGGTTCATGTTCAACTCATTCTGTGTGATTATATACTTGAGGATTTTGTGATATGTGTTTATTTCACACATTTCCCCAAAGAGGTAATGTGGCCGAATTTTAAAATTGAATATTACTGTATCCAAATTTAGATCATGGGATGGAGTGTTTTATTCATGAACATTATATTTATGTGAACCATAGGCAATGAAATTTTCATTTTTACATCAACACACAGCTCATTCACTTCATTGAAGCATCACTAAATACCACAAAACATTCTATACTTTTGGGTAGTGTGAGAACGAGCGTAGTGATACGATTCCTTTTTCACTCCTTGAAGCTTTCTTTGCATTTATCACTCCAGGAAAATGTGACTCTCTTCCGAGTTAGCTTAGTAAGAGGGTTTTATAATTGTGTGAAATTTTTCACAAATCTATGATAATATTTATTCATCCTCAGGAATATACAGGTATCTATCACCAATGTTGGCGTTGTTCATCCCTATATTGAATCTATCTCAGAGGGATCCAAAAATATCCCATTGATTGTGATGATATGACCTATGATTGAGACTTACTTTAACTATAACTCACACATGTTCCACTTTGCATAGATCTTATCCTTCTACAAGGTATCTAGTACAGTTCTTAGATGCTCCTCATGATCCTCCTATGTTTTTGTGTATATAATAATATCCTCTATAAAGACTACCAAAAAATTGTCAAGGTATTCTCTAAAGACTCTATTCAACAACTACACAAAAATTACAAGATAATTACTGACTCTGAAAGGCATTACTATGAATTCATAGTGACTGTAACTTGTACAAAAAACATTTTTGGGGATATCCACCTTCTTAACCCTAACTTGGTAATATCCTGGCTGTAAATCCACCTTGTAGTAGTATTGGGGTCCACGTAGCTGATCAAACAAGTCATAAATTTGGGGCAGAGGGTAGTTTTTCTTTATCACGATTTTTGGAGATCATGATAACTAACACAAAGGTGAATTCACCAATCTTTATTATTGATGAAGAGGACTTGTGCACCCAATTGTGAAGCACTTGGGCATATAAACCCTTTATCATGATTTACTATAGTTGTTTCATCATCTCCTCAATCTCCAAATTTTCAATTCTATATGGAGTCTTAGATACTAGAAACTCCCCTTGTTTAAGATCAATTGAGAATTCAACATCTATTCTAGGAGAAAGACCCATAAATTCCTTGGGAAACAATTCAACAAATTCCCTCACAATAAGAATGTATTAAAGGATGGTTTATTCCTTAGACTTAATCATCTGAGAAATATACATGTGCTCATAGGTTAGTAATATCCACATTTGAGATGCTGGTTCTATGGAAGATTCATCCTCCACCATTCACTTGTACATAATCGGGGGTCGATTCACCATAGGAGAGTGATTTTCCTCTCACCGCAATTTATGAAAGCTCTATATAGGGAATGAAAATTCATGCTTATAATTGCATGAAATTCCACCATAGGGAGTATGAAGAGATCAATGGGATGTTCAAACCACAAATTGTGATAGTGGAGGAGTTATATTCCTGGGATACATGGATTTCCCCATTTTCTATTCTCACAGACATCTTTACATTGGTGATTTTTGGTGGTATTGGGATTGTTCTACTCTGAGGAAACATCAGACAATTTATTCATAACTCTCAAAGTCATGGATCGATAGGGCTTTCTATAGGCTCGGTTTTAGCCCACCAAATAATCAGTCAACCTTGTATTCTAGGGTAATTACATAGCCGAAGGAATATCAAGCATGCCGTGTTTTGAGATTGTATGAATTTTTGGGAATCACATACTTTTACTTTGATTATTTTTAGTGGTGTTGGGATGGTTCGAATTTGAGTGAAAATCAGACAATTTATTGATATCTCTCAATGTCATGGATCGATAGGGCATTTTGTAGGCTCAGTTTTATCCCACCAAAGAAGCAATCAACCTTTCATTCTGTGGTAGTGACATAGTTTAAGGCATATCATGAAGGGATTGTGAAGTTTTTCTCACACGCTCTGATTGGTTCATCTACCATTTTGCTCTGATTGGTTCATCTACTTTTTTCTTGAGGGTAAAGAAGTACCTTTTCACATTATGTCATAGGATGTGAAGAGAATATTTATTGAAAAACATTTTTTTTTGAAATCCATCAATTCCAATGCCTTACTCTCTTTCTCAACCATTATTTTTTTATCAATTTCCACCACTGATCAGCTTCACCCTCCATAAAATAAGTATCTATATGTACCGTCACGTTTTTATAACATTGAAGGATGTATAAGATCTTCTCAATGGAGTTGATCCACTGTTCGATGATTGGGGGATCAGAGGATCCATTAAAAGTAGGAGGACATTGTCTCATGAATCTCTCGATTGTGGCTTCTTCTTTCTTTGGAGGGGTTGAGAGTTCCTCTTGACCCATGTTTCTATTCAAAACTTGATTTAACTGAGAGAGTATGATGAAAAAGACTGTGATTCTGACACCCATCGTTTTAATCAACTCATTATAATAGTCATCACATTGATCTTCACATCAGTTGTTATCTTGAGTCCTCCTATTACTGAACATTGGCTGGGATAAAAGGAAATTTAGGGGTAACACATCATGGGGAATCCAATAAAAAAAGTGATAACTTATAAATTATATTTTTTTGCAAAACTTATCTATGTTATCAATGATCTACTTCCTGACATATATTCTTAGGGGAAGTCATCTATAATTACCCTAAAAATGGTTCATACTAAGATGATAAATTTATAAAATCATATCCCCCAAGAGTGTCATAACCAAGAGTTCAGCAATGTCCATTGTCATCCACTAGTTCCTGTTCAAGACTAGCTCAAAGCAGCGTTTTTAGGTTTTACGCCTAGATAAATATGTTCTAGAGCCACATCAACCTACTTGTTTCCATATTGGGATGTATTTTCTTGATAAAACACTTACTCAATACTCGCCAAATTGTTGGTATTTTTTATTATACTTAGTCTTATCCCCAAGGCATTCACTAGGGGTTTCTAATCATAATTCCCAAAATAACTAAACCTATACTTTGTTACCAACTATATCAAAACTGATATTTATTACACACTTAAACATCATTTATTACATAAAATTTCATTGATGTAAACTCTGAGGATCTAAATATCTAGTGTCCTAGGAAATTATAAATATTATATAACAACTTAGAACATAAAACAAAACATCTTTATTGAAAACATATTTTACATCACCTTAACATTCCTTCGTAATTATCATTTCATGGGATAACCTGAGGACATGCAGGAGAAAATGGTTATCTCAAAAACACAATAAGGGAGTAAATAAGGCATAACATGAATAAATATAGTACATTTTAGGAAATAGACTTATCAATGAATCACAAGATAAACATGAATATAAAGGCATGATATATTTGATTATCATAACATGAAAATGTGGAAACAACATTTAACATGATATTATCATGAGATAAGGATAATTACACATGCATCATGAGTAAACCCTCGTTTAACATGAATTAGAATGAGGAAACCCTCATTTCACTTGATGTATCATTATAGTAATCTTTACCCAATGAATTCTACCACTATTAAGGCACACCATTCTTAATCATTTCATTTCAAGCATAAGTGTGCCACATAGATCATACAACACGGAATCATTGAACATCATAATTTATACCATGATAGAGGTATATTTAATACATACATAACACTATATAATTTATAAGTAAATGTGTGTAATGTAGAATACCCTTGGTAGAGAAATGGTTATGGTATTAACTGCACAATGACTTTGTCTTGGAAAATCGAGGTGAAAATTTTGGCAGCATAATGACGTGACATAAGAATTCATAAACATGTTTGATTTTATTTAAAGGTGTATATCATCATATTTACATGAAATGGACAGAAATAGAGTCATATAGATTCATGTCCCAACAAATGTAATGGAATTTATATTCATAATATAAAACAATTTCTCCAATGTAAATGAGGAGAGAAAAATCCCTTGCGGATTTTTGACATGGTAACATGTGTACATGGGAGGAGTTAATGAAAGATAAAGGGGTTTATAATAATTAAACTATAAGTAGAGAACTATATGATAGGTTATAAATCATATCCCAATATATTTAGTTGAAAATATAAGGGCATAACAACATAAAGAAATTTTTAAAAAAAATGAGAAAGGAAGAAATCCCTTACTTGGAAGTGTGATCCCAAAGGCTTGAGAGAGGATTGAGAGGGGATTATTGGGAGATTTGGGTTCCTTGGTAGGATTATAGAGAGATGAGGGAAGGGTTTGGTCGAGCTCCAAATGGTTTGAGTGAAGAGGAATGGGAGATTGAGTGGGTTTATATAGGAGAGTAGAGGGAATTTTTTATTATTTCGGTTTTGGACACCCCAAATTAAACTAATCAAAACCACATAACATCCCATGGTTTTTCCCAATGTATTTTTCACATTGTTTCATCAAAAGTTGAGTGAAAAACATTATTTTATTTGTAAAATGAACGAAATTATTAAAATTTTAGGCTTTCTTATGTGAAGGAGAGTCACACACTCAAGGAAATCATTTTAAAATGATAAAATGTTTGGTAAGTGTTGGAGGGTCCACTAAGGCTTTGTAAAATAAATCAAACAAACCTAAAAGAAAATTATTATAAATGTATAACTTATATTGTCCGAAAATCACATTTATAGTATTTTATTATATCACTATTGGGTCATTATGATGTCATAAAACCCATTATATATTTAAACGGTATTTAATTTTTACCCAAAAATTCCCTTGTCTCAAATAATTATGAAAAATTCACTATTGGATAATTTTGATGACATCATTCCAAAAATAATATTCATTTTATATAAGTAATTTACTAAATATGTGAATATAAACAAAAATTTATCGAAAATTCTTGGGTTTTGAAAAAAAAACAGTTTTCAAAGCCTAATAAAAATTACAATTGTATTCATAAAAATTATTCGATCATTTATATTTAATAAAAAATTATTTAGTAATAATATTTTTTTTTAAATTATTATTTAATTAAAAAATCAATTAATTCATAAAAATAGGTTTCTTAATTGAATATTAACTAAAAATACCTTTTTTTATTTAAAAACCATTTTCAAAGTAATAATAAACATTTGAATGTATATTATTTATACAAAAAAGCACATAATCATATTTCTAGGTTCATGTTACATAACCTCTTATTACACCTTTATAAGGCATAAGGGTAAGGTGTGCACTAGTGATAGACTCTTGGGGTGGATCAGATAACATAACTCAGGTGGTAATCTCTATCATCTTCTACTTGTCCCATAGGCAGTTTTGTTCAAGCTTAACGTGTTGAAGTTCAACTTGGGCTTGGTCCAGAGTGAAGCCTAGTGATGTGACCTACTTTCCAAGCTCTATCAAATGGGATTCATAAGGAAAAATTGTATTAGATGAGGCAATTGCTTACATTGTTTATGTATATTGGATTTTTAAAACCCCTATATTTATACTAATCACGTGATCACTATTCAATGACTATATTCGCAATGGTAACAATTATTAACAGTATTTCAAAATCCAAAAATATAAAACAAAAGAATTGAACATTTTTTTATAACCATCATACATATTAATACATTTAATCAGATCAAGAGGAAGTTTCATTAGTAAATGTTTGTGTGTTTACAGAGGAACACCCTAAAAATAGAACCCTCATACTATTCCAATCAAGTCCAATATCCAAATTCATATCAATCTGACTGAAAATCAATTTTTTATTAAGGATAAGACACTTTTTAGGAGAAAGTGAGAAAGCACAACAGTTAACAGAATAACCAAAAACCTCCACTTAAATTAACCAGTCCTGCTCCACCCAAGCAAATGTGTCAAGATAAAAAGCCTCTAGTGATGAAGACCCTCAGCATACAGTCCCGTGAAAATGTACGGGCACAGAACCGATGGAAACACAATACCCTCTCAACATTACAATCCAAAGGTCTGCCTCGATGAAGACTTCTTTCTATGGCCCTCATCCGGAGCAGGTCCAAGCCGAAGGCGAGGCATGAGAACAACCATATAGCAGATCCAAACAACAAGGGACCCCAGAAATGCAAATCTCACCAAACCATTACCCTAAACCCATACACCCGAGGCTAATAACATAAAAAAAATTTTAAAAATAAACATGTTGTTACCTGAATCAGTTTCCCTAAATAGATTCCATGCTATGGATGCCAACTGTGCGTCAGCTCCTTTCAATATCAGCTTCTCAAACTTAAAGACCAGCAGGTCCCAAGACTGAATGTACTCCTCTACACTGATATTTCCTTGATTGAAGCCTACAACCAAGATTGAATATTGTTTGTCAATCCATATATATTGTTCCTCATTGAGAGACACCTCAAGAGACCTCCCCATCATTTTAGAATCATCCTCCTCAGTTGCGTTGAGCAATAAAGGTTGTTCTATCACATGGTCATCGGAGCTTAACAGAAAGACTGTGGGATGATCATCCCACACCTCACGCTTATGGTGTCTCAGATCCTCCTTGTCTATCATCATCTTGTTCAATTTATGTGAAGAGCTGGTCTCAAGAAGAGTAGGTAGAGAGGAGTAGTCCTTCCTCTCCTTCCATCTCCTGGAGTCTCTATCACATATTAGGCTTGAGTCCTCATCTTCCAAGTGAACTGGTTCATGAACTTTGGTAGCCAGTCCTTTGATCCTAACATCCTCACCTAGAGTAATAGAATCATAACTCAAATCGACCTCAGTTAGACCTTCGAACCTGTTGCACAAGGGAACCGTCAACCAAGACAAGCCCAAATCCCCCATATGCTCACCTTTGGTTGTAACAGGTGCCACCCAGTCAGCCCCTTTCCACCCCTTACTGACATCTGCACTGTCTATCCTTTCTTTTTCAGCATCCAAATTGATCAATTCCTCTTGCTTACTGCCATACAAGCGGTCCGAGGACTAGCCCCTATCCGCCTCTCCTTCCAGCTGGACCTCCACCTGCTGGGATTTGCCTTCTCCACCCAGCATCCTACCACTGTGAGGCCCCACGAGATCAGCCTTCAGCCGGTTGAACACGTCTGACACCTTCGGGTTGCTATGTTGGTCCTCCGCTGCAGTAAGGCAACCCATTCTCACTGTAATAAAATCCCCTACCTCTCTTACAGGAAGAACCTCCTTGGTTAGCCGCCGTGGGAGAGGGTCTCTAGTTCTATTCTCGACACCCATGGCCTACTCCTCTGAGATCTAAACCCCACATTCCACTGGTTCCCCGCCCTTTCCATTGTCCACTAACAACTTCCGGACCTGCCCACCCTTGTGCCAAACACCCCTATGATGGGAGCTACCTATCATACTCGCCATCGAAGATAATCCCTGCTGGCACACATCCGAGATATGCCCTAGCCTCCAACAGGTAGAATAGAAATCGGTCCAGCCCTCATACACAACTTGCTGTTTACACCTATATTCCTCCCCAATTGTAATCCTGACAAAATCTAAGGGAGCCTGCGATACATCCATCTCGACACAAACCCTCAGACAGACCAGGTGACAAACCGCTTTTTTTTTCTATCCGAACATAGATATATTCAGATAATATTTCTGAGAATCCTTATGATTGCGGGATTTTGAAACGATAAAGGTAGATGAGGAAAACTAACCCAAATCACAGCCGATGGTGGGTCGCGGTTCATGTGTAAGTCAAACGACCAGCGAAATAAGAAGAATAGACAAACATTGCTACTTCGGGGGCCCATTGACCAAGCACGGATACAATCTTCCTTAGAGGAGAAGCTGATCATGATATGCCTATAATCGAGCAAGCCAATGGTTGCCTGCTCCTGGAAGCCCCAAGCGTCGAATACGAACCCGTCGAAGGAATCAATTGATGGTCTTCTCTGCTTAAACCGAGCAACAAGGGTGAGCTTCAGAAGAGCGGTAGATTTCATGAACTCTGAGTTCGAAATTTAGAGATTCAGGAAACCCTCAATGAGTTTCGGGGCCTTCCACCATATTTCTCAAGTCTCCCATATGCAATATTTCAAATGATTTTAAAGAGATTACACATTTCAAAATACAATTTAAAACGCCAATTTCCATCCTACCTTATTTGAAAACCTTTTTCACAATTCATTTCTAACTACTTTGAATATAAAAATTAATTTACCAAAATAATATGGAAAACAACTTTTCTCAATAACCCAATTAATCACACACATCAAAAAATTATTTCAATTTATCTATAAAACTAATTAACAAATCAATATCATTCATTGTTCACACAATATAGTCTTAGGGAAGGAACCACCTACCTAAAACATGGGTCCCACATTACCAACATTGGGACCCACACACCTGGAAGAATGTATAAAAATAAGGGGAAGCCCTTACTTCGGTTCCCACATCTCAAGTCATTAATATAAATTAAAGAGTTGAAGGAGAGGTTATATAAACACATACCTATTGAAACATTCACATCACACCATGATAAATACAAGAACTGTTCTTTATATGAAAAACATAGTAAAGATACTATAATGTATTAAAATAGTATCACATAATGATCATTATATTTCAAAAAAAATTCATAAAACTACTACTGAAACTAGATAAATGATCCAAAACAAGTAGAGGAATATCATACATATCAAAAGGGAAGAAACCCGACCATACTAGAGATCGAATGAAGATCATAGGAACTCAGAATAGAAAAGATCTCCCAAATTATCTTGTAGGATACATGGGGTTTTAGGAAGAGGCTTCAAATTGAATGAAGGAGTTACATAAGTATGTTATGTTAGAACCATCCGGGTAGGATGGATTTATGATGTAAATAAAAGATTCACACCTTAAAACCTATGGGTTTCAAGTTCACCAAAAAACACATTTCCCCAGGTTAATTCATCCTGATTGACATATATATGATATAAAATGGAATTTACAGCACGTATAAATTTTATGCCATAACTATTTCATTGAATTTTAACAGTTAATAATTTACATCATAAATCATAAATTTATAGAGTAAATTCACCTTACTGTTAGTGGCTAATAGAAACCCCCTATAGAAATCCCCAAAATTTCTTCCACACCCTCATAACCCAATAAACAAGAAATTTAAATTTTAAAAGAGAATATGTTTATATCCAATGTATTGCACATACCTTTAGTCACAACATACATCATCTGCTCGTTAACCTCTTATATAATAAATTTATATTTTATATTCATATATATAGGAAGAAGTTTCATATTTATCTTTCCACTTATAATTCATTCATAATTTCAAATCACCCATTTAGTGATAATTCTCTAATAAAATCGGTATTTAGGGTGTTACCTATTTTTTCATGCATGTTTTAATTTTTTAATTTTGGACATTAAACCATGGTAACTATTTCATAATCTAAAATAGTAATCATTTATTAATTATCATATGTTTTCATTATATATATTTTTATAAAAATACATGTAATTTGGTGATGAAAAATGAATTATATCACTTTGTGAAGGTGGTAGTCTAAACGTACAAGTAAGTAATGCTTTAAATTTTCAATGGATTGAAACAATTGAAGGTAAATAACAATTTAACCATATAGAATCATAATTATATATTAAATATCATATATTAATTCATTAAATCCATAATCATAAACAATCATGTGGGGTTGTGATAAAAAATGAAACATTTTTTTCATGAAGATAATAGTCCATACGTATTCATGATCAATGTGTTCATTTTCCATCAGATGGAAAAAATATAGATAATGGTTTCAATATTAACATCAAAAACATTATTATATAGTAATTATACTAATGTAATTATTTTAAAAAGTTTATAGAATTTTTGGATTACACATATGATTTAATAATCTTGAAATATATTTTAAAAGACCATAACCACTTCTTTGAGTATCTTTCTTTTTCATAGACAATATTCCTTCTTAAGATGGTCCTTTTGTAATAACCCAAGTTTATACTCCTTGATTAAATTCTTTGTCAGATGATTTAATTCGGATTCAACACTAAAAATTTATATATTGATCATCATTCTTTACACATTAAATTAGAACATATAAAATATAGTAATAGAAATCAAGAATTATATATAAATAAATATAATTATAAGAAAACCAAGCAAAAAAGAGTTCACATTAAATATCAACACAATTAGTACAATAAATAAACTAATAAAATCATTTATAATGTTTAAAATTTCTTTTTTAAAATGGATAATTTTTTTTGATTGAAATATTTATAATCTACACCAATATTAAATTAATAGTTAATATACCAAAATTTATTTCTTATAAAAAGTTTTTCCATGATATTTTTTAATTTTATTTTAATGTTAACTATGTAAATATTTCAATGTGATTTTTAAGAAAATAATTATCATAATTTTTGGATTTATCATAGTTATATTATCTTAATATCAATTTTTAGTCACTTTCTAAAATGATTAATTTTCAGGTGAATAGTAAAAATACCATTTTTATTAATTTCCCCACTTTTGGAAATTATTTTATTATATGAATAAAATGAAATTACTAGAAAAACATTACAATTAAATTAATAATTATAAATAATAAGAAATAATTTTAAATTATTATTTTTATATTATAAACCTATGCTCGATATTTTGAATGTTTATATTACAATATAATGAAAAACAATTTTCAATTATTTTTTTAATTTAATATAATATGATGAAATGAAGTTTCCTTATTAACATTATTATAAAATAAGTAATTTATTAATAATAATTATTATTTTAAATTCAATATATTTAATGGCATTGATAATTATATCAAGAGCAGAAATCATCTTTCTTAAAAATAAACACTTTCAAAAAATTGGATTTTGCATGTTACATGCACTAAAAATTTAAGATTAATTTCCATGGAAATATGAAGATAATTTTATAAATTATTCTTATATTTTATATACTAATCTTTTTACTATTTAATATGGATAATTTCATTTTTTTGGTTTAAAATTTAGATTGTTATGATTAATAAAATATACAACAATAATAATGAAATAATTATTTTATGATTATAGTTCTATTCATATCAAGGAATTTATATAAAACCAATTATATATAACTCCTTTAAATATTTAATTAATTGTGATTTATGTGAAAATAAATAAACATATTAACGCTCATTTAGTTGTTATCAATACTAAATAATATTAACAATCTATAATTGTAAAAAAATTCATTTTTCTTCTAAAACTTATTTTTACACTCTATCTATTTTAATTTTATAATTTATATAAATTAAAAAAGATTAGGTAGCAGTTAAATTTAGTTCCATCACACTAAATAATATTATATGTGTTATGTTAATAGTTTAATAATACTTAAAATCACCTAGTTAAAACACAAGCTACCTAGTTTAAAAGTGAAATGTAAATACGTAATAATAATAACCCTACATCATGTTTAAAACATGATTGGATAAAATAATTTGTGGATTTATCAACCCAAATACACCCCAAAATCAATAAAATTAGATCCATTGACCACATAATAGCATCAGTGAATTTTTGAAAAATGATTAATGTTTCCAAAAGTACCCATTTCATACTTATAAAAAGATTTCACTACCACTCTTCAATGTTACACCACGCCTACACATTACTTCATTAAAATATTGAATTTTATTATCCCTATAACCCTATACAACAAACATAATTCCATTTTCACTCATACGTATCCTAATACAATCAATTTCAAGGGAACATCTGAGGGAAAAATCAACAATCCAACGGAGTTGTGATCTCATCTTAAACTTTTCTTCTGAGTCTTACTCTTCAAAATATCTTATTAAAATAATAATTTATTGAATTAATCATAATTAATATATTTATATATATTTATATTAGTGGTATAAACCTAATTTATTCATTTCCATCCACTTATAAAAAAATAACATCATTACTGTGTTGCGCAGACTACTGCATCTATAAAGAAATATTATTTATTTCTAATTTTTGATTTTCATGGTTGGAATTAATTTTTATAATGATGGATAAATATGTTATACCAAATATAATTATTATACTTAATTTTAAATTTAATGTCCATCATTATGCCCACTCACATGTTGAGAAATAAGATTGATAATCTTGTGTACATTATGATTATTGCATCCATCATGAAACATTTTTCCTTATTCATATAGATTTTAATTAATTATATAAAACATTAAAAATTAGTTCAAAATATTAAAAAAAAATTATCATTATTATTCTATTATAATTATATTTTTTCAATATAAATACCTTCTTAACTATAATCAAGAAACAAGTTAAAATGTGTTTGTGTTTGGATATTTTTAACAACATATATGAAAAAAGTTATAAAATTATATTATGGATGACTAAGGGAACATGGTAAATAATATAATTATATTAAATTAATAAAATAAAGTTCATTATATATTTCTTTATATATTATAGTAAGTATTTAGCTTATTATTAAATTAACATTATTACTTTCTAAACTTCCTTATATAATCCATTATATTTCAGTTTTCACATAACCTTACCAAAACACAAATAGAATGAAATAAGATATTTTTAAATAAATATGAGTTATATATTAAAAAATATTAAATTATATATCAATAATTTAATTGTTATAAAATTTATGGTAATGATTTTAAAATTATGAAACATGCATAAAATTGTAAAAGTTATTATCACCCTACATTAAATAGAGATTAAGAAAATATAATACATAGAGAGAATAATTATTAATGGAAAATATAAAAATGAATATATATATATATCAATAATTTTATGAAATAAGAAATTAATATGTTTATATTTATGATATGGGAGGTTAAATAATTTTATTTGGAAATCAATGGTTAATGTAAGGGACTTGGTAACTCAAATTCTTTTCGTTTAGTTACATAATTTCTTATTGAAGTTCATTTTTCAAATATTTTCTATTTTATTTATTTTTCCAATATTTACAAGGAAAATAGTTTTTTAACAAAAATAAATTTCATGGAAGGTGTTATTTTAATTCCCCTTAAAAGGGTACTTTTAAAAAAGGGACTTGTAACTATGTCTTTTAAAACAACAAATACAAACTGTTTTCAAAAAACACTTTTCATTTTTCGTTTATAATAGTATAAAAATTATATACATCTCATGAAGTGGTGTTTTATATTTTATTATTTTATAAACCCTTTTGTACGTTGATATTTTGATATCATGTGATTTCTTATGTTCATGTTATGTGATATGTATAGGAAACTCATTCTTTTTTCATTGGTTGTTTAAGTTATGGTCATTTTTTTAGTATCACACATATTTATAGATGATTAAGAGTGGGATAATATATAAACATCCAATTTATTGGTATAATATTATATCTTATTAGATATCCATGTGTGGTAATATTTGGGTTTTTTACAAAAGTGTGGGCATTATGGGATTTCTCACATTTTAAGGTGTGGACATAATGAGTATTTTCACATAGGCATGGGCTTTATTATTTTTCTCAAAAAAGATTTCATGTACTTATAGTTAGGCTACATTTTCATGTTTTTAATGTGGTGAAACATTTCTAAGTTGTTTATCAATTTATGCTGAGTTTTATGATGTATTTTATTTTTAAGAAATCCTGTGTTTTCATGATTATACCTTTTCAAGTATATTTCAAATTATGTAATTTTCCAATGTTATTTATTTTATCTTTTATGTTTTATTTATGTTATTTTTTTTATCGTATATGGTTCCTTTAAATTTAGTGATTATCATAATTTTTCAAATGATATCTTATTTATATATTTATGATTTCATCCTATTATCCTAATATATATGATTTAATACTCTATAATATATTTTTTCCCTTGATGAGAATTTTATCTAACCCATTTATTATGTTTAAATTTCCAAGGTCATTAAGTTGATTAAATCTTGTGATATGTCTAGTAAAGGGTATAGAGGAGTATAATAATTGAAAAATAATTATGGGTGTTATAAAATAATAGGTTTACGTAACTAATTTCCAATACACTAATCTTTTAGGTCAATAAATTATGCGACTGTTGTGAGATGTATTGTTTAAATAATGAGAACATTGTTCTATTTATATTAATTTTATCCAATGTCACTCCATTTGGTATCAGAGTTATGGTTTAGTTATTTTAGATATTATTTTAGTTATTTTACATAAAATTTTAGATATCAATTTAGTTATTTTTAAGATATGTTTAGTTAAATTTGGTGTTAGGGTTATATATATTTTATAAAACCAATAGAGATGAGAATAAGATTTGGATGATATATTTAAATATTGGTAAAGTAATGAGTACATGGTTTTTGAATAAATTATATCCCTATCAAGATACTGAAAGTGGGCTTGGTTGTAGTATAGTTGCATCTAGGTGTAATGACCCCAAAAAGGTTAACTGCTCATATCTCGAACATCGCTCTAGTGAATGCTGAATGGACCATTATTTCATACCTTCTTTGACACTCCAAGGAGATATCATTGGTTTATCATATTCCCTTTTCAAGACACTATAATGGATTTATTTATAGTTACATTGATGATTGTAATCTAACCCAACATAATGTAACTTATATCAAACTAAAATTGATATAGGATAAACTAAATGGAAAATATGAAAACATGAAAACATATAATAACAAGACTTTTTAGGTTTGAATTATATTTTATGATTACAATAATATCTTCATATTGTAAATATTTCATCACTTGTATAAAACATTTTGTTGTTATTAGTGTATGGACCCAGAAGGAATCGTAGATATGCAGGAAAATGTAGAGATTACATTAATGATAAATCTATAAGAATGAATTATAGAATGAGAAAACTATTTATTATTCCAAACCAGACATCACATAATATTGTTAACAATGTTAACATAGTTTAATTCCCAAATAAACTAATGAAGTGAAAGATGGAGTCACATAAATGTGAAAGTGATGAAGATTATGAAAGAAACAAAATTCAATTTCCATTCCATCATAAAATGATTGAATACAAACTATAAAAATTTCTTTAAGGGGGCTAGAATATTATTTAATTTGGGAAAAGTGGTCATCAAGAATCAAACTATCAAAGTGTAATTAAGAGTCCATTTAACACAAGGAAGGAATATATTACTCATCTATGATCACCAATAAAAAATAAATGTATTATGTGTAGAAAAATATGGAATTATCTTTTCCAATTATCTAATTCATGGATTTAAAATTATGGTTGTAATACACAGCCTCTTTGACCTAGAGATGAAGTAATATCTTATGCAATGACTATCGATGAAGAGGATATTTGTAATTAGGTTTCACTTTAACCTGACTCTGAATTAGTGGATGCATTCTAATTATATAAGCCTTATTGTATAATTTATTTTTTAGATAATGTTGTGTCACCACCATCTTAGATTTTTAATTTATGGAAAAAATTAGTTAATTATTATTATGTTTGTGGAAATAAACATTGTAAAAATCATAATATCTTCCTCTGATTTTTTTTTAAAAATTCATAAAGAGAATGGTTTTCTTCACATTGATTCCACATTAACCTCTAGAAATTAAAAAATAACATTATAAATATAATTTCACCATATATTAGTCCAAGAAAAACTATTTATTTTTTAATAAAAAAACTAAATCCATCACAAGGGCATTAATACAAAGTTAAGAGACATGTTTTGTCACAGCCCGCCTCCTTGGGCCATGACCCTTGTCATCTGACCCCATGGGTCTCTTGTAATTCTATGGTTGCCTTCCCAGCACACCATATGCTATTACTCACTAGGGTCGCTTATCAGACTAATGACTATCCCCACATGCCACCACATGTTCTTTCATTGTGTTTTTTCTAAGTCACACACACCCTGGGAAATCTTTCTAGAAGGTCACCCGTCCTCAAATCCAGGCAGTGCCTATGTAATTCCGATTGGGTATTGGATATGATTCCATTTTGTCACGACCTACCTCCTCGGTCCATGAACCTTGTCATCTGACCCCATGGGTCTCTTGTAATACCATGGTTTCCTTCCCAACACACCATATGCTATTTTTCACTAGGGTCTCTTATCAGAATAATGACTATCCCCACAGGCCAACACATGTTCTTTCAGTGTGTTTTTTGCTTACTCACACACACCCTGGGAAACTTCCCAGAACGTCACCCATCCTGATTACTACTCCAGGTCATGCACGCTTAACTGTGGAGTTCTGATTAGGTAGCCTCTCGAAAAGAAAGGTTCCCCTTGTGGACATGGGTAGTAACATTTATCCTATTAAGTCTCACCTTTCCAGGGGTGTTACATGTTTCCGTTAAACAGTTAGGACAAAATAAGTGTATTATAGTGTTCCCTATGATATTGAGGATTATTTATCATTAGATATTATATCTTGAGTCATTTATATTTTTCTCTTCCTTTATCAATTCGTACAAGTAAATGGTAATCAAACTATGAGGATGCAATTTCGTAAGGTGTAGAATGTAAAAACTATATTTTTCCTCTTTAATAAGATATTATGTCAAATGAGTTTCTCACATGAAACAAAAAAAAAACCAAAAAATATACACAATTATAAATCATATATAAAATTATGTGGTTTAAATAGCATTAAAATAATTATGATATATATGAAAATAAGTATATTTATAAAAACAAAACTAAAAAATTAAAATTTAACTTAAATATCAAAAAATTTATTAAAACTAAGAATGTAATAAAATATTTTCATTTTATTAAAATTTATTTTAGAAAATGGATATTTTTCAAGATTTATAATTTTTTGATTGTAACTACTTTTAAAATAATTGGTAATATTAAAAAATGATTTCTTATAAAAAAATTTGTTGTCAAGATATTTTTTTTATTTTACATTAAAGACATGATTATAAATATTAGGATGTGAATTTTAAAAAACTAGTGTATATTTTAGATTTATCATATTCATATTTGCTTAAGATTAATTTTTGATATTTTCTAGAAATAATTAATTTTAAATTGATTTGTGAAAATATTGATTTTATTAATGTTGTCACTTTTAAGAATTTATTTTAGTATATAAAAACATTAAAATTTTACAAAATATTTTCCTCTTAAATAATATATTATAAATTATAATAAATAACATTAAAATAAATATATAATTTATAAACCTATACTCATCATTTTGAAAATGCTTATAGAGATTTAATGAAAACTCTTTTTTGAATATTTTATTTAATTAATTATAACATGATTAAATGATATTTTTTATTTATATTATTTTAAAAAAACTTTTTAAAAAATATAAATATTTCAAATTCACTGTAATCAATTAAATTTATAATTCTATACTAATCACAAATTTTATTTGCATAAAATTATGCTTTCAAAAAATGTGTTTTTGTGTATTACATGTACTAGTGTTTAATTTAATTTTCCTTTAAATAGAAATTTAATTTTCTAAGGTTACAATTATATTTTAGATAATAATATTAATACTATATATTGGGTCCAATTTCATTTTTTGGTATAAATTTTAGTTTGTTAGGATTAATTCTAATTACCAAGATAATAGTGACACTATTATTTTAGAATTATTATTTTATTAATATCAATGAATTTATATTGAAAAAATAAAAACTAAATAAATTAAATAATGAATATAACATTATTTATAAATAAATAAATATATATATTTACAATAATTTAATTTTTAATCAATATTAAATAATATTTACAATCCATAATTGTCAAAATGTCATTTTTCCACTGAAACAGGTTTTCTACACATTATCATTTATAAAAATGTAATATATAGAAATTAAATTTGATTAAATAGAGGTTAAATTTGGATATAACAAAAAAGGTGTTATGTTAAATTTTTAATAAAATATAAAATGACATAGTTAAAAAAAGTTACCTTGTTTAAAAGTAGACATTAAATTATAAATTCTTAACAGTAAAAAACATATGAAATATTTAATACAAGTTTTTAAACACATTTTTTCTATTTATAAACCCATAGACACCCCAAAATCAACAATTTCTAATCATTGGATCCATTTTCCTTGAAATAGTGTCATGGCATTATTGAAAAATGACGAGTGTACCCAACATTTCCCCTTTTCTCCAATTATAAATTCATACCAATAATACCATTAAGACATAAAGAATTCCTTATATTTAATAATTCAAATTCATCCATTTAAATTTCCATATAAGAAAATATCCCAAAAATAATCCCATGGTAACTCATTGTTTTCATTTGGCCTTCAATTTCAAGGGAACATCCAAGGGAAAATCAAGATCTCAACATAAGTTTTATCTCCTATTAATATTTTCTTCTTAATTTTTCTCTTAAAAATATATTATGACTATAATAATGTGATGAAATATGTATAATTATTACATATATATGTTTTAAAATTAGTGTTACAACCCTTCTTTTTTCATTTATATTCACTTATGAATATAAAATAATATCATTAGTGTGTTCTATGGACTACCACTTCCACAAAGAGACGTCATTTGTTTTTCATTACCGCTTTTCAATGATGTTATTAATGGTTTTAATGATTAGTAAATATTTTATAAATCATATATTTATATGATCCTTATATTCCAATTTAACATCCACCTGTATCCCATCTCATGTGTTGAAAAGTGTGAACACTAATTGGGAATGCATGTAGATTACCGCCAGTTTGATGAAACATTTTTCGATTAAAATACAGGTTTATATAAATTATCTAAAAATATTCCAATACAGATTAGAAATATTAAAAAATTAAAATAATATCATTATTCTGATATTATAATGATATTATTTCAAAATAGACACATCCTTAACTATACTCTTTAATCGTGTTAAACCATGAACAAGTTTGTGTAGATTTATCCACATACATGAAAAATTCAATAAAATATGATTATGGATGGATATGGTAAGACAGAAACTATTATTATTAAAATATATTAACAAAAAATATTTTTATATTGTTTTCAAAATATTATAATATGTATTTAACTTATTATTAAAGTAGAATTTTCATTTTCTAAAATGACATAAATAAGTCATTGTCGATTTTATTTTGGTATAAAAATATAAAAACATGTGTTGAATGAAATAATAACATCTTAAATAAATATTATATTTATATTAAGTAATATAGTAATAAATATGAATTATTAACATGGTATAAAAGAAATGGTAATGATATCTAAATTACTAAACTTGTGAATAACAATAAATGTTTTTAAGACCCTGTGTTGAAATGAGATAATGAAAATATAATATATGAATATATTTTTTAATAATGAAGACTGTAAATGGAAGAATATATAAATAATGTTCTTAAATAGATAATTAATATTTTTATCATTATGATTCTTTTGGTAAAATAGCTTATGTATAAATCAAGTGTAATGTTAAGGTACTTATAACTCAAAATACTTTCATTGAGTTACACTATTTATTATTGACAATTTTTCCCCTTGACATAACCATTTAATTGATATTATTACTGTATTTATAGAGAAAATGATATTTTGAACGAAATTAATTTCATGAAATTTCTTCTATTAATTTCTCAAAAAAAAAAACAAATTAGAATTTTGGAAATGGGACTTGTAACAATGACTTTTACATAGATCAATAAAAAATTTTCTCAATAAAACTACATTCATGATTTGGTTATAATTATGATTAAATTATCTATCTCTCTTGAAGTTATTTTTTATATTTAATTACCTTTTAAAATCTTTTATACAATTTTAGGTTGATATCCTATGATTTCATTTCTTCAATTTATGCGATATTTTTATGAAAAATATTATTTTTCCATTTTTCATTTATGTTGTGATTGTGAATGTTTTCAAGCGGCACACATATGTAAGGATGATGAAGGGTGGGGTCATATATCTTCCTCCAATTAATTGTTATAATATTATATCACATGATATATCTAGGTGTGCACATAATGCTCTTTTTCACACAAGCATGGAAATGATGAGTTTTCTTGTATTTTTAATTGTAGAAAAATGAGTTTGTTCACATTGGCATGTGAATAATGATTTTTCTCCCACCATTTTTCTTCTGCTTATGTTTTTTCCACATTTTAATGTTCATAAACTCATGACACATTTAAATGTTGATTATCATGTTATTCAAGGTTTCTTTATTCATTTGATTTTTATTCAATTCTATATTTTTATGATTATTGTTTTTCACATATCCCACATCAAATGTCATGCTCAAATGTTATATAATTTATCCTTTATTTTTACATAATAATATTTTTATGATCAAATGTGGCTCTATCATGCTTTTTTATTATCATAAATAGTTTAATAATATCTTAAAATTTTATTTATGATTTCATCATAATCTCATCATGCTTATAATATAATATTTTATTATATGAATTTCTCATAACTGAGTATTTGAGCTCCCCCATTTACATTTATTTCCATTCCTCGGGTTCTGAAGATGATTAAATCATGATATATTTCTAGGATAGGGTATATATGATCAAAATAATGGAAACGTATTTCAACTTTAATAAAATTGTATGTTTATGTAATTAATTTCCATGATACTAACCCTTAGATCATGGCATTATATAGTATTTGTGGGATGTATTGTTTAAATATTGAGATCAACTCACTATTTATGTTATTTTTAACATGGATTGTTATACTTTTAGTGAACCCAAGACCTATGGTTTTGGGGGAGGAAATTTGGGAATAATTTTGGGTTGGTATTAGTCAATATAGAGTGATCAAAGTGTGTGAATAATTTTTTGTATAGGAGGTGCACATATATAGGTAAGAGGAGTGACACCCTTATACATATCCAATGTTTTATAATAATATATAGTTATTTTCATCATAAATAAGCATAAAATAGGAAATATTTTGATTATAGGATAATATAATGTCCAAATACTGTCATAAAATAATATTTTCAGAATATTAAATTATAACTGAAGCCTTATCTTTTAGTTTAACCCATTGTTAACTCTACTAACCCTTACCATAGTGACAATAGTTTATCCATGGTAACTATCATTTAAGCTAAATATTATTTTGACCACATTACCAAAAATTAATTCTACTAATTCAAAATAAGTAATAATGTTTTCAAGATACAATTCGTGGAGTTTCTATAATTTATTATTAATATTTGGGCAAAAAATGTCTGAAAAGCATTTTTTGAATAAAAAAGTTATTTTTAAAAATAAAAATAATTTTATTGTCATTATTTCCCAACTAAAAGTAATAATATGAATTTTAATTTATTTTAATAAATACATTTTATATAAATTATTTTTAAATAAATAATAAATATGTATCACATTAATTTGTTAACATAAAAACATACTTTGTGCATAAAAATAGTTTTTTAAAGAATATACCTCATTACACTCAAATGTTTTTATCTATAGTTAAAACTATTTTTACATAATTTTATGTATAATTGATCATTTATATATATGTATAAAAAATAAATTTCGATATGTTAAATAATATTAAATTAAATTTTTACTAAAACTCATATAATAAAAACAATCTTTATAAAAAAATTCTATTTAGTCGAGAATTACTTGACTAACATTCATTATTATTTGTCACATATTTTTAAATTTTCATTATGTGAATTTATTACTTGATTATTTTTGAATTTAATTTAATTATTGGTTAAATTATTTCATATTTTAATGAGGGGTTATGTACTTATGTTTCATGTTGAATGTTTCAAAAGATATTGAAAACATTATATTTATTAAAGAAAAATATATTATTAAATAGTAGGGTGTAACAACCAACCTCATATAAAGATAAACTACATTGAAGACAAATTTTCCACCATTAACTATATAAAGACCCATAATTTACATACATTGTTATTTATTCAGAATTGAAGAATACTTATTACAAAATATAAAAAACATGATAGGACTGTATAGGTATAGAATCTTTTAGAAACTAGGAAACACAAACAACTGGTTCATAAATCAACTACATATTATCCTTTTTATTTCATCATATCTAGAGTCCCTTTTGGAATATCTGACTAAATACCCTTATTCCTAACCTGGGGAAAATAAAACATACAAAAGGGTAAGCTTAAATTATCAGTATGGTAAACACAGAAAATATCAATCATATCATATTCATAAGAACATAACATTTTGAAGATATTAACCTACAAAAGAGATCATAATATCATGAAATGGGATAAATAGTAGTAGTGAAATTTAATCCCAATAATCATAAATTGAAACATGAAACTTTGTGGAATACACACATAATCATAGAAAATATTTTCATATAATTCAGTACTCATTTCCAAGACCATCATAGCGGACATAGTCGATTACTAAACTGAGTTCACTCCTCGTTCTAGTCCTATATAACTGAACCAGATTAACTTGTTGTTCCATCCATGTCAATCTCATGAGATATAAATCTTTACCCAATCCATTGGAGGGAGATATAGGTCACACCCATCTCATAATGAAACCATTATTATGTGTGCCACAAAATCATGAATCATACATCATATCATAACCCATGTAATAAAAATGGGATTCTTAAACATCATGTCCTCATAACATAATCTATATAAGATAAAAGGACTTTATAAAAATTATTCCATTATAACATAATCAAATCAATTTAATAATAGGGATAGAAACATAACCCTATATTATCGTAGAGGGAAAATAATTTTGATAAAACACTAGAACTCCATTCCTAAGGAAAATATCCATTCTTCTTCAAAAACAATTTTCTTTTCTCAAAATGTAATAAAATTTTAAAATAAAATATGTTAATTTAATATAAACTTGAAAAATTGTAAAAGAATATTTATGGAAATATTGTTCTAGGAAATAATAAAAAATCCATTTATTCTGTATAAGTTAAAAATAAACATTCTTCTCGTACTTTGGCCAGAAGAGTCAAAAAGTACATCATACTGCAAATGTCAAAATATTCCTTTCCTATCTTTCACCAAAAATTCACTAATAGTAAATATCGGTTTTGAAAAAAAATTTATGAGTACAGAAAAAATATTACATATTGAGGAAACATGGATGTGGATGATAAATATGCCCCAGTAAATACGGAAGTATAAACAATCTCAGATAAAAATGTGATTGTGAGATTTTCCCTTACCTTATGTCCGATATTCTTTGTATGTATCTGGAACTCCGGTATAATTATTCAAACAATGTTATTGACTTATTCCAGAAATATATTCATTGTTATGATATCATATATGGTCATATTCTTATCTTTTTATTAGTAATATTTCATTTCCACTTGTTATTCGGGTGTTTATTGATTTATGTTCTTATGTGTGTGTTATCGAATAAATTCTTATTCTTATTTTTAGGTTATAGATAAATCATTTATAGAATGGTATTAGTATAATATATCTCATATTTATTCATTGAATTCATTTATATAATCATGGTGTAATGAAGATCATGTAGAACAAATCACATCACACCGTGGAGATGGTAAGTCGTACGTACGCACGAGCGATGATATTATTCCCATAATTGTTGAATGGGATTGGAGTAGAGGATAGAATATCTCAGAATTGATATCATGTTTTAATAATAATATATATAGTTATTCTTTACACCATTATACCCATCCATGTAAGGTGGCGGTGGAAAAACATATTACTCCACGGTGTGGAGACGGTATTCCGTACGTACGCATGCGTGGTGATTTCATTTTTCATAGGATGGATAGAAAGTGAAATAGGGCTATTTCATATTTATAAATACATATCAGTATATTAGTGATACTGATGTTATTACTTTATTATTAAACAACAAAATAAGAGTATGTATAAGAAGAAATGAATTTGAAAGAATCGGTATAGGATATTACCTCTTCTTCGACGCGCCTCTTCTAAACCTCCTCTTAGGGAACTATAGTTGTTCTTTGAAGAAGAAAAGTACCTATAGTATATTTCTAGGGATGTGTAGAGGAGAAATCGGCAGGGTTTGGATGATCTTGAAGGCTCAAAATTTTGGGAGGAGGAGAGAGAGTAGATGCCCTTTTATAAGGGTTGAGAGGGGAACCGTTGGAAACATAAGAAATATTAATTTATAATAAATTAAAACCCCACTAAAAAACCTCAAAAATTGACACTAATCCAAATATTAGATGAGATAGGGTTGTAATAACATTAACCAATAAAATTTACACATGTTGGAAAGTTATTTTAAACCATATCAACTTGATTTATCATAATTTTATCTATTTAATTTTATTTGTGGTAATAATATTCTAAATTTTAAATTAGTATAAATAATTACTTATATGTTGTGAATTGTAAATAATTTTATACTTTATGAAATTTTAGACCATATAAATTTCAATTTATAATTTTTAAATATATTTGTGATTTTTAAATTTTTTTATAATATGTTATTTTTATAAAATAACAATAGTGTCAATTTTGACACTATTCATTTATTTGAATTTTAAAAAATATACACAGAAGATATGTTCAAACAAAATAATTTAATAGATTAATAACATGTAATATATATCTATAAAATTCTTGTAGAACATTAATTAGTTCATATAATATTTATTTTAATATATTTAATACCATTTATTTTATATTTCAATCAATAAAATAATTTCAAAATCACTATTGTGTCGTTATTAATGATAATTATTTAATCCCTAAAAATTCCAAATAAAATCACATGATGTAGATAATTTTATTATATTTATCAAGATTATTCATTTTTTATGTTTTATGAAGTTTATCGATAAATTAAAAATATTACACTTTGATGATTTAAGAGAGTGACATGTTTTCACCTTCATTGGTTTTAATAATAAATACATTATTTTCATTGTCAAAAGTCTATAAAATGTATCTATTACGTCCCTTAGGTGATATGGGTCACTTTTATTCATCCAATAGAATTTTGGCAGGTGTTAGAGTAATTTTATAATCTTATTTTGACCCTTAATTACCCAATTTATCTTTAACTACAGTAAAAAAAAATTTATGTAGTTACTATTCATAATATCAAAAAAGATATAAAGTAACATATTAACTTAATTTTGACCCAATAAATACAAATATGGAATCCATTTTTCAAAATTCAAAACACTGAAGTTGTAGTAATTAATTTTATATTAATCTTGTTGTTAAGAAAACAGGTTTTAAAAGTTAAAACATTGCCAAAGATTGAAATGTATTTACCTATGAATTCAATGTGAAATGAATTATAATGACATAAATTATATTAAATGGTAAAAATATATTCTATTTATATTTTAAACCATTAAATAATACATTTTAACCATAAATATTATTTTGATGAAAGACGTTGTTTTCAATTAAAAATTAGCATATTTTTACTATTCATCAAAATATGAAAGTTATCAGAAAAGTATAAAGAATTATTCCACTATCAATTTTTATATCCTGATTAAAAAGATGAAGTTTATTTTTTCATATTTAACTCATTAACTTTTCAGAAATTATATTTAACTTGGTTGCGCCATCAAAAGGCGGAAAATTGCATTTTTGGAAAATAATAATTCTTTATCTGAAAAATGGATTTTTTCCTCATATCAAATTTAAAATGAATCCTAATGTTATATAAAATTAAAAACATGGTTAATAATATTGATAAAATCTAGTTTATATATTATTTTAATAAAATATCGCTGTTTAGTGAAACTCGGTATTGCGTAAAACACATGTTATCGAGGAAGGTCGCTATTGCGTGTAATGCAAGACAAGTCAGTGGTATGGGTAGAAAAAGATTTATTTAGTGTTGCGTATAACATAAGACATAAAAAATATTTCTCATAGAATCCCAGGGTGTTACAGACAAAGCTCATAAAATTTAGAATGACATCCATCCTTCAATATGATGTTCTAATTCCACTTTAATCATTTTAATTAATTATAATATATTTTCCCAATCTATTGTATAATAAATTCCTTAATTAATTTATATAGATTTAATAATGGGATACACACCATAAAACATTTTTTAGAACATAAAATAATACATTCATAAAACTAAGACAAATATCAATTTTGAAAAGTTTTGAAAAAATTATTATCATTACGGATGAACCTTAAACATGGGGGTACCTGTGTAAGGGTAACAAGAAGTTACCCTAATGAAGGTCTTATGGGTAAGGGTAATCTATTTAACAAAAACATAAATTAATATAATAATAAAAATAATCTTCTTTTTCTTCTATTGAGAACACACAAAAACCCTTTTCAACACTACAGATCATTTCAAATACACTAACAATAGCCAAAAGCCATGATATTAAACCCCTCATCACCAATAAGTCTAATCAAGATGGCCCCTAGGAAACCCCCATCAAATAATTTCACAAAAAATAATATTTAAAATGGAAATACAATGGTAAAATGATTTAGATATAAATAATTGGCATACTATGTTTTGAATCATCAATGCTTTAGCATAGACTTTAGTTCCATGTCTACTGCATCCATATCAATCTCTGATCGATCTCCCCAATAAAGAAACGCCCTAGGATCTCCCTCCTTCGCACTCTAGGCTTGAAATGAATTCTAGTGGAAGTCTTTTATCCCATCATGTAAAAATTATGGGGATAAAAAAGGTATGGGAATTCATAATAAAATAAAATAAGATAAAATAAAATAAATTTAATTAAATGGACATTTATATCCCCCACCCAAGTCCTAGAATATGAACAAAGATTATAAATCACCTTCGTAAAACTACTAGATCCATAATCAAACTCAAAGTTTCAATTTCATTTTAAGACTCTATTTTAGAAATATTAATGTTTCAACAAGCATGAAAAATTAATATTTATTTAATAAATATTAATATATTCCGAAAAAATATGCCCAATTCAGAATTTCTCAAAATTATTGACCTAGGGAACGCACCCCATTTTGCGATCAATGGAATCATCAGATTTATATTTTGATATTTTTTTCTATGTAAAATTAACATTTTACCCCTTATGAATGCCCAACATTGAAAATTTAAATTTCACCTCTTTTTCATAACCAAAAGAGATGTGGGTGATTTACCTTTTGAAATAAGTTTGAATTAATAACAATAGTAATTAAGTCTATAGGGTAAATTATATATTTTTTACCATCACATACTTTTGGTTACCCTTTTGAATTTTAAAAATGAGATTATAAATTTGGAGATTAGTAGATATGGGTTCATGTTCCTCAATTCCTAACCAAAAATATATAGTATATGGAATTATTTTAACACTGGATCCTATATTATATAGATCCTGAACATATTTTCCCTTGGAGTTACACATCATTATATGGAATAGCTAGTTCCTTTAATATTAGATTCATGGTTCCCTAAATTGTGTTTCACACATTAGTATCAATCAAATGACTTTCAAGAGAAGTACTTACCTGATGTACTCCCCTGACATGTGGTGTACCTCTATCACAATATTTTTGGGAGTTTTGGGCCATCTGTCGATCAACGCACATGTGGCTTCTAGTGTCTTGTCCACCAACGCTCCTCCAGCTGTAGCATCAACCATGCTTCTCTCCATAGGTGTGAGTCCTTCATAGAAGTACTGGATGAGGAGTTTCTCACTGATTTGGTGATGTGGACAGCTTGCACATAACTTCTTGAATCTCTCCCAATACTCATACATTGACTCCCCTTGGGCTTTCTTGATCCCTGATATCTCCTTTAGAATGGATATGATTCTTGATGCAGAAAAATATCTCTGCATGAAAAGCCGTTTCAAATCGTTCAAGCATGTTACATCTTCAGGTTGTAAATAGTACATCCAATCCTTTGCAGCTCCATCAAGTGAAAATGGGAATGCTCTTAATTAGATGTGATCTTCAGAAACATTTCTAGTTTTTAGGGTTGATCAAACCACATTAAATTCCTTAAGGTGTTTATTGGGATCCTCACTAGATAAGCCATGAAACTTTTGAAGAAGGTGACTTAATCCAGATTTTAACTCAAAGTCTGATTCGAGATTTGGGTATGCAATACAATTTGGTTGATAGATAATATCTGGTGCAGCCAATTATCAAATGGTTCTATTAAGTTCATTTCCATTATTTCCAGCCATTGGTTCATCTTTTATGTTTGAATTTTAATTGATTCCAATTTCAATGTTTCCAGAAGAGAGGAATTCACCAACTGGTTGAATATTGAAACTTCCCGTAGACTGAGAGTGTCTGATTCGTGCCCTAAGGCTGCATTCAATCTCAGGGTCATGATCTAAGAGATCTTCAGGATTAGTTCATGTCAAAAATCCAATAAAAATGAAAATAAAGAAAGTGGACCATAGTAAAATAAATATGAGATGTTTGAGTTGATGGTCCAAAAATAAGTAGAAGAAAATAAAAGAAGAAGAAAAAACTCAGATTGGGTAAAGAAGGAAGAAATAAGAGAGGAAGAGAATAAAATGTAAAATAAAATAAATACATCTAATTGGTTGAAATAATTACTTGCCTCCCCGTCAATGGCGCCAATTTGAAAGAGAACTGTCATGGGTGCCCTCAAATGATTAGTGTGATTTCGGGGTACCTAGGTGCACTAGAGTGGCTGACCAAGGTCGTCTATCAAAGGAGGAAGTGAATTAAAACAACTTCTTAGAGGTATTCTAAAAAATAAAATAAAAGAGAATAAAAACACTAATTAAATGGATGGGGGTTGTTTATAGTCTATAGATCTAGATGAAGTTTTCTGGAAGAAGATTGCAATTTTTTTGTTTTTAATTTTGAAATGATGTTTGATTAAAAAGACACAACAAGAAGATGTTTTTTTAGAAAGTATTTTAAAAGGAGTAATCGATCTAACTCTACCTCTTCACTCTATTATTAATTATTATCATTTAAACTAAAATTAAATTAATTATGATCCCTTAATTTGTTAAATCCCAAACCCTATGAGAATTAACTTTACCATGAAGATGAATTGAATTTAACCCTAGGCTAACTTCGGAACATGCAATCGCAACACCCTGCTTTGATTGATGTTCTAAGATTAGTGTATGGTCAGTGATAAATTAAGGTACATAACCACTCTGTAAATGAGGATTAATTGAGTTTAAGGATTTTATTTGAACTCTACGAATTGATCCTATGTGTTCTTGTATTACCAATTAAGATTACGCTCTCACAATTCACACAAATCCCGACCTCGCGCGTTTTGTGTTTATTATTCAATTGCTTGCTTAGTTTCATTTAAATTGAAATATCAATTAATAGATCATATTTAGTGAATTACAGTATATCATTTATTCAAAATAAATTAATGAAGAAAGTGAGAGGTATATCGATTACTAAAAGACTACTCTTCCATGGGTGGCGTAATCATCGTAGAAGTGTTTTACATGTGCAACAGTTTATAATGGCCATAACCCAATAACGCTTCTACTAAAGAATTCCAAACCAATTAGGAAGATTAATAGATGAAGAAATTTAAACAAAACAGAAGAATATAGAATAAATAAAATAAGAACAAAAAATTTTATTACACAAATGAAAACATTACAAAATGAAGAAGAGAAAGCGTCTTTGATGAGGGGATCCTTGCTTCAAGAGCTACCCCTCTTACAATGGTTGGAGAATTTGGGTGAAACAAATTCTCCTCTGCCTCCAATCTCCTAATTCACGTCAAAACCCCTCAAAATGATAATAACTCCAATTTATAGAGGGGAGGAGAGGAGAGGTTACAAGCGGTTTCAAGTCTGAATGTTGAAATTCGGCCAAATATTTTAATGCAAATTGCACCGCCCATTTGACCACCAAAACGCGTGAATTGGCCGGTATTACAGAAGGATAATATGTGTGGATATGGGTCCTCTATCTCCTCTAAAAAAATTTATCAGTGTTACTAACGTAATTATCTTCAACTTTTATTTAGGACACTAGAGCTAAAGAGTGCATTTGGTTGTTGATAATGGGCCATGAAGTCAAAGTTGGGCTGGACTCGCCAGAATAGAGAAGCTTCTGTATTTCGGCCATAACTCCTTCATCTGGGTTTTTATGGAGCCCAAATTTGGAGAGGAGATAGAGGACCCATATTCTCACATTTTATCCTGCTTAATGGCCAGCCAATTCATGCTTTTATGTGGTCAAATGGTCGGTGAAAGTTGGCATAAAATATTTGGCCGAGATTCCCCATTCACACTTGAAACCACTTTGAACCTAGACTCCCCACCACTCTATAAATTGGTGTTTTTATCATTTGGTGGGGTTGGAACGTGAATTAATACATTGGAGGAAGAGTAGAATTTGTTTCACCCAATTTCTCCATACATTGTAAGAGGGGTATCTCTTGAAGCAAGGATCCCCTCATCAAAGCCTCCTTCTCATCTTCATTTTGTAATGTTTTCATTTGTGTAATAAACTTATTTGTTCTTCTTTTATTTATTATCTTTTCTTCTGTTTTCTTAAAATTTCTTCTTCTCTTAATCTTCCTCTTTGGGCTGGAATTCTTTATTAGAAGCATTATTGGGTTATACCCATTTTAAACCTTTGCACATGAAAAACTCTTCTACGATGATTACGCCACCCATGGAAGAGTAGTTCTTTTTAGTAATCGATCGACCTCTATCCTTTTCCATTCATTTATTTGGAATCAATGAGCTACTGTAATTCACATAATATGATCCATGAATTTTGTTTTTATATTACAAGAAACTATGCAAGAAATTGAACAATTAATACAAAACACGTGAGGTCGAGATTTTGTGTAAATGGTGAGAGCGCGATCTTAATCGGTGATACAAGACCACACATGATAAATTTCTAGAGTTCAAATATAATCCCTAAACCCAATTCATCCTCATTTCCAGAATGGATATGTTCTATAATTAACCACAGACCATTAGTTATCCATAGAACAACAATCAAAGTAGGGTGCTGTGATTGCGTGTTCAGAAGCTAGCCTAGGGTTTAAGTAATTTCATCTTTGTGGTTAAGTTAACTCTCGTAGAGTTTGAGGGATAACAAATTAGGGGATCATAATTATGTGGATATTTATTTAAATGATAATGATTAATAACTGAATAAGAGGTAGAGTTAGATCGAATATGCCTTTTAAAATATTTTCTAAAAAAAACATCTTCTAGTTGTGTCATTTTAATAGAAATTAATTTCATAACTAAAAACAAAAAAATTATACAATCTTCTTCCAGAAAACTTCTTCTAGATTCATAAACTATAAATAACCCAAATCCTTTAAAGTTGTGTATTTATTCTATTCTATTTCATTTTTTTAGAATACCTCTAATAAGTTATTAAATTCACTTCCTCCTTTGAGAGACGACCTTGGTCAGCCACTCTGTTGCACCTAATTACCCCAAAATCACACTAATCATTTGAGGGCACCCACGATACTGCTCTTTCAAATTGGTGCCGTTTCCGGGGAGGCAAGTAATTTATTCAAACATTTAGAGGTATTTCTTTTATTTTTCATTTTATTTTGTTCTTCACATCTCTCTTTCATCTTTCCCCTTTCTCAAGTTTTCATTTTTTTTCTTCATCCTCTTCTTTTCTTTTTGGACCATCAACTCAAACTTATCATTTGTTTTACTATGGTAAACCTTATTTATTTTCATTTTTATTCAATTTATGACACGAACTAATCCCGAAGATCGCTTAGATCTTGACCCTGAGATTGAACGCAGCCTTAGGGCACGAATCAGACATTCTCAGTCTACGGGAAGTTTCAACATTCATCCAGTTGGAGAATTACTCCAATATCACAACATTGAAATTGGAAGAAATTCAAATTAAAACATAAAAGAGGATCCAATGGCTGGAAATAATGGAAATAAACTTAATATAACCATTTGGGAATTGGCTGCACGAGATATTAACTATCAACCAAATTGTATTGCATACCCAAATATCGAATCAGACTTTGAGTTAAAATCTGGATTAATTCATCTTCTTCCAATGTTTCATGGCTTATCGGGTGAGGATCCCAATAAACACCTTAGGGAATTTAATGTGGATTGCTCAACCCTAAAACCTAGAAATGTTTCTGAAGATAAAATCAAATTAAGAGAATTCCCATTTTCACTTGATGGAGCTGCAAAGGATTGGATGTACTATTTACAACCTGATGATGTAACATGTTGGAACGATTTGAAACTTCTTTTTTTGAAGAGATTTTTTCCTACATCAAGGACCACATCCATTCGAAAGGAGATATTAGGGATCAAGCAAGCCCAAGGGGAGTCAGTGTATGAGTATTGGGAGAGATTCAAGAAGTTATGTGCAAGTTTTCCACATCACCAAATCAGTGAGAAACTCCTCATCCAGTACTTTTATGAAGGAATCACACCTATGGAGAGAATTATGGTTGATGCTGCAGCTGGAGGAGCGTTGGTGGACAAGATACCAGCAGCCGCACGTGCGTTGATCGACAAGATGGCCCAAAACTCCCAACAATTTTGTGATAGAGGTACACCATGTGTCAGGGGAGTACATCAGGTATGTCCTTCTTCTCTTGAAAGTCATTTGATTGATACTACGTTGAAAGAATTGACCACTATGGTGAGGAAAATTACTTTGGCACAAAAGACATCCCTACACCCTCCTTCAAGGCCTTGTGGTATTTGCACTGAGACAAGCCACCAAACTGACTGTTGCCAACAACTCCAAGAAACAGAAGATTGTGCAGCAGTGTTCCCTGGGAGACCATTTCAGCAGCATCAATAGCAACCATATCCCCAAAAGAAGTTTCACCCAGCATACAACCAAGGGTGGAAAGATCAGTCGGACATGAGGTATGTCTCTGGACAAAAACAAAGGCCCCCTTTTCAACCAAACTTTCAGCAACCTCCATCTTACCAACAGGGTTTCCAACAACCCCAAAGGAGATTAGAAGCTAAAACATCAACGAGTCAGCAACAAGGGAATCTCTAACACAAGGTAGACTCTAACACTGATGTTCTTTTGAAACAAATTGTTCTTAATCAACAGAATGAGCTAAAGAGTCAAGGTTCAGAGCTGAGGGAGTTAAAGACTCAAATGAGCCAGATTGCCACCGCTCTCCATGAACATGTGAGTAATAAATCTGGAAATCTACCTTCCCAAGCCACTCCAAATCCAAAGGGAAATGTTAGTGCCATCACATTGAGAAGTGGGAAGCAAATGAATGATACATCTAGACCTAACATTCCACCGGGATTCACCTCTACTCCAGAGAAGCTGCATTCCATACCAACGTATGAGAAATCCAATGAGAAAGATAAAGGTAAGAAAAATATTGATGATGTTCATCCTAAACCCCTTCCTTTTCCAAACAGTTTTGTTCAAACCTTGAAGATGGTTGAAGAAGAAATGCAAAAGGAGGTTTTGTACACATTCAATCGTGTGGAGATCAACATTCCTCTACTTGAATCCATTAAGCAAATTCCAAGGTATGCTAAACTCTTAAAAGAAATCTTCACCAATCGAAGAGGGCTCAAGGGAAATGAGAGGATAAACCTTGGAAGGAATGTCTCAGCACTCATTTCACCAACCCTAGAAATGCCAACAAAGTGCAAGGATCTAGGGATATTCACCATCCCATGCACCATAGGGGAGTTTCACTTTTATGATGCACTTTGTGATTTAGGTGCTTCCATAAATGTGATGCCTCAATCTGTATTCTCTTCCTTGCTGGTTGGTGAGTTGTAGCCGACAAGAGTAGTGGTGCAGTTGGCGAATAGAGCTACGGCATATCCATAGGGAGTTCTTGAGGATGTACTTGTTCGGGTAAGAGACATGATCTTTCCAGTAGACTTCTATGTGCCGAACATGGAGGATAATCAGGTAAGTTCTCATGCCCCCATTATCTTAGGTAGACACTTCCTCAAAACTTCAAAAACTATCATAAATGTCAATGAGGGTACACTTTCCATGGAGTTTGGAGATGATGTTGCGATATTTAATGTTATGGATTCCATGAAGTACCCCTCAGAGGACCGTTCTGCGTTTTTTATCTCCCATTTTGATCCACCAAGTAAAAACATCATGGAATTGGAATGTCCTATTCTTAGGGAGATTATGAGTATTGGTTCTAGTTTGATGTATAAGAGCACTTCTACACCCGTTTTTAAGGAACAAGACTCTCTAAGATTTGATTTTGAAATGGAATCATATTCTAATTTTGATCATGTTCTGTCTGATTATGAAATGGCTGTTGAGTATGCTGATGGATTTGATGCTTTATTCTCTGATTTTGATGATGTCTATTCTGATACTGATGCTCTTTGTGCACATATTTTAGTTCCATCAATGTCTCTATCCATACTACACCCTCCTTCATTAAAACTCAAGCCATTTCCACCAAACCTCAAATACTCATACTTATTGAGTGGTGAGAGATTACCTGTTATCATTGCTAATAATATCCCTTTTGATCATGGAGAAATGCTTTTTAATATTTTGAGGGAGATCATCAGGGTGATTGGGTAGACCTTGGCTGACATATCAGGTATTAGCCCCTCCATTTGCATGCATAGGATTCTCGTGGAGGATGGAGCTATATTGGTGAGACAACCACAAAGGAGACTCAATCCCAACCTCCTGGAAGTTGTTAAAAATGAAGTTGAGAAATTTCGTGAGGTAGTTATAATCTTTCCCATTTCAGATTCTCAGTGGGTAAGTCCTATTCAGGTTATGCCTAAGAAGAATGGTGTTACTGTTGTTAAAAATGAGAAAGATGAGTTAGTTCTAATGAGGGTGCAAAACCGTTGGTGTGTGTGTATTGATTATAGGAAACTAAATGAGTCCACTCACAAGAACCATTTCCCCCTCCCTTTTATTGATCAAATTCTTGAGAGACTAGCTGGGAAAACACACTATTGTTTCTTGGATGAATTTTCTGGATATTTTCAGGTTTCTATAGCTCCAGAGGATCAGGATAAGACTACATTCACCTGTCCCGTTGGCACATTAGCCCACCGGAGGATGCCATTTGGACTTTGCAATGCCCCATGTACCTTCCAGAGATGCATGGTGAGTATTTTTTCTGATTTTATTGAGACCTGCATGGAGGTATTTATGGATGATTTTATAGTGTATGGGTCTTCATTTGATGAATGTCTAAATAGTTTGGTAAAGGTATTGAATCATTGTATTGAGAAGGATCTGGTCCTGAATTTTGAAAAGTGTCATTTCATGGTAGAGCATGGCATTATATTAGGGCACGTAGTGTCAAAACATGGGATAGAGGTTGATAGATCTATGATAGACATTATTTCATCCTTACCATATCCTTCATGTGTGCATGATGTTAAATATTTCCTAGGGAATTCCAGATTTTATCGGCGCTTCATCAAAGATTTTAGTAAGATTGCTCTTCCTATGTCACGATTACTCCAAAAGGATTCGGATTTTGTTTTTGATAATTCTTGCAGGACTTCCTTTGATGAGCTAAAGAAGTGTCTGACCACTCCACCGATCATACAACCCCCATGGTGGGAGATTCCTTTTGAGCTTATGTGTGACGCCTCCAACTTCGCGGTTGGAGATGTCTTATCTCAGAGGGTGGAAGGACGTTCACATGTGATCGCCTATGCATCAAGGACACTGGATTCAGCCCAATCAAATTACACAACTACAGAGAAGGAGTTTCTTGCTATCATATTTGCTTTTGATAAATTCCGTTCATATTTATTGGGCTCTAAAGTAGTTGTTTTTTCTGACCATGCAGCTTTGAGGTACCTCCTAAAGAAGCCAGATGCAAAGCCATGACTTATCCATTGTATTCTCCTTCTTTAGGAAATTGATATTCAGATAAAGGACAAGAAGGGATCAGATAATTTGGTGGAGGACCACATGAGTAGTCTTACTCACACACTAGAGGAAGACACCTAGGATCAGGTACCACTTCGAGACACTTTCCCCGATGAGCATCTTTATTCCATCTCAGGTACGCATCCTTGGTATGAAGATTTAGTTAATTACATTGTTTGCTCTGAAATCCCAGCAAATTTGAAGAAGCATAAAGTCCAAAAATTAAAAAGTGAAACTTGATATTATGAGTGGGATGATCCATACCTCTGGCGCATGTGTAGTGACAAAGTTATTAGGAGGTGTATTCCTGATCATGAGTTTGAGTCTGTTTTTCAATTTTGTCATACAATTGATTGTAGTGGACACTTTGGACCCCAACAGACAGCTAGGAAAGTTGTGGACTCTGGATTATATTGGCCTAGTTTATTCCATGATGCCCATGTATTTTTTAAGTCACGCTCTCGTTGCCAACACACTGGGAACATTTCTAGGAGACATGAGATGCCCCAACAACCCAAACTATTTTGTGAAATTTTTTATGTATGGGGCATTGATTTTATGGGTCCTTTTCCATGTTCATATGGTTTCTAGTATATTTTGGTGTCTGTTGATTATGTGAGTAAATGGGTGGAGGCCAAGGCCACCAAGACTGACGATTCTCATGTTGTTGTGGACTTTGTCAAAGCACAAATTTTTTGTAGGTTTGGATTACCAAAGGCCATCATCAGTGACCAAGGGACACACTTTTGCAATAAGAATTTTTCTTCCCTCCTTCGGAAGTATGGGGTGACACACAAAACATCAACACCATACCACCCCCAAACAAATGGCCTGGCTGAGGTTTCAAATCGTGAGCTGAAAGAAATATTAGAGAAAACCGTGCAGCCAAATAGTAAGGGTTGGAGCAAGTTCTTGGATGATGAATTGTGGGCTTATAGGACAACATACATAACACCCTTTGGTATGTCCCCATTTAGGATTGTATTTGATATTGAGATAAAGGACAAGAAGGGATCAGAGAATTTGGTGGCGGACCACATAAGTCGGCTTACTCACACACTAGAGGATGACACCTTGGATCAGGTACCACTTCAGGACACTTTCCCCGATGAGAATCTTTATCCATCTCAGGTACACATCCTTGGTATGCAGATTTAGTTAATTACATTGTTTTCTCTGAAATCCCAGCAAATTTGAAGAAGCATCAAGTCGAAAAATTAAAAAGAGAGTCTCGATATTATGTGTGGGATGATCCATACCTCTGGCGCATTTGTAGTGATCAAGTTATTATAAGGTGTGTTCCCAATCATGAGTTTGAGTCTGTTTTGCATTTCTGTCATACAATTGCTTGTGGTGGACACTTTGGACCCCAACGGACAACTAGGAATTTTTTGGACTCTGGATTATATTGGCCTAGTTTATTCTATGATTCCCCTATGTTTTGTAAGTCATGCTCTCATTGCCAACACACTGGGAACATTTCTAGGAGACATGAGATGCCCCAACAACCCATACTATTTTGTGAAATTTTTGATGGATGGGGAATTGATTTTATGGGTCCTTTTCCTAGTTCATTTGGATTTTTGTATATTTTGGTTGCTATTGATTATGTGAGTAAATGGGTGGAGGACAAGGCCACAAGGACTTACGATTCTCATGTTGTAGTGGATTTTGTCAAGGCTCAAATTTTCTGCAGGTTTGGAGTAGCAAAGGCCATCATCGGTGACCAAGGGACACACTTTTGCAATAGTATTTTCACTTCCCTACTTCGAAATTATGGGGTGACACACAAAACATCAACACCATACCACCCCCAAACAAATTTCCAGGCTGATGTTTCAAATCGTGAGTTAAAACAAATATTAGAGAAAAACGTGCAGCCAAATAGGAAGGATTGGAGAAAGCGCTTGGATGATGCATTGTGGGCTTATAGAACAACATACAATCCCTCCATTGGTATTTCCCCATTTCAGATTGTTTTTGGGAAAGCATGTCATCTCCCAGTGGAAGTCGAGCATCAGGCATATTGGGCTATAAAGAAATGCAACATGGATTTGGCCCAAGCTGGAATTCAAAGGAAGTTGCAAATTCAATAGCTTGAGGAGATTCGACTTTCATCATATGAGAACTCAAGGCTCTATAAGGAAAGATCAAAAGCATCTCATGATAGAATGATCCAATAAAAGGGATTTTCATGTTGGAGAGAAAGTCCTTCTCTACAATTCACGACTGAAGCTGATGCCTGGTAAGTTGCATTCCAGATGGTTAGGTCCTTATATTGTATCTAATGTTTTTCCTTATGGTGCAGTGGAGATAACACAAGAGGAAACTGGAAGGAGGTTTACATTCAATGGGCAACTTTTGAAGAGATACATTGAGGGACTTCCTACTAATGCAGTGGATTTTATCACACTGCATGACCCCATACTCACTTGACCACATCAGGATGTTCCTAACCCTTTCACATTTATATTATTTGTCCTATTGAAAAATTCTTCATTTCATTTTCATATATCATCTCATGGGTTTACATTGAGTACAATTCAATATATTAAGTGTGGGGGAGGGAACCTTTTAGTTTAGTAATTTAAATTGTTTCCCTATTTAAAAAAATCAAAAAAATTGTGTGTTTTTTCAAATTTTGTGTATTTATTTTTCAATTATCTGTGTGTTTTTGAAATTTTTGAGATAAAATGATTCTCATCACAATTTTGAAATGCATATCAATAAGTGAAATAATTTACCCCTTGAAACTAATCTTAAATGAATGCTGAAATGACTTTGTTTCAAGTTCAAATATTTATTAATTTCATGAAATGTACACTGAATTTTGAATCCCATGCCACATCTCACTGTATTTATATTTGAAATCACTTTCTTATGAGGCTTCTAAACCATTATTTTCATATTCTTTAAATTCACCTCACTTCTTGAGAGAACCAAAGCATACTTGATTTAACCAGAATTTGATCTATTCCTGTCAAAACCTGAGGGTTTGAGGTACTTATGTTTAAATGATTGAGGCATTTGTTTGGTATTAAAGCCCTATTTCAAAGAATCCTTTTATTATAATGGCCTACCATGAATATTTAATCCTTTTATCCCTTAGAAGCCATGCACAACCTGTTAGGTTAGCCACATTACAAGCCAATTTTCCCTATCCAACCAACTCTTGAAGGGAAATTGCATAATCTAGTTGAGGTTAAGTGTGGGGGAATCTATCTTGTGTTGTGCCAACATATTCTATGATACTTTGGGTGGAAAATTAAAATATGAAGAGATGTGTTTTCTGCTAATAAAAACCATTATATTGAAAACTGTGCCTTTTCTAGAGCTTTAATGACAAGTGAAGATGTGCCTTTTCTCTAGCTTCTAATTTAGGTGGAATGTTTTGCCCATCTGGAGGTTTCAAGAAAATCATGTTTGAGAAGATTGAAATTTTTGATGCCTAAATGATGAATGGTGTAAGATTTTGAAGAATTTTCATGATGATGGAGCTAAATTGATACTATGGGGATTGAGGAGAAGACCATATTTAAGTGAAAATTTGATTAATGCAATTTTGCTTCAAAAGAGTCAAGCCCTCCTTATTCAGCCTCAGAGTTTTTCACACCTTAATCCTACGAACCGAAATCCACAGAACAACCATGAAAAGTCCTCATGATAAACATATGTCCTTGACTTACATCGAGTAGCGATGTAGGATTATATCAAGCCTATGGTGACCATTGTATGAGTTTGGATGAGAAAGACATTGCAAAAAAAATTGATATTTGAGTGATGAGAGAAAATTCAAGCGAGGTAAGTGTTCTGTGCATGGGAGGATAAATGAAGTGGAAATATTTTGAATGATATAAATGAAGAACTTGAGATAATGTTTTTTATGAGGCATGATATCTTTTTATTTTTGGTGTGAAATTAATTTATCTTAAGGATATGTGTTTTAAAATTGGTTTTGATTTGATATTGATGTTTACTTGAAATGAGGTTTTGCCCAAGAGTGCAAAAGGGTAAGCGTGGGGGAGTTGATAAAACACTATTTTATAGAATATTATATTGATAATAAATGATATAATTTCCTCAAATTGTGTTAAATATGTTTATTTATAAAATATTTGGGATTTGATCATTCATTTGAATATTTGATGAAAATTCCAGTTTTACCCTTTATAGTGCACTGTAGTATTTCAAAGATAAATATTTTTATAATTATTATTTAATCTGAAATTTTGTAATAGTGTTCCTAACATAATTATCTACAAACTTTATTCAGGACACTAAAGCTATGGAGTGCATTCGGTTGTTGAAAATGGTCCATTAAGTTAAAGTTGGGCTGCACTCACCAGAATGGAAAATCTTTTGTATTTCATCCATAACGCCTTCATCGGGGCCTGGATTGAGGCCATATATGGAGAGGAGATATAGGACCTATATCCGCACATTTGATCATGCAGGAAGGCATGCCAATTCATGCGTTTAGGTGGTCAAATGGTCAGTGCAATGTGGCATAAAATATTTGTCCGAGATTCCCCATTCACACTTGAAACCACATTGAACCTAGCCTCCCCACCACTCTCTAAATTTGTGTTTTTATCATTTTGTGGGGTTGGGGACGTTCATTAATAGATTGGAGGAAGAGGAGAATTTGTTTCACCCAAATTATCTAACCATTGTAAGAGGGGTAGCTCTTGAAGCAAGGATCCCCTAATCGAAGCCTCATTCTCTTCTTCATTTTGTAATGTATTCATTTGTGTAATAAACTTCTTTGTTCTTCCTTTATTTCTTATCTTTTCTTCTGTTTTGTTTAAATTTCTTCTTCTCATAATCTTTCTATTTGGTCTTTAATTATTGAGTAGAAGCGTTATTGGGTTATACCCATTTTAAACCTTTGCACATGCAAAACGCTTCTACGATGATTACGCCACCCATGGAAGAGTAGTTCTTTTTAGTAATCGATCGACCTATATCATTTTTCATTAATTTATTTTGAATCAATGAGATAATGTAAATCAAATAATATGATCCATGAATTGTGTTTTTAAATTACCAGAAACTAAGCAAGCAATTGAACAATTAATACAAAACACGCGAGGTCAAGATTTTGTGTAAATTGTGAGAGCGCGATCTTAATCGTTGATAAAAGACCACACGTGATAAATTTGTAGAGTTAAAATATAATCCATAAACACAATTCATCATCATTTCCAGTATGGATATATGCTCTAATTAACCAATGACCATAATCTATCCTTATAACAACAATCAAAGCATGGTGTTGCAATTGCGTGTTGTGAAGCTAGCCTAGGGTTTAAGTAATTTCATCTTTGTGGTTAAGTTAACTCTCGTATGGTTCGAGGGATAACAAATTAGGGGATCCCAATTAAGTGGATATTGATTTAAATGATAATGATTAATAAGTGAATGAATAGGTAGAGTTAGATCGATTACGCCTTTTAATATATTTTCTAAAAAAACATCTTCTTGTTGTGTCATTTTAATCGAAATTCATTTCAAAACTAAAAACAAAAAAATTATACAATCTTCTTCCAGAAAAATTATTCTATATTCCTAAACTATATCAAACCCCAATCCTTTGAATTAGTGTTTTTATTCTGTTATATTTATTTTTTTAGAATACCTCTAATAAGTCGTTAAATTCACTTCCTCCTTTGAGAGACGATCTTGGTCAGCCACTCTGCTGCACCTAAGTACCCCAAAATCACACTAATCATTTGAGGGAACCCATGATAGTGCTTTTTCAATCATTACACATAATATCTATAAAATATGTGTTTCATGGATTTGACCCTTCAAAAAATATTCTATTTTTTCTAGGGATGAAAAAAACATTTTTAGGTACCATATGATGGTTATCCGTAAAACCTTTCTCGAAATTCAAAAAAAACGTTTCTACCACTTTATCAAAAATGTTTTGAATACTATTTTAAGTGTAATTGTATTATGAAGAATAAATAATTTTATTACAAAATATCTATTTCTATTTACTCCCCTGAATGGATGGATGTGTGTATTATATTATTTAACCAGTTCTTATCTCAATTATTTATTGATAATTGGTTGGGTTATATCTTAGATGACTCAATTTGATGAGGTGTGAATTGGTCGCAATTTTGTTAGTAAACTCATTAATATAAAGTTAATTCATTTATAGATCCTTAATTTGAATGGTAAAATAGTAGTTTAATATTTTTTTTGAATATATAATTAGATTTTCTTTGGGAAGTAGATTTTCTACATGAGGGAGAATTGGTCAATGAATGTGTGAGGTAGTTATTCACGGTCGGATCAACTTCATTTTAAAACTTAAGGGATACCTAATTTTTATTTTCCATATGATTCATGATTAATAAAATATGGTTTTATTTGATATATTATATATAAGAGTGAATTCAGGTTGAGATTTGGGAGTCATAAGAATATTAGATGAAAAATTTTGTTGGCCCCTTGGTTTATATAAGTCCATAAACCTAATATTATCAAACCTAAATAAGTAGTTCAAATATTCATGGGTGTAATAGGACATAATAAAATAGTAAAAGGATAGGATAAGATAAATAGGGGTGAGAATATATATATATATTGGGGTAATAATATAATTATAATGCTTATGTTACATACTAGATCCATAATAAATGACTCCAAAATTTTGTTCACCGAAATTTATCCAATATGATAAAGTGGGAATTTGTATTACAAATAATGTATCGATTCATCTGAAGCATAAGAAGTGAAATAAGATAGGAATATTTTATGAGGGGTTTGTTCATAAAGTATCCCACTATTAGGGGTTAGATTATTTTAATAATAAAAAAACTATGGTTTGAATTAAATAATTAATAATGATGAGTTGATCCTAGGTCTTTGTTATGTTTGGAATAGATATATATTTTTAAAAAACATTATATGATCAATTAAAAAATTATAAATTCAATGATATAATAACATACCACAAAATTAAATGATTATATACCATTATATTTTCAAATATAATACCTTAAAATGTATAGAATATTTTTAGTGATTACTCCAAGGTATAGGATCATATTATCACTGAAAATATGTGATGTATAAATTTAAGGGAGATAAAGAAGAAAATAAATCATTAAATGGAAATCCATAAACATATAAATAATAGGATGATTAAAAAACATAAAAACATAAAATATATTACATAAAACTCCTTAAAATTAACAAATAATATGGATATCCTTGTATTTATTAAAATATTTTTATGAAAGATGCAAGTTAACTCATATTATTGGGATTAAATAAGATAAAAAAATGAATGAAAATCACCATTACATTGAGTTAATGGATTCAAAATATAGTAAAAATTTTATAAATGAGATAATAAGGTGATTAATATGAATAATTAAGAAGAAATGGTTATTTTCATTAGAAAACTACAGTTGTTTTGGAAAACATTCAAATTATGTACACAATTTTAATGAAAAAATTGAATAACGACATCACATGAAGAATAAAAAAACATATAATTATATTTTCCTCATAAAATATAATCCAAATATTTTTTTGAGTCCTTTTATCAAATTGTTGTGTAATTCATCCAATTATTTATGGTAGGCTAGTGTGCTGTGGAAAGTTGGTGTATATTTGAATATCCATCATTACAAATATTTCATACAAACATTAAATTATTATATTAATGAACTATAAATTCATATAATAAGGATAAATTTTAGAGTCCAATTCAAATAAAAAATATTTATATATATTTATTTTATATGATCATAAAATTTTATAACAATTGAAATTTGAATAAATATGTTATGCTAGATATCATGTGATGGATTTTTTGGAAACAAAATCCATCTCATGGTTTTTATTAAAATTAGACTTCTTAGTCCACCTTAAAAATAATAAAATTATATTATTTCATAGTTTAATGAAATGTTAAACATCATTTATTATATCCCTAGATAAAATATCTACTTCATATGACCTGGATCATGGCCTTCAAATCAATTCTAGTGATTTTATGTCTAATTTTATTTACCCAAGAAATTATTGTATTCAAGGATGAAAACTTCTATATTATATTATGAATATTCCATTAATATATAAGGAAAAATATTCTCCATAAAATGAGTGAACTAAGCCTAAAATTTAAAATTTAAATCAATAATAGATAGTGTAATGTGGGGTTATTTTGAAATGGGTTATGATTCATTCATTTCAAAGAAGAACTACATGTGATGTGAAATAAAGTTTAAATTGTATAATTCATTAACTATAAAATTTCTGAAAAATGAATAAAAAACAAATCTATTTTCATTGGTTAATTGTAATTTTAAAATAATATATGCTCTTTTATTTTTCATCCTTACTAGATGAAGAATCGTTCTTCTAAAAGAGATTCCTTAATCAAATAAATTTTATTTTTTCATATTTTGTCATTACTTTCCTCAATAACTATGTATTATTCCACAAAATGATTATTCATGAAAATATAAAATCACTTCAATATAATATTTTCTTTCATTTCATCTAAATGAATTTAAATAGCGTGTTAGTGAATTTGTAAGGGTATTATCTTTCCCTTTAATAATTTTATATTAGATTTATTGTATTTCATTTGACTTCCTGATCACACTAATTGTTCATCGGCAAAACTTACAATTTTTATTTTTCTAAATTCAATATATAAGAATTACTAATCCTTATAGTAAAATTGTTTCCCATGAAAAGTTCATTATCCCGAATTCATTAATAGGAATAATTAATAATCATTTATAAATGAGATAATTTCTCTTTATACCATTGTAACATAATCTCTAGTATAAATTGATGGTTCTATCACATTTCCTGTATTTCAATTAGATATATCCCAATACTGATTTGGATTCATCTATTTACTTGATAAGTTGATCTACATACCAATTTGAATACTTCAATTATAGTAGAATATGATCTTTCTACTTTATAATTATAATTACTTCAAAATATCCATCATTCAAATTCTATGGTATCTTCAAAAAATTTGGATTTTAAATAAATGATTGTTAGATATTTTATATATGTTCATATGTTAATTTATTATATAAATGAAACACTAAATTTCCTATGATTTTAATTATATAAAACACTTAAAATAAATTATAACCTTCTGTGTTAGAATAACATATCAGTAAAATTTAACATTTTGAAGCTTCTAGTAAATCATTCAATATGATTAACCTATATCATAACTCTTACAATATAGAAATGTTATAGTATATGACATAGAAGAGGTAGAGTTGTGATACCACAATATCATCCCCTATGATTTCCCAAAAAATATGGTATATGATATTCCATGATTTATATATCTCATGCCATGAAACCTATTTATATCATACAATACAATATAGATCATTTATATATCATATAATTTTTTCACATTATAGCATATCTCAATCAATTTCCCACTTACACTAAATCCATATAGATATCATGCTATTTTATCTTATATTATTACATATACATAAACTTCTAAAACTATATCCAAAAAACCTTTTTTATATCATCCAAAAAACATATTTAAGGATATCATTATCTCCACCATGTATCACATCATTTACATCTAATACTCATTTTTTATAAACTATAAAAAAATTATAAAATAACTCTCTCATTTGTTTCAACCTCAATTCAAATTTATCCATCTAAAATGTGACACCCCCATAAGAATATTAGTATTAAAAATATATATGAATTATAGATTTCATAGAACTAATAAAAGTTTATCCTATTTCAAAAAATTTGATTTACTCAATCTATAAAGGGATCTCATGTGATATCCAACAAACATATATGTCCTAATAGAGGTGTTCAATATTTTTATTATATAAAATATATATAAATAATATAATCTCTTTGTCAAAGACAATGAATAATCATTGGAAACATATTATATCAATCCCATATATCCAATTATATATTCATAATTCACCAATTATAGATAATCTAAATAAATAATAACATCACATGTAATTCATCCAGATCAATGCGTGTGTCACATTCCCATCAACCAATAGATAAGAACATCAGATATACCTTATCTAGGTATGATTATAAACTTTTAAACACATTATAAATCATGGTCCCACATGTATTACTCATCATACAGAAGGAAGATTCTATATTAGTTAAGTCTCAATAGATGACACAATCAACAACATACTCACCCACCACTTCATTAGACCAGCCTCAAGGATAACATAAGTTGTCACAACCTGAATATTATTTTCTTTTTTATTTCATATTCTATATATTTATATATTAATATCAATTATTTAGTTTATAAAAAATTAAATGTTGAATTTTTATGTTTTCAATATTTTATCACTTTTTCACATGTTTAAAATCTATGATTACCCCCACATAGGGGTCATTCTAGTTATTTTATCTTCTTTCACATTATGTATACATGGCCAATACATATTTGGGTCTAATATATGAATAAAAAATTCATTTAATATATTGGTGTGTACGGATACAATCACATGGATTACATATGATTACTAAGATCATGTGATGGGTGTCTGATGGACCTATCATTTTTAGTATAGAAATTTTATACAGTAGGTTCATGGTTTACCTAAAAATGATTCCAAATCATATAGGTTCTATGGTGTATCCTGTTAGGGGTTTCTATTAGTTTTATAGTTTACTAAATTGTGCATCCTATACAGTTATTTAAAAGAAATACCTTTGAGATTACATATCTTCCCCTATCATTAAATTTTACCACTGACCCCTATATTTCCCTCTAACTTGACACACATAATCCTTAGGCCCATATCCTATATCTTTACCTCCCCAATTGGTGAATTAAAAATGGATTAATCAATTTTATGCATGTTTTATTATGCTAAATCCATCAAAACCTCCACCGATATTATTTTCCTCTTTCTCTATGGTTCTTTCCCTATTGTTGTCATGGAATCCAATTTAAACCCTAGGTTAAATTTTAAAGTAGGGGTTTCTTGTTTTTATGTTTTTAATTGGTTCCTTGACAGGATTTTTTTCCATCTATGGATATATTAGCCACATTATCATTAAAGTAATAATATTGAGCTTGGATTCTCTTAATATTTATTTTTTCTATTCTTGAACAGTGATTACTTTGTTTCAAAATTCATGTATTAGGTATATAATTCTTTTATTGAATGATTTTATGTATTTATGAATTATAAAGTTATATTTATACTTAATTTTCATTGAATGTGAAGTGTCCTCCATTGTTTTGGTCTTTAAATATATGTTTTCTTATCCTTGAACAACTAATGTTTAATTAGCTTCCCGCATGGTCTTTGTAAATAAATTTAAATATTTCAAAAGGATTTTGGTTTTCTAATGGGGTTTAAAAATATTCTTGAATCTAAAAATGTCATTTTCTCCCATTATATTGGGTATTTTGTAATACATTAATGTTTTAGATAATCGTTAATGCTATGTTAATGGTTTGAGGATGTAGTTTTACAATTCTGATGTTTTCGTGAATGGTTTTGAGGTTCGATTGGATCTTTATAAATAGAATTATATTTTTGATAACGTACTAATGGTAAATGACCCATTTTTATATGTTTTTAAAAAATTGTGATGTCCTCAGTATGGTACATTTTTAATATATGTATATGATTAATTAATAAGGGGTTGTCCTTACGGAGGGGTGCTTAGGTGTGAGGCCTGGTTTATGATTCCATATCCTTTTAATTTCATATATAATCATATTTGTGTGTGTGTTTATAATTAAAATATTTTTTTATATTATTTAAATTGGATCACCTTTATTTTATATATCATGAGATACAAAGAGTAGTTAGTGGAATTTCTGAGGGAACATGATTCACAAGCATAGGATAATGCTCTGTACAGTAGAACATAGTACTGATTTAACACTGCTATGGGATTTTTCCCCTTGATTGGTATTATTAGGGTATGAAAATGTATTACAGAAGATTGATTATGTCAGGTGCACTTAAATGATGGTTTATGTTTTATTATTTTCTAGATCTTCCCCAAAAATCCTAGATTTCCATGAACATCATTATTTGACTTTAATATATGGGTTTTTTGCCAAATTTTTGTAATGGTTGGTTTGTTATTGTGTTGACCTTATTTTATTATGTTGTTTTCATCATTATTATATCTATTATTTATGTTTCTGCATTATAATTAATTATATTCCATGTCTTCCATTTAAATTAATGATTAAATGTTTTGGAATAGTTTTAAAACCTTCCTTACGATATTTTTCACATGTGTATTTTAAAAGAAAGTTATTTTTTAAATGTTTGAACATTATGTTTTAAATTGAATTTTTTCAATGGAAAAATGAAATAAATTATGATTGGTTTTAAAAAATAAAATAAGAAAAAAATTGTAATTGTATTTCACAACAGCAAAAATTAGATCACTTATTTTAATGATATACATGTTTTGTGGTTTACTTGGAATTATTATTGAGATATATGACAACATATATATAAATTTCATATTCATGTTATGGTTATGGTTCAAATTTTATCATCAGGGAGTGATAGTGCTTTTGTGGATGGATGGTGACCTTACGTTTATATGGAGATTATGTTAGGTATCTTGGGTTTTAATTTTTTATATTGTTTTATCATCCAATACATAAACATACATATTAGTTATTCTTATATTAGAATATTTTTCTTTGTTTTTTATGTTAATTTATTGTCTATGTATTAATAGTTATACATAATTGTTATCTTTTTCTTCAAATTTTTACAGTAGCCCAACCTATGGATGATTCATTCTAGAATTTAGTAAAACATGTACTGGGTTTTATTTTTATTTATTAGGTAAAATAATTCTCACTTATGTATTTCTGATTCCCTAGTACTAGTTTCTTTCTAGGGGTGGTCAAGAATATTCCCCAAGTTTTTCATAGGCCGTCTCGAGTGCCCTATTCATGGGTGGACCAGACTAGTTTTCATAAAAAAAAGTGAACTGAGCCTAGGTTTTTAAGAGTAACTAGGTTTCAGAAGGAAATTCTAATTTTTGGGTTAATGGTATATTTGATACAGGGATGTATAAGCTTGAGATCTGGGTATATGGATATCCTCATGATCTATTTCTTATTTTATTCCTTAAGTTTCCAAGGGATATTGGGTTGTGAATCTTATTTTTTTTACTTTTCATTATTTATTTCTAATATTTTTTTATTGATGGTACATAAAATTATGTTGATAAATTTGAATTATTTGAAGGATTCCTATGATTTTTTGGTTAATAATAGGAGTTAAAATTGTAGTACACATTTAGATCACATGATCTAGAAAACCATTTGGAGCCTGATTTTATGGTGTATTATAACTCTCAGTGGTAGATGTATAATTGAATCATAGTCTATCAATGCATATCCCCTAGTACTTCTTAAGAAAATATGTATATTGCGAATCTTGTTAATCTATTTTCATTCATTTTGTTGATATTGTGAAATAAAATCATATTTTTATGTTTTGGTAGTTATTTTTGAATTTGACAAATAATATTACCGAAATGGGGTGAATTGGATTCAATATATTATAATTTGACTGGTAGTTTTAAAATAAATAAGGTGGTATTTTGAAAGCCGTAGGGGAGATTCATGATGGGAATTAGTTTTGATACGTAAAATGTGAATTTTTTTATTTTAGTAGATGTTTTATAATGTAAATTAAAATGAACACACTATTTTGAAAAGAATAAATGATATTAATGTGGAATTTATGAAAAATATTAAATTATTTCTTGGTTATGTTTTATGATTTCAAAAAAATTGGATGTAGGATTTTAAAAATATTTTGAGAAGAAAAATTTTCAATTCAATCAAGGGGTTATGATTTGATTTTGTATGCTATTATTTTTTATTTGGATATACTTATTGTTGGTTTTATTTTAATATTTTGAGGTTATTAGTGGATTTTGTACTTTTTTTGTTATTTATAGTACACTCCCATCACGTTTCCATAGATTTATAAGGGAAATCTAATTTTGGGTTTACATAAGAAAAACCCATCAGTAGATCAACATATATATTTTATTCTAGAGTTATTTAGGTTGAGTAATTTTGTATTTTATGGTTGGATGGTGTTAGATTATGTCCATCATTTCATTGACACATTCCCATATCTTTCAGTTTTTTCCCAAGGAAATTATTTTAAGGGTCGGTATTTTATAAGAGTCCTTCATCCTATATTCAGTTGAATATTTTTGAGTTTAGATTATCCTCTTATATAGAAGTAGTAAGGTAGACCATTTGGGTTCATGTGATTATTTTAAGGGTGATTTAGGTTAATTTTACTTCTATTACCAAAAGAAAATAAGGGAATTCTGGTTAAGAAAAGGGGAGGCAGTTTGAGTCTAAGCATGCAGGTTATAGTATCCAGAGTGTTCCATGTATCCCATATTTGGATTATTTTATGGTTCAAACACCTATGTTCTATTAGTGTGGAATTTCAGGTCATAAGAGCCCCTTATTGCATGAACTGGCCAATTGATGATTGCCTATCCAGTGATAAGTTGAGTTCGACTACCCCAATCCCATCTCTAATAGGTCAGGAGATACCGACAAACACCTAGTAGAAATATCACATGCATGGGAGGCCTTAGCCTATGGTACCTGTATACATTTCTACATATCTATCTGCATGTAATAGTTTAGTGATAATAATTTTACAAAAAACAAATCCATGCACACATCTATCTCGTAATAAGAGTACATAATAAGTATTGGAAATTTATAAATGGGTAAAATACAATCCCACAAAAAACTAATAATAGTGTTGAACCATTTTAGAAGGGCGGGATTAATATTTAATGAAACCACATAAACATCCCTGCTTCTAGATAGATCAATATTCTCCGAGTCATCCCAGGTCACCGTTGGAAAGCCTATCATCTGCATAATGAAAAACATGTCTAGGAAGATCACATTTATGGATGAGTATAAAAATTCACAATAAGAACACCAAAAAATCCAAAATAAAAGTGAATGAATAAATGAAATAGTATACTCGACCCACAACCAAAGGGTATAGAAACCAAATAAAGAAAGGATAGGAATATTCATATCCACAAATCAACTATACAAGACTGTTCATCTCATCACCAAATGGTATTTCAATCAAATATGAAACATACTAAAATGAATCACAGAATAAACCTTATATACTTACCTTGGACTCCAAGTCTCATAGTATTAACTATACCAAATTCCATAGGATTATACTTGCGGATGAATGGTCTCTATAATCAATTATAACTCACTCTATGTGACCTACTATCCTACATGGAACTCATTTGAGAAATCTCACTCATCAAGTATCTCTAATCTGATGGAACATCCCTACCATACTTGATGGAATCCATCCATGAGAACATTCTCATCGGGTCACTCTATAATAAAATACACAATGCATCCTAGTAGATATCAATTCATAGATAGGGGAACAAAACCATGCCTTATGGGGGACTCCATAACCCATATTATAACATAGAATATATCATCACTCAAACAGGGGATCCCCCTTAGGCCCATTGGGGGACACCAAACACATAATATAGAACTCTATAGATCATAAGTCTTAAATAGGGCATCAAACCTAGCAGTGATAGGACACACCAAAAAACCTAATAAGACCCAGAATCATAATACATAGATATGGTAACTAACATAGGAATACTAGTAGATACTGCAAACCCAATCCTGAACTGGATACCAAGTTTGGGATTATATAAACAATGATACCATTAACCCTACTAGATCAAACCTTTAAGTGGGGGTATCAACACCTTTTCCTAAAAGTAATGTGGGTACCACAAACCCCACTATAGAAATATAGTGAGATGATAGAGGATCATACCTTAGTCTCAAAAAGGGAAACAAAAAGCACTATTTTGACCAATCCCATAGAGATGATCATATTACATTGATGAGGAAGTGATGCCAAACCATACCCTCAAGGGGATGGACTAAGGGGAAACACCCAACTGATAATGGCCAAGCAACACTGAAGGGAGAACTCCACAGGTATAACCTCACGTCACTTCTCTAATTCCAAAATCATAGCCACCATAATTTTCTACATGGAAAATACTCAAGATTTCCAACTCACATGCCACTATACGAGTCCTGAATATAGATATTCATGACGTATAAAAAATATATGGGAGTTCACTTATTGTACCCATAGTATGGGACTTGTCTCTTGGGGTTGATCACTATATGTTTCCCCTCATATTACTCAACATGTATATGGAATATGCATGGGATTTACATCGGGTTATGTGGTGAATAAACTATGTAGGTCACCTGGATGTGTCCTCTCCCACACACAGCTTGGACTTCCATGTCATCCTACATAATGAGTACCATTAGAATATGTTATGTACCTCTTGTCCTAGAACAATCTCATGTCATTGTCTATATCCATATATAGGTTCTCATTCCTATATACCTCGTCTTGTGCATATGTACTTAGCCATGTCCACTATTTTGTCTATACCTGAGTTCAATCCATTTACAACCACACATTCATGTCCCATTACATGGTGTTCCGACCATGTGGTCGACCACACGGTGAAGCCTCACTATAAGGTGTGTAACCCCAGTACATAGTGTGTAGTTCCCCAAATTTCATCTTCCCTAAACAGGAATAATACATGGAGTTTTCTCTATACTACATGTTTTATGATCTGTATTTTTGAATAAAAAATCATTATAATCCTTCTAAAATCCATGATTTGCACATATTTCCTATAGAACATACCCCAAAGGATCTCTAGTAGTCATGACCGGGTCTAAAACCATAAAAAAGTATATTTATGGATAGGGTGTAAATATAAGAAATCCACCAACTATATAGTGAAAAACAAAAGATTAATTTACAACATGATACCTAGAACCTACTACACCTCAATCGAGGATCGATCATTATTAAAAATGGAGTCTCAGGGCACCTACTCTCCACCAGTTCACTCTTAGGTTGTCTGTCAAGCAATAAGGGGATATCCTTCTCCTATTTCATTCATGGAAACCAAATGGGTATGGATAGGTTTATTAAATTAAATTTTATTAAATTAATAAACCCCTCATTATCATCTAACCAACAATATCCACAAACCAGGCATCTAATGACGAAAAAATTTATGTCACTTCTAATGTAAAACCCACATTCTAAACTCAAATGCAGTATTAAATTTTCAATACAAGACTCTTATTGTGATTTATAATAGAATTCCTGAAAAATATGTCAATGTGATATAAAATATTTAATATTTCTACTATCATTGAACCAAGGATCTTTATAACCTAGATTCTTACACCAACTTAGTTCCCAACTTTAAAAATATTAATATAAATATTCAAAATTATTACCCAAAAAAACAATAGAAACAACACTCTAATCACATTAATGGATTTTCATCTGAAAATTAATATTATAATAAAAATTGAGGATACTAAGATCTCAAATCAGTATCCCACACTAGAGAGATCTCTCTAGGGTTATCATTCTATCAACAAACACACACTTACAAGAACCACTCACCCACTAAGTGTATTATATGGTCAGATCTCAAACACCTTTGGGTAACTTGAAATGGAAAATCCACACTCTTCATCAGAATCACCCTGGTCAACATCATCCAACATAATGTGAACCCATCCATTCACCTATGAGAAGTGGAAAAAATGAAGTACCCAGTTAAAATTTGGTCACAGTGTCTACTGGTACACTAACTCACAACCCCAATGCAGAAAATGGAATAAGGGCCTATAAACCATAGATATTTATTATTTAATGGGATAAATATACACTAATCTTTTATCTTATGTCATTAATAAGTGATCCAACCTGATAAGACAATCTACAACCACTTATATAGTGTCACATTGAGTCACATATCGCGGAAACCCCTTCATGAAAACCAATAATCTGATTCTACATTTCCTCTAAAATTTGGGAATTTATGTCTACACCTACTAATAGGTGATACATTGATAGATAACTCATAAACAAGCCACTTCATCCTTTTCCACCACACCTAAATTCAAAGGATCTCAGTATAACCACCCCTCTTCCAGGTGTACTACTTAGGTAAAGAAACCTCTACAAAACCTATTCTCATAGCATGACTTGTTTCATCATCAATACTCAAAAGGATGATATACTTACCACCTAAAAAATCCATTAAGAACATTTTTAGTGAATTTCTAGTCACAAGAGACCTCACAATCAAAATATTTAAGATGTGACTCCTTGACTCGCAGTAAAAGAGGTGGCATAATAACCATAAAATAGAGATATGTTTCACTACACTCACCCACAAGGGGGCACTAAAAAGAGGTAAACAAAATCGTTAAACCACCAAAAAATAGTTGATAGAAACCTAAACTGATATCACTATGCCCCTACGTTCCACATCCTTTGTTGGGTCCACCAAATACAATGTTCAAGAGGACATTTTATAAGAATTGGACCTCTTAAATCCATATATGACTCAATGAGCGATATCTATGAATATTTTACTCCTAAAGTATGTCTATATTATATCCTCAAGTGTTTCATGTGAAACTATGAGACCAAAAAAATGAGGGTACTAATGAATACTACCAAGAACTAATCTAAATAGGGTTATATGACGAAGTTCACAAGTCTCTTGTACGCCTTCTAGGAAAACAATATAGGGTTTCCCAAGGGATCACATTGTATCTTACGAAGACTATGGACTACAAATCTCAAACCACACCTCCATCTTATGAAGCTCATCAGGAGACAACTGATATGTTGGTGAAAATATAATGGTAATCCTTACGAGAAATTCCATGAATAATTCCAACTCTTTTTGGGGAGATAAACCTAGAGTATCGTCAAGAAATGTATCCTCACACTCCACCACTATTGTAGATATTACAAAGAGCATATAAACCACTACTCCAAGGGTCATATAATCAAAATGATAAAAGTCGTATGTATCATCCCTCTCATGATCTCATCAAGATCAGCCTAGGATCCCACATTTATAAGCAGTAAAACTACATCCCACCAGCCAAAAGAACATCCACAACCATAGGAGGAAACCATATGAGCATTGATGGTAGGTAAACAATAAAACCTAAGGGAAATATTATAGGCTATAACTATTTTTATGTAACGATTCTATGTGATTCTCTCTCCCCAGAGCTAGGTCACACTACCAATAAGAGTTCATGGCCTCTAATATACTCTAATGGAGCCTCCAATTGTAATGGTGCATCTAAAAGGCCCCACCGGTATTGTGAGCCCTCGAACATGGGGTATAGTTAGGGAGAAGTGGCTCATGACTCAGCGTTAAATGAATTTGAGGAAGTAATGTCTCATGTCATACCTCAACCCATACTTGAGCCTCCAATATAGAACCCCTTCTTCATGAAGATCATGTTTCCCTTGCATGCATATTCCACTCAACTAGAGCCTTCTCTAACACATTTACACAACAAATTATCCATAACACACAAGTCAAAGGAAATATTACACCAAACATTAACATTATATTCATTAGGAGGTGCAGAATCTACCATAAGGTTTTAATCATGTATTAAGAATTACTCTAGGTGGGGGAGGATTCACTATTTATCATGAGTCTAAATATATCTCAAACATTATCATGGCATGGCTCCACTGACACCCCATATCACCCTAGAAAAGGACATAAGAAAGAAGTGAAAATAAAAGAATATCTGGAACCTTTGTTTATCTATAATACTGAAAAAGTTAAAATAACATAGATCATAACTATATTAATCCCTGAATCATTTGGGTAATGAGCCTTTGTGGCCTGCATCAGTCTTCTAACTCATCCTCCATCTCCCTGAGATTGACGTAGACAACCTCAGGGGTGGTGGTAGAAAGAGATTGAACATTTCTACACCTAATACTACTCTTGATACTCCTCTTCCATATTTTTCATCATGGTAAACTCCAAGATCTTTTCACTATCTCTAACAAGATGTTTTATAGACCATCTACTCCTCATCTATATGGTGGTTTAGATAACCCCACATGATATATCCTTATTTTTTCACAAGTAAAAGACTACCTCTCCCAAAGATTACTAGAATCGGAATGTCATCCCTTAGTCGTAGACCCCCAATCCTAGGATAACATCCAAATGTTTCCTTCATTCCCCTACCCCTAATCCTAACACCCTATACTAGGTACTGAGGTCTTAGATATGGTGTTCCGAACACCAATAATTGATGTTAGCTTATCCAAAAATCACTACACTACCATAACTTGATCGAGAACTCCCACGTGAGTTGGAGTGTATAGAGACGCCACTAAATTCATGTTATATCAGTGTAATCCCTATTAAAATGTCTATTATTATAAAAAATCGTCCACAAACCATGTCCATGGAGTATCATGAATGGTTATTGAACAAAATTTAATACTCTTTCATGGTCATGTTTTCCTACTGAAGTAGTAGAATCTCTTGGATACACACTGATCACAATGTGGATTGGAAAACTATTCCATGATAATCTTCTCAAACTCTATCTAAGTAAGAATCAATCCATCATGCATTTGAGTCACCAAAATCTAACATCTCTCCAATAATCCTTCAATAATACTCACCATTAAGACCACCATATGTTGAGAGGTCTCCAAACAAGGCATTAAATACATATGACTTCCTAAATCCAGTCATTAACTACCTAGGGGTATTCATTACCTCAAAATATATGAGTTATATAACTCTAAAAATCATGGATGTTTCTCATCCTACATACATATTCAGCATGTACCACCAGTGCAAATTTATACCCAACAAGCGGTGGTTCAAATAGAAAACCACCTGCAGGTACCTCCTCCAAGGAAAACCCATGCACAAAAGCCTCGTTACTGAGTGGGTCATAATCATGATCCTAGTGTGGAATCATGGATGGATATCATCATGGAGGAATCATGAAATATTCACAATGCCCCATGGTCAATGTTTATATCAAAGTAGATGAATCATGAAGGGGAAATAAACCACAATCTATTCCTATATTATGCATGTTAAATAATATCCCTAAAACCAGTGTCTACATGTAATGATTCTACCAGTATGTTATTAGGAGCTGCACCATCACTGGAGTCCTTAACCTAAAATCCAAACTCAAAACACCGAATAACTATCACCATAAAATCCAAAATCAGTGTCTTAGCTAGAGAATCTAAAAACTCTGGTCCCAAAGCAGAATATGCTTATGTACCACTCTATCATATCCATACAAAACATGGTCCACTTGTTTGGTGATAATTTGAGTGAGAATACACCTTGTCCACTACAAATAGGCTAGGGTATGGCTACCAATTTTGATTAGTTATATCACATACATGTTGGTCCTCAGCCTATAGTACTTATATGCAGGTACACACATCCATATCCATGAAAAAATATCGAGATAATAATAAAAATGATACTAAATTCATTCATAACATTATCCCATAATCAGATTCAAAAAAGTACTAGAATGTTATAAAATAAAATAAAAATGCCACCAAAAAATTGATAAAAGAAACCAATATGCACAGAAGGATGTGAATACTGTCAAATGAAACTAATGGTACACACCTTAGTCTATCTATCTCACTATGATCTGTCTACATCATTTCCATTGAGAAATACTTAAAAAATCCTACTATCGTCATAAGACACGACATGTTTGGGAAGATCCCATATAGAGGTGAGTATAAAAATACATAGTAAAAATATAAAACCCCAAAAATAAAAGGGTGTGACAAAAAAGAAATAGTCTGACCGACCAATAACTAGATGGTAAAAAAACCCATGTAAAATAGAACATTAATATCCATCTCTACAACTAGTCTATGAAAGATTAGTCAGCTCATCAAAAAAAGGTATATTAATCAAATATGTGACATGCCAAAGTGATTTCCAGAATAACACAGATATACTCACCTTATAATACAAGCCTCATGTTCTCAACCTTACATACTACCGTAGGATTCTACTCAAGGATCAAAGGGATCACAATTCACGGATAACTCACTCCACGAAATCTAAAATTCTATATGGAACTCATACAAGATAACTCATTCATCAGGTTCAACTATGGCGATGACACCTCACCACAATCCCTAATGGAATCCATCCTTGAGAGCACATTCTCATCAGGTCATTCCAAGAATATAGACATGTTTAAACCGATTGGATATCAATACTTAGATAGGGAATCAGACCCATGTCTCATGTGGCGCACCAATAACTCTACTAGAACATATAATATCTTATCACTTGTATAGGGGATCACTCTTAGGATGGATAAGGGACACCATAAACACAATCTAGAACTCTAGAGATCATAAATCAAATATAGAGAATCACACTCAAGACCATTTTGGTATGCCACAAATACTTGGGAGACATAGAATCATGATACATAGTTAGGTTATCAAATTTAGGAACACTAGGAGATACTGAAAATCAAATCTTTAACTGACTATCAAGCCTAGGGTCATATTAATGACAATACTACAAACAACAAAAGACTAACCCTCTAAGTATGGGATGAATTCTCATGCATGAGGGTAACATTGATACCACAATACCCACATTAGATATATTATGGGATGATAGGGGATTCAAACTCGATATCATTATGAGATAAAAAACAATCAGATCCAATACTATAGAGAGGATCACAATCCCATATTGAGGATGTGATGCCAAAATATGCGCACAAGGTTACAGTCTAAGGGAATTATCCCAACTGATATTGTCCAAGAATCAATGAAGAAATATCCCCACTATAATAACCTCATGTAGTATATCTAACACCAAAACCATGTCCGACATCAGTTTTTTTTTGAAAAAAAACTCAAGATGATCTAATTTCAGGCCTTCATTTGAGTACTAATGTTGAATACGTGCAAGGGAGAAATCACTGAGTAGAGCACGTGGTGTGTACCCATAGTTCATGTAGTGTCTCTAATAACCAAACCCTTTACATTCTTCCCCACAATAATTTTTATTTATAATCAATATACATTAAATTTATGTGTAGTTAGATGGAATGTAACATCTCTAGATCATCTAGGCATTTCTTCTCCCACACATTTATTGGATTAACAGGTCTACCTATGTGGCATGTATCTATAGTAGATGGGGGTACCTGTTTGCTTATCCCATGCCCACATCCTTGTACATGGTCATTTAAATGATATTGTGGTTTTTTACCCCAGACCATGACTATGTACCTTTTTATTTCCATTGGTGTATGTACACCAAGTGTCTGGTCATGTACTAATACATGGCCATGTCCCCTTAAATAGAGTTCCATGCATTCCCTCAAACAAATTGATAAGCCTCACTACATGGAATGTAACCAAATACATGGCGTGTTATTCCAAAAAGAAAACATTCCCAAAATGGGAGGAGAACATAGTGTGATCTTCTCCACTAAAAATTGTGTGACCGGGATTTCCAAACAGGAAATTGCTGCAATCCTCCCAAAACCAAAAAATTTCATTAATTTCCAACAGATATACCCCCAGGGGGTCTATAACAGTTTTATTAGGGCTCTAAAACCTTAAAGAAATTCATATATGTGGATTGATATGCAAATATAATAAATCCACCTACCTCATGGAAAATTCTAAAGATTTAGGTCCAATGTGATTCCCAGAACTGGCTAGATCTTGATTTTGTGTCAATCGCTATCATGAATAGAGTTTAGCGGTGCCTCCTCTCCCTCAGTTCACCCTCGATCCATAATTTATGTATTAGGTTGATCTCCCTCTTCTATCTAATTCTTGGAAAACAAAAATGGTGGTCTTGGAATTTTAATTCAAATTTTATAAAATTTATAAATCCCTTATTACCATCCTGCCAATGGTCCCTTCCATAGAGGTGCCCAAAACCAACAAACATTACATCGCACATAGGGTTAATCCCATAATCCAAACTCAATCACGGTCTTATATTTATGATCTAATACTATGTTCAGTAGTTATTCCAAGTTTAGTAAAACATAATGTGTACATGATATAAAATATGTAATTTTTTAAATATAACCACACAGAGGATCTCAAGGGATTTGAATACTTCACTATCTCAGTGCCTATCATTGGAACAATTCTAGGATTTTTTAAAATTTAATACATGTAAAAACTAGATCTTATACACATTAGGGAAAAAACTCTGAAGAACTATCATTTTTTGGTTATTCAGGTCATCTGTAGTGGGTTTTTATTTGAATCTCATGTAAAAGGGGTGGACCTCGATCATCCCCTTTAGTGTATTACCAAGTCTGACCAGTTGAACCTGATCTTGATTATGTGGCCCCATGATGTATTATTGATCCTTATTTATTCCTTCTATTCAATATTTACCCAACTATATTATTCTGAGGCTATTCTAATTCAAGGTATTTTTTATTTTTAGGAAAAATTTGACCTTGTTTGGTCTAGTGTCTTTTTATGAAAACCCTAAATATTGTGTGGGATCATTCAGAGGATTTATCCATCCATTAGTGGTATATTTTGTTTTGTATAGATTGTATAATGTATCTTATTCTTTTGAATTCCATTATTCATTGATTCTTATATCAATATATACCTTATAAGGATTATAATACGGTGGGGACAATACCAAAGTTAGTTCGACCTTGATCTTATTCGAGACCTAGATTTGAGGCCTTTTTGGATACTCATGTTGATTATAGAGTATCTAGTAGTTTTTATAGATTTAGAGGTTATTTGAGATATTTATTGTGTTTGATAGATAATTTAAATTAGTGGATTGATCCTTTCATGAATGGTTATTTTGTATTTCCTTTATTTTAATAATCTATTCATATGGAGGATATCAAATATTATCCTCTGAATTAATCAACTAAATATACTGAATCATAATAAAGTTATAAAATTATTATAATGAGTACAATTTTTATTCCCCAACCATTATTTTCATTTTCATTTTATTCATTTATTTATCTTTATCATCATTCTTGAGTTTTAAGAATTTTACGCTTAAACTTTTACTTTTTCTAAAATTTTTGCCTCTTTCGAATGATTAAAAAATGTGGCTACCATTATGTATGTTTGGTCCTAGATATTTTATATTCATAAATGTTTTTTCAACATTACTGGTTCACGATTTGGTCTAGGCATGAAAAACTCAAGATAAGACATGTGATATCTTGGTAAATAGGGTAATTGTTGCATTGATTGTGCATAGTTAGTAAAAAAAAGGTATGTTAATCATCTGAAGGGGCATAATATCCTCATAAATCCAATTTTCACTACTGGTGAATGGTGTTACATAATGTGTCACGAAATGTTACATGTTCCAAGGTGTTTCCAGTTAGGGGAACATGGTTGGTGTAGTGTTTGGTAAGCTGTACAGGCAACCTAATTGGACAGCGTGTATTTTTATAAAAATTGAAATTTCTTATCTTACCTACAAAACATTTAGCCGTAAAACCCTTTATTCCCCTATCACATGATGCATGGATTCCCCAAGTGAATCTCTTTTTGTTTTGTCTTCCACATTCATCAAATGCATGGGATTTATTGAAGTTTTATATTTTATTCTTCATGGAAATTCCATAAAACTATCAGCATCAATTATTTGTCTCTTACATCTCTCTTGTTCTTTACCTGGTGAGTACATTGAAACCTTGGTTAGTGAAATTCAATATCATGGGTGACCTAAAAGGATGTTTGGTTTTTGGGTACTTAGTTGCAGTATAGTATCTGACCAAGGTCATCTCTCAAATAGGAAGTAATTGTACCAAATTTATAATGGTATTGTAGAAATAAAAAAAGAAACACAATACTTAATAGGATGTCGGGTTTTTTTAACATTTATAAATCTAGATGATGTATTTTTAAAGGGGATTTTATTTTTTCCAAATATAATTTTCAAACCCCAATGAGAATATTTTCTTTAAATAAAAAATAGATAGCGTAATCGATCTAAATTCACCACCTATAATAATTATTAATAATTACCATTTAAATTAATTTCCAATTAATTATGATCCCCAAATTGTTTAACCTTATAAATCTATGATAATTATCTTAACCACAAAGAAGAAATTAATTAAACCCTAGGCTATCATTGGAACATGCAATCATAGCACCCTGATTTGATTTTCATTCCAAGCCTAGCTTGTGTTCAGTTGTGAATTATGGCTCATTTCCTTAATATAACTGAGAAATAGTTTAATTTAGGGATTATATTTGAACTCTAAAGAGTTTTCATGTGTGGTTTTGTTTTACTGATTATGATCACACTCTCAAAATTCATACATTACTCGAATTCACTTGTTTTGTTTCAATTGTTCATTTGATTACCTAGTTTCTTTTCTATCAAAAAATAAACTATTAGATCATATTAAGTGAATTAGAGTATCTTATTGATTTAAAAAAATAATTTAATAAGGTTATAATTTTATCAGTTACTAAGAAAAATTACTCTTCCATGGGCGGTGTAGTCATCGTAGAAAATTTTATTCATGTGCAATTGTTTAGAAAGGGTATAAAACAATCTCTTTTATAATCTTAATTTCCACCCCAATTAATTAAATTAAATAACAATTAAAATTTAATAAAATATATTAAATATAAGATAAAGAGATATTTTATTGAAATAATAACTATATTACAACAATTAATTGGAAAAGAGTAATGTTTTTGAGGTGATCCTAGATTAGGAGCTTCCCTCCTCCAATATGTAAAGTCACCAATTATCCTCCGATCCCAATCCTATAACTCAAAAACAAACCCATAAAAATTATAAAAACCCACAACTATAGAGTGGGGAGGGGGGATTGGGTTCTTAGAGGTTATAGTGTGAATGGTAAGTTCATCCAAATATTTTTATCCAAACTTCACTGACCTATTAACCTCCAAAACATGTGAACCACTACCCATACAGATTTATTACTTTGGTTTAATATGTTTATTATATATACTACCAATAATTGAGCCCAATATAAGATTATATGTTGAATATATCTTCCATATGGTAAATAAAATCTCATGATTTCATCTCATATTTGATTTTATGGTACATTTACTCAAATAATATCCAATATGCATCTCAAATATTCTAATTGAATGTTTTATCTCATTAATTTGTAGGTTGTTTCATGAAATTTCAAGTTCAAATAATCATTTGAAAAATATTAATTTAAAAGTATTGTACTTCAATTTAAAGGGCCAAAAATGGAATTTTCATAAAATTTTTAAATGGATGATCTAAACCCATGTATTCCAAAAATAAACATATTTTACATAATATAAGGAAATTATTCCATTTATTATCAATAAAATATTAAATAATAATTTATTATATCAACTCCTCCACACTTACCCTCTAGAACTCCGTGGAAAACTCACATGCCATGTATTCTAAAGAACTCTGACGGGATATGCATGTTTACATTTCTCAACCCATAGTGGAAATATAGGAAAAGTAAAAATCCCATCAATAATTCAATATAAAGAAATATTAAATTCATTTTCTCACAAATTTCATCAAAACAAAATATTGTAATATTAATGACCTGAATCAATGTTAAACATGTTATTGGTCTACTATGTCATTATTTCCCTATGTGTTTGTGTATTACATCTATTTAAAGCTCATTTATTTACCCTATCTTCTGTATATTCAGGTAAAGTAAAACATCTATTATTTACTAGTTTAGTTCCACTGATCCTATTCTAAATTCCTTTCCAATAAATTTCAAGAACCACACACTAAAGCATTCTCAAATGTAAAACCATAATATCATGACCTTTTTATCCCTGTATGTTGTATATTTAATCATTCTGCTCATTATTTAGATACTATTTTTTGTAATTTTTTTTGTTTTTGGTTTCTTATAGGGAATACATTAGTTGGATATCACATAAAAATGGATAGTTTAAATTGGTATTTAAATGAAATATTTATATTTGAAAAAAAATTATGGATAAACTATTTTGGTAAGATAAAAAAATTTACCTAACTTAGATATACTCTCAATTTAGTAGGAAAAATTTCACATTTCATGATTTCATGTAAATTTGTGTGGAGAAATCAATTATGTGATTTACCATGAAAAAATATCACAAATAATGTTTTAAAAACAAAAAACTATTTATAATGACACAAAAATTTATATCATCAAAGATTTATATATTTATAAAAAAAAATAATGATGAAATATTTATCATGATTATCATGATGTTAATGATTTTTGAAAACAATCATTTTCCATATATTTCACATGTAAATGATAATGTTACATGGTTTTTTCTACATATATTTTTGTTTCTTTAAAGTAACACAAAAAAAAAACAATTGAAAACATAAAAAAGATACCCCAAAACATTGTTCCCTACCCCACACTTAAAATATTAAATTTTATTAAATTTGAAACTATTAGATTATATACTCTCATAAATGGTAGATTTTTAAATATGAAAAATAATATAAAACTGAAATGATTTGGGACAATATTATATTCATAGTTGATGACGAGGTCATGGAGTGTGATTAAATCAATGGTGTGTGTGGGAAGCCCCTCAATGTATTACTTAAACCACATCCCATTGAATATAATACTCCTTATAATTTATTCTTTTTTAGTATCAACTACATGACATGTAAAAAAATTAGATACAACCTAAGGACCTAACCATCTAGAATGAAATTCATTGGGCATTAACTTAAGTCGTGAAATATAGAGAATTAATTTTTCACCCTCATGAAATTCCATATTCTGGATCATCTTTTAATGAATTTATTTTCATTTCTATTTTTAGAACCTTTATTTATCATATTATGAAAGTTATATTTTCTAAAGCTCGTAAAATTTCAGTTTTATTTGATCTCTTACTTGGGTTAAACTAATGTTTCACTTCTTTATCTCGTAAAATGACTGATGCTTGACAACCATAGGGAGATGATAGGATTTCCAAAAGAATAATCTAAAATGGATAAATACTGATGGTATTCTTGTATTTCATCCAACATTACAAAACATAATCATCTAAACTCTTGGTCTCGTCTATTCTATTTGCAAAAACTGTTTTCTCAAAAAATTGTTTCAACTCTTGATATAAAAAATATGCTTGGCCATTTTTTGGGTGTTATGGAGTTTAGTTTTTTTTATTTTACCCAATAATTATAAAAAATGTAATTAAAATTACTATTTAAAAAATGATTCCCTTTTTCACTGATGTTATCCTACTATATTCCCAACATGCCAAAAAATTATGCCTAGAAAAAATTCACTACAACATGTGAATCATCAGTCATGGTGGCCAAATCCTCCACCCTTTTATAATATAATCAAAAGAAACAAGGATATACAAGATAATGAATAACTTAGGATATGGACTCAAAAAATTGATTCCCCATCAATTCAAAATCTCATAGAATACTATGATCTTTTGGGGTATCTCATGTCTCCTAGAATGGTTACCAGTGTGTTGGAAATTTCATCAGGACTTACCAAACACATGGGCATCATGAAATAAATAGGGGAAATATAAAATTTATTTTAATAACTTTCTATCTATCCATTTGGGAACAAATTTTCCTCCATAAGCAATTTTATTGTAGCATTATAGAATAAATTCAGACATGTGATCATGGATACATCCCTTAGTAACTTGATCATTAGACATGTGCCAGTGGTAGTGATCATCTAATACAATATACCTTGAATCACTTTTAAATTTTTAGTCTTTTTTGTTTCATTATAAATGAATTTATCTCATATGTTACAAGATAACTAACTAAATCAGTTGACCAGGGATGTGTACCAAAGTGTGTATAAAGATTCTTAACAGGAAATGTGTCCCAAAGTGCTACCTAGTCTAAGGGGTCATCATTCATTTTTTGAGTGATCCTACTCACATGGTTTACCACCATGTTCATTAAAACTTATTTCCTATTATATCTATATAAACTCTTGAATAAGGATCATACAATAAATAATTTTTGTCTTTCTATCATGCTTCTTCAAGAGGTTCCTAAAAGTTTCATGGTTATAAAAAATTACTACTTTAGAGCCAAATTAATAAGAAAATAATATATATAATAAAATATTATATAAAGAAATAGATTTTACATGGTTTTTTAGTTTTATTTGGATTCATATAATTTTATAACAGAAAAATAAATCTCATGTGAATATACCTCCACTCTGTGATAATATTTCATTAACTATGAAGTTGGAGGAATCACACATATGCTCAAATGGAAGATCCCACTATTGGGGATATATGACCGGTGGAGTGCTCAGATACTTATTTTGACCACTAAGTGATACCTTGTATAAATCATCAAAAAATAATCCAATATATTTTTAATGTAATTGAGATAAGGTAAAATGGATCTTATTAAAATCTCTTATGATGTGTCAATAAAACCAGCTTGTCCAAGGAATTATCAAACATCATAAACATGTATAGTATATAAAAAAGGAAGACATAATGCCTAACATAGAACTATAAACCACAAATCCATGATTTGACACTACATGTACTAGGAAAATTCTTTAATCTTCCATAAAATTCTATTTTTCAATGTTTAAAATAATAATATTATAAATAAAATATGAAACACATTACCCAAATTAAATATATTCTTATCAAATGAGAAATTTTACATTAAAAAGTCATCCATAAATACCTCCATTCATGTATCAAGAAAATTATAAAATATAATCACCATGCATATTTGTATGGTACCTTGGGAGTTAAAATGTATAAATAGAATCCATTGGTAAGAATCTATAATGAATGTGTAGTTAAATTTCATCTTCTCTCGGTCCCCTACTATAACGAGAACCTAAAAAGTAGCCAGAAAAACTGTCCAAAAATAATTTTTTTGTCCTAAATGAAATTATATCAAACATATAATCATGATTGGAAGGTTAAATGGTCCTTACGAGTGAATTGATTTAGTTTATTATAATAAATGCACACTCTATAATTATTTTTTACTCTCACGTGAACTATCTCATTATTTTAATTATTTATAAAATTAAATATAGATTTCATTGGTACAACCTGGACAAGGATGACAAAATAAGAGTATGAAATGGGGAAAATGATACCTACCTCATGTTTTTTTACCACTTTAATTATATCTTCTAATAATGTGTGGTTAAATCTCATTTGTGGCTATCTAAGAAGTTTAACCCCAACCTCTAAAAAATAATATGCATGAAAATAGGGGGGATAATACCTAGTATATAAACTAAGTTATATAAAATTCCCATAATATTATACCTTAAAATTTTTTAATTATTTTTAATTATTCATTAAGGATATTATTATCAATTATTACAAGCTGTTTCCTATCATTCATCAGGTATTAATATATTGTGTTTTGTGTCAATGGTTTGATTTCCAATTATGGTGGATAAGGTATTGATGTAAATGATTTGGGAACTGATATATGTGCACAATGAATTTCCGAATCTCAATATCCATCATCAGCATTAGTGAATAATTCATCAAATACATCTTGAAAATTAGAATGCATGTCATAATTAGAAACTATATTCTCAAAATTAGAAAAATAATCTATAGAAGAATAAAAAATTAGTGTGGTTTGATCATGAGAAATATGTGGAAATTATTTTTAAAATTTAAACTAGAACCACCCATCAAGATCAAATCCTTGAATGATCCCCATTTGAAATATATTGAAAATCGTTATTTGGAGAATCATGAAAATATGGGACATAATTGGAGATGAAGAGAGAGGGATGTTACACTAAGGGGTGATTCATATAGTGTAAAACATTAAATCCTCGTATATCATATTTGAACTACATATAATGTGTACCCTCATGGAAATTTATGATTTTAATGGATTTTTTGAGTAATGGGCTTCCAATAATTATCAAATCATGAGAAATTAACTAATCTTATTCCGTATTTCTCATGTAGAAATCCATAAAAATCATCATGTCCCTTACCCAGTCAAGTACATATTCAAGGAATCCCACTGAATATTTCATAGTTATATTTCCTAATTACACTACTACTCTAGTCTTATTCTAATCACCAATTTATAAAGAAGAGAAAATTGAATGATACATTATATTCAAAAGAGCTCCCAAATAAAGAAATTCATTATTAATGTAAAACATCCCAATATAGCATGGAATAGGGAATGTACTAGGGTCCTTGAACATTGAAGGCATTTCCAAGGTTGATGTGATGATCACATATACATTCCTCTCATGCTTGATATTCTCATTTCCCTTTAGGATTTTTCTATTTCTACATAATTAATTAAAAAACATAGCATATCTTGTAATTTTATTGATTTCATCATGTAGAAAGATGTTGGTCTCAATGTGTATAAATATATCAAAAACAACTTTTTTCATTTCGTCGTCAACCATATTCATGTTTTGGGCAATTATACATGGAAATGGAATGGGTTTACATCATCAACATTTTTCTCACATTTGTCCTTCTCTTTTTATTTCTCATCATTTGGGATTGAATGGTGCTTCACTGAAGTTATGGTGAATCCTAGTGGAATGATTGGTGCTGATTTATTAGTAGTTCTCTTCCCACATCTCAATGTGGTGGAACTGAAATTCCCCATTGGATTTTGAGTATGTTAGGAATGTAGTTTTTTAGAGTTATTACTTACCTATTAAAGGAGAGTGGTGTCTATATGGTTTATTTTCATATTCAACTCCCCCACTTACAAACCGTGAATCTTCATCTCATTCTGCAGATTACAAATAGATTGTTTCAAATTTTCATTAGTATTAGAATATACATTTGGTTTATAATTACCTTTTTGATGAGTTTTTTATTCTTGGGTATAAAACCTCTATATTGGTTTTTGAAAAACATATTGTTAAAAAAGAGGCTATAGGATGTTTTACTGAAAGGGGTACTTTGTTTTTGAAAAGATCTATACCTAATGTATTAGTGTTCATTACACCCTTATTTGTACATTGGTGTAAAGGAATCATACATATTTTTAATGATGTGGTTGTTGTTTTTACTGATATGATATTCCAGGTAATATAGTTTCCAAATCATAAATCTATATTAATTAGGAGAAATAATCTTTGGGGTGGTCAAGTTTATTGAAAATTACACAAGGCCTCATAGGAGTTTTTTAGGATGTCCTCTGAGACAATGTAATCTATCTCAATATAGTGTTCAATTCAAATAACTTTGTATCAATTAATTTATTTTATAGAGATGAAATAATTACCTAATATACTATTAGAACATGATTTGTACCTCGATCTATATATTTTTTGTTTTTTTGCTCCATGTTATCAAAAAATTCACATGAAGCTACTGGTGTTTTGGTGAATAATGCCCCTCCATCCATGACATCCACCATGTCCCTATTTATAGGTGTGTGGATTTTGTGAATGTTTTATATGATGAGTTTATCACTGGTTTGGTGATGTTGGAATCTTGAAAAAATACTTCTTAAATCACTCCATGTACTAATACATTGACACCCCTTGTTCATTATTGATCTTTTTGACCTCCGTCCTAATTTAAGAAGTCCCCTATATGGGAAGAAATATCTACATGAAAAATATTTCAAATAATTCTTACATATTACTTCCTCAGGTAGTTAATAATACATCTAATCCTTTATAGTTTCAACAAGTGAGAATGGGAATTAACTTATGTTGATTTGATCTAAAAAGAAATTTCTTAGTTTCATTGATGAGAATATCACATTGAATTATATAAGGAGTTTGTTTAGATCCTCACAAGATAAGCCATGAAATTTTGGAGATGGTGAATTAAACCAAATTTTATTTTGAATTCTAATTCGATAGTTGGATATGTTGTTCTTGTAGGATGATAATTAATATTTTGTTAATAAAACTCTTGAATGGTTATATCAAGTAATTTAATTTACTTTGTATCCATTGTATCCATTTTTATGTTTTTAGACATTATTCTTATTTTAAAATTATTTAATGGTAGAATTCCCATTTTAAGTGAATGTTAAAACTATATATATATGGTGACTAAATAATTCTATACACAAGGAAACATACAATCTCAGGGTCAATATCTAAGTGATCCTCATGATTATTTCATTCCATTAATAAAAGAAATGAAACAAACAAAAATGGACAATGATTAAAAAATAAGAATTTAAATTGATGGTTCCAAAAAATTGAGAAAGAGAAAACATGGAAGAAAAATAGAAAAATATATAGAAATGAGAATAGAAAAACCCTATAATTGGCTTAAAAACATACATTATTCACTGAAAATAGTGTCAATATGAATGTCTCTATCATGGGTACCCTTAACTATTGTGTTTTTTTGGGTACATAGGTTTTGTTGAGTGATAGAAAAATGTCTTCTATCAAACAGGAAATACATAAAAAACTACATAAAGGTATTATGGAAATAATAACAAAATGAAAAACACTACATAAAAGAATGGGTCGGTTTTTAACATTTATAAAACAGTAATAATTCCATCGGGATAAGAATGTATTTTTTTTTAAATTTAATTAACAAAGCACAATGATAGGTTTTTTTTAAGAAAAATAGTAGGAAAAATTGATTTAAATATTCGTCCTAACATAATTATTGATCATTTTAATTTAAATTAACATCCACTTAATTTTTATCCCATAATTTGTTAACTCCTAAACCCTATGATAATTAACTTAACCCTAATGATGAAATGAATTAAACCCTACTCTAGCTTTGAAACATGGAATCATACCACAATACATTGATTGTTGTTAAAAGGATACATTATTTTAAATGTTGAATCATGGACCATATACATATAATATGTGAATATAAATTTATTTTGAGGATTTTATTGAAACTCAAAAATATGATCATGGGTTTTTTATCTATAAAGATCAAGCTCTCACAATTCCCACTTTACACAACCTCGGTTATTTTCTGTTAATTATTCAACTTCTTTCTGGTTTATTTTATGTTAAAAAAGAAATTCATATATCATATTGTGTGAATTATTGTATCTTGTTTATTAAAAATAGTTAAATTAATAATATTATAATTTGATCTATTACTAAGAAAAATTACTCTCCCATGAGTGGTGTAGTCATCGTAGCAACATTTTCCATGTGAAGTGGTTTAGAATTGGTACAACACAATCTCATTTATCATATTTGTTTCAATAATAATGATATAAATGAAATAATAAGTAAAATTAAATTAAATATATGGAATGTAATATAAATAGTTATTTTATTACAAGACCATCATTCTTACAAAAAAAAGAGGAAAATAATGTCAATTTATAGTATATCCTAGATTCAGATCTTATCTCCTACAATGGTGTATAGAAATTAAATTTTACAACTTATCCTCTTCTCCCAATACTGTTATTTATGTAAAATACCCTCTAAATAAGAAAAAACACAATTTTAGAGTGGCGGGGAGGCTTGGGATCACAGAGGATACAAGTGTGAATAGGAAATTAGTCCAAATATTTTTATCCAAATTTCATTGACTCTTTGAACTCAAAATGAAAAACCAGATCTCTTTATAGAAGTTTAATTTTTTGTAAGTGATTTCTCTATATACTCAAAAAATTTGAGCCCAATACATGTTCATATGTAAAATATATTTCCCCATTGTTGAATTAGTGTCAATTCTATAGAGTTTAGTATAGATTTTATATCATGATCCATTTACTCTAAAAAATGTAAAATTCAACTAAAATGACCTAAATGATAGTCGTATCCCAGTACGATTATAATTATTTCATGAAATTACATTACCAAATAATCCATATATCAGTAGTTATATCTGAAACACTACAATTCAATTTAATTTATCAAAACTCCAATTTTCATCATTTTTTAAAATGAATGATATAATCCCAAATATTCAATAAATAAAAGTATTTAACATAATGTGAGGATATTATTCCATTTATTATCTATAAAACATTCAATAAATATTTTTTATCAAAAACCCCTTGGATATATTTTAAATTGGTTGTTTTATTTTTCTAGGTTTCATTATGGTTTTTTGAGGTTGATTATTTCCTTTTAATTTTTGTATTAACACCTCATCAATAATGTGAAGAAATTTAGGTGTTTTCCCCAATAATTGGCCATCAAATTCTATATCCATGATTGATTATTTTTTGAAATTCATGTTTTAGGTATTTGATGTTTGTATTAAATGGGATTATGGATTTTAAAATAATTTATCTTGTTTTTAAATTGAATTCAATTGAAAGTGAAGTGTACTACATTTTTTTCATCTTTAAAATATTTTGTCCTAACTATGCACACCAAATGCATAATAATATTGTAGAATAGCCTTTTTAATTGAATTATGATATTTCATAGGTCTTTTTTCTATTGTGTTTACAAATGTTCTCTTGAATTATAAAAGGAGATATTTGTCCTTTAGAAAGGGTATTATGAACTACATTAATGGTTTAGATATTATATAAATATATTTCATTGGTTTATGCAGTGGTTTTTATTAATATCATGTTTATAAGAATGGTTATGTGGCCTGGTCCCCAATTTCTGAAGAGGATTTTGTTGGTGGAAACATCCCCTTAAACATTCTTGTTTCCTTATATGTTTTAAAATAATAATTATGTCCTTATTATATTACTTTTTTATTATATCTCCACGATTTATGACTAAAAGTATTTCTCTATGGAAGGGTGTTCCATGGTGATACATTATTTTTGATTTCATCTTCATGTAATTACATATATATGAATATATATATATATATATATCTTTTTTTGCGTGTTTATAAAATTATTTGATACTATTTAAATTAGATCACCTAAATTATATACATCATTGGAATACACAAGTAGATATTGAAATTTCAAATAACACATGTTCAACTTAAATAGTATCTTTCTTTGGGTAGTGGACTTCAGTATGGATTTCATCATGCTCTAGGAGTTAACCTATTAGTTAGGCTGCATAGGGTACAACTGAGTTTTAGGTATTTGGATTATATATTGTTCACTAATAGGATTTATCATGTTTTACTATATTCTATATCTCCCCTTAGAACATAGGTCCAATGATCACCGATATTCGGTTTCAATATATTGGTTATGCCTCTTCTATTTCTATAATAGTTTGTTAGTGTTCATGTTTCCATTTATTATTATGTTTTAATCATTATAACTATTATTATTATTACTATTACTACTATATTATTATTATAAATATTAATTGTTTTACTTTTTTAATAATTATTAAACGTTTTGGAAAGGTTTTAAAACATCTTGTACTAATTTTTTCTAATGTTTATTTTAATGGAAATTTATTTTTTAGATGTAAAACCATCATGTTTTAAATGGAAATATTTTAGGAATAAGGGATATGAATTATGATTAATTTTAAACAATAAAAAATGAAAATACATTTTTGTAATTTTATTTCAAAGTAACATAAATCAGATATTTTATTTAGATGATATACATGAGGGTTGGTTTCATTATTATGCGTACTAAGAATTATGATCACACCTATATGAATTTAAATTTTAGGATTAAGTCTAGTTTAGTCTTGATCACCATAGATCAATGGCGGTTTGTATGATGGATGGTGACATCGAGGTCACATATAGATTATGTCATGTATCTTTTTTTTATTTTTGTTTTTTTGTTTCATCAGATAAGACAAACACCAACGTATAAGTTTATGCTTCTAGTTTTATGTATCATTGTGTGTGGGATGTTTATCTATTGGTTATTTCTTATTTGATTCTTTTTATTGTTAACTATTTATTTTATTTTTCATGGTAGTCCAATATATGGATGATTCATTTACATATTCTAGTAATGATTCCACTAGGTTTTATTAATATTTATTCATCGAAATCATTCCCAATATTGTATACATAATTACCCAGAACTAATTATCATCCTTTGGTGATTGTAAATTTTTCTTGGTTATATAATGTGCCAGCTCGTGTGCTTGATTCAGGGGTGGCCCTGATTTTTTTGTTCCACAAGAATAGTATAAATTTTTTATGTTTTCCATGATTACTATATTTTCAACCTTGGATTCATGGATTGAATATGAAAAATTCACCCTTATTTTACAAATACATATTGTTTGAAACTCCATGTAGTATATTTCGTGGGTTATCCAACACACAAAACTACATTTGTGTATCATTATTATATTCTATATATCTATCTGAAATACTACCCATACCATACTTAACATTTACTAATGAAATATAATAAATCATGATTAACATTGATTAGTGGTAACGTATACTTACAAATTCAAAAATAAATTATCATTATACATCATTCAATTTATAAATTAAAAGTTAAATTACCATACAACAACACTTCCCTTTAATAGCACTATCAACGTGCTGAAAATTTTAGTGATGTTAATAGACAAGGTATTTTATCTTTGTTGAAAATGCTATGATAAAGGGGACATTTATCAACGCTAAAAATGATAGTAAATGGGACCTTTATCAGATATTTTAAAATGAGTGATAAAGGTCTCATTTGTCATCCATTTTAAAAGTAGTGATAATGGTCAAATTTATTATAACTTATATTTATCACCACTAATGTAATCATTTATCATCAATTTTATAAGCACTGATAAAGGGTCATACTGTAGTGTATTGTAACAACACATCGATGCACTTGAAACACACCAAAAACACACCAGATATCAACCAAAATAAGTCCCAACATATAATATAAATAAAATTTAATTTACATCACAGATACCAAAAAACACTATATTATAAGCATTTCAAACATTGGTTAATAAAATTACATAAATAAAAATTAATACATACATTAAAAATACAATCCTAACAATCAATGTCACCATGATTTCCATTTAATTTCATTGTCAAACTTCTATCACTCCATGATTAGCGTCAAAAACACCACATCAATTCAAAAAAATCCACCTGCTTAAGAAAAAAAATATTTTGAGTGATACTAAAAAGAAATAAATTAAATATAAATATTAATTAATACATTAATTCTAAGTAAAATAATTTTACTATGATAATATCAGGATTTCAATTTTAATTGACCAGAGGCTGTAGTGATGATTTTCCTACAAAGGAAATGGACAGAATTAGAAAGAAAGTGATAAATGAAACATTTCAGGGGTGAAAAGTTTCTTAGTGATAAGAAGTATTAATGTTGGATAGAGTACCCCAACTCAAACAAAATAATCCACCTTTATAATAAAACAATAATTAAATGAGTAATACATAAACGAAATAAATGAAACATAAATATGAAACAATCCATTAATTCTACAGATAATTATTTTACTATGAAAACATCAATATTACCTCTATGATTGATCAGATCCATCATCGTTGGTCTTCCTACAAAAGAATGAATCATGGAAAAGAACTTCTAAATTAAATAAAACATGTAAGTTATAATGAAAATTAAATCAAATTTTAATTATATGTATTTTTGGTAAAATAAGGAATGTATATCGTAACATTACCATTATATCTTTCCAAAAGGTTTCATTGGTCCAGATATTAGTTAATAACAAAACTAACGATTCATTGTTTACTTCAATAATGTTTTTAACAACCACTTAGAAAAGAATATAACCTAAAAATCTTACCCAATGTCCCCATGATTCTCTAATCCCACACATGATCACAACCATCAAAATCACATCACCATTCAGCAATCAATTTTCATTCTATTCTTTCACACATTTAATATTTCTAAATATGCATGATGCATGAAGTTGCATGCATATAGTAAATGGGTATAGGAGGATAACGAAAAGTGAATGTTGAATGGTGATATGATACAGATGGTGAGAGTGTGTGTGAGGTGACATCATCATGTGGATATTGGGAAGGAAGTTCAAATCATACGCTATTCTATATGGTAGTCGACCAATAGTAATGAAGTTCATAGAGAAGCCTTAGTTTTGTTCATAATTTTGCTAGTAATGAACATCCAATCCATGTTATGGATTCATTGATAAATGGATCCAAATGAGTATAAATATTCTACGAACATAGTAAAATAATATAAATAGTTGTATAAATGATCAAAATATAGAATATAAATCAACCCACTCTCACAAGACCCAATGAGAAATTTCCACAAAAATAAACATCTCCAGAAAAGAATGATAGAAAGCGGAGAACTAATTAATGAATGGATAACCATTTAAATGTTTACATTCAAAAAAACAAAACTATTTGAAATACTAAAGTATAATTTCATCAGAATTATATAATGATAGATCAACTTACAACACCTAGAAAAGAAATGAGGAAACTCTAAACGCCTTCACCCCTAAACTGGAGAAAAAAACTAATCCAATGTGTTTATTCTTCCTTCACAACAACTCAACCAAGAAAAATTCCTCCACCAAATTCTCAAAATATATATCCTTGGAGAATAGGACTCACTCTTTGATATCAGGATTAAGACCCCAAATGAAATGATAATATTTAAATAGATCGTATGACACCACCTCAAGACAAAAGGAAACTAGTTCTTTGATGTGTTCAACATAAGCATTCGCCATCTGCTGACCTTGTTGTACACTCGTGAGATATTCCCTTTTCTTCATCTTCACCTCCTCAGGTATAAACCATTGAATAAAGTGAGATTTCAAATCTTCCCACATCATCCCAATATGCATCATTGGTGGGGAAAACAACTGACATTCTTCCAATGATAGACCCCCCAAGAAGACCCAGAACTCCACGAACTCTAACATCTTTGGGAGTTCCAAACACTCAGAAGATATACTCAACTTCTTCAAGACACTTCACTACCTCTAACGAACCTCGGTTTCCATAGAAGATGGGTAGTAACTGAGGAGAACTAGAAATAGAGAGAGACCTAGTAAAAACATCGAGGACCTTTACATGAAGCATATTTTGAATAACACATAAATCATAGATTCAGTTTTAGAATCATTCTAATAGAAAACAAAAAATATCATCCGGGGCCAATACAACTGGATTAAAGATCAAATTTAATAACAAAACAAGAATTATCTCTTCAAAAATCACTATTTATTTTTAAATTTAAATTAACATTCTTCTAAGGCCAATTTTCAAAACAAAATAACCCATATTTTTAAATCAAATCAAATTATAGAAATCATGTATCCCTTTTCTAAAGACCATTTTAGAAAACCAAGTCAAGATGATCCACAAAACATAGCATGTACATTGGCCACAACGGATGAGAAATGAGTCAAACCCCACAATAATACCATATTTCTCATGAAATAATTTTCATAGTGGTCATCAATAATCTCTGATCATGCTTCCATGATGTTAAATAGCACAAATTCATCCTTGAATAAAGAATTTAAACCACATAGTGTCCCTCATCCTGTTTTCATGATGTTATACTGCACAAATTCAACCTTGGAGCAAGGAGTTAAACAACAAACTTTATCTTATCATAGTTATAGGACATTAAAATACAAAAATTCATTCAAGATTAAAGACATTGAACATCACATCGTCTCTCGTCTTCATTGTGTGGCATTAAAAAACACAAATTCATCATGGAGGTAGGAAGTAAAATTGCATAATGTCTCTCATCCTGGTTCCATGAAGCTAAACTTCTGATATTTTTCTTGTAAAGAAGACATTAAAATGCACCGAGGAGTCACGCCGACAGTAGCGAGGAGATGAGATGTAGGGTTCATTAAAGATAAGAATTGTGTAAAGACGCAAAACACGAACCCCAAAAGGTCAAACAACGATATAGGAAAAGATGAAAATAACATACACTGGATACTATCCTTGACTCATCTAATGGATTATAGTGGAGTCATGCTGTTAGTAGAGGGGTTCGACGAGAGATTTAGAGTTGTGATGAGTGATCACCATTTGGGGTTAATCTAAACAGATCTAGAACACTTTTAACAATTATTCTAGAAATGTGATGATAATGATCCCTTTTATCGAGGGATCTTTATTAGCTCTAAGAAAGCGCTTATAAAAACATCTTTATCAGCATTAATAATTTGGCGATGATAAAAAATATTTTGAAAATTTATTTTGTAGTAGTGATAAAGGATTTATTTAAATAAATTTATTATAATTTTATAATTTTTAAAAATGTATAATTATTTATTTATAATTATATAAAAACTTATTAAAAAATAAGGATTATTTATTTATAATAATTATAAATTTATGAATTTATACATATAGTAAATATACATTTTAAAAAATATTTATTTATAAATATTTGTTTATAAATATTTATTTACAAATATATTTTTAACAAAATTAGTGGATATATATTATTAAACCCATGCATTTTAAAAATGAGAGAAATTGAATAATTCAAAATTAGTACACATTAAAAATATTAAAAAAATGGATATCATTTATTAATTAAATATAAATTATTTAAAAAATAGGGATATATATATATATTGATATAAATATGAATACATATTGAAAATACTAAAATATAATAAATTTATATATATAAATAAATAATAGAAAATGATCAAAAAAATGAAAAAATATTAAAAATGAATTCCCTAACAATAATTGAATTAAAAATAAATAAATAAAATTGACAAATTGAAAGCATAATATATTAAATGTATCATGATAACAATGAAATTCTTAAATACAATGAAATTTAAATAAATTACATAAATATTTGGTGTTTTTGTTTCTATATATTGTGTAAATATATTTCTGTGTGCATTTTAAAATTAACAACATTAATTAGAAACATATATATTAATATGTACAAGAAATACATGTAACAGACGATGTTTGATATATGTTAAATTTAAGAATCAAACAACATTAAAAATGAATAAAACATTAATATGTTATTAACTACCATTTTATTAATTTTATATATGTTTATATTTAATATATATTTTTTATTACTATTTATAATTAATATATCTATTATACTTATTCATTTTATTTAATAATTGTTTCATAAATAAATTTTAAAATATTTTATAATTTATTCATTTTTAATTATTTGTTTAAATATATATTCGTTTTTATATATACATTTAATATATACTATTTATCAATATTTATTATCTATATATATATATATATTAAATTTATTTATTTTTATCAATAATTATTTAATTAATAATTTTTTAAATATTTTTCTTAATTTACTCATTTTAAATTTTTTACTCGTATAATTATATCATTTTATGCATGTTATATATATATAAATATATATATTATCTATTATCTATTAATAATTTTAATTTATATATATATTTATTCATTTTAATCCATAATTATTTAATTAATGAAATTATTTAAAAATAAATAAAATTTTATTTTTTGAACCTTTATCAGTGCTAAAAAAGTATTAATAAAGGTTACCATTTATCATCACTTTATTTTTGGTGGTCTTAAAAGATATGTTTTATCAGTTCAAAAAATAAAGTGCCGATAAAGGTAACCTTTATCAGTACTAAAATAATGAATTGATAAGGTGAATATTTATCAATGCTTATTTTAGCAATAATAAAGATAGACTTTATCAGCATAATTTTCTAGCACTAATAAATGTCAGTATTGTAAAATACTAATTTTTTAGTAGTGTAAGTATAAAGTGAAACATTATTTTGTATAACATAGTGCATTATACATTATTGGAATCATGTATGAATTTAAAAAACTCATACATAAGTGCATGTATAATTATAAACTATATGTTATGATACTATGGAGCCCTAATGTGCTCTAATTTTAGGATTCTGTTAAACTCGTTATATCTTTATATAATTTGTACTGCATATCTATGTGATTATTTTATAATGTTGTAAAACTAAACTATTTAATGGTTAAAATCTATAAATAATTTATATTTGAATAATGCTGTGATTTACGATTAAAATGCCTAACATTGGAATAATTGAATACAATATCCATTTATCTTTAATGTATAACATTTAATATTATAATGTTAATAACATCCAATAATTATTCTAAACTCTTTATTAATTAATTATTATCAGCATAGAGTCTTTTCATGTAAAATTTTTTTTATGATCATTTAATAACCTAATGTAAATCCATATATTTTCTCTTTACCAATATACCTTTATAACTCTATTATGATATAAATCTGAATTGACTTTCAATCATTCTATATATTATTATTAATTTGTTAAATTTTTTAATTCTATAAGTCCAAACATACTCCCACTAGCCTCATTGAAAGTAAATTATTCATAAATTTCCATGAAAAGAAATAAAAACTCCTTAGTGTTCATAAAATAACACTTATTTCCTATTGTGTTTAATTTTAACAAGAAATTTATTATTAAACATATCATATATAGAACTTTATGTCTTTGGAGAAAGTGTTAGATAAGGATACATTATTCTTTTAAAATATTCCATTAGTGGTGGTGGAATCTAAATTCTTATCTTTTTAATTAATTTCAAGAAAAAACATATGTATCATGGATTAATATAATTTTATCATTACTATTAGGCTGAAGGGGGACAAGTTTGGATGTACCCTGATAGGGGGGGTGAATCATGGAATGAAAATTTAATCTAATTTATCAATTTTCATTAAACCCTCACTTCAATAATATGACCAGATCTAATAGTAATTAGGGAAATTGTTTTCCACTAACTTATATTTTTATCTAATAACTATTCTTCCCACCTTTATTCATTAACATTTTGTCCAATTATTTTTACCCACTATATATAATTTGTGTCACAAAGAATAGAAAATAATATAAGCATGCATGGAACAAAGGGTTTACATAGTTCACAAATACAAGATAATCCAAGGATCATTCAATTAGTAGTTTGTTAATTCACCATAATCCACTGAACTCAATAATTAGTTGTGGTTTTAGGTTATGTTTTGTTTCAATACCCTTACAATGGTATATGGTTTCCTCAATTCAACCCTAGGATTACTTCACCCACACATCCCTCTTTTTCTCACAACTTCAAAGTGAAACAAGTTATCACAAGGTCCAAAACTGAGTAATCTCTCCAATTTTGTAGATAAACTAGGTGTGGGTAGTTTCCATTAATCGCCATGATATTTTCTTCATACATAGAATATCGATTCATCAAGGAACTTCATTATACAAATTCCCTAAGTCATTATGGTAACTCCTTCTCCTTCGGATGAATCTTCTTGAAGTGAAAAGATACCTCAATCTATTACCAACAATCCGACCTAGAATGAAATATATTTTGTTTCATAGAATTATTTCCCATCATTGTTATTTGTTGGATCATTAGAGAGTTCCAAAGAATCCTTCTTTTCCAACTTCAAGAAATTTTCTACTGATATCATATATTTGAAATTAGACCATCTATCTCATATATTGTTATGTATTGTAGTGATCATACATATTTATGTATAAATTTGTCTTTATAATATCAACATTCCATAAATTATTCACCATAATTCAAATGTAATTCTTCTTTATGCCCTTTTCGTATCTCTTAATGTATTCATGGGTATGATGGTAAATTTCATCAATCAAAATTATCTTTTAACATCGTCAAATAAATCCAAATATATCAATTAATTTTTAGTTAATACATCCCATTTAATTCCATGAAATTCATCCTACAAGAAAGTATATTCAATTATGTAGGAATTCTTACTTGACATCTCTATTGTGAAAGATTCATCACAATGGAATAAAATACAGTTCCTTCAAATATATAGTTATGCATTTCTACAACTCCTAGATAATAACTCTTCTAATATCATGTTCCCCTTCAAAATTTTATAGCCAACAAAATATGTTTTAATCACTTATTGTGTGGGTTTTTTCTCTACAACATTATTATCGTCAAAACCAAAACTAGAAAACCCACAAGATATCTTTTATTACATTCACCAGATGATCTCTTCTTGATTACCAATATATTTCTCAATCTGAATCCAGCTATAGAGCATCCCCCCATTCATCAAGTAATCATCATTAAATAAAATAAACTATGGAAATATTTCTATTCATCCAATGGGGGGTTGAACTTCCATTACACAATTAAAATGTGTCATGGATGGATTATACAACTTGGACCTCTCTAAAATGGATTGTTCAAAGAAATATGACCTAGATCACTTCACAACATGGTGGTTTCTTCAATGGAATAGACACCTAGATAGTAAAAACATCATCTTATATATTTTGTATATATAGAATGTTCCTCTTTAATTGTGTGGAGATAATAATTTGAACATGTCCCCTCAAATAGTTCCAATATTCTTCAACACTAAAAACACTTTTTTTATAATATAATCAACACAAAACATCATATTATATTGATAAAAACCCCTATAATTTTAATATATTTACAAAAAAATCCAACATCATCAATTTTTCAATACTTAATTGCATACTAAAAATATCTCCCATTGTATTTATTGGAAACATCATTTATCGTAAATAAAATTAATTTTTTGTTCTATTTATTACATCCATTGTTGAATCCAACACTTCTTAAGGAAACCAAAATTCTTTCTTAACCCCATGTATAGTATGGTAAAACTTATTCTCCTCCGTATATGGTATGTGAAAACATATTCTCCCCCTTTGTAGAATCATCATAGATTCATGATTCCTATTCTTCCACTTTGACATCCAATCCAATGAATTATACATAATCTATTATACTTATTGAAAATATTTCCAATAGTCATCTTCTAATGAGGGAATAATAACTTTTTATGATACTCTCCATGTCTCTTTGATGTCAAAAAATATGAGCTGTAATTATTATTTCTCTTAAAAGTTTTTTGGGAACACCACTTGTGAAAATGCAACTTGACAAGATTGTACAATGGATTAATCATACATATATATGCTTTCTATATGTCAATTACGAATTTACATTAGATAAAGAGATATTACCCCTTTATCAATACAATATTGGGATCCTAGAACTTTTATTATTCACTTGTTAGTCATAATTTCATATCCATTAGTATATATGTAACACCCCGAGATTTTATAAAAAATATTATTTTTAATTTCATTAATGTCTTATTTGTACGCTACACCAAAAGGTGTTTGCACAACATGCATCCTTGACTTTCCTTGCATTACACACAATCGCAACCTTCCTCGATAGTGTGTGTAGTACGCAATACCGAGTTTCACTAAACAACGATATGCGATTAAAATATTATTAAAACTAGCCGTTATGAATAGTAATAACCAATTTTTGAAATTTTGTAAATTTTATTTATCAAAATGGACTTCATTTTTGGATTCGGAATATCGAAATTATCTTAGGGTGAAATTTTGGTACTTTTTGGATAACATTCATATTCTGATGAATTGTGAATATTATTAAATTTTAATTAAAAACAGCTTTTTTAATAAAAATAATTAATAGTGATAAATTATTAATTTGAGTGGTTTTAAAGTATATTTAGAATATATATTTTTACAATTTATTACAATGTTTTTCACTGGATGTAATTTCACATTTAAACCAGACATAAACAAGTGTCAATCTTTTGATAGTTATTATCTTTTAAATACACGCTATTTGTTTTGACGACCGGAATTAATTTTTAAATTAATCAATGCAACTGATATGTTTTTAATTTGGTTAAATAGAAATCATTTTTGTGTTCATAATATCAAATATAGCTTAGACCTAATTTTTGGTATTTTTCTGGAAACTTTTATTTTTTGATGAATAGTGAAACCACTAAGTGGTAGTTAAAAAAATGAAATTTTCATAAAACATAATTTTACCGCTTCTGTGAGTGGAATTTTAAAATTCCGAGATACACGGTTGATGTCAGTAAGTAAAATGTCGTTCAATGAGATGAAAATAATTTTCTGTGAATAATATCTTTTTACTTTTTTTTAACCATGACTAAAAGTAAATAGGGTAATTAAGGGTAAAATTGTTATTATTATTACCCTATCACATGTCCTAATTCTATTGGATAAGTATAATTCGACCAAAAACAACCTTAGAAATAAAATATGACCATTTAGGCCCACTTGGATTAGATTAGGACATTTATTATTATTTAATTCAAAGAAGAGTTAAAAGAGTTAAAATCAATGTTTATTACTAAATCATTTTTAATATAGGGTTATACATAAGATAAATTCTATTGTAAAGATTCATTATAAATCTAATAATATTTCCCACATAATGATATTTTATTTATAATTTTTAGACATTAAATAATTTAATTTAATAATGACACAATGATGATGACGTAATTACCATAATAGTGAAAAATTAGAATAATTGATATTATAAATTCCCAAATAAATGTAATTTGAGACTTTTTATGAATTACACTAATTTTCTTGGTTAATATGACCTGTTAGTATTGATTTATGTAACTTGGTTCGAACTAATCATTCTGTTATGAATTTCACAAAAATCAATTACTAAATAGTGTCAAAATTGACATAAAATAGTTTTTTTTTAAAATATTATATTATTAATTGTTATTTTATTCCTAAAAATATAAGGATCGGAAAAATTACTTAGATAAGGTTATATATATTAATAATAAACAACTTGGGGTTTTTTGGCTTTTTATAGTATGTTTATTAACACTATTGTGTAAGAACACAATAAGACACGGTAAAAGTAAAATTATTTAACTTAATGTTAAATCTAAATGATAAGGTTAAAATAGGAACCTAAACATGTCTAAATTATATTGGATGAGAGGATTTTGATCCATCCCCACCTTATCTTCGAAATAAATAAATTTGGAGCTATTTAAAACCGAACTTGACTTTATAATAAAATAATATTTTTAGTTTTTCCAAAGGAGCCCCTCTCCTCCATTATAAAAAGGAACCTCCTCCCCCTCTTCCTCACACCACATTGAGCCTTAAGGCTCGGCCAACCCCTACCAAATTCTCTTATCCACTTCCCTACCAACATCCTAGAGGTTCTGGTCTTCCTCAAAGACCGATTTTAGTACCCTAAAAGTAGATCTCAAAGAGGCGCTTCAAAAAGAGGTAATGTCCGTTACCGATTCTTTCAACATTATTTCTTCTTCCACTTCTTCATATTAGATTGTTTCATTATGAAATAATAACACCATTATCACTCATATACTGATATGTTATTATAAGTATGAAACAACCCTATTTCACTATTTATCCATCCTACGGAAAACGAAATCACCGCGCGTGCGTACGTACGGAATACCGTCTCCACGCCGTGGTAAAATCTATTTTCCACCACCACCTTACTTGGATGGGTATAATGGTGTAAATAATAACTATATATGATTATTTTAAAGTGATATTGATTCTGAAATAGTATACATACACTTCAATACAGTCCCACGATCATGAGAACGATATCATCACTCGTGCGTACATACGGACTACCGTTTCCACGACGTGATGAGATCCATTCTCCACTTTAACCATTCATGAATGATTATAAAGTATATATAATAAGTAATCATGAAATATATGACATAATAATGATACTGGATTTATGTGTATATATATGTATGTCATCTACTTAATTCCATTCAACTCAATAAGGAAACGAAAACAGCGTTCATGCGTACGTACGACCTACCGTCTCCAGGAACGGTGTATTTCTTTCCATTTACTGATTTATTATATATATGTATATTCTGAATATATATTATATATAAATCATGTTTTATATTCTGGAATTATGTAATCATGATCTAAGTAATCATATGAATAATTACAAGTCAAAACACGGACGACAAATGAAACAATTTTACCCAAAACGCTCTTTAACATGGAATTTACAAAAGAACGGGTAGTATAAAATCATAAGTAAACCATATATGATATCATAAAAATGAGTATGATTATGGAATAAGTCAATGACATTATTTAAATCATTATACATGAGGTTCGGACACTTACGAAGCCAATCAGACCAATGGTAAGGGAAATATCACAATCTCATTTTTATCCGAGATTGTTTATACTTTGAAATTTGATGGGGTGTATTTTATCATCCACATCCATGTTTCCTCAATATGTAATATTATTTCCATCCACCTACAATTTTTTAAATAAAATTTTACCCTTCGGTGAGTTTTTAGTAAAATATATGAACGAAATCTTTTGTCGTTTTTCATACGAGGTACTTTTTGACTTTTCTGACAAAAGTACGAAGAACATTTTTCACTTATATGTAATGAATGGATTTTTAAAACATTATTTCCAAGAAGCTTCCTTTACAAGTTTTCAAGTTTAATTTTTAATCAAATTCTTTTAGTTTAGAATTGTATGACATGTTAAGAGAGGAAAAGTGTATTTGAAGAAGAAAGGATATTTTCCTCAAGAATGGAGTTCAAGTGTTTTATCAAAATTATTTTCCATATAAGATAATATAGGGTTCTGTTTATATCTCTATTATTACATGGATTTGATTATGTTGTGATGGAAATATTTTTTATGAATTCCTTTATCTTATATGAATTGTTATATGATGTCACGATGTTTATGATTCCCATTTTTATTACATGGGTTATGCTATGATGTATGGTTTATGATTTTGTGGCACACATAATAATGGTATCATTATGAGATGGGAGGGACCTATATCTCCATCCAATGCATTGGGTAAAGATTTTATATCTCATTAGATAGACATGGCTGGAATGGCAGGTTTAACCGGTTCAGTGAAATGGGAGTGAACTCAGTTCAGAAATGGACTTTGTCCACTAAGATAGTCTTGTCAATGATTCTTGAATAATAAGAAATTATTCTCTATGATTATGTGTGTATGCCACAAAGTTTCATGTTTTATGTTATGATTATTGGGATTACATTTCACTGCTCTGATTTATCCCATGTTATGAAATTATGATCTCTTTTGCAGGTTATGATTTCCAAAAGTTATGTTCTTACGAATATGATGTGATTGATATTTCTTTTGTTTACCCTTACTGAGAATCTGACCTCACCCTTTTATGTTTTCTTTTCCCCAGGATATAAAGAAAGGTTTTAGGTAAAAAAATTGGAAGATCTTTATGGGAGATGTTGAAGATCTTTCACCATGATTAGAAGATTATATTCCGAGTTTCCAAAGACACTAATCTATTACGGTCCTTGTGTGTGTGTTTTTGTTATGTACTAAGAATTCCGCAAAAGTAATGTAATGTCCATGTACGTCAAGCATAGGGTCTCTATAGTTGGTATTAGAGGAAAGGTTTAGTCAAACATTGGAAACTAGGATGTGAGAACTTTAGTGATATCCCTAGAGATATTTCTAAGGTATGTATAGGGATGTCCCTAAGGTTAAGTATAATCATAGGTTATAGTACTATAATTATGGTAACCCAAGATGATTAGATATTGAAGGTACTCCCCCTTTATTATATTTTTTTCCCTAGCATGATTTTTGACTCTCACACTATTATTTTTGGGTTTTAGAAAATGGTTGGAAACAAGATGATTCACGATAATGGAGGATATGATGGACAATGGAATGATATTCTTCATGAGAAACCAAATGAAATGGGATTTGGAAGTCCAATCATCATTATTATGCCGAATCATAAATCTCATAATATGATCAATAAAGTAAAATTTGGTAAGTTTCCTAACTCAGCTAGTATGAGAAAGATGGAGTTTCATGATGATCATAGAGGAAATAAAGTTCAATTTCCCTCATGTAAATCATGTGGGAAGAGGCATCGAGGAGATTGTTTCAAAGGAACTGGAAGATTCTTTGGGTGTGGAAAAGAAGGACACAAATCCAGTAAGTGCAAAGGAAAAGGATCAGTTAACACCAGGGATGAGGATAATGGTATTTCTACGACATCAACAATGGTTAAATGTTTTAAATGTGGAATGTACGGGCATTACACAAACCAATTACCTAAGGGAAAGTCTCATGAAGAGAATCAGCATGGTCATATGGGTAGTATTTATGTGGATGATGATGAGGAGACTACAAATGATATATGAGCTGAAAGAAGTATTGAAGCTCAGTCGGTTGTTTTAGAAGGTAGTGGAATGATTGTATGTTTATCGAGAGTTATGTTGTATATTTAATGGTACTATGGAATAAAGAATCATCTAAGGATTGTTACACTATTGTTTTTCCTAAAAGTATTTGAAAGTATATGTGGAATGGTATTAGTAACCATGGAAGTTTATTCAGATATTCTTGATGATATGCATATAATGAAGGAATAAGAAGATAATAAGATGTTTGATTGTATTCATGAGCTCATGATTGATATAAGGACTAAGTGATATCATGGTTTGAGTATATAAAAATTTGAGGATTTTGTTATGTGGAAAGTGTTAACTTTTAACTGCATTCATGTTTTTAGTAAGGCTCAATGGGTGTTCATTTTTCAAGAGAATACATGATTAAGGCCTTCGAATGTTTGGAATGTGACCAACAAGACATATCTTATGATATATGGGGATCAACGATGGTATTAAATCTCTGTTAATCATTTTCACTATATTATGAGAGTGGACTGCAGTATTATGGAGTAGCCTAAAGATTGGAATGGATTATGTTGGACATAAGTTAGTATTGTTTAAGGATAAAAGTTTTTTTCGATATTATTGATGGGATGTTATAGTAATATAGTTTTAGAAAAAGGACAACCTGCAGGACGGGCGACATCCCATCGCGTCGGACAAGGCTGTGGGAATCTAACCCACAACCGAAGTGCGACTGGCCTTTATCGCCTACCACTAGCCTACAGGAAGACCCTGGTTAGTAGAAACTAGTTTTATTTTATTAAGCGGTATGATATATGATGTATAAGTTCTTTTTTGGAACTATATACGATTAATCTAAGCATAAGATGGACTTATAACTTTTGCTAACCTTTTGTTTGAAAGAGATGGAATGACCCATAATTCTATCAAATGATCTTTAAACACATCACGAATAACAAATTCAACTTCATTTCTTTAAGGGATGAAGTGGAAATTGTTCAATTCACGAACAACAATGAGATTGTACCAAAATCGTGCAAGTATTTCTTTTAATTCATCAACTTTAAGGAAATGATCTTGAAAACCAAAAATTTTTTCCTAGTTCCCTTATATCCAATGAATTAGATGGTACCTTTGATCATCACAAATCAATAGCTTTTTGATTGTTGGCTTTTTCGTAGTCGTGTTCTCTACCACTCTCCATCAGAACTTGATGGTTATATTTCTCTTCTATATCCATATTTTCATCTGTGTGGAAACCCAGTGATTAGTTTATTTGGGTAACTGTTACGTTTCATACTTTTGTTTTTTAATGATTGGTTTTGGTATTCTTTTTTACAATGTGGGTTTATATTAAAGAATCTTTCGAGGAGTAAACCATTTATAACGTCGAAGAATTTCGAGGGCGAAATTCATTTTAGGGGGGTAGAATGTAACACCCCGAGATTTTATGAAAAATATTCTTTTAAATTTCATTAATTTCTTGTTTTGTACGCTACAACAAAAGGATCTTGAACAACACACATCCTTGACATACCTTGCATTACACGCAATCACGACCTTCTTCGATAGCGTGTGTTGTACGCAATACCGAGTTTCACTAAACAACGATTTGCTATTAAAATATTATTAAAACGTGCTGTTATGAATAGTAATAACCACTTTTTGAAATTTTGTAAATTTTATTTATCAAAATGGACTTCATTTTTGGATTCGGAATATCAAAATTATCTTAGGGTGAAATTTTTGTACTTTTCGGATAACTTGCATATTCTGATGAATAGTGAATATTATTAAATTTTAATTAAAAACAACTTTTTTGATCAAAATAATTAAAAGTGATAAATTATTCATTTGAGTGGTTTTAAAGTATATTTAAAATATATTTTTACAATTTAATACAATGTTTTTCATTGGGTGTAATTTCACATTTAAACCAGACATAAACAAGTGTCAATCTTTTGATAGTTATTATCTTTTAAAAACACGCTATTTGTTTTGACGACGGGAAATAATTTTTAAATTAATTAATGCAACAGATATGTTTTGAATTTGGTAAAATAGACATCATTTTTGAGTTCATAATATCAAATATAGCGTAGAACTATTTTTTTGTATTTTTCTGGAAACTTTTATTTTTGGATGAATAGTGAAACCACTAAGTGGTAGTTAAAAAAAATGAATTTTTCATAAAACTTAATTTTACCACTTCTGTGAGTGGAATTTCAAAAATCCTAGAGACACAGTTGATGTCAGTAAGTAAAATTTGGTTCAATGAGATGAAAATAATTTTCGGTCAATAATAACTTTTTACTTTTTTTTACCACGGTTAAAAGTAAATAGGGTAATTAAGGGTAAAAATGATATTATTATTACCCTAACACATGTCCTAATTCTATTGGATAAGAGTAATTAGACCAAAAACAACCTTAGGAATAAAATATGACCATTTAGGCCCACTTGGATTAGATTAGGACATTTATTATTATTTAATACAAAGAAGAGTTAAAAGAGTTAAAATCAATGTTTATTTAATAAAACATTTTTAATATAGGGTTATACATAAGATAAATTCGATTGTAAATATTCATTAGAAATCTAATAAGATTTCCTACATAATGATTGTTTAATTATAATTTTTAGAGATTAAATAATATAATTTTATTATGACACAATGATGATGCAGTAATTACCATAATAGGGAAAAATTAGAATAATTGATATTATAAATACCCAAATAAAAGTAATTTGAAACTTTTTATGAATTAAAATAATTTTATAGGTTAATATGAAATTTTAGTAGTGATATAAGTAACATTTATTGAACTAATCATTCTGTTATGATTTTCACAATATTCAATTACTAAATAGTGTCAAAATTTCCATAAAATAGTTTTTAAAACAAATATTATATTATTAATTGTTATTTTACTCATAAAAATCAATGGTTCAGCCAAATGACTTAGATAAGGTTATATATATTAATAATAAACAACTTAGGGTTCGTTTGGCTTGTTATAGTAAGTTTATTAACCTTATAGTGTAAGAACACAAGAAGACACAGTAAAAGTAAAATTATTTAACTTAATGTTAAATCTAAATGATATGGTTAAATTAGGAACCTAAACTTGTCTAAATTCTATTGGATGAGAGTATTTTGATACATCCCTACCTTAGCTTCGAAATAAATCAATTTTGATCTATTTAAAACCGAACATGACTTTATATTAAAATAATATTTTTAGTTTTTCCAAAGGAGCCCCTCTCCTCCCTTATAAAAGGGCACCTCCTCCCCCTCTTCCTCACACCACTTTGAGCCTTCAATCTCGGCCAAACCCTGCCAAATTCTCTTCTAAACTTCCCTAGAAATATCTTAGAGGTTCTGGTCTTCCTCAAAGACCAATTTTAGTACCCTAAAAGGAGAACTCAAAGAGGCGCTTCAAAGAAGAGGTAATGTCCGTTACCGATTCTTTCAACTTTATTTCTTCTTCCACTTCTTCTTATTAGGTTGTTTCATTATGAAATAATAACATCAGTATCAATCATATACTGATATGTTATTATATGTATTAAAGAACCCTATTTCACCATCTATCCATCCTACGGAAAACAAAATCACCGCGCGTGCGTACGTACGGAATACCGTCTCCACGCCGTGGTGAAATCTATTTTCCACCACCACCTTACTTGGATGGGTATAATGGTGTAAATAAAAACAATATATGATTATTTTAAAGTGATATTGATTCTTAAATAGTATACACACACTCCAATATAGTCCCATGATCATGAGAACGATATCATCGCTCGTGCGTACGTATGGACTACCGTCTCCACGACGCGATGAGATTCATTCTCCACTTTAAACATTCATGAATGATTATAAAGTATATATAATAAGTAATCATGAAATATATGACATAATAATGATACTGGATTTATGTTTATATATATTTATGTCATCTACTTAATTCCATTCAACTCAATAAGGAAACGAAAACAATGTTCATGCGTACGTACGACCTACCGTCTCCATGAACAGTGTATTTATTTCCATTTACTGATTTATTATATATATGTATATTCTGATTATATATTATATATAAATCATGTTTTATATTCTGGAATTAAGTAATCATGATCTATGTAATCATATGAATAATTACAAGTCAAAACACGGATGACAAATGAAACAATTTTACCCAAAATGCTCTTTAACATGGAATTTAAAAAAGAACGGGTAATATAAAATCATAAGTATACCATATATGATATCATAACAATGTGAATGATTCAGGAATAATTCAATGACATTATTTAAATCATTATACAGGAGGGTCAGATACTTACAAAGCAAATTGGACCTAAGGTAAGGGAAATATCACAATCTCATTTTTATTCAAGATTGTTTATATTTTGAAATTTAATGGGGTGTATTTTATCATCCACATCCATGTTTCTTCAATATGTAATATTATTTCCATCCACCTACAATTTTTTAAATCTAAATTTACCCTTCGGCGAGTTTTTAGTAAAATATATGAAAGGAATCTTTTGTCATTTTTCGTACGAGGTACTTTTTGACTTTTCCGAAAAAAGTACGAAGAATGTTTTTTTTAACTTATATGGAAGGAATGGATTTTTAAAAATTATTTCCAAGAAGATTACTTTACACGTTTTCAAGTTTATTTTTAATCAACTTCTTTTATTTTAGAATTGTATGACATGTTAAGAAAGGAAAAGTGTTTTTAAAGAAGAAAGGATATTTTCCTCAAGAATGGAGTTCAAGTGTTTTATCAAACTTATTTTCCATCTAATATAATATATGGTTCTGTTTATATCCCTATTATTACCTGGATTTGATTATGTTGTGATGGAAATATTTTTTATAAATTCCTTTATCTTATATGAATTGTTTTATGATGTCACGATGTTTATGATTCCCATTTTTATTACATGGGTTATGCTATGATGTATGGTTTATGATTTTGTGGAACACATAAGAATGGTATCATTATGAGATGTGTGGGACCTATATCTACCTCCAATGCATTGGGTAAAGATTTTATATCTCATGAGATAGACATGGCTGGAACGGCAGGTTTAACCGGTTCAGTGAAATAGGACTGAAACGAGGAGTGAAGTCGGTTCAGAAATGGACTTTGTCCACTAAGATAGTCTGGGCAATGAGTCTTGACTAATAATAAATGATTCTCTATGATTATGTGTGTATTACTCAATGTTTCATGTTTTATGTTATGATTATTGGGATTACATTTCACTATTATGATTTATCCCATGTTATTAAATTATGATCTCTTTTGCAGGTTAAGATTTACAAAAGTTATGTTCTTATGAATATGATCTGATTGATATTTCTTTTGTTTACCCTTACTGAGCATTTTAGCTCACCCTTATATTTTTTATTTTCTCCAGGATATAAAGAATGGTATTGGGTAAAAAAAGGGGAATATATTTATGGGAGATGTTGAAGATCATTCACCACGATTAGAAGATTATATTCCGAGTTTCCAAAGACACTAAACTATTACGGTCCTTGTGTGTGTGTTTTTGTTATGTACTAAGTATTCTGCAAAAGTAATGTAATGTCCATGTACGTCAAGCTTAGGGTCTCTACAGTTGGTATTAGAGGAAAGGTTTAGTCAACCTTTGGAAACTAGGATGTGAGAACTTTAGTGAGATCCCTAGAGATATTTCTAAGGTATGTCTAGGGATGTCCCTAAGGTTAAGTATAAGCATAGGTTATAGTACTAGAATTACGGTAACCCAAGATGATTAGATATTGAAGGTACTCCCCCTTTATTATATTGTTTTCCCTAGCGTGATTTTTGACTCTCACACTATTATTTTTGGGTTTTAGAAAAAGGCTGGAAACAAGATGATTCACGATAATGGATGATATGATGGACAATGGAATGATATTATTCATGAGAAACCAAATGAAATGGGATTTAGAAGTCCAATCATCATTATTATGCCGAATCAGCAACCTCATAATATGATCAATAAAGTAAAATTTGGTATGTTTCCGGACTCTGATAATAAGAGAAAGATGGAGTTTCATGATGATCATAGAGGAAAGAAAGTTCAATTTCCCTCATGTAAATCATGTGGGAAGAGGCATCAAGGAGATTGTTTCAAAGGAACTAGAAGATTCTTTGGGTGTGGAATAGAATGACACAAAGCCAGTAAATGCAAAGGAAAAGTTTCAGTTAACACTAGGGATGAGGGTAATGGTATTGCTACGACATCAACAATTGTTAAATGTTTTAAATGTGGAATGTACGGGCATTACGCAAACCAATGCCCTAAGGGAAAGTCTCATGAAGAGAATCAGCATGGTCATATGGGTAGTATTTATGTGGATGACGATGAGGAGACTACAAATGATATATGAGCTGAATGAAGTGTTGAAGCTTAGTCGGTTGTTTTAGAAGGTAGTGGAATGATTGTATGTTTATCGAGAGTTATGTTGTATAGTTAATGGTACTATGGAATAAAGAATCATCTAAGGATTGTTACAGTATTGTTTTTCCTAAAATTATTTGAAAGTATATGTGGAATGGTACCAGTAACCATGGAAGGTTATTCAGATATTTTTCATGATATGCGCATAATGAAGGAATAAGATGATAATGAGATGTTTGATTGTATTCATGAGCTCAGGATTGATATAAGTATAAGTGATATCATGGCTTGAGTCTATAGAATTTTGAGGAATTTGGTATGTGGAAAGTGTTAACTTTTAACTGCATTAATGTTTTTTGTAAGGATCAATGGGTATTCATTTTTCAAGAGAATACATGATTAAGGCCATCGAATGTTTGGAATGTGACCAACAAGGCATATCTTATGATATATGAGGATCAACGATGGTATTAAATCTCTATTAATCGTTTTCACTATATTATGAGAGTGGACTGCAGTATTATGGATAACCCTAAATATTGGAATGGATTATATTGGACATAAGTTAGTATTGTTTAAGGATAGAAGTTTTTTCGATATTATTGATGGGATGTTATAGTAATATAGTTTTAGAAAAACGACAACCTGCAGGACGGGCGACAGCCCATCGCGTCGGACAAGGCTGTGAGAATCAAACCCACAACTGAAGTGCGACTAGGCTTTATTTCCTACCACTAGCCTACAGGAAGTCCCTAGTTAGTAGAAACTAGTTTTATTTTATTAAGCGGTATGATATATGAAGTATAAGTTCATTTTTGGAACCATATATGATTAATCTAACCATAAGATGAGCTTATAACTTTTGCTAACCTTTTGTTTGAAAGAGATGGAATGACCCATCATTCAATCACATGATCTGCAAACACATCACAAATAACAAATTCAACTTCATTTCTTTAATGGATGAAGTCGAAATTGTTCAATTCACGAACAACAATGCGATTGTACCAAAATCATGCAAGAATTTCTTTTAATTCTTCAACTTTAGGGAAATGATCTTGAAAACCAAAAATGTTGTCCTAGTTCCCTTATATGCGATGAATCAGATGGTACCATAGATCATCACAAATCAATAGCTTTGTGATTTTTGTCTTTTTCATAGCCATGTTCTCTACCACTCTCAATCAGAACATGATGGATGGATTTCTCTTCCATATCCATATTTTCATCTATGTGGAAACCCAGATATTAGTTTAGTTAGGTAACCGTTACGTTTCATACTTTTGTTTTTTAATGATTGGTTTTTGTATTCTTTTTTACGATGTGGGTTTCTATTAAAGAAACTTTCGAGGAGTAAATCATTTAAAACCCCGATAAATTTCGAGGGCGAAATTCATTTTGGGGGGGGGGGGTAGAATGTAACACCCCGAGATTTTATGAAAAATATTCTTTTTAATTTCTTTAATGTCTTGTGTCGTACGCTACAACAAAGTGAGATTTCACAACACACATCCTTGACTTTCCTTGCATTACACGCAATCGCGACCTACCTCGATAGCGTGTGTAGTACGCAATACCGAGTTTCACTAAACAACAATATGCTATTAAAATATTATTAAAACTTGCCATTATGAATAGTAATAACATATTTTTGAAATTTTGAAAATTTTATTTATCGAAATGGAATTCATTATTGGATTCGGAATATCGAAATTAGATTAGGGTGAAATTTTGGTACTTTTCGGATAAATTTCATAATCTGATGAATAGTGAATATTATTAAATTTTAATTAAAAACAACTTTTTTAATCAAAATAATTAATAGTGATAAATTGTTAAATTGAGTGGTTTTAAAGTATATTTAGAATATATTTTTACAATTTAATACAATGTTTTTCATTGGATGTAATTTCACATTTAAACCAGACATAAACAAGTGTCAATCTTTTGATAGTTATTATCTTTTAAAAACACGCTATTTGTTTTGACGATGAGAATTAATTTTTAAATTAATTAATGAAACTAATATGTTTTGAATTTGGTAAAATATACATCATTTTTGAGTTCATAATATCAAATATAGTTTAGACCTAATTTTTGGTATTTTTCTGGAAACTTTCATTTTTTGATGAATAGTGAAACCACTAAGTGGTAGGTAAAAAAATGAATTTTTTATAAAACTTAATTTTACCGCTTCTGTGAGTGGAATTTCAAAAATCCGAGAGACACGGTTGATGTCAGTAAGTAAAATGTGGTTTAGTGAGATGAAAATAATTTTTGGTGAATAGTAAACTTTTACTTTTTTTACCACGGTTAAAAGTAAATAAGGTAATTAAGGGTAAAAATGATATTATTATTACCCTAACACATGACATAATTCTATTGGATAAGTGTAATTCGACCAAAAACAACCTTAGGAATAAAATATGACCATTTAGGCACACTTGGATTAGATTAGGACATTTATTATTATTTATTTAAAGGAAGAGTTAAACGAGTTAAAATCAATGTTTATTTACTAAAACATTTTTAATATAGGGTTATACATAAGATAAATTAGATTGTAAATATTAATTAGAAAGATAATAATATTTCTTACATAATGATATTTTATTTATAATTTATAGACATTAAATAATTTAATTTAATTATGACACAATGATGATGCAGTAATTAACATAATAGTGAACAATTAGAATAATTGATATTATAAATACCCAAATAAATGTAATTTTAGACTTTTTATGAATTACACTAATTTACTAGGTTAATATGACATGTTAGTATATTTCTAAGTAACTTGGTTCGAACTAATCATTCTGTTATTATTTTAAAAAAAATCAATTACTAAATAGTGTCTTTATTGACATAAAATAGTTTTTAAAACAATGATTATATTATTAATTTTTATTTTATTCCTAAAAATCTAAGGTTCGGCCAAATGACTTAGAGAAGGTTATATATATTAATAATAAAAAACTTGGGGTTCTTTTGGCTTGTTATAGTATGTTTATTAACCTTATAGTGTAAGAACACAAGAAGACACGGTAAAAGTAAAATTATTTAACTTAATGTTAAATATAAATGATAAGGCTAAAATAGGAACATAAACCTGTCTAAATTCTATTGTATGAGAGGATTTCTGATCCATCCCCACCATATCTTTGAAATAAATCATATTGAAGCTATTTAAAACCGAACATGACTTTAAAATAAAATAATATTTTTAGTTTTTCCAAAGGATCCCCTCTCCTCCCTAATAAAAGGGAACCTCCTCCCCCTCTTCCTCACACCACTTTGAGCCTTCAAGCTCGGCCAACCCCTGCCAAATTCTCTTCTCCACTTACCTATAAACATCATAGAGGTTCTAGTCTTCCTCAAAGACCAATTTTAGTACCCTAAAAGGAGATCTCAAAGAGGTGCTTCAAAGAAGAGGTAATGTCCATTACCGATACTTTCAACTTTATTTCTTCTTCCACGTCTTCTTCTTAGGTTGTTTAATTATGAACTAATAACATAAGTGTCAATCATATACTTATATGTTATTACATGTATGAAACAACCCTATTTCACCATCTAACCATCCTACGGAAAACAAAATCACCGCGCGTGCGTACGTACGGAATACCGTCTCCACGCCGTGGTGAAATCTATTTTCCACCACCACCTTACTTGGATGGGTATAATGGTGTAAATAATAACTATATATGAATATTTTAAAGTGATATTTATTCTAAAATAGTTTACATACACTCCAATACAGTCCCACGATCATGAGAACGATATCATCGCTCGTGCGTACGTACGGACTACCGTCTCCACGACACGGTCAGATTCATTCTCCACTTTAACCATTCATGAATGATTATAAAGTATATATAATAAGTAATCATGAAATATATGACCTAATAATGATACTGGATTTATGTGTATATATATGTATGTCATCTAGTTCATTCCATTCAACTCAATAAGGAAATGAAAACAGCGTTCATGCGTACGTACGGCCTACCGTCTCCATGAACGGTGTACTTCTTTCCATTTACTGATTTATTATATATATGTATATTCTGAATATATATTATATATAAATCATTTTTTATATTCTGGAATTAAGCAATCATGATCTATGTAATCATATGAGTAATTACAAGTCAAAACACGGACGACAAATGAAACAATTTTACCCAAAACGCTCTTTAACATTGAATTTACAAAAGAACGGGTAATATAAAATCATAAGTAAACCATATATGATATCATAACAATGGGTATGATTCTGGAATAAGTCAATTAAATTATTTAAATCATTATACAGGAGGTTCAGACACTTACGAAGCAAATCGAACCTAAGGTAAGGGAAATATCACAATCTCATTTTTATCCGAGATTGTTTATACTTTGAAATTTACTGGGGTGTATTTTATCATCCACATCCTTCATTCCTCAATATGTAATATTATTTCCATCCACCTAAAATTGTTTAAATAAAATTTTACCCTTCGGTGAGTATTTAGTAAAATATATGAAAGGAATCTTTTGTTGTTATTCGTACGAGGTACTTTTTGACTTTTCCGACAAAAGTACGAAGAATGTTTTTTTAACTTATATGGAATGAATGGATTTTTAAAACATTATTTCCCAGAAGAATACTTTATAAGTTTTCAAGTATATTTTTAATCAACTTCTTTTTGTTTAGAATTGTATGACATGTTAAGAAAGGAAAAGTGTTTTTGAAGAAGAAATGATATTTTCCTCAAGAATGGAGTTCAAGTGTTTTATCAAAATTATTTTCCATATAAGATAATATAGGGCTCGTTTCTATCCCTATTATTACATGGATTTGATTATGTTGTGATGGAAATATTTTTTATGAATTCCTTTATCTTATATGAATTGTTTTATGATGTCACGATGTTTATGATTCCCATTTTTATTTCATGGGTTATGCTATGATGTATGGTTTATTATTTTGTGGCACACATAAGAATGGTATCATTATGAGATGGGTAGGACCTATATCTCACTCCAATTCATTGGGTAAAGATTTTATATCTCATCAGATAGACATGGATGGAACGGCAGGTTTAACCTATTCAGTGAAACAGGACTGAGACAAGGAGTGAACTCGGTTCAGAAATGGACATTGTCCACTAAGATAGTTTTGGAAATGAGTCTTGACTAATAAGAAATGATTCACTATGATTATGTGTGTATGCCACAAAGTTTCATGTTTTAAGTTATGATTATTGGGATTACATTTCACTGCTATGATTTATCCCATGTTATGAAATTATGATCACTTTTGCAGGTTAGGATTTCCAAAAGTTATGTTCTTATGAATATTATGTGATTGATATTGCTTTTTATACCCTTACTGCGCATTTGAGCTCACCCTTTTATGTTTTCTTTTCCCCTGGATATAAAGAACGGTTTTAGGTTAAAAAAAGGGGAAGAATTTTATGGGAGATGTTGAAGATCTTTCACCACAATTAGAAGATTATATTCCGAGTTTCCAATGACACTAAACTATTACGGTCCTTGTGTGTGTGTGTTTTTTATATACTAAGTATTCCGCAAAAATAATGTAATGTCCATGTACATCAAGCTTAGGGTCTCTACAATATATCCTCAAATATCATAAAAATATGGTTATATAATTTTAATACTAGGGAGTGTACTTACCACTTTGTGAGTGAACAATATCTAATCCAACTAAGTGGGGGAATAGTGTATGAAATGTTTTTAAAGAAAACAGACCTAATTATTCCATTTCAGTTCACCCACTATCATACAAAAAATGAACTAAAAATTTGTATCCTATACTAAGGAAATATTACAATGGACTCACGAAAACTTTCATCAAACTGTTAGTTAATAAATATAAAACACATAGTGTGTGATTCATACTATATTTATTCTTTTAAGTTAAATGAAGGTTCGTGATGGAGTACAAGAATTAAATGGGTGGTCCCAAATTTTATTATTTACATAATCAATTATCAATATGAGATCTATAAGATAATGGATTCCATGATCCATGTCATTAAGTCAGAGAAATATAAAAAGAGTTATTGTATCAGAACTGAGAGAGAGGATATCGACACATATTTTTTAAAATTAATTTAATTAGAAAAATAATTACCTCTAAGGAATTATTTCTTCATTTATTAATCTAGTGACTGATCTATGGTGAACCATATTTGAATTTTACAAACAATGTCTAGGTGTCCTCTAGAGGTGATCCAAACATGTTCTAGGATTCTCCAAACCTATTTGAAGGAGTCTCTTGGAGATATCATGAAGGATACTTGTTCTTGCATTGTCCTCCTTGATTGCCTAAAGAATCAATTCCAATTAATTCTCCTTGATCTGGTGGTAGAGGATTTTACTTCGTTCATGAGAAAATTCTTGGATAAAGGGAGATCTCTAGGCTTGAGAAAATTATCAATGATTTTTGTGCACAACACACAAATATTTACTAGATATATTGAGAAAATAACATAACTAGGTATTTATATTTCTACGGTTAAAATAAAATTAATCAACAAGTGACATTAATTTTTTATTCAATCCTAGAAAATCCCCATCTCAAATGATAATACTAATATTATTATTTATCGACATGCACCTACCATATAGATTATAATTAAATATTATTTAATCAGAAAATATTTAATATTATTATTTCTCACGAGACCATTAGACTTAGTCCTCCAATACTCCAAAATATTTAGCATACCTTTAATAGAGACTATTAATTTATTAAATATATATCTCTGCATTATTCAAAAATAAATAAATAAATATTATATTTTCTAAATAGCATAGAAATATTTATATGAAATCAGGAATATATATGTATAATTTTAAATCTTGTACATGAATAACATTTATTCAACCTTTTAAGTAATAAGTAATAATATATGATTTAACTTAGATTTTGGATACACTTAGTGTGTGACTCTCTTGGCCTCTTTCTCAGTGAAATTAGGTGAAACACCCTAATGTCCAAGGTTATTGTCTTTAAACAAGCCAATTCACCCATATAGAATGACTTTAATGCCACAAAAACATGTCACCTCACACTAATTCTTACCGGGTAAAATAATCCCTTTATCATAATATCTATAATCAAGAAGGTTTCATACCCGTTCCATCAACCTATATAATTGATATCCCTTTCTATGACTTTCATGAAATATAACTTGCATATAAAACATCATGGACATGGATTTATTTAGTCTATATCATTTCCATCAAAGGACATGAGATATTAATTTCTTTTAAAGATCATAATGGATAAATCCTTTCCCGAATTATTCATTATTGCAATATTACTATTGACACACCCAAAATATCCTACCTTGTCATGAACATCTGACATCATGGTTTTTATCAATACATCTAAGTTTCTGACTCATAATACTGTTTAATAATAATATTAAATTATAAGGACCAATACACATGTCTGCAGATAGAAAAATCCAATGACATATGTAAATGTAGATTTCCTTCTAGTCGGTCTCATTTTCATAATATTCTACTAGATATTACCAAGGGCATACAACATGGGAAAATGAATCAATTTCCTATTATTCCCTACCACTTATATAATGTACAATTTGTATCCTAAAATTATATCATCTAGCTATAGAACATATATTCATGAATAGTGTCGTATCACTTTTGGGTTCTCAGCAAAGCGGGGAATTGTTATGACCTTTTAATGGGACAACAACTATAAGGACATTATCACATACAATGTCACATTGAAAAACAATCATGATGTGATTATTAATATAAAAAAAATTAATATATGTTTATAATAATTTAAAAAGATGTCGGTTATTTGGAACCAACTCTAACAAAGTCCCACTAGAACTAGTCCTAACTACTAACAACCTACAGTCTACTAAATCTCACATGATATTCATTCTTCTACTAAGATAGGCCTTTAGTCAAGGGGTCCACCATTTTCTTATTCCATGGGTACTCTGACGACTACAACTTCACCTATCTTATATAAATCTCTTACTTGGTGAAACTTCTTATGTATATGATTTGTCTATTAGTGTGACCATGTCTCCATTTCAAGATCCACCACTATAGTATTATCATAATACAATAGGATATGGTATTTACTAATAGGCACCATTTCAAGATGCTAGTAAAACTTATGAATCTGAAACCTCTTCCTTGGCTTAATCAAAAGCCACTATATACTTGTAATTCACTATAGAATCAATGAAAAATTGCTACTTTGAACTCTTAGAGCTCACAGCTCCTATGTTGAGATAGAAAACATATCCTGATTGTTTCTTCAGATCATTCTAATATATTTGAAATCTAGCATCATTATAACCTCATATGACCTGTTATTTGTCTCTTTCATATAACAGGAACATATCATTAGTTCTTCTTAGATACTTAAGTGTAGCCTTAATAGTATTCCAATGTTGTTCTCTTAGATATTCATGACATCTTCCTACCATTCTCAGTGTATAGGAAAAATAACATCTAGTACATAATATGGAATACATGATTTATCATATTACCAAAGCATATGGGTTCTTAAACATTTTCTCTTTCTCATGTTGTGTCTATGGACACATTTTCTTTTGAACATTTAAACCATGTGACACTGGAACCAATATCCTTTTGTAATGTTCCATAAAAAATCTCTTTAGTATCTGGTCGACATATATACCTTGACTTAGTCCAAGAAGCCTCTTGGATCTATCACTAATGATTTGTGTCCCTAGAATATTGGATGATCCTCCTAGGTCTTTAATAGGAAAAAACATCTTCATCCAATCCTTGAAATATTGTAAGACAGTTATGTCATCTCTAATAAGTAATTTGTAATAAAAAACACTACAAGGATAATGACCACATTCCCATTAAATATTTTGTAAACACACATCTCACATTCATTCTTAATGAAACCAAATTCATTAATGGATTCATCGAATCGAATGTTCCATGACCTTAATTATTATTTAAATCCATATATGGATCTCAAAAACTTGAAAATCCTTTTGGCATCATCTAGAGACACAAACCCATATAAATGTGTCATATATACATCCTTTTGAAGGTTCACATTAATGAATTTAGTTTTGACATCCATCTTCCAAATCATATATTCATGGAAATTTATTATAGCATGTATGATTCTAATGGATTAAAACATGTAAAATGGTGAAAAGGATTCATCATAGTCAATTATTTGAATTTTTTTAAAAGCTTTGGCCACTATCCATGCATTATAGGTTCTTACTTTACCTTCCATGTCCAATTTATTCTTGAATACCCATTTGAAACTGATAGGCTTTACATCTATTGGCGCATCAACTAGAACCCAAAAATGGTTATGATACACATAATACATCTCAAAATTTATATCTTTTTGCCATATTCCAGATTTTGAGCTCAATATTTCCTCCTTGTTGGATAGAGATTCAACATTGTAAACTAACAATGAGCCACCATCCTCGGTGAGTAGAAATACATATCTCTCTAGTTATAATACCTCTCTAATGATCCTATATAGTACCTGTATTTCAATAAATACTTCATCCAAATGGATCTGTTAAATCTTTTCCCATAACAACTCTTGTGAATATGAGCATCAACTTCATTAAAGTCAATATTTCTCCAACAATCCTTTTTGAGGATGTGATACCTCTCATGAAATACGACATGTTTAGATAAAGTAACATTATTGTCTGAGGGGTTGTATAGTCAGTATCCCTTTGTTTCCATAGGATACCCTATAATGATACACATTGTGTCATGTGGTGCTATTTTGTTTCCTGGCAAGGCTTTAATAAATGCCTCTAAACCCCATATAGGTGTATGCAATAAAATGAGTTCCTCTCCACTATATGGCTCTAAATGTATTCCATTTTCATCATTAGTTAGTACTCAATTTAATGTATCTTCTATAGATTGTAATGAATATCCCCAAAATAATAATGGGATATCTTTGTGAATCATCATCGAACATACCATGTCTAACAAGGTACAGTTCCACCATTCACTAAAACCATTCCAATGTGGTGAATAAATTTGAGTGAGTTGATATAGAATCCCAAACTCCAATAGAAAGTTTATGAAATCTTGTTTAAGATATTCAACACCTCAATCTGATTGAATCTTCTTTATCTTATTACCATGCTGATTCTCTACTTCATTCATGAAACACTTGAATTTCTCAACAAACTCATAAATATACCTCATCTTGTAGATATATCCATATCTAATCAATTCATCAGTAACAGTTATGATGTAAGAATATTTACCTCTAACTTCTACTAGAAATGGTCCACTCACATCAGTGTATACCAATCTTAGAATTTCAATATCCCTTTCAACCTGTCCACTAAATGGTTATTTTTTTCATTTTTCCTTGTAAACAAGAATGATATATATCATGTGGTTTTATCCTAGATGAGTATTAGTAACCATCTTCATGGAACATTGTAAAAGGATTCTAGTTTACATGACGAAGACAATGATTACACAACTAGGTGTTATATGATTCACGTGAACATTATTTTTTTATCAATTTCTAAAACTTTTTTTCATAATTCAATAAATAAATCACATTATTTATATTATCCATACCATAACATATATTTTCCTTATAAAATAAAGAACTTTTACTTCCAAATTTGAAAAAAACCATATGTATTTAAAAATGACATAGAAATTATGTTCTTCGTAATTGTATATAAATAATAACAATATCGTAAAACCCAAATCATTCTCATTCGAAAAGAATGGTTGTAGTCACCAATGTCTAGAATATCCATCCTCACACCATTTTCATCTCTTAGATCCCCCTCTCCTTTAGATATATTCCAGTATCTACTTGGTTCCTACATTTGGATATAGATGTGAGCACCACAAGATGTGTATAATAACAAATGTGTAGAAATGGTTATATTTTACTTGATAATATACAAAAATTTAGCATCCCCTTGATTTTGGGTTCAATTCCTCTTCTAGTGGTCTTGCTTTCCACATGAAAAACAAACTTCCACCTTTTCCATTCCCTTCCATTAGATATTATACATTTTGGAAGGATGGTGGTTGGGATGTTTAGATTTTTTATAGGTATTAGTCCCCTTTTCCTTGTTCTACTTTTCATATTCACCATAACGGCCAGAGGGTTTATCATGCCCTATGTCATTATCCACTTCGATAATTAAGGTCATAATTTCTGAAATACTCATCTCCTTATTGCTCATATTATAATTCACAATAAAGCTGGTAAAGGTATTGGGAATTGATGAAAGTATGATATTTTTACATAGCTCACTTGTAAATTTAATCTCTAAGATTTCTAGGTGTTCAATGTAGTTGATATGTTTTACTACATGATGCCTAGATGGAATAGACTCTCCAAGAATATTTATGAACAAAGCATCGTAGATCGCGTACCTCTCTTTTCTTGCCTTATCTTGATAGAGATCCCGATTGTGAAACATCATGATATACGAATCCATATCCTCATGTTTCATCAAAATATCATTGGACATAGATGATATCAAGAATTACATAACATTAGTAGCATCATTCCTATATTTATCGTAGAGAGACATTTCTTCATCACTTGCCTCGTTTCAAGGAGAAACTAATAAAGGTTCTTCCAACACATAAAATTTCCTTTTATGCTAAAGGATGACACGTAAACACCTTTTCCATTCATGTAAATATGTGATGGTGAGAAGGTTTTCCATCTCATTTATAGATCAAAATGATATGTTTAATTCCATTTTTAATATCATTTCTACAAATATGATAATCATAGAATTAATAAATTATATGATAATGTTTATACAAATAAATATATATTATATTTATTAGTATCTTACTATTTTATTGAAACCCAATATCCCTGATCATTGGATTCAAAATATCCTCTTAATGGGATATTCTAGTGTCAAAGATCCATATTCCCCTTCCCAATACCCCAAATTTTGTTGGTGAGGAAACTGAAATGGTTTTAGGTAGGTATTCCAAATTTCAAATACATTAACACATTGTTCATTGATCTGTTGACTGGACTCACCAATCATTAAATCTTTAATTTAAATTCCGCAAACCCTTTTCTCTTAGTTAAACCAAGTAATTATTTCGTAGTCAACCCTTGATGTTAACCATGTAACATCAACCCAAAACCTCATGTTATAATTTCTTGATAATTGATGGCACAACAACTTTGGTTGGTCAAGAACATTGAACTATGGTTCGATTCTAATCGATGTAATGGATGGTTATATAGACATAATATTTTATTGAGGTATTTTATTATTTTATGGGTAAATTTACAATTATTATATTTATCACATACTTTTTAATATTAAGTGTGTTTACATAAATGATCAACCATGTCTTAGATAATATTTATGAATAAGATAATTTATTTTAATTACATATTTCCTGCCTGTTAATTTATTAAGTATGTGATCATGATAATGCGTCGATAATGAAATAAATGTGAAATTGAAAGAAATAACATAAAGGGTATGATCATGATCTTATACTAATGGTTATTTTACCTAGTGGTTTATAAATTAACCATTGACTTAGGGGTGAAATACCTTGAACCAATTGTTGTTCATGTTTACATATTTCCACATATCCACCTATGTATCTCCTTGGATTGGTTTCACCTTGGGTCTATACTTGAACCGTATCCACTATCATGGGAGCTACATCCATTACATTAGTCTTTTACTCAAACACATGTGAGGGGGAAAAGGGGGGTTACAAAAAAGAAACCATGGGCATGCAGACCCTATATAATATTGAGGATATAAGACTCACAGGATGAAAATTTAATTAAATAATAAATTAAAAGAAACCAATCACATCCAAAATGTTCAGGTCTCGATCATGGTAGCATATAAAAAATTATAAATTTAATAAAGCTGGAATTCCAATATTAATTGGTCTTATTTAAGATAAATCATGCTCAAATAATTTAATTATTATCTTTAATTAATCAATACTTTTATCTTATTTCTTATTTATATTTTCTATTGATTCTCATCCATTAATATTTTAAATAAAATTTAAATAAATTCATTTAAAATTAACTATGTATATAACTAATACCATGGAGGTAACATGGTGAATACCCATCCAATTTTTTCTAACATGTATTATAATCGTATATTGTTTTACTCTTTTGAAATATAGAATACCCAACTTATAATGTACCTTTACAATTTGTTCTTCATAGATGATTACACAAATTAAATGATTTTTCGGTCATGTGTTATTCTGAAATTCATGTAGAGTATCAACTTATAATATAACTCATACATGATATGCAGATCTTATCATTATGTAGATATTAATTAATCATTTAAATATTTATGTATATTAAATGCTATCACATGGAATGTCATATCATTATTACCATAAGCAATTACATGTATCATGGTTTTCATAGTAAAATAAATAAATTTTAATTTTTTGTAACTTGGCATAATTAAACTGTGTGTATATATGATCTACATGGTGTGTACACATCTCACTATCAATCTGAGACACATGCCTAGGGACTATTCATGTAGTCTATGCCTCAGAAAAATTGGTGTACACAGTGTGTCTATTGGGAGACACACCTTATTGACTTTTTGTTTCAAGGTCACCGATCATGTAGGCCATGTATGTAATACAAAACCGATATCTGACCCAAAAACACTATATGTAATGTCCAATGGGCCACACGGTGTGTAGTCGGCTGGTCATGCACCATTTAATCCTAGTGAACATGTGGGGAATTACTGGTTTAATTATTTCCATAATCAATTCATAATCTCACATTGATCTCCGAATAAAATCTGATGTGTCGAACATGATTACACGGTGTTTAATTCATGTTACACGGCATGTAGTGTTGTGTTTCCTTGCTAGAAACCTTAGAACCTCTATATGAGTTACTCAATTTTATTTTTATCATAAAATTGAATGCCTCGATTAGATATACAAAAAATGAATAGGTAAGAAGAAGATCTGAAAATTTAGATTAAAATAATTATTAAACAAAAACTGAAAAAATAAATTACAAATGCATAAATCACAAATGATATTTAAACAAATATAACCAATAATGTCCCCACTCTGATATCATTTTATGGTTCTAGGTGTAGCACAATCATGCGATGGGGGTGCCAAAAATTAATTTTTCCTTAATCAATGAATAATCTGAGATCTATAAGATGATAAATGTCATGATCCACATAATGGTGTCAATGAAATTAACAAATATGAATTGTTTCAGAATATAGAGAGAGTATATCAGCACATATTGTTTATAGTTAATTATATTAGATAAAGAATTAAATGTATGGAATTATTTCTTCCTTGATGAATCCATAGAAAGATTTGTGGGGAACCGTCAATGCATTGTAGAAACCAAGTGTCGTTTTCCTCTAGTGGTGATCCACAAATGTCCCTAGAATCATTATATTTTTTCAATAGAGTCTCCATGTTCTAGTACTAAAGATCATTGCACTTGAGTTGTTCTCTATGATCGCATCAAGAATCCCTTAGAAATTGTTTTCCTTGATCTAGTGTAGGAGGATTTATCACTATTCTTGGGATAATTATTGGAGAAAGGGAGATCTCTAGGCTGAAAATGATTCTCCAATATTTTTTTACAACACAAAAAATTGAATTGGATTTATTGATAAAATAACAAAACTGGGTATTTATATTTCAATGGTTAAAATAAAATAATTTCACATTTATTATTTATTTAATCCTATAAAATCCCCATGTCAAATAATAATAATAATATTATTATATCGTTATATACACTTAAATTGTTAATTATAATTAAATATTATTAAATAATATAATATTCAATATTATTATTTCCCATCTAACCCTTAAACTCGGTCCTCCATTACTCGACAATATTTATCAAACTTTGAATAATTCCTATTTATTTATTAAAAAATATCACTACATTATTCATCAATAAATAAATAAATATTATATTATCTAAAAAGTTAAAAAATAGTTATGTGTGATAAAAAATATATATGAATAATTTTTAAACAACATATGAGAATAATACATATTTAACCTGTTAAATAATAAATAATAAAATATCATTTAATTAAGATTCTAGATAGATGAATGGATTTTCATGACATGTCAAATTTATTTTGTTTTCAAATATTATTTATAATCTAGGTAAGACCATAGGTCGTGTCTCAAGGAGCATTGATTGGTTTAGAGTATGTATTTTTAATATAAAGTACTAAAATGGATGTGGTTTAGAAAACTTTTTTATGAAAATAACTTAATTTAAAGAGTATAATAGTTATAGAATAAATGTAGTGTTTTAAGAATTATGATATAATTATGTAATTTTAATTTCACTACACATCTTTTATAGTTCATTATTCATAAAATTATATATGGTTTAATGTAATTCTTTGGTTGAGGGTCGTCTTGATCTTGATTCCCCTCTTGCCTCTTAAAACGATTACTAATGAAGAAACCCAAGACACAAAAATAATGATGTCAAGGTTTTGACCTCAATAATATACCAAGATCTACCAAATAATATTGAAATATCATGATTTTTTATGATAAATAAGGGTTCTTGTGTTTTCCAATCGGAAAAACACAAGTTCCTCACTTGAAATCTCAACCAAATTTGTGTTGAGATAAAAAATGATTCACTTAATTATAACAAAATAAATGTATTAATATGAGAATAAAATCAATTTTAAACATAATATAAATATTTAACACACAATTTACCAAATAACAGTAGAAGAAAAAGCGCTGAAATTTCCTCCCAACTATGTGTAGCTCCCTTGAAATTATCATCCACCATTTAGCTCGTCATCGAGAGGCGGAAGAGGCCCTAGTTGAAATTATCCTTCATCCTTGACCACCCATATGATGATATGGGCCCCTATAACATATGGGATGATGAGAGTCCACCTTTGGGTCTCCAAAATACCAGAAAATTACTTCTAGTTCTAAATTAAAAATTAGGTTTCCAAGGTTTCATTTTATAGGAAAAGTGGAAGATGGTTTTGGTCACATAGATATCAAAAAAACAATTCTCCCATGGGTTTTAGTTTTTAGAAATACTTATCTCACTTTAGAAGAGACTAAAAAATTGTTTACCAACCTCTTCACTATCTCAATCGACAATTGGGCACCATTTTGAGGTCGAATGATATTGATATGTCCAAAATAATGTAAACCACTTTTTACTTCGTGCAGATTCAGTGTCTTGGATAGATTTATCTTATTTGACCGCTTAATAGACGAATTGGGCCTTCTTTCCTTCATAAGAGTTGTAGAAAATTGAATTTTGGACCATAAAAAAAGCATCATCCCATTTGGATGCACAGTATAGTAGTACTATTCATATTAGTACACTTGTGTGCTTGGATCCTGCATAGTTTGGCCCATTTTTATTGAACATCATTATGGGCCCTCCAAATGACCTCCACCTACAATGAAATTATAAAATAAAGTTACATTAACATTTTTAACAGTGATAATCTCAAAATAATTGATTAATAAATGAAGTGAAGTTTGTTGTTATTTATCTAATTTTCAATACTAAACTATTCTAGCACAGTTGTGTAATGGTTAAAATGAAACAATGAATTGTGGTGTGATCACACCCCCACAACTAAAAATTTTCACTCCTGGGAAAAGGAACATTCAAAAAAATTATGCGTGGAGATATTATCCACTTCAGGAATATTTAAAATTCAATGAATATTTAATTCCTGATATAAATGTAATCAAATAAAAAATCACATAGATGAGTTATTCTCAATGATCCTGGAAAAAAACGCCTCATGTTTTTTTTTCATAATTAACATCCAAGATATGCATGATATCAATTAATGAAAATAATTCAAAATTTAATAATGTATCTAATTTTTCACATGTGTGTGTGACAACAATTTCTTAATATTATATCCACTTTCTATAGAGTTAATATAGGTTATTTTAAATTTTTTCTGCTTAAATGATCATTTTCACCAAAATTTACCTTTATCATTTACAATAAAATTTCAATACCACTCACTTAAGAATTCCTAGAAGTTAAACCCTATGATCCTAACCTAGATATCCACTTATCTTTTTAATTTCATCACTCCCCTAAATGTTTATTTTTATTTGTTTTTGTTTTTCTTTTTATGGTAATTTTTTATGAGGTCATACATCTGTCAAATAATAGGTACACACATTGTTCAATCTGGTAAATTAGTGTAATATAGCAGAAAATGAATGAACATATTGAAAATAATTTTTGAATGTAGAGAAAAATTATCCTAACTAATATTTATCTTCTATTATGTTAGAAATTTCCACACATCATGGTTTGGTGAAAAGATGTCTTTAGAAATTAAGTGACACAATTTTCCCATTAATTATTTAAACAAAGGGAACCTTACATATGAAAGTTTTCAAAATGAAATAACCATTTATATCATCAATAGAAAACCAAACATCAAGATAAAGTAACACTAATGTATTTAATTAGTTTTGAAATTTCCATTTAATCAGATTTTTTTAATGTTAAAACAACCTGAAATACAAAAATTACTAGTATATTTTCAATAATTTCCAAGAATAATTGGGAATAAGTTTCCTTGATAAAGTGTAAAAAAAGTAACATTCCAACAAAAAAGTGAGAGGGATAAAGGTTGATTAACAATAATATTAAGCATGATAAAAAGATAAAAAAAAATAAAGATGATGAAAATTCATAACTAACCCAGGAATGTACCCATCCCCACACATAGAGTATGAAGTGTCTTCACTGTAATAAAATTGAATGTGGGAAGGAAGGATAAAACATGGTGAGCGTTATTGGTTGATTTATAGTTGAACTTGGAGTTCCTCCATCAGGGACCCTAGAAGGGATTCATGGAAGTTCATAATTCACTTCCATTGATAGTAATTGTTTGTTTAGTTTCTTTATTTTGAACCTAAACAACACCAAATGTATAAACATTAGTTTTAGCGTATGGACCAAACTACCAGCAAAGAAGCTTACCTAGATGCAACTTTAGCCTCGAATTGTAAAGGGGGACCTTCTGCCCAATGTGGAATTGATGATGATGGATGAGATGGTCCTGGGTATCCCTAGTTCGCTCTTTATAAATCATAGAGTTATCATATGAATCTATACGCATTTCCTCCGACTCCTAAATTTGAAACTTACTTTGTTTACCTGCACTAGAAATATTATAATTGCATTGTTTGATGGCCCAGTACTCCAGATTCTTTATCACAACAGGGAGTTTAAATGTGTTTCCAAACACAAGCTGAAATGGTGACATGAACATGGGTGTTTTTAAAGTAGTATGGTAAGACTATAATGAATCACCAAGTCTAAGACTCTAATATTTCATATTGGGTTTAACCATTTTTTCAAGAATCTATTTTACTTCTCTTTTTGAAACCTCATATAGACCATTGGTTTTTGGGTGATATGAATTAGACGCATGATGTGAGACCCCATATCGGTGCAAAAAAGAATGCATTTTTTGGTTGTAGGAATGAGAATCCCAGTAAAAGATGATGGTCCTAGATAATCTAAACCTAAAAAAATTTGGGTTCTCATAAATTCCACAATAGTGTTGGAAACATAATCTCTTGTGGAACGTTCTTCTACCCATTTGGATACATTATAATCTTCCAGAATAATTTACAAGTTCCCAAATGAATTTATGAATGGTCCCATAAATTCAATGCCCAAAAAATCGAAACACTCATGGAATATGAAGGGGTTTTGTCGTATTTCATTACTTATAGAGATATTCCTCATTCATTGACATAGAAGAAAATATTTACAGAAAGAATGGCCATCTTGAAATAATTTCGGCCAAAGTATACCATGATCAAGGACTATGCGAGCAGTCTGTTGGGGTTCCAAAGTGTTCCCCACAAGCAATAGTTTGGAAGAACCTAAGGATAGACTAAAATTATCTATTTGGAATACAAAACCTAATGAATTGATCTCTGGATGTGTGTCAAAGGTAAAGGCCATCCAAAGTGTACCAATGGGACTCATGTTTTAAACAGTCGACCTAGTTTTTGTTGAAATCGGAAAGAATTCATGATGCTAGAAAACAAATTTCAATTTCATCATACTAATGAATAACATCATGCACCTAGTATAATTTCTCAATAGAAAACATTTCATTTATAAAGATATCAGGGATGATTCAATGTCTTAGGATGAGAGGTTATTAATAATACGGTCATCCACTATATTCTATACTCCTTTTTATCTAAAGTTTCTAGATTGAATTCATAAAAGAGGAGCATCCAGTGAATGATCTATCTTTTGGTTTCCTATTTTTTAACGAGATACCGGAAGGATGCATGGTCTAAGAACATAATGAATTTGGACCATAAAAGGTATGAACACAATTTATCCAAGGAAAACACAATGGCAAGGAAAAATATTTTTTTGTGGGGTAGTATTCTTGGTCAGGGTCCAGATTACGTGAGGCATAGGGAGTAACATATGGAGCTTGATCAACCCTTTTTTATAAGACTTCCCGAATTGCATAGTTAGAGGTATCACACATGAGCTCAAATGGTAAATCCCACTAATTTGGATGGATTAACTAGGGTGATGTGAGACTCCATTTCAATTTATTAAAAGAATAATCACATTATTTATCAAAAAATATTCTATGTCTTTTATGAGCAATTGGTATAGGGAGAGTGTATTCTTACTAAAGTCATAAATCAAATGACGGTAAAATATAGAATGGACATAGAAAGATAACACATCCCACAAACTTTTTGGGGAATGGTAGAGAAGAAATGACATTCAATTTTGTTTTTTCTACATGGATACCATCCCCTGAAATTACATGTCCCAATATTAAACCATTTTTTCACCCTGAATTGGAATTTATAATAATTTAATACAAGACTCTTTTCAATATAGATACACAGAATAGAATCTAAACTACTCAAACATTCATAAAATTAGTATCCATACAAAGTATAATCATTCAAGAATACTTCAATGAAATTATCCATGTTATCCAAAAAAATACTAACCAAGCATTGTTTGAAAGTACTTGAACCATTTCACAGACCAAACGACATCCATCTATATGAAAATGTGTCAAAGGGGAAATTCAAGGTTTTCTTTTCTTGATCCTAGAGTGAATATGGGTTTGAAAATATCTTGAATACCCATCAAGGAAATAGTAGTGGGACTTCCCTATAAACCTCTATAGAATTTGGTCAATGAACGAAAATGGGAAATCGTCCTTCCTTGGGTGTTGGTTTATTCGATTATATTATATAAATGCACACAATATATTATTTAAATGAGTTGGAACCAATTCATTTTTTCATATTTAATTACTAATAGACCTGTTTTTTAGGAACCACATGCACTAGACTAACCCATTGGCTGTCAGAGACAGGGTAAATGATTTCTTCCACGAATAATTTTATTACCTCCTTTTAAAAAACATCTAAGAAGTTTTGGGTTAAAAATATTTGTGCCTACCTCACTGCTTTATCCACATAATTTAACAATATGTTATATGTACAAATTTATGGGTTAATTCATGGAATTTCAGACAGTTTTCATCACAAATCTTGTTTATACTCCATCAAAAGTTCATGTAGTCTCAATTCGTGATCAATAGTGAGTGAAATATTAATGATTATAGGATACTTATCTCTATTCTTAAGATTGGAATATTTTAAATCTTGAGGTAGTTTTTTTAGTTCCTATTCAGGGGTATTCTAGATTTATGAGTGTTTTTGTGAAAGTGATATGTCACTAATCTCATCTAACTACTCAATGGTATCATCATCAGATAAGAAATGATCATTTACACGATTTGTAGTATCATCGACGGTCATCGGATCCCCAGAGTTCAAAAAATTATCAATTAACATACATGCATGAAATTTTTATAGACTGGTTAAAAATTCTATTCATGTTTAATTTCCTAGAATTTCAATCTATGATGAAAACTCAAAAATGGTATTAGGGGAATTAAAATATTTTTTATCAGCATAAGGGAGTACATATAAATAGCTAACAGAGAGATAGAGGAATGTTTTTCTGAGGGGTTCTTCATGGAGTCAAGGATGTTGAAGTGGAAAATTTCACCACCAAACCCCATAGATAATGTACTATTATGGAAATTAATTATGGTTTTGGACGATTTTAGGAATTTTCACCCCAATATAATTGGGGCATATTCATTTATACTATCATCTTCAATTTTTAGCACATAAAAATCAATAGGAAAATTTAAAATTTACACCCTCACAAGAATATCCTCTAACACACTAGAGGGGTGTGAAATAGTCTAGTTTTCTAATTGAACAAAACATAATATGGTATTCTATTACTAGATCTGGAATGAATATTAAATGGAGTAAGTTATCACCTTTATAATGGAACTTAAATCAAACATAAAATTGGAAACTGAATAATCCCCTATGGTTCATGGGATTGAGAATATTCCCAAATTGTTGAGTTTGGTGGAATTTGATTTCTCTATCAATGTTGAGTCATTCTTCCCCAATATCACCTTCTAATCACCTCACAGTCTCCTTCATTTTGTAAACATATCTTTCAAAAACGTAGTGTATCTTGGAATTTTTATCCTGGAATTGATCAATGGGATATTAACCTGCACTTATCTGAGTGTTTCCAATAATTTTTAATGGATTTCAGTTTCCTTATGTTTTCTTGGTTGGGTTCACCTTTGAAATAATTGAAGAGAAATGGCTGGTCGAGGTGACTCATTAATAGACACACTCTTTCCGTTGGAAGGGATTCTCTCCGAATAACGTTTTTTATCTTTTAAACAAATTTCAACTTTTGGGATGGTGTTTTTCTCGAGAGGGGATGAATCTAAAGAAGGGGTAATTTCAATTTTAAGTTAATTCCACTCCTAATGGTGATGACCCAGACATTTACCTTATCCCTAGGGTTGACTAGTGGTTGAGAGGGTTGTTTATCTATCCCATGACTTTCGATTTCCCCCCCCCCCCCCACCGAGTTGGATAGTTGATGTAATTGGGTTTTTACGTCCTGTATGAGATATTTTTTGGTTTAATGGAATTGGATATTCTTGTAATACATTTGTTTCATCATGTATTTTTAGATACGATTGACTTTTAGAGGGGATATTTGGAAGGTCCTTTAGGGTGGTTGAGGATTTATGGGTGGTGGTGGATGACTACACTACCCCGGATTGTTCCATGGTTGTTGAAGATTGTTTGAATACCCCCTTTCCTATGGGATTGGTTTTCTTATCACCCATGGTTGGATGGATAATATGTCTCTTTTTTAAAGGGTTAGTTATAGGGGTGTCCTGGAACTATTTCTTCACAACTATCAGAAGTTTCTCTTAGTTGGGGGAAGTAGTCAAAGTTATGGGTGTTAGAAGAACATATAACACAATGGATTAGAGGGGGATATTTTTATTTCAATTTGGAAAGAGAAAATTTTCAAATATGGGTACTTACCTATTTGAACTTTGTGTCTACCTTCTTCTCTAATTCAGTACATTACACCTCATTTACACCTCAAATGGGAACACTAGACCTTAAACTGAATTGTTTTTTTGTTTTGTTCCATGTTATTAATCGGAGTCCTCATAGAAATTTATTTATCAACTAGTTCCCTACATCTAGCAGAATCAATCATATTTATATCAATATGAATCAAACCTTCATAAAAATTCTTTATTAAAATTTGATCACTTATTTGGTGGTGTAGATAGCTTGAACATAACCTATTAAAATATTCCCAATATTCATGATGTTTTTCCCTTGTGATTGTCTTACCCAAAAAAATCATTCCCTATTGTTTCAGTTTGAGAGGATTGGAAATATTTTTCTAGAAAAAGGTGTTTCATGTCCTCCCAACCTCTAATGGGTGAATTAATATAATACAACCAATATTTTGTTCTGTCTTCTAATGAAAATGGGAATTATCTAATATATACTTGTTCTTAATCCAAATTAGGATGTTTTAATGTAGAAAAAATAGAATTCAATTTTTTAAGGGATTATGTAGATATTATCCCATGATTCCATGGAAATTTGGTAATTAATGAATTAATCCATATTTATGTTCAATATTGGGTGCCTCGCCTTGTAATTGAATATACGTGGGTTGGATTTCAACATCAGGTGAGGTTAGATCTTTAATGTTCAATTTTTTAGTTATATTATCCAATTTTAATTTGGTTTTGATGTTATTTCTAGAACAATAAGAAGAATAAGGATCATGAAGAGGTTCATGATGTGATTTGTCCTCCTTCATTGGGTTGTCTTGTGTGTCACAGTGTTGCTGACGTAGGATTCTCTCCGATTAAAGTTTAAAAGGAGTTAAATCTCCTAGAGTATATTGTTTCATTCACATAACCTACAAAAGAGGATGATTTTAGAAATCACTAAAAATTTATGGAAGGAAAGAACCAAATCACTAGTTACAAAATTAACAATATTTTTATAAAATAAAAAACACTAAAAACAAAAGTGAACCCTAAAATGGTGCTAAAATTTGACCTTTTTGTCATGAAACTTCAAATTGATTATGTTTTTAAAGATTATTTATACTCTATGGAAGAAACTAGGTCATCTCTCAAGGATATTTAATAGTTTTATATTATTGGTTTTTAATTAAATGTTCTAAAGGGGGGTGGTTTGTGAAACAATTTCAAAAAAATAACTAAATTTAAAGTGTTTTATAGTTGTTAAATAAAGGTGGTGTTTTAGAAATTGTTAGAGTAAGAGGTAATTTCAATTTCACTACAGATCTTGGATATTTTATTTTTTTTAATCTTTTATATGGTATAATGTAATTCTTTGGTTGAGGGTTGTCATGATTTTTATTTCCCTCTTTCCTCTTAAAACGATTCACAAATAAGTAACTTGTGACACAAAAATCATGATGTAAGAAACTAGAATACAAGAATAAAACAAGTTCTACCAAATCATATTGAAGTATCATTATTTTTTTGAGAATAACGGATTCTTTTGTTGTCTAATCGGTACAACCCAAGATCCCCACTTGAAATCTCATCCCAGTCTGTGTTGAGATAAAAAGTGTTTCACAAAATTGTAACAAAAAATATATTAAGAGGATAATTGTGTCAATGTTAAACATAATTGAAATGTTTAATAAAAAAACTACCCCAAACCAGTGTAATAAAAGTTTGTTCTAACTCCCTCCCAAGTATGTGTAGCTCCTTTTAAATGATCTTACACCATTTAGCACACCATCGAGAGGAAGAGGGGGATTGAGTGGAACTTCACCTTCATCCCAGATCCCCTTATGAAGATAGTGGCCTCCAGAACTTCTTGAAGGAGGGGAAGAATCTTTTGTATCTCCAAAATACTAGATAATTTCTTCTAGTTCAAACATAGAAATGAGGTTCCCAAGGTTCCATATTATAGTCCAAGTGGAAGGTGGTTTTGGGAACACATATATCTTAAAACCACTTGTCCCATGGTGTGTAGTGGGAAGACAACCATATATTTCATTATAGAAGACTAAAAACTTATTTCATAACATTTGGAATATCTCCCCTGAACTTGTGGCACAATTTTTAAGTCTTAATTTCGACATATGGACAAAATACAGTACACCTTCATGAAGATTTGGTGGCTTGTACAGATCAGTTTAGTTGAGCCCCTTAATGGACGAATTGAAATTTTGTGTCTTCATAATAGTTTTATAAAATTGAATTTTGTATCATATCATGAAATATAATCCCATTTGGATTCAATCTTTAGTAGAGGTGTGTGGTTTAGTACACTAGTGTGCTTGGATCATGCACAGTTTTTCCCATTTCTCTAGAACATCATCATGGGCCCTCTAAATCACATACACCTACAATGCATTTATCAAAACAAGTAACATTTACATTTATAAAAGTGTTAAATAAAAAATAATTGACTCAAAAATGAAATAAACTTGTATTTGTTTTATAATTTTAAATACAAAACTAGTTTATTATAGTGGTGTAAGGGTAAAAATGAAATAGTGAACCACTGTGCAATCAAACCACCACACCTAAAAATTTCCACACTTTGGAAAAGTCACATTTCCAAAAAAAAATATGTATGGAGGTATTCTAAACATCATGATGATTGAAAATTCAATGAAAATATAATTCCTAATAGAAATTTGATCATAGAAAAAATCACATTGAGGAGTTATTCCCTCTGATCATGGAAAAAGACGTCTCCAAAATAGTTTCAGAATGAAATTTCGAGGGATTCATAATACAAAAAAAAAAGAAAATAATTCAATAGTTAATAATATCACTAATTATCTACATGTGTGTGTGAAAACAATTTCATGATATTATTTCCAATTTCTATTGAGTAAATATATGTTTTCTTTAAAAAAACTCTTCATACATTATCTTTTCCATCGAACCTTCCCTACATCCTTTGAAATCAAATTTCAATACCCATCCACTTAAGAATTCCCATATGTAAAACTTTAAGCTCCAATCCAAGATATACCAATATGTTGTACATTTCACCACTCCCCTTAATTTTTATTTGTTTTTTGTTTTTTAAAAATATATATAAGGGAATACAATAGTCAGATAATAGGTAGACACACATTGGTTAATATGGAACAGTAATGAAATCAATTACATGTGAAATGAATGTCTGGAAATATCATTTTTAAGAGAATAGAAAAATTAACCTATCTTATAATTACCCTATATTATTTAATAAATTTTCCCACTTCATGGCTAGGTGCAAAGATACGTGGATAAATTAAGTGACACAATTTTCCATTAAACTATTCACACAATGTGTACCATTATTCTCAAAGGATTAAAAATTATAAAACCATTTATATCATCTAAAAACAACCAAATTTCAAGTGAAAGTCACACCATAATATTGAATTCCATATAAAATGCACATTTCACCAAAAAATATTTGGTATATGAAAACAACACGAAAAAAATTACTCATTAATTTTAAAATAAATACCATCATTAATCAAGCATCATTTTTGATGATAAAGTGGGAATCCAAAAGTAACATTCCATCACAAAACCGAAGGGGGAAGTGGGAAGTAAATATACTATTCAAAAATTCAAAAACTGAAAAAGAATAAAGATGATGAAAATTACTAACTAACACAAGAATGAACCCATCCCCCCACATTTCGAGTATGTATTTTCCTCATTGTAACAAAAGAGAATGTGGGAAGGAAGGATAAAACCTGGTGAATGTTATTGGTTGAATGCTTCTTGAACTTGGAGTTCCTCAATCAGGGACATCAGAAGGGCTTCATGGAAGTGCTTAAGTTATTTTACATTGATAGTAAAGGTTTGTTTTCATATATTATATTGAACCTAAACAACACTAAATGGATAATCATTATTAATAGTGTAAGACCAAACTAGTGGGAACAATTCTTACCTGGATGCAACATCAACATTTCATTGTAAAGGAGGACCTTCTTCTCAATATGGAATTGACAATGAAGGATGATACCGTCATGGGTATCCTTGGTTCACTCCTTATAAATCACGAAGTTCTCATATGAATATCTATGTATTTCCTCAAGATTATGAATTTGAAACATCTTTTGAGAACCTCATATAGAATGATTAAAATATCATTGTTTGATGGCTCATAAGGCCTGGTGCTCTATCCCAAAAGGCAGGGGACAACTCTTTCAAAACACTCTCTAATATACTAACATTATATATGTAGTTTTTAAAGTTGTGTGGTAAGAACATAATGAATCATCAATACTAAGACTCCAATATTTTCTATTGTGTTCAACCATTTTTTTTCAAGAATCTATTTTACCACTATATTTGAAACCTCGGCTTGACCATTGGCATGTGGGTGATATACAGTAGACAATCAATGCACGACACCATAATTAATGAAATGATATTTCATTGTTTGGTTGTAGAAATCAGATCCCTGGTCATTGATGATAAACATAGGTAATTTAAACCTTCAAAAAAATGTCGATTTCTAAAAAATTTCACAATACTATTGGAAACATCATCCCTTGTGGTGTGTTCCTCTACCCATTTTCACACCCAATAACCTACTAGAATAATGTAAAATTTCTTCAATGAATTGGGGAATGGTCCCATAATATCAATGCCCCAAACATCAAAAATGCCATCGTAGAGTAAGGGTTGATATGGAATTTAATTTCATTTAGATACATTCACCATTATTTTATGGTGATGATATGATTTACAAAAAATCGTGGGAATCCTAAAATAATGTTGGAAAAAAGAGACCAGAATCACGGACCTTGGGAGTAGTTTGTTGTGGATAAAAGTGGCCCCCATAAGCAATAGTGTGGAAGAACCTAAGGTGTAACGACCAAAAAATTTATTAATGAAAAATTAATTTCAATCTAATTAAATGTCTTATTATATAAAATTGTTATATAACATATGAACTTATTTGGTTTTATGTTTTTTGATTTTAAAATATAATTATGAATTGTTATTGTTGCTAATATAACTATTTAACAGTGATCACATTATTAGTTTAAATATTGGGCTTTAACAAATACAATTTACTCAAAAAAAGGAAGTGATGGACACATCGAGTAGAATTAGTCCATATGAATCCCATTTATCAGAGCTTGGATAGGATGTGGTGTCACTTGGCTTCAATCTTGACCAAGCCCAATCCAAGCTTCAACACATTAATCTTAAATCAAATGGCCTATAAGAGAAGTGGAAGTTGATTGAGATTACGACATGAGTGATGTTATCAGATCCTCCTCAAGAGTCTGTAACCATCTCGCACATTTCCATTAGGAAATATGTGGGTTTTATAAGGCGTTATGTAACAATACCCTATAACTATAATTATGTGAATTATTTTTGTATAGAATAAATAATATACAATCATTTTATTATTGTTATTGTGTAAATAGTTTTTAAAGAACAAATACTATTTTTTAGTTAATATTAAATTTATAAATCTATATTGATTAATTTATAGATTTTTAAACTAAAAAATATTTTAATAAAATATTACTACTAAATTTCTTTTTATAAAATATAAATTATTGTATAATTTTTATGAATACAACTATAATTTTTATTAAGGATTGAAAGCTGTTTTTGTCAAAACTCATGAATTTTTTATAATTATTGATATTTATTTTAAATGTAAAAATTAATATATTTAGAAAATTATTTATAAAAAATGAATTTTATTTTTGTAATTTGGTCATCGAAATTATCCAATGGTGAATTTTTCATAATTTTTTGAGACTGTCAAATTTTTGGGTAAAACATAAATACCGTTTAAATATATAATGTGTTATATGACATCATAATGACCCAATTGAGATGTAATAAAATACAATAAATGAGATGTTCGAACTATATATGTTTTACCTTTAAAAAAAATTATTTTATGTTTGTTTAATTTATTTTATAAAGCCTTAGTAGACCCTCCATGACTTATAAAACATTTTAACATTTTAAAATAATTTCATTGAGAGTGTAACTCACCTCCACATAATCAAGCCTAATATTTTAATATTTTCTGCCATTGTCCTTATAAAATAAATTTTTCCACTCCCCTTTTTAAAAACACATGGGAAAAAACCTATTTTTGGTCTTTTTTATTGATTAGTTTAATGTCTGGTGTCAAAAACCTAAATAATAAATAATTCCCTCTCCTTTCCTATATAAACCCACTCAATCTCCCATTACTCTTCACTAAAACCAGTTTTATATCAACCAACCTCTGACCTAATCTCCATTGAATCATCCCAAGGTGCCTCAAACTCCAAAGAAGCCTCTCTCAAGCCTCACCCAAGCCTCCCTCAATCCTTTGGGATCACACTTCCATGTAAGGGATTTCTTCCATTATCATTTTTGTCCACGTTTTGTTATATTGTCATACCATATTATTTTCAATTATAAACGTTGTTTTATGATTTATAACCTCCCCTATACTACCCTACTTATGTTTTAATGATGATAGATCCCTTTATCTCTCATTAATGCCTCCCATGTACACATGTTACTAGGCCGAAATTCCGTAAGAGATTTCTTCCCCTCTCATTTTTTTCCATGTGACATTATGTTTCTATACCCTTGTATTTACAAATAAAAATGTTGGTGTATGATATCTAATACCCCATATAATTCCATCCATGTCTTTTAATGATTAAATACCCCTTTATCTCTCATTATTTCCTCTCATTTACACCTGTTACCATGCCAAAATTCCGTAATGGATTTCTCTCCCCTCATTTACATTTAAGAAAATATTTTATATTATGATTCTAAATTCCATTAATTATGTTGTGAAATTTACCTATATGACCAAATGTTTTTCCATTTCATGTAAATATTATGGTATACCCATTTCACCCTCATCAACCATTTTTATGGATTCTTATGTCATGCTGTTATGATGCTGAAACTGCACACCGATTTTCCTAGCTGAAGTCATTGTGTAATGAATACCATGACCATTTCTCTATCAAGGGTATTCACATTCATTCACATTTACTTATTAATTATATTGTTTCATGAATGAAATTCACATTCCTTTTTTGGGGAATAAATGATGATGTTTATTGAATCCATGTTTTATGATCTGTGTGGCACTCTTACGCATTAAATGAAATGATTAAGAAGGGAGCGTCTTGATATCACTCTAATGCATTGGGTAAATATTTTAATGATGATATGTAATGTTAAATGAGGGTATACTCATTATAAATCATGTTAAATGAGGTTTTACCCATTTCCATGTGCAATGAGCCTTTGTTCCTGCTAATATCTTGTTTAATGTTTATGACACCTTTCCATGTTATGATTATCATGCTATATCAGGCCTTTATCTTCATGTTTTTCATAGGCTCCATTGATATTCATATTTACTAAAATGTATTGTGTTCTTCATGTCATTCCTTTTTTACTCCCTTACTGGGATTTATAGCTCACCCATTTCTTATGCATGTCCTCATGTTATCCCATGAAATTCTAAGTACAAAGGAATGTGTGTGGTCATGTAAAAGAAGTTTTCAATAATGATATTTAATTTATGTTCTAAGTTATTATGTAATGTTCCTAATCCCCAAAGAGAATATACCATTCAATAATCTATGTTGTATCAAGTGGATATTTTATGTAATAAATTAATTTTATTTATGAATTAAATAGCAGAGTTGTAATAGTTGGTATTAGAGGATATGCTTAGTTATTTTTGGGATTAGGATTAGAAAACCCTAGTGATATCCTTAGGGATAAGACTATGTATAATAACAACATCCCTAATCTTTGGTTAGTGTTGGGTAAGTGGTTTATCAATCAAATACATCCAAATATGTATACAAGCAGGTAGAGAAGGCTCTAGAACATATGTATCAAGGGGTAAAACCTGGAAACATAGCCTTGAGCTAGACTCGAATGGGAACCAGTTCATGAAAATGGGCCGTGATGCACTCTTGGTTATGAAACTCCCAAAAGATATGATTTTGAAAATTCATAATCTTAGAATGAACCATTATTAAGGGAATTTAAAAAATCCCCTAGGAATATATATAGGGAATTATATCACAAATAACATAGATTGAAACCTATAAAATCATAAGTTAATGAAATAAAATAATTTATAAGTCATCTCTTTTTTGTCATTCGATTACCCTTTAGGTGTTACCCCTAAAATTCCTTTTATTCCATCCAATGTCTGATAATATGGGGACTCAAGCTAACAACTTATGTGAAGATCAATGTGATGATTGTTCTAATGAGATGCCCAACCCGATGGGAGTAGGAATCACAAACATTGTCAAGATACACTCTCAGTTAAATCAGGATTTGAATATAAACATGAGTCCAGAAGAATTTTCAAACCCCCTGAGAATGAACAAGTCACAATAGAGTGCTTCATGATACAAAGGCCTCGTATTGTTAATGGATCATCTGACCCCTCAATCGTATAACAGTGGATAAAATCCATTGAGAACATGCTATCCATCCTTAAATGTTCTGAACAGAAGAAGGTATTTATGGATTCTTATTGCATGGAGGGTTGAGCTGATTAATGGTGGACATTGATCAAAAATATGAATCCTGAGGAGGAGATATAGGTGTTGGAATTAAAGGATTTCCAAAAAAAATCAATAAATATTTTGATCACACCCTCGGACTTAATATGGAAAGGGAATTCATTTCCCTCAAGAAATAGAAGACGAATTCATTAGATCATATGATCAAAAATTCAAAAGGTTTGCACGATATGTCTCTGGATTTATCCTTCCCCTTGAATGCATGGTTTACCACTTTTGGGGGGGGGGGGGTTAAAAATTAGCCTACTAAAACCATAGTGATATGTGACTTTGAGATGAAGAAATTGTTCGATCTTCCATAAAAGTTGAAATTGAGATTAGAGAATATCAGGGGTATCATGGGGATAATAAGCATAAGGTGGAATTTAATTCTGGAGGTTTGATGGATAAATCCAATGGTGGTATGAATATACCGCACCCCACTTGCCAAAGGTGTGGAAAAAGCACCCTAGAAATTGCATGAAGGGAACGAGGAAATGATTTAGGTGTGGAAGAGAAGGGATCCTGGCCATTAACAACCACCAAGAAAAACATGTGGATGTGATAAAGGAGGGGAATTCTTCATTCATCAATCAATGTGTTGATAATTTATTCAACTGAAAATAACCAAGGGACTTTGAAAACTAGTCCCCTATGCCAAGGGTTTTCGGAGGCATCCAACAACCTCTAAAGCAGAAAGGGAGAACGTTTTTCAATCACTACCACCGAGTTGAACCCTAAAAACAGTTTGGTGACACATACAGTAGTTATTCATTTAAGAATAGTGAACTTAATTTTGGATTCTGGTTCTATGAATTATTTTATATCCAAAAATTTTATTAGAACAATCCCAAAACCAACACAAATCATGGATGTAATGACGTCAGTGAGAACAGAAAATTGGAAAATCCTTGAATCCCATTAATATAACTCCTCCCCAGTCATTTTTTGTTGGTTTAACATTCCAGTGAACCTTGTCATACTCTCTCTGGAAGAATTTGATGTGATTTTTTTCATGGATTGGATTTCCTTATATAGAGACAACATAAATTACCATGAGAGGTAAATCACTCCCCATATAGAGAATTGACCCCCGATTATTCACAAGTGAATGGAGGAGGATGAATCTTATTTTGCACCATCATCTCATGTGTGGATATTAATTCACTATGAGTACAAGTTTATTTCTTAGATTATTGAGTCTACGGAAGAAGCAATCCTTGAAGACATGAACATTATGAGGGAATTTGCTGAAGTGTTTCCCAAGGAATTGCATGGTATTCCACTTAGAAGAGATGTTGAATTCTCAATTAAACATATACCTGGGGAGTTTCCAATATCTAAGACTCTGTATATAATGGATGTTGTGGAGAATGAGTATTTGAAGAAAAAAATACAGAAGAATCTGGACAAAGGGTTTATAGGCCCATGTGCTTCACCATTGGGTTTATTTGTCATCTTCTTCAAGAATAATTATGGTTCAATGTGCCTTTTCATTGTTTATCATGAGATCAAATAAATAATGATAAAGAACAAGTATCATATGCCATTAATTGATGAATTTTTTGATAAGCTACGTGGAGAAAAATACTTCTCCATGGTGGATATGCGGTCAGGATATTACCATGTAAAGGTTAAGAAGGTGTATATCCCCAAGACTACTTTTCGAACAAGATACGGGAACTATGAATTCATATTAATTCCTTTCAATCTCACTAATTCACCATAAATCTTCATGGAAATGGTGAATAGAGTATTTAGAGATTACGTCGATAATTTTTTTGTACTCTTTATAGACAATACTCTAATATACTCCAAAACCAAGGAGGGTCATGTGGAACATCTATGAACTCTACTAGAGACCTTGAGAAAGGAGAATCTCATGTTGAAGGAGGTCTCATTATTGGGTCATATCATCATAAAAAACGGGATATATGTGGATCCCTCAAAGACAATAGAAAATAATGGATGGCCGAGGCCAACATCGGTAATAGATATCTATAGATTCTTGGGGTTAGATGGACATTATTTTTGATTTGTGATATATTTCTCACGATTTCCAACCCTCTTACCAAACTAACTCGGAAGGGAGTAATGATTTTATGGAGTGATGAATGCCGATATAACTACATGGAGTTGAAAAGGAGGCTTATCAATACACCTGTGATCACGCTACAAATAAGTGGATAAATTTTTTTGGTATTTAGTGATTCTTAGAATAAGTTCATGGGTTGTGTCTTAATGAAAAATAGAAAAATAATTTCCCATTGTTCAAGGAAATTTTCTTTTCATGAGAAAAACTATCCAACAAATTATTTGGAGTTGGTTGTAGTAATCCTTGTTTTGAAATAATTGGCGACATTAACTCTTTGGGGAGAAGTGTGAAATATACATAGATCAGAAAAGTCTCAGGTGTATATTCACACAGAAAGCGTTGAATATACTCAAAAAAAGATGGCTAAATCTGATCAAAGACTCTGACTTCTCAATCCATTACCTCCCTGGGAAGGCTAACAAGGTGGAATATGATATAACTAGAAAGTACCCCGTGATTCTATCATTGATGAGAATTGAAAAGGATCCAATCCTATTATATTTGATGAATATTTATGTGGGAATCAAAAATAATACGACTTCATAAATACTTTCACAAATGATTGTTCAACCATATCTTTTTGAAAGGTTAAAGGATGTTAAAAAGGATGATGTGGGAATTCTAAAGAAAGTGGAAACTATCAAAAAAGGGAAATCCTAAGAGTTAAATGTTAATGTAGAAGATAATTGTGAGATTTTGGTCAAGACTATGTGATCCATCAATTCCAATGTTAAAGAATGATCATTTGGATGATACACAAAGTTCAAATTTCTCCATTCACCCAGGAAACAAAAAAATGTATTGAGATCTCTGAGAGCCTTATTGGTGGGATAACATGTTGAAGGTGAAACCTGAATATATATATCAAAATTCATGGTCTATTATCCAGTGAAGGATAAGAGGTATAAGTCAAAGGGTATGATGAAACCACTACCCAGACTAGCATGGAAATGGGAGAACATCACCATGGACATTGTCACCAAACATCCGAAGACATCCAAATGAAACAATGATATATGGGTTGTTGTGGATCATCTTACAAAGACTGAACATGTCATTGAAATTTGAGAGGATTTATCATTGGATCAACTGGAACAAATATATATTAGAGATGTGGTAAGGATCCATAGATTACAAATATCTATTGTATCTGATCGATATATAGGATTCACCTCTACGTTCTAGACGAGTCTCCAACATTCCTTGAATACTGAGATGAACTTCATTACATCTTATCATCCTCAAATAGATGTCCAATCTGAGAAAACTATCCAAAAACATGAATACATATTGAGAGCTAGCTAAATGGACTTAAAAGGAAGATGTGATGAAAATCATCATCTATTTGAGTTATATTACAATAATAATTTCCAATCAAGAATCCAAATGGATCATTATGAATCCCTTTATTGGAAGAGGTAAAAAACTCTGGAATGTTAGAATGAAGGTGGGGAGAGAAAACATTTAGTTCCAGAAATGGTCGATGAAATGGATTAGAATGTTAAGACCTTCCAACTGCACATTAAAGCTGCTCAGAGCCGATAAAAGAGCTATGCTGATAATCTTCAACGAGACCTAGAGTTTGATGTCAGAGGCATGGTATTACTCCTCATATCACTGTCGAAGAGAGTTATGAGATTTGGTGATAAGGGAAATGTTATCCCAAGACACATCCACCCTTTTGATATCCTTGATCGAATTGGAGTAGTGGCCTATTGACTATAACTCCCACAGAACATATCTCAAGTATATGATGTATTCCATGTATAACTCTTGACAAAGTACGTACATGAACCATCGCATGTACTCAATCTATAGGTGGTACCATTGGAGAATGAACTCTCTGATGAACAGAAGATGGTGAAGATCTTAGTTCATAGGTAAAACGTTCCATGAAATAATATAATGCCCCTTGTCAAGGTGTTGGGTTGAAACCACGAGTTTGAAGAAGAGACATGGGAATCAGAGTAATTGATGAAGCAGAGTTACCCTCATCTTTTTTATTGTTGGAAAAGGAAATTTCGAGTATGAAATTTTTTAAGGGGGAGGGGAGATTGTAATGACACATACTGTTATTAATGAAAAATGCTTATTGATCTAATTAAATGTCTTATTATATAAAATGGTTATAAAACAAATGAACTTATTTAGATTTATTTTTTTTGGATTTTAATATACCATTATGTATTTTTATCATTTCTAATATATCTGTTGAATAGTGATCACATGATTAGTATAAATATAGGACTTTAAAAAATACAATTTACTCAGATAAAGGATGTGAAGGCATCATAAAGTTGAATTGATCCATAAGAAGCCCATTTGTTGGATCTTGGAAAGGAGGAAGCGTCTCTAGACATCGCTCTTGACCAATCCAAAGATGAGCTTCAACACGTTAAGCTTAAACAGAACACCATATGTGAGAAGTGGATGTTGATGGAGATTACCACCGGATCAATGTTATCTGAGCCACCCCAAGAGTCTGTCACCATCGCATACCTTACACATAGGTCATATGTGTGGGTTATAAGGGGTTATATGACAAGACTATAGAACTATGAATATGTTCATTAGTTATGTTTATAATAAATAATATACATTCATTTTTTATTGTTACATTGTAAATTGTTTTTAAATCCAAAATAGTATTTTTCGAGTAAATATTCAATTAAGAAATCTATTTTGATGAATTCAAGGATTTTTAAATTAACTAATATTTTAATAAAATATTATTACTAAATTACTTTTTAGTATATATAAATCATCCTATAATTTTTTTTTGAATACATCTGTAATTTATGTTATGGTTTGAAATTTGTTTTTCTCAAAACTCATGAAATTCAGATAAATGTTGATTTTCATTTTAAAAATAAAATTAACATATTTAGAAAAAAATTAGATAATTTTTTTTTTGGAATCAGGATGTCTAAATTATCCAATAGTTAATTTTTCATAATTTTCTCAGACAGTCAAATTTTTGGATAAAAATTAAATACCGTTTAAATATATAATGTTTTTTATGACATTATAATGACCCAATAGTGATATAATAAAATAATATAAATGTGATTTTTTGAAAATATATGTTTTACATTTAAAATAATGTGATTTTAGGTTTGTTTTACTTATTTTACAAAGCCTTAGTGGACCATCCCAGACATATAAAAACATTTCAACATTTTAAAATGATTTCCTTGACAGTGTGACTCACGTCAACATAAGAAAGACTAATATTTTAATAAGTTCAGCCATTATAATTATAAAATAATTTTTTCCAGTCCCCTTTGGAAAACCCATTGGCAAAAACTGGGGGTTGGTTTGTGGTTTTGATTAGTTTATATTTTGGTGCCCCGAACCAAAATAATGAAGAATTCCCTCTCCTTTACTATATAACCCCACTTAAAATACCATTACGCTTCACTAAAATTACATGGAGCTAAACCAACCTCTGACCTCATATCTCTATAATCATCCCATGGTTCTCCAATCTCCCAATAAGCCTCTCTCAATCCTCTCCCAATCCTTTGGGATAACACTTCCAAGTAAGGGATTTCTTCCTTTCTCATTTTTTCCCATTTTTCATTATATTTTTATACCATTTTAGTATCATTTAAAAATGTTGGAGAATTATTTATAACCTCCCCTATACTTCCATAATTATTTATTTAATGATTATAGACCCCTTTTATCTCATCAATGCCTCCCATGTACACTTGTTACCGTGCTGAAATTCTGTAAGGGATTTCTTCCTCTATCATTTTTATCCATGTTTCTTTAGGTTTATATACCCCCTATTTTCAATTAAAAATGATGGGGTTTGATTTTTAACTTCCCTTATGCTTCCCTAATTATGTTTTAATGATGACAGTCCCCATCCCGTCTCATTAATTACTCCCTTGTAAACCCTTTTCCATGCCGAAATTCTATAAGGGATTTCACTCTCCTCGTATACATTCATGCAACTCTTTTATATTATGAATATAAATTCCAATATATATGTTGGGACATGTGTCTATATGATCCCCTTACTGTCCATTTCATGTAAATATTATGATATTCTTCTTTCCCTCTCATCAACCATTTTTATGAATTCTTATGTCGTGCTGTTATGATTCCGAAATTGCACCGCGATTTCCCAAGCCAAAGTCATTATGTAGTAAATATCATTCCCATTTCTCTATCAATGGTATTCAACTTCATGAAAATTTACTTATTTATTATAGTGTTTCATTTATGAATTCCACATTCCTTTATCGTGGAATAAATTATTATGTTTGTTGGATCCATGTTTTACGATCAATGTGGAAAACTTATACAAGAAATCAATTGGATAAGAAGGGTGCGCCCTAATAGCAATCCAATGCATTTGGTAAAGATTAGTATAATGATAAGTCAAGTGCAGTGAGGGTTTACTCATGCTAATTAAAGTGAAATGATGGTTTTCTCATGCTCCATGTGCAATGAGACTTGTCTCATTCTAATATCATGCTAAATGTTGATTCCACATTTCCATGTTATGATAATCATGCTATGTCATTCCTTTATGGTCATGTTTCTCATATGCTCTATTGATATGCCTATTTACTAACATGTAATGTAATATTCATGATATGCCTTTTTCACTTCATTACGAGGCTTTATATCACACACATTTTTATGAATTTCCTCAGGTTATCCCATGCAATTCTAAGTACGAAAGAATGTGTGTGGTCATGTAAAAGAATTTATAAATAAAGATGTGTATTTTATGTTATAAGTTGTTATGTAATGTTCCTAATCCCAAAATACACTATACCTCTTGATCTTATATGTTTTATCAAGTTTTGATTTTATGTAATAAATTATTTTTAATTGTGAATTAATGAGAAGTGCTGTTATATAAGGACAGACTCGAACTCGATATCAGGAACACAATGCCTAAGGACTTGATCACTACATGTGCACCAAAGGTTGTGGTCATTCCAAATTTAACAACATGAGTCATGTTTTTGATGATCAGCCTGGTTTTCTTCAAATCAGTAGGAATGCAAGATTCTATCAAATAATTTACAAATTCATCTTACTAAGAAATATTATCTTTCACTCAATACAGTTTCTCATCAGGGAAGAAGTCATTTATCGGAATACAAGAGGATGAGTCAATATTTGAGGATGGTAAGATCCATGTGATATGTTCATCCACCACATTCTCTTCTCCTTTGTAATCTCTAATTTCTAGGTTGAATTCTTAAAGGAGGATCCTCCATTTATGATATTTGGATTGCATTCTAGTTTCTCAAGGAGACACTAGAGGACTGCATGGTTTGAGAACCCAATGAATTTGGACCCAAAAAGGTATGACCAAAATTTATCCAAGGAAAACACTATGTAAACGAAATAATTTTTAGTTGTGGTTTAGTTTTCCAAACATGGTACAAAGTACGTGAGGCATATGCAATGACCTATGGAGATCGATCAACCCTCGTTGAAAAGACTTCTCCAACTGCATAGTTAGAGGAATCAGAAATGATCTGAAATAGTAAATCCCCCCAAGGTGGTTGGATTGCAAGGGTGATTTGATACTCCATGTAAATTCATTAAAACCATCCTCACATTATTCATCAAAAATAAATTCTTTTTCATTTTGTATAAATCGTTAGTGGGGGAGTGCAATATTTCAAAAGTCATGAATGAAATAATGGTAAAATCCAACATGACCTTAGAAAAACAGCACATCCTGCACAATTATGGGGAATGGTTAGAAAGAAATGAAATCTAGTTTTAATTTATCTACATGGATACCATCCCTATAATTGACATTTTTAATACTATATTTTGGTGTAGCATGAATTGAAATTTACGGTAATTTAATAAAAAATTATATTTAATATTATGAAGGAGGATAAAACCTAACCTTCTCAAAAATTCATCAAAGGAGGATCCATACAAAATTAAATCTTCCATGAATAATTCCATTCAATTATCTAGGTAATACAAAAAAATAGTAACCATGCATCATTGGAATGTACCCAGATATTTTCACACACAAAATGACATACTTCTATATGAAAATGAGTAAAAGGGTCAATTTAATGTCGTCTTTTCCTGATTCTCATGGGAAATAAGGATTTAAAAATATCTAGAATACCCATCAAGGAAACAGTAGTGTGACTTCCCTATAATTCTCTATATAATTTTCTGAATGAATGTAAATTGGATGTTATCCTTCATGGTGTGTTGGTTTAGTCAGCAATAGTCAATATAGACACTCCATGTATTCTGTACATGAGTTGGAAACAATTTATTACTTTCAATTTTAATTACTCATAGACTAGTTTTTTAGGAACCATTGGACAAATACATTAGATATTATATATGGGGTAAATGATTCAAGAATCTATTAATTTAGTTACCTCCCTTTTAAAAACATTTAAGAGGTTTGTATTCAGTCATCATTGTGCTTGATTTACTCTTTTAGCCTCATCATTTAACAATTTATGATGTGTAGAAATTAATGGGATAATTCTATGAATGCCAATAACTGTCCATGCCTAATATTATTTATGCTCCCTAAAAATTTCAAGAACTCTTAATTCATGCTTCAGGGGAGTAAACTAGAAATTATGATAGGAAACTTGTTTCTAATCTAAAAGAAAGTAATATTTTAAATACTGATGAAGATGTTTTAGTTGAAATTCGAGGGGATTTTGGATTGATGGGATTTTTGTTAAAGTTATAAGTCACTAATCTCATCTAACTACTCAATGGGATCATCATCAGATGAGGAATGAGATTTTACAATCCAAACTGTATCATCGATGGTCATCAGATGCTCAGTGTTCACAAAATTATCAATTAACAAACATGCATGACATTTTTCTAGACCCGTACAATATTATATGAATGTTTCATATCCTATCATTCCAATCATTGATTAAAACTCTGAAAGTGGACCATGCTAATGTAAATATGTTTTCTCAGGGGAAGGGAGTACATCTATATAGTTAATATAGAGTGAGTAATGTTCTTATAAGGGGTTCTTCATGGAATCAATTTTGTTGAAGTGGACAATTTCTCCACCAAAATACATATATAATGTAAAATTTTGGACATTAATTATGGTTTTGTATGTTTATATAACATGTCTCTCTAATAGAATTGTTTCATTTAAATTCAACTTATCATATTCTATTTTAAGCACATAAAAATGAGCAGGTAAAATTAAAATTTACACCCTAATAAGAACATCCTCTAAAACACTAGAGGGGTGTGAAGTACTCTGGTTTTCTTGTTGAACAAAAATTACTATGGTCTTCAGTTCCCCGACCTTCAAAAAATATTAAATAATTTGCGATATCACATTTATAGTGGCACCTAAATCATGCATAGCATTGGAAAAGGAATACTCCCCTACGATTCACAAGAGTGATAATTTTCCCTTATTATTGAATTTGATGTGAAGTGATGGATCTATAAATTTTGATATGTTCCTCCCTAATCTCATATTCTCATCACCTCTATGTCCCCTTAATTGTGTACAAATATCCTTCAAACACATGGAATATCTTTAAATTTTCATCACCACATCGATCAATGGGATGTTAAACTAAATTTTTTTAATGGTTTCCAAGAGTTATTGATCAAGTTTAGTTTTTTTTGTTTTATTGGTTGGGTGGCCCTTTAGGAAATACAAGGAGAATGGTTCAGCTAGGTGAATCATTATCAGACATAGTCTTTACAATGGAAGAGATTCTCTCAACACATGAAATTTCAAAATTTATAATAATTTCAACATATGGGGTGGTGTTTTCATTAAGAGTAAATGAAACTAAACGAGGGATCATTTGGATTTTAAGTTTATTTCTACTCCTAATGGTGATGGAATTGACATTTCCCTTATACATAGGATTTTGTAGTGGTTGAGACGGTAGTTTACCTAACCCACGAATTTGGATTTCCCCCACCAAGATGGATACTTTTCCAAATTGGGTTTTCTTGTCTTGGATGCCTACTTTAGTGGTTTCTTGTAACTGGGTATTTTTGGAAGCCAATTTTTCCATCATGTCTTCTTAGATAGGCTCAGTTTTTAGTGAGAGTGTTTAAAAAGGCCTTTGGGATGGTTGAGGATTTCTAGGTGGTGGTGGATGACTACTCTATCTAGGTTGGTTCCATGGTTGTTAAAGATTGTTTGAATTTCCAATTTCCTGTAATCTTGGATTTATTTCCACCCAGGGTTTGATGGATAGTAAGATTCTCTCATAAAGGATTGTTTATATGGGTGGCCTAAAACTATTACCTCAAATAACTCAGAAGTTACTTTCAGTTTCTGGAATTGGTCGGTGTAATGGGTGTCTGAAGAACAAATACCAAATTGGATGGGAGGAGTAGATTGTTATTTCCATTTGGAAATAGATATTTTTCGAAGAAGGGATCTTTCCACTTAGTGCTTCGTGTAAACCTTCTTCTCAAATGTAAAACTCTTCACATCATTGACACCTCAAATGGGTACACTAGTCCTTAAACAGAATTATTGTGTTTTATACAACATTTTCTCAATCTAGGTCCTTGCATCAATTAGAGTTTTATCCAATAGTTCAACATCTATAGTAACATCAATCATATTTCAATCAATATGAATTAGACCTTCATAATAATACAGAATTAAAATTTGATCACTTATTTGGTGATGTGGACATCTTGAACATAACATATTAAATATTTCCTAATATTAATGATGTGTTTCTCCTTGTCATTGTTTTATGCCACAAATTTCTACCTTTATTTTTTTAGTTCAAGAGGCTAGGAAATATTTTTCAATATGAAGGTGTTTCATGTCTGCCAAACCCCTAACTGGTAATGTAGTACAATACAACCAATCTTTCACATTGTGTTCTTATGAAAATGGGGATGATCTAAGATTTACATGTTCATTGATAAAACACTATTTTATTGGAAATTTTATTGATAATAAATGATATAATTTCCTCACATTGTGTTAAATATGTATATTTATAAAATATTTGGGATTTGATCATTCATTTGAAAATTTGGTGAAAATTCTAGTTTTACCCTTTATAGTGCACTTTAGTATCTCAAAGATAAATATTTTTATATTTATTATTTGAATTTTAAATTTTGTAACAGTGTTCCTAACATAAGTCTCTAAAAATTTTATTTAGGGCACTAGAGCTAAAGAGTGCAATTGGTTGTTGAAAATGGGCCATAAATTCAAAGTTGGGCTAGACTCACCAGAATAGAGAATCTTCTGTATTTCGTCCATAACTCCTTCATCTCGGCCTGGATGGAGCTCTAATTTGGAGAGGAGATAGAGGAATCATATCCTCACATTTGACCCTTCTGTAAGGCCGTCCAATTCATGCGTTTTAGTGTTCAAATGGTCTGTGCAATTTGGGATAAAATATTTGGCCGAGATTCCCCATTCACATGTGAAACCACTTTGAACCTAGCCTCTCCACCACTCTATAAATTGGTGTTTTTCTCATTTTTTGGGGTTGGGACGTGAAGTAGGATATTGGATGTAGGGGAGAATTTGTTTCACCCAAATTCTCCAACCATTGTAAGAGGGGTTGCTCTTGAAGCAAGGATCCCCTCATCGAAGCCTCCTTCTCTTCTTCATTTTGTAATGTTTTCATTTGTGTAATAAACTTCTTTGTTCATATTTTATTTATTTTCTATTCTTCTGTTTTGTTTAAATTTCTTCTTCTCTTAATCTTCCTCTTTGGTCTGGAATTCTTGAGTTGAAGCGTTATTGGGTTTTACCCATTTTAAACATTTGCACATGCAAAACGCTTCTATGATGACTACACCACCCATGGAAGAGTAGTTCTTTTTATTAATCGATCGACCTCAATCCTTTTTCATTCATTTATTTTGAATCAATGAGCTAATTTAATTCACATAATAGGATCCCTGAATTGTGTTATTAAATTACAAGAAACTAAGCAAGCAATTTAACAATTAATACAAAACACGAGAGGTCGAGATTTTGTGTAAATTGTGAGAGCGCGATCTGAATCGGTGATACAAGACCACATGGGATAAATTTGTAGAGTTCAAATATAATCCCTAAACAAAATTCATCCTCATTTCCAGAATGGATATGTGCTCTAATTAACCACTGACCATATCTATCCTTAGAATAACAATCAAAGCAGGGTGCTGCGATTGCGTGTTCCGAAACTAGCCTAGGGTTTAAGTAATTTCATCTTTGTGGTTAAGTTAACTCTCGTAGGGTTCGAGGGATAAAAAATTAGGGGATCATAATTAAGTGAATATTGATTTAAATGATAATTATTAATAATTTAATGAAGATGTAGAGTTAGATTGATTATGCCTTTTAAAATATTTTCTAAAAAAACATCTCCTTGTTGTGTCATTTTAATAGAAATTCATTTCAAAACTAAAAACAAAAAAATTATACAATCTTCTTCCAGAAAACTTATTCTAGATTCATAAACTATAAAAAACCCAAATCCTTTATAGTAGTGTTTTTATTCTATTCTAATTCATTTTTTTAGAATACCTCTAATAAGATGTTAAATTCACTTTCTCCTTTGAGAGACGACCATGGTTAGCCACTCTGCTGCACCTAAGTACCCCAAAATCACACTAATCATTTGAGGGCACCCACGAAAGTGCTCTTTCAAATTAGCACCATTTCCGCGGAGGAAAGTAATTATTTCAACAAATTAGAGGTATTTATTTTATTTTACATTTTATTCTCTTCCTCTCTTCTTTCTTCCTTCTTTACCCAATCTGATTTTTCTTCTTCTTCTTTTATTTTCTTCTACTTCTTTTTGGACCATCAACTCAAACTTCTAATTTTTATTTTACAATGGTCCACTTTCTTTCTTTTCATTTTTATTTGATTTATGACACGAACTAATCCCAAAGATCTCTTAGATCTTGACCCTGAGATTAAACACTGCCTTAGGGCACGAATCAGACATTCTCAGTCTACGGGAAGTTTCAACATTCAGCCAGTTGGAGAATTACTCCAATATCAGAACATTGAAATTGGAAGCAATTCAAATTCAAACATAAAAGATGAACCAATGGCTGGAAATAATGGAAATGAACTTAATAGAACAATTTGAGAATTGACTACACCAGATATTATCTATCAACCAAATTTTATTTCATACCCAAATCTCGAATCAGACTTTGAGTTAAAATCTGGACTAATTCACCTTCTTCCAATGTTTCATGGCTTATCTGGTGAGGATCCCAATAAACACCTAATGGAATTTAATTTGGTTTTCTCAACCCTAAAACCTAGAAAGGGTTCTGAATATCAAATCAAATTAAGAGCATTCCCATTTTCACTTGATGGAGCTGAAAAGGATTGGATGTACTATTTACAACATGAAGATGTAACACGTTTGAACGATTTGAAACGTCTTTTCTTGCAGATATTTTTTCTTGCATCAAGGACCACATCCATTCTAAAGGAGATATCGGGGATCAAGCAAGCCCCAGGAGAGTCAATGTATGAGTATTGGTAGAGATTCAAGAAGTTATGTGCAAGCTGTCCGCATCACCAAATTAGTGAGCAACTCCTCATCCAGCACTTCTATGAAGGACTCACACCTATGGAGAGAAGCATGGTTGATGCTGCATCTGGAGGAGCGTTGGTGGACAAGACACCAACAGCCGCACGTGCGTTGATCGACAAGATGTCCCAAAACTCCCAACAATTTGGTGATAGAGGTACACCACATGTCAGGGGAGTACATCAGGTAAATACTTCTTCTCTTGAAAGTCATTTGATTGATACTAAGTTTGAAAAATTTACCACTATGGTGAGGCAAATTTCTTTGGCACAAAAGACATCTCTACCCCCTCCTTCTAGGCCTTGTGGTATTTTCACTGAGACAAGCCACCCAACTGACTGTTGCCCACAACTCCAAGAAACAGAAGATTGTGCAACAGTGTTCCCTGGGAGACCATTTCTGTAGCAACAACAACAACCATATCCCCAAAAGAAGTTTGATCCAGCATACAACCAAGGGTGGAAAGATCTGTTGGACATTAGGTATGTCTCTAGACAACAACAAAGGCCCCCTTTTCAACCAAACATCCATCATCCTCCACCTTACCAACAGGGTTTCCAACAACCCCAAATGAGATTAGAGGCTCAAACATCAAAAAGTCAGCAACAAGGGAATCATCCACCAAATATAGACTCTAACACTGATGATCTTTTGAAACAAATTGTCCTTAATCAACAGAATGAGCTAAAGAGTTAAGGTTCGGAGCTGAGGGAGTTAAAGACTCAAATGAGCCAGATTGCCACCGCCCTCCATTAACTTGTGAGTAAGAATTCTGGAAATCTACCTTCCCATCCCACTCCAAATCCAAAGGGAAATGTTAGTGCCATCATGTTGAGAAGTGGGAAGCAAATGAATGATACATATGGACCTACCATTCCACTGGGATTCACCTCTACCCCAGAGAAGCTGCATTCCATACCAACTGATGAGGAATCCAAGGATAAAGATATAGGTAAGAAAAAGATTGATGATGTTCTTCCTAAACCCCTTCCTTTTCCAAACAGGGTTGTTCAAACCAAGAAGATGGCTGAAGAAGCAATGCAAAAGGAGGTTTTGGACACATTCAAGCGTGTGGAGATCAACATTCCTCTACTTGAAGCCATTAAGCAAATCCCAAGGTATGCTAAATTCATAAAATAACTCTACAACAATCGAAGAGGGCTCAAGGGAAATGAGAGGATCAACCTTGTAAGGAATGTCTCAGCACTCATTTCACCAACTCTAGCAATGCCAACAAAGTGAAATGATCCAGGGACATTCACCATCCCATGCACCATAGGGGAGTTGCACTTTTCTGATGCACTTTGTGATTTAGGTGATTCCATAAATGTGATGCCTCGCTCTGTATTCTCTTCCTTGCAGGTTTGTGAGTTGAAGCCAACAAGAGTAGTGGTGAAATTGGAGAATAGAGCTATGGCATATCCAGCGGGAGTCCTTCAAGATGTACTTGTTCGGATAAGAGACATGATCTTTCTAACAGACTTCTATGTGCTTAACATGGAGGATGATCAGGTAAGTTCTCATGCCCCCATTATTCTAGGTAGGCTCTTCCTCAAAACTGCAAAAAATATTATAAATGTCAATGAGGGTACACTTTCCATGGAATTTGGAGATGAAGTTGTGATATTTAATGTTATGGATTCCATGAAGTACCCCTCAGAGGACCATTCTGCTTTTGTTATCTCCCATTTTGAACCAACAAATAAAAACTCCATAGAATTTGATTGTCCAATGATTAGGGAGATTATGAGTATTGAATCAAGTTTGATGTCTAAGAGCACTTCCACACATGTTGCTGATACACAATCCTCTCTTGGATTTGATTTTGAAATGGAATCATATTCTGATTTTTATCATGTGAACTCTGATTATGAAATGGCTATTGAGTATGCTGATGGATTTGGTTCTTTATTCTCTGATTGTGATGATTTTTATTCTGATATTGATGTTCATTGAGCAGATATGTTTGTTTCATCAATTTCTCCTTCCATACATCACCCCCCTACATTGGAAATCAAGCCATTACCCCCAAATCTTAAATATGCATACTTGTTGAGTGGTGATAGATTACCTGTTATCATTTCTAACAATCTCTCTTTTGAACATGAAGAAAAACTTTTGAATCTATTGAGAGATAACATTAGGGAAATTGGTTGGACATTGACAGACATATCAGGTATTAGCCCCTCCATTTTAATTCATAGGATTATCATAGAGGATGGAGCTAAACCGGTGAAACAACCACAAAGGAGACTCAATCCCACCCACCTGGAAGTTGTTAAAAAAGAAGTTGAGAAATTTCTTGAGGCTGGTATAATCTATCCCATTTCAGATTCTCAGTGGGTAATTCCTATTCAGGTTGTGCTTAAGAAGAGTGGTGTTACTGTTGTTAAAAATGAAAAAGATGAGTTAGTTCCAATGAGGGTGCAAAATAGTTGGCGTGTGTCTCTTGATTATAGGAAACTAAATCATTCCAATTGCAAAGACCATTTCCCCCTCCCATTTATTGGTGAGATGCTTGAGAGACTAGCTGGGAGGACACACTATTGTTTATTGGATGGATTTCCTAGATATTTTCAGGTTCCTATAGCTCCAGATGATTAGGAGAAGACTACATTCACCTGTCCCTTTGGCACATTTTCTTACCGGAGGATGCCATTTGGACTTTGCAACACCCCAGGTACCATCCAGAGATGCATGGTGAGTATTTTTTTTTTGATTTTATTGAGACCTTCATGGAGGTATTTATGGATGATTTTATAGTGTATGGGTCTTCATTTGATGAATGTCTAATTAGTTTGGGAAACGTGTTGAATCGTTGTATTCAGAAGAATATGGTCCTGAACATTGAAAAGTGTCATTTCATGGTAGAGCATCAAATTGTCTTAGGGCATGTAGTGTCAAAACATGGGATAGAGGTTGATAGATCAAAGGTAGATATTATTTCATCCTTACCATATCCTTCATGTGTGCGTGATGTTAGATATTTCCTAGGGCATGCAGGATTTTATCGGTGCTTCATCAAGGATTTTAGTAAGCTTGCTCTTCCTATGTCACGATTACTCGAAAAGGAGTCTGATTTTGTGTTTGATGATTCTTGTAGGACATCCTTTGATGAGATAATGAAGTGTCTAACCACTCCACCGATCATACAGCCCCCACGGTGGGAGATTCTTTTTGAGCTCATGTGTGACGCCTCCAACTTTGCGGTTGGAGCTGTCTTATCTCCGAGGGTGGAAGGACGTTCACATGTGATTGCCTATGCATCAAGGACATTGGATTCAGCCCAATAAAACTACACTACCACAGAAAAGATGTTTCTTGCTGTCATATTTTCATTAGATAAATTCCATTCATATTTATTGGGCTCTAAAGTAATTGTATTTTCTAACCATGCAGCTTTGAGGTACCTCCTAAATAAGCCAGATGCAAAGCCCAGGCTGATTCGATGGATTCTCCTTCTTCATGAATTTGATATTAAGATAAAGGACAAGAAGGGTTTAGAGAATTTGGTGGCATACCACATGAGTAGGCTTACTCACACACTAGAGGATGAAACCTTGGATCTGGAACCACATTAGGACACTTTCCCCGATGAGCATCTTTATTCCATCTCAAGTACGAATCCTTGGTATGCAGATTTAGTTAATTACATTGTTTTCTCTGAAATCCCAGAAAATTTGAAGAAGAATGAAGTCCAAAAATTAAAAATTGAGTCTCGATATTATGTGTGGGATGATCTATTCCTCTGGAACATGTGTAGTGACCAAGTTATTAGGAGGTGTATTCCTGATCATGAGTTTGAGTCTGTTTTTCAATTCTGTTAGACACTTGCTTGTGGTGGACACTTTGGACCCCAACGGACAGCTAGGAATGTTTTGGACTCTGGATTATATTGTCCTAGTTTATTCCATGATTCCCATGTGTTTTGTAAGTCATGCTCTCGTTTCCAACACACTGGGAACATTTCTAGGAGACATGAGATGCCCCAACAACCCATACTATTTTGTGAAATTTTTGATGTATGAGGCATTGATTTTATGGGTCCTTTTTCAAGTTCATATGGTTTCTATTATATTTTGGTTGCTGTTGATTATGTGAGTAAATGGGTGGAGGCCAAGGCCACCACGGCTGACAATTATCATGTTGTTGTGGACTTTGTCAAAGCACAGATTTTTTAGAGGTTTGGAGTACCAAAGGCCATCATCAGTGACCAAGGGACACACTTTTGCATTAGAATATTGCTTCCCTCCTTCAGAATTATGTGGTGACACACAAAACATCAACACTATACCACCCCCAAAAAAATGGCCAGGCTGAGGTTTCAAATCGTGAGTTGAAACAAATATTAGAGAAAACTGTGCATCCAAATAGGAAGGATTGGAGAAAGCGCTTGGACGATGCATTGTGGGATTATAGGACAGCATACAAGACACCCATTGGTATGTCCCCATTTAGGATTGTTTTTGGGAAAGCATGTCATCTCCCAGTGGAAGTCGAGCATCGGGCATATTGGGATACACAGAAATGCAACATGGATTTGGCCCAAACTGGAATTCAAAGGATGTTGCAAATTCAAGAGCTTGAGGAGATTCGACTGTCATCATATGAGAACTCAAGGCTCTACAAGGGAAGATCAAAAGAAGCTCATGACAAAATGATCCAAAAATGGGAGTTTCATGATGGATAGAAAGTCCTTCTCTATAGTTCACGACTGAAGTTGATGCTTGGTAAGTTGCATTCCAGATGGTTAGGTCCTTATATTGTATCTATTGTTTTTCCTTATGGTGTAGTGGAGATCACACAAGAGGACACTGGAAGGAGCTTTACAGTCAATGGGAAACGTTTGAAGAGATACATTGAGGGACTTCCTACTGATGCAGTGGATTTTATCACACCGCATGACCCCATCATCACTTGATCACATCAGGCTGTTCCTAACCCTTTCACTTTTATATTATTTGTCCTATTTAAAATTTCTACATTTAATGTGCATATATCATCCCATGGGTTCACATTGAGGACAATGCAATATTTTAAGTATGGAGAGGGAACCTTTTAGTTTAGTAATTTAAATTGTTTTCCTATTTTAAAAATCCAAAAAATTGAGTGTTTTTTCAAATTTTGTATATTTATTTTTCAATTTTCATTGTGTTTTTGAAATTGTTGAGTTGAAATGATTCTCATCACCATTTTGAAATGCATATCAATAAGTGAAACAATTTACCCATTGAAACTAATCTTAAATGAATGCTGAAATGACCTTGTTTGAAGTTCAAATATTTAGTAATTTCATGAAAAGTACACTGAATTTTGAATCCCATGCCACATATCACTTTCTTTATATTTGAAATCACTTTCTTGTGAGGCTTCTAAACCATTATTTTCATATTCTATACATTTACCTCACTTATTGAGAGAACCAAACCATACTTGATTTAACCAGAATTTGATCTATTCATGTCAAAACTAGAGGGTTTGAGGTACTTATGTTTAAATGATTGAGGCGTTTGTTTTGTATTAAATCCCCTATTTCAAAGAATCCTTTTTTTATAATGGCCTACCTTGAATATTTAATCCATGTATCCCTTAGAAGCCATGCACATCCTGTTAGGTTCGCCACATTACAAGCCAATTTTCCCTATCCAACCAACTCTTGAAGTGAAATTTCATAATCTAGTTGAGCTTAAGTGTGGGGGAATCTATCTTGTGTTGTGCCACCACATTCTGTGATACATTGGGTGGAAAATTGAATTCCGAAGAGATGTGTTTTCTACTAAATAAAACCATTATATTGAAAGGTGTGCATTTTTTGGAGCTTTCATGACAAGTGAAGATGTGCCTTTTCTGGAGCTTTTAATTGAGGTGGAAAGTTGTGCCCATCTGGAGATTTCAAGAAAATCATGTTTGAGAAGATTAAAATTTTTGATGCTGAAATGATGAATGGTGTATGATTTTCATGACTTTTCATGATGATGGTGCTGAATTGAAACTATGGGGATTTAGGAGAAGACCATATTTAAGAGAAAATTAGATTAATGCAATTTTTCTTCAAAAGTGTCAAGCCCTCCTCATTCAGCCTCAGAGTTTTTCACATCTTAATCCTACCAACCAAAAGCCACAGAACAACCCTGAAAAGTCCTCATGATAAACATTTGTCCTTGACTCAAATCGGGTAGCGATGTAGGAATCTATTAAGCCTATGGTGACCCTTGTATGAGTTTGGATGAGAAAGACATTGCAAAAAAATTGATATTTGAGTGATGAGAGAAAATTCAAGCGTGGTAAGTGTTTTGTGCATGGGAGGATAAATGAAGTGGAAATATATTGAATGATATAAATGGAGAACTTTAAATAAGGATTTTTATGAGGCATGATATCTTTTTATTCTTTTTGTGAAATTGATTGATCTTAAGGATATGTGTTTTAAAATTGGTTTTGATTTGATATTGATGTTTACTTGATATGAGGTTTTTCCCAAGAGTGCAAAAGGGTAAGTGTGGGGGAGTTGATAGAACACTATTTTATTGAATATTTTATTGATAATAAATGATATAATTTCCTCACATTGTGTTAAATTTGTTTATTTATAAAATATTTGGGATTTGATCATTCATTTGAAAATATGGTGAAAATTCCAGTTTTACCCTTTATAGTGCACTGTAGTATTTCAAAGATAAATATTTTTATAATTATTATTTGAATTTTAAATTTTGTAAAAGTGTTCGAAACATAATTATCTACAACTTTAATTCAGGACACTAGATCTATGGAGTGCATTTGGTTGTTGAAAATGGGACATTAAGTCAAAGTTGGGCTGGACTCGCCAGAATAGAGAAGTTCTTGTATTTCAGTCATAACCCCTTCATCTGGGCCTGGATTGAGCCCAAATTTGTAGAGGAGATAAAGTTCCAATATCCTCACATTTCATCCTTCTGGAGGGACGGCCAATGGATGCGTTTCGGTGGTTAAATGGTCGGTGCAAGTTGGCATAAAATATTTGGCCGAGATTCCCCATTCACACTTGAAACCACTTTGAACCTAGCCTCCCCACCACTCTATAAATAGGTGTTTTTCTCATTAGGTGGGGTTGGGACATGAATTAAGAGATTAAAGGCAGAGGAGAATTTGTTTCACCCAAATTATCCAAACATTTTAAGAGGGGTAGCTCTTGAAGCAAGGATCCCCTCATCGAAGCCTCCGTCTCTTCTTCATTTTGTAATGTTTTCATTTGTGTAATAAACTTATTTGTTCTTCTTTTATTTATTATTTTTTATTCTGTTTTGGTTAAAATTTCTTCTTCTCTTAATCTTCCTCTTTGGGCTGGAATTCTTTAGTAGAAGCGTTATTGGGTTATACCCATTTTAAACCTTTGCACATGCAAAATGCTTCGACGATGATTACTCCACCCATGGAAGAGTAGTTCTTTTTAGTAATCGATCGACCTCTATCCTTTTTCATTCATTTATTTTGAATCAATGATCTACTTTAATTCACATAATATGATCCATGAATTGTTTTTTTTAAATTACAAGAAACTAAGCAAGAAATTGAACAATTAATACAAAACACGCGAGGTCGAGATTTTGTGTAAATTGTGAGAGCGCGATCTTAATCGGTGATACAAGAACACATGGGATAAATTTGTAGAGTTCAAATATAATCCCTAAAAACAATTCATCCTCATTTCCAGAATGGATATGTGCTCTAATTATCCACTGACCATAAGCTATCCTTAGAACAACAATAAAAACAGGGTGCTGCGATTGCGTGTTCTGAAGCTAGCCTAGGGTTTATGTAATTTCATCTTTGTGGTTAAGTTAACTCTCGTAGGGTTCGAGGGATAACAAATTAGGGGATCGTAATTAAGTGGATCTTTATTTAAATGATAATTATTAATAATTGAATGAAGAGGTATAGTTAGATCAATTAATCCTTTTAAAATATTTTCTAAAAAAACATATTCTTGTTGTGTCATTTTAATCGAAATTCATTTCAAAAATAAAAACAAAAAAATTATACAATCTTCTTCCAGCAAACTTATTCCATATTCATAAACATTAACAAACCCCAATCCTTTAAAGTATTGTTTTTATTATATTCTATTTCATTTTTTTATAATACCTCTTATATGTTGTTAAATTCACTTCCTCCTTTGAGAGATGACCTTGGTCTGCCACTCTGCTGCACCTAAGTACCCCAAAATCTCCCTAATCATTTGAGGGCACCCACGACAGTGCTCTTTCATTCTTAATCCACATTATAGGGTTTTAATTTAGAACACATAGTATGAAATCCTTAAGTAATTATATGTATCTTCCCCCGCATTTCTATGTAATAATGGTAATAAATGAATAAATCCAAATTTATTTTGAACAATGTGCATCTCTCCTTATAATTTAATATAGGTGGGTTGGATATCAACCTAAAGTGAGGTTAGTCCATTTAATGTTCAGTTTTTTCCTACATATTATAAAAGTCTAATTTATTTTTATGTTGGTTTCATAAGAATAATAAGGATCAATAATAGGTTCAAGATGTGATGTGTCCTCTTTCAAAGGGTTATCTTGTGTGTCATGTTGTCACTGATGTAGGATCCTCTCTTGTCTAGGTTTAAATGTAGGAAAATCTCCTAGATTAGATCATGTCCAGTAGAGATTCTACACAAGTGTAATTTTCTAGAAATAAAATAAAAAAATAATTAATAAAATAACCAAATAAATAGTTTCAAAATTAACAATATGTTTATAAAAAACACATACTAAAAACCAAATCGCTCCACGAAAATGAATCAACATTTTTTCTATGTTGTAATTACATGTAAAATTTACATTGTTTATAATGTTTATTTATAGCTTAATAAAGACCCTAGTTCATATCTCAAGGATCATTGATATGTTTAGAGAAAGCGTTTTTAATAAAAAGTATTAAAAAAGTGGGTGTTTAGAAAAAAAAAATTATGAAGTTAATTTCATTTAAAGAGTTTCATAATAGATAAATAAAGATTTTATTTTAACAATTAGGAGAGAAGGAGTTCATTTAATGTTAATTACATATCTGGGATAGTTCATTGATCTGAAAATTTTACATTTTTTAATGAAACTCTTTGGTTAAGGATTTTCCAGATCTTGATTCCCCTCTTGCATCTTAAAACGATGAACAAAGAAGAAACCCATGACACAAAAATCATGATGTAATGGTCTGGACCTCAATAATAATACATAGTCTACCTGATCACACTTAAATTTCTTGATTGTGTGTGATAAAGAAGGATTAATGTGTTTTCTAATCAGAAAAACCCAATATCCCCACATTAAATATCAACCCAATCGTTGTTGAGATAAAAAGTGTTTCACTTAATTATAACAAGTGAAATGTATTCATAGGAGAAGAAAATAAAGAATAAACATAATTCAAATATTTAAAAAACAAAACTGGTAAAATAAAAAGTGTTGGGACTCCTTCCCAATTATATGTTTCTCCCTTAAAAAGGCCATTCACTAGTTATCTCGACACAGAGAGGAGGAGGAGGCTTGAGTGGAACATCACCTTCATCCTTGATCCCCATATGAAGATAGGGGCCTCCATAAATTCTATGATGAATAGATGACTATTTTGGGTCTCCAAAATACTATATCATTTCTTCTGGTTCAAACTTACAAATGAGGTCCCAAAGGATTTATTTAATATGAAAATTATACGGTGGTTTTGGGCACACATATTTCATAAAATCATTTATACCATGTTGTTTTATTAGTATGAAGACTTATATCGATTTAGAGAGAACTAGAAAATTATTTTCCCACATCTTTACTATCTCCATAGAATGTTTGGAACCATTTATAGGTCGTAATATCGAGATATGTCTGAAATACATCACAAAACTTTTGACTTCATGCAGATTTGGTGGCTTGAACAGATTGGTTCAGTTGGGCCCACTAATGGATGAATTGGGATTACGTGTATTCAGTAGAGTTGTAGAACTTTTTATTGTGGGCAATACCACAGAATATCATTCTATATTGATTCACATTTTAGTATTATTTTGTTGTTTAGTACACTGGTTTAATTTGATCCCATATAGTTTGCCCCATTTATCTTAAACATCATCTTGGTCCCTCCAAATAACATCCACTTACAATGAATTTATCAAAACAAAAAATATTTCCATTTTTATCAATGATAAACCCAAAATAATTAAATCAAACATGATGTGATGTTTTTTTTCATTAAAAAACTGATTTAGCATAGTGGTGTAAGGGTCAAAATGAAATAGTGAATCACAGTGCAATCAATACACTTAGTGTCTAACCCTCTTGACCTCTTTCTTATTAGAATTAGGTGAAGAAGGCTATGTCACAAGATGAAACAGTCTATCTTCCATGTTTAGCATATTGAAACATTCCATTTAACCCATATAGAAACTAATTAATGCTTCAATTACATGTCACCTCATAAGAATGATTACCGTGTCATAAAATACCTTTATCATAATATCTTTAATTGATCAGGTTTCATTCCAGTGCCACCAACCTTTATGATCAATATATATTTCCTTGATTTTACAAAAATAGAATTTTATTATAGAACACCATGGAAATGGATTTATTCGGACTATCTCATTTCCATCAAAGGGCCTATGATATTTACTTACATTAAATAATAAAAATTATAAATCCTTTAACACATTATTCATTAATGTAATATTATCCATGATACACCCAACATATCCTACCTCACCACAATTATCAATAATCCTGATTTTCGTAAATACGTCTATGTGTGTAACTCATAATAATAATTAATAATAATCATAAAGTATAAGGACCAATACACATGTCCACAGATAGGAACATCCATTGACACATAGAAATTTGGATTTTCTATAGGTGGGTCTCAATCTCATAATATCTTATTTGATATTACAAAGTGAGTACGCCATGAGATGGTGCCTCAAAGTCCTATGAGTCTCCACCCCTGATATATTGTTTCATTTGTGTCCCAAAAATGATATCATCTGGATATTGAAAATATATTCAATAATAGTTTCATTTCACTTCTGGGTTCTTATCATACCAGGGAATTGCTAGGAAATTTTAGTGTGATAGCTACTCGTAAGAAATTATCACATATAATGTCACAGAGGTGAAAAATCATGATGTGATAAGTAGTTTATTAATATAAAAATAAATGAATACATTTTTATCATAAATTACAAAGAATTTGGTTCTAGGGAACCAAAACCAACATTAAACTCTATACATAAATATTGGTACCAATTATTAGAGGAAAAATTGGTTGATAATAGTTGGTAAAAATATATTTATAAACTATATTCTTAGGGTTTACTTCCTTGGTTGATTAGGATTTCACTTTTGGTATTTTATCTATAAACTTCCCATGGATGATTCATCTTCATTACAAAATTAATAATTTACTTTCATTATGATGTTCATCCACCTATATCATCTTCTTATTTCGAGAAATATTATGATGATAACAAATAATAAACCACTTATTTGATTTAAATGAAAATAGATTTTTTTTATTTTTCCATCATCATGTCTTGTTACAAATTTTTATATGTCTTTTTATCCCATTGGTAAAACAAATATTTACTACTCTGATGCCTCATAGTGTTATTGTGCATTGTAATTCTATCACCACATATGTAATTTCAATACTGCTTCCAACAGTAGTTGCAACTCCGGATAATTCCTCAATAACACTTGGAACATTTCACACAAAAAACATAGGGAACATATGTTCCCCAAAATTTTATATGCTTTATCTTTAATTAATCATGATTTGAATACATGGGTAGAGTAGATAATTCCATTTTCCATGAATTGATGAAAATTATGAGTCACTATGAGAATAGTTGTGGATTTTCACATGAAAGTACTTACAGTATGGTCTTCATATTCAACTAGAATTTTAATTCTATTTCATAATAGAATATAATTTTCATCAGGTACGTATTGGTTTTACCTTTTCACAAATAATGAACACCTCTTAATATTTCCACTAAATATATGGTTATGATCCTAATATTTTTTGTAATAATTTCCATACCTCCATTTCTATAATTAGTAACTTTATTTTGAAAATTTCCCACAATATCAAAGTAGTTAATATATAAAAATTATCCAAATTTAAAATTGGAAATATGTCTATTCATTTCACATTAGTAGCACATGTATTTTTAACTCCCTAAAAAATACTTTTAGTTTTCCTAAATTTTTCTAGAGAACATATTAAAAGCATTTCTAGATCCTCTATGATTTTAAATTTTCTTATGAGTTTCCATCAATTTTATATTTTTATTATTGTAATGGATTCTATCCTGACCAAGGATATATTTTTCCGACGAATTTGTTCTTTGGTACCTAGAAATATTTTCATGTTTCCACACTAAATCATCATATTTAGGATTCATTTCATTATCTCTTATTTATGAAGAATAAAAAAGTAAATTTAAATAATCATTATGATTTTGATTTCACTTAAAAGTGATTGTTTCAATTATTTTTTTATCAACATGTACTCCTCTTAAAATTGATTAAACTTTATTATTCATATTTCAAACTGTGGAGTCATGTATACCTGAGTGTCTTTTCATTCTACATCTCATCCTAACAAGCCTAAACATTTTATCTGACAGGTGATATTTCTCCTCTATCTTAATATTCATCTGAAAATGGTTTATTTAATGATTAAACTATCTTTCTGAAATCTCTATACCTCCATGAATGAATCTTCCATGTTTTTTAAAATATATTTTCTATTGACTATTCATTAATTAATTTATTTTGGCCCAAGGAACATCTCCTTTGAAAAAATATTTTACTTCTACTCTTTGTTTGACATATTATCTAATTAAATAGCCTTTGAATGATTCTTCTTTACATGGATCAGCATCCACATTAAATAATCTCTTATATAGGATATCCAACTTATTAATTTAAAATTTTGATCACTTTAACCATGATCTCCTAACACTTATTCTATTATTATAACATCCTATTATCTTAAGATATCCTCTTATATATATATAAATTTACTAGTAGAAAGATTACACTTTTTAACTATATTCCATATCATCATCAATGATTGTTCAAAAATCACATGTAATATTGGGTTTCTTATATATTAATATAGAATCGTTCAAAAAAATAATAGATTTGTAATTTTAATTATGCATAAATTCCTTTTGATACTAGTTTGTATCCTTTATCTAAACCTCACATACACCAATATTTATTCCACAATATGGAACTCCGTTGGATATTTTTTTTCTAATTTTAATTACTTACCATTACCATAGAGTAAATAGAATATAAATTCATAATAGAATTAAAATCTAAAAAACAATTAGATCAAAAGAAAAAAATATAATAAAAATAACATATTCTCTGATAAAAATTATTAAACCCAAAGGGGGATTAAGTGAGAGATACCATGTGAGGGGGAGAATAAGAGTATGAAAAATTAATGTAATTAATTGGTTTTTATTACACTCAAAACCATAATCTAATATTTAACTCATAGTTATTTGAGTCGCTATTTTTATCTTATTTAGATGTTTATTTGATTTTTTATTCTATGATTTAGCCTTTAGTAATTTTTTCTATTAGTTTTTCCCATGTTTTCCCATTTGTTTAATTAATAATATAATGTAATATATGTTGTGGCACAAGTGGTTTACATGGTTCACTCACATTGGGCTAGTAAATCGAACATAAAATTGATAATTTTGTGATGAATCAAAATCCACTAACCTCATTCATTGTATATGGTTTTAGCTCATTACTAAGGTCACTCACATTACATTGGTTTAGGGATGGCTCACTTCCACAATGGGGTCACTTTCCTAAAACTTCCCTCTTTTTCTCAGCATTCTAAAGGTAAATAATTTACCTAATGGAAAAATTTGAATAATCTCACCACTATTGTTGATGAACCAGATGTGCATATTTTCTTTTGATCTCCATGAGTTTTTCTTCACAGAAAAGCAATGAATTCCGATATTAATAGCATCATGTCCTTTCATTGAGTTATCTTCGATACTAATTCATTGAAAAACTCTTCTTAAAGTTCCATGCTACCTCCACTCCTTTCTTATAATTATAAATAGAATGAAATATATTTTGTTAAAATATAGTAGTTCCCCTACTCTTTTACTATAATAATCTCCAAGGAGTTCCAAATATTCCTTATTATAAAAATGTTGGAAATATTTTCCCAAAATCAGATAAAAAAATTTCCCTCCCTATCTCCATATCCTCATATTCTATTTAGTGGTAGCCTTCAATATAATGGAGAAAGATATCTCAATACTTTCAAACATCATGATTTTATTCCCCCCAATTTAGAAGGATTATCATATTTCAGCTTTTGAAATATCATCATGTTTCATTGGTATGGTGGGATATATCATCCTTTAGTATTATTTTGAAACTTATTCAATATCATCCAAATATATCCATTACTTTCAAGTCAACATATACTATTTAATTCATTTAAATTCATCATATAATGGAAAATATTCAATTCTACAATCATGTTTACTTCACATATCCATATAAAATGTTTCATCACTATGGTGATAAATTCGGTTCCTTTAGAATTGTAAGTATACACTATTTTAGCTCTTTGATATAAAAGTAATTTTGTGGTTTGTTTCCCTTCAAAATGGTATAGCTTTAGAAATATGTTTTGGGAATATATTGTGTGGAATTATTTGATGAGATGTGGTGATTAATAAAAACATATTCCAAAAAATATAAAATATAAATTTCATTTAATTCACTTGAGTATCTAAACATGATTCTCCCTATCATTCTTAATAATAGACATTCTATGGTGTTGTCCCTATTAAATGGTATAATGGAATTCAAATATATGCAACAACAAAAATATTTCTTCTTAAACTCTATGATGTGACATCCATCCTACAGAATATAAATTCCATTACTCAATTCCTTTTTTGTATTGATGGATCTTGCAAAATGGACCTCCCAAAAATATAATGTGCATAAGGGTCATTCCTAACTCCCTTCATGGTGTACTAAGTTTATCCATGGTGTGGATACCAGGGTAGAAAAATAATGGTTCGTCATATCAAATGTCTATGGTGTGGTCCCCTATTATGGTGTAGAGACCATCATTTAAATATATTCATGTATATAATTAATCTCACATTTTGGTTTTTCTTTTCTATGATAATTTTACATAATAGTCAGATTTTTGTACTGGAATTGTTTCCTCCCATGGATTCTCCCTACACGATGTCCACTTTACATATAGTGTCACCCTATTAGTAATATGTAATTATTATATTATGTAAGAACTTCATTTTATATTCCACCAATTTTGTCTTGAATGTCAATCATACATCCACATATCACTGGACATACTCTAGTTTTCTAGCTAGGGATTGGCCCCTTATTTTATTTTAATCGAACTCCTTCTATTAAAAAACATGATTCCCAACAACATGGTGTATTTTTTCCAACAATAAAAACATGGATTAACCTTACATGGTGATAATCAAACCATATTATGTTCTCATAAAACCTCCATTATTTCTAATTTTTGTTCAATCTTATTTACTATGTTGTAACCATAATCTTTACGCCCTCATTTTGGGAATACACACTTATATTGAGGCATGATTTATATCTTCTAGACCAAATTACATCACATAATCCTTCAAAACCTTCTTCACTTTGGTTCCTAAAATTTTATACTCCAAAACAAACATTTTCATTATAAATAATTTAGTAAAACAATTTCATATTCTATTGAAAGAAACTCTTCACCATTAATATCCTGATAAAACATACAACATTATCTAATTACCAAGCCTCAATTGGAATATAAAAATTATCCACTTTTAAAAAAATTAATTTTTTTATAAAAATCATAAAACATGTTAATTATATCATTTTATAAATAATTAATTTGTTAATAAACAACATCAATTAGACCATAAGAGAAATGAGATAACTAAACACATCCTTTATGAAGATCCATCTGAGATTTAAATATTCCTTCAAATTAAAAATATTTATAATATAAACCATTACTAATATATTAAAATGAGTACTATAATATCCATAAATTAATACACTAATTTGGAACTCATATATATTTAAAATAATAATAAAATAAACATTTAACATCACATACCTTTAAAATCAAAAGAATACATTTCTATGGCATCAATACATGAAATTGACTCTCCATGGAGTTTCAAAAAACCCTTTAGGTAATATAATTTATTCCTTCCAATTGAAAAAATAACATTCATTCTTTATAAAATGTTTAGGTTTTAATGACCTTGGTTGACAGTTGACACATCCAATACTCTTCATCTGGTATAAATTTTACCCATGTTTATTATCAATATAATTCAAAAAAATAGAAAACTCATGCCTGGTTCTTCTACCCTCAACACTTTGTAGATATGAAGATACCATTTTTTAAACATATTAATAATTATAAAAAGATTTTTGAAATAAATACAGAAAAATTCCAAATCCAAATCATTCCTTAAATGGAAACATGTAGTATCACTAAGTAAATAATGTACCTAATCATATATTGTACATGAGCGGATAATAATGTTTCTTCTTTTATGATGAATTTAAAAAAATTATTTGGAACCTTAATTATATTCATATATACTATTTATAATTATTTAGATCCATTTATTGACCATGTTCAACAGTTGGATACTCCTGAAGGTATTTCTCTAACATAAGAAGTTTTGTATCATATTTAATATCGATTTTTGTGTTTTTGTACTTGTATCGGGAATTATATATATTAAAATATTAATTTTTTATTATTTATCATAATTTATTATTTAATGATAATGAATTTAATTTCTCTACAACATAATATCATATTACACAATTATTAGGTTATATAATCATTTAATAAGTACTTTTATTAAATGTTCTCCCACTAAAATGATAAGCCCTTTTAAATTTACAAGATATCTATTATTCATAAAATATCTATATCTCAAAAATTAATTATCCAAGTTTCATTTCCTCTCAAAAATTAGATATATAGGTATTTCATTATATCAATCATATTATATATAAATCTTGGACAGTTAAGATGTAAACTCTTTTTCCTAATACATCATGTCTACTCACTCAACTTTTTCCCTCAGGTATCCTGATGCTTAGGGTTTACTAGATAAGTGTTACTCATATTTCATAGTGGGATTTGGTATCCATAAATATAGGGTTAACTATTTCCCCCATTCCATACATTAGATAACCAATGGTAATGGTTCATTAGTAAAACCAACCTAGTTGAATGATCAAGGTGTTGATATGTGTTTTCTTTAGATGTAATCTCTTAAAATTAATATTTTAAGGAAATTTTTATTATATCTATTTTTTATATCATTTATTCCATTTATATATATAAATTTTTAAAATGATTATGTTTTAAATAATAATTTATTCCAATAAATCAATATGTTCAATCCATGTAGATGTGTAAGATTTTACAAATATCATAGATTGTGTTACAAACCCAAATTAAAATCCAAGTGAATTTTTACATATTTAAATTCATCTTATTTAGAAGTTACATGAAAATATTTCATTTAAATTGTTAGAGTAATATGAAATCAATAAACTCCATATGTGTAATCATGGAGTGATAGGTATCCAAACTAAACTTTTTTGGACATAGCCTAGTCTTCCAAGACACTGATCAGTCCAGCCTAAAGTCCCTCTACCCACAATTATATACTCTAGAGAAAAATCTATTCAATCACAGTTCAAAAACTTATTATGTACAAATTAAAATTAACTTATAAATTCAAACATTTAAACTAATAAAAGATTTATTAAAGTTAGAATAAAACTATAAAAATTAACATACCTCACATGTAGATCCATAGATACATATATTATAATAAATAAAATATATTTAACACATTAAAATAAATAATACAACAATTCATAAAAAAATAAAAAGTTATTTATAAATATTATTAGGAATATACAATATTAAAGAAAAATTCATTAATTTTATAGATGTGATAAAATTGATGATCTACTAATTAAAAAAAAATTATAATTAATTTACAATTCAGACATACTTCTTTCACATTTTTTAACATAATAAAATAAATACCTTAGATTTATTTATAATTATAACTCCATCATAAAATCATTTTATATGTCATTTACATAAATATACGAGTTTTCAAATAGAAATATTTTATATTCATTTATTTTTTGTGAATATTTTGAAAAACCAAAATATCTAACATTTATTATGATTTGAATTTTGATCTTATCAAATAAAAAACAATTTGATATGGTTCAAATAATTTCTAAAATAAGGAATTTTAATTTGAACATTCAAAATTAAAATTTTTTAACAATTCAAAATTTTAATGTAAACTCCAATATATTATTCCTTGTTTTTATAATTTATAAGCTCTTGATAAATTTTATTAAAAATTTAATATAAACACATTAAATAAAAATTATACATAATTTCATATTAAATCAAAAAATGAATTTCGTCTTCCCTATTAATTTCATTGATATTTATTTGTTAAATGTTTCTAAAATATTGAATAATTAATTATAAATAAATTATAATTAATTCATTTTTAAACACTTTTTTAAAATAAATTAATATCCTAAAATCCATTTTTTCCATTATTTAAAAACAATTTAATTTTCTTAAAATAATTCATAATCATAAAATTTAATAAAATTACTAAGTTATATTTAACAATAAAAACTATATAATAATACAAAATATAGTTTAAAACAAAAATAGTGGACTATGATAGGTGGTTATCGATAGAGATTTCCGCCACTACGCTATCTAATGTAAATTGTGAAAAAATTATCTCTCATAATTTCTTGTTTTTTACAAATATTTATTATATAATTCAACCTATATCACTCCAGTGATAAGATGCATTGTTTTATAAAATTTAAACTATGAATATCAGTTCCATCATAAAATACATCTCATCATATATACATTATGCGATATCAAAAAATAACGAATTATAATTTCCCACTAGTCACGATATCTGATGTTGTATAAGTAGATCTTATCAAGATCAACCCCACCTGGGCCTTCCTAGGTGATAATAGGCTTAATGTGACACCTCTTTGTTGTCTTCAATAGGACATGGGATGGAAACAAATGCTGGGTGGGAATATCACACACATGGGTGGCCTTAGCCTAAGGTACATATACACATGAACACATATCTAATAGCACATATGATGCATAAAGTAAGGATAAAACAAAAACCAAAATGAATGAATACATCTATATTCCACATGATACTGTGAAACAAGTACAAGAAAGTATAAAATTCCAAAAATAAGCTCATAAAAGATATAAAAGGGTCCAACCTACTAGAAAGAATATGACTTATATCAAATGCAACACCAGGAACAAACTGTGCTCCATCATTATCAACAATAATCAAATTTCTTATTGTCTACCTAGGACTATGTTGAAAAGCCTATATTCTGTATAAGACATTACACAAGCAAGAAGATCCCATGTATGGGTGAGTATATACAAACCCATTTGGTTACCCTAAAATCACCAAACATAAAGCATCAAGATATTAAAAATATCATAATCACAGAGTCATGTCATTCATAATTTGAGATAATAAAAAAGAAAAAAGTTACCTAGATATACTCAAAATAGACTCCAATCCTCAACGTAATGTCACAATCACATGATCATCCTAGGATTTAGCTTGAGTCTTCAAACAAATGCTCATATGGTATAAATTACACCACGATCCATGTTATCACTAATTTTTCTCATCTAATATGACATGCATGTCAATCTTAATCATAAAGAAATTATACATTGGGCCTCAGAATATGTTTATATTCAGATAGGCGATAACAACTAGAGCCTATAGGGTATGTCGGACCCTAATAATAATAACCCACTAGTTTAGGGATTAATTATCTCGATATATAGTTCATACAATTCCGTACCATACCTAGGGAAGAATAAATAAGGGGGAATCACACCCTGAACCACATGGAGGGATACCTAACTCTATCTGATACTAAACACATATAGTGGAACACATCATATTCTCAGGATATGACTCCTCACTATATCTTCATCTAAATAGATCAAGGGGATGCACCCCACAGATATTGGTGTACACTGAATAGAAAAAGGTCCTTAAACTACCCAAGTAAAAGTAAATTGTGTGAACTGGGGGTACAAGTTGTGTACATGTAATCTCATACCTACTCATGTTCATTCTCGTGTCCATCATCCCATACCTATTCACTCTAATTTTGCTCATGTACACTAGTAATGCCCATGTAACTGGAAATGTTTCAGTACCTTGTAGTGTCATAGTCCATAGTCATTCTTGTGTACTCTAGTCAGTTCCAAGCCCATGTACCTCTGGGATACATGGTGAGACTCTAGAATTGTTTCATATGAAATTTGATATTTAATTATATTTTTTAACCCTAGATGTTGTAAGGGGGACTAATCGATGTGGGTTATTATGAATTACATGTCATGTATGTCAGGATTTTCTAAATACTCTCAAAGATATCATGTTTTTTCACCTGCGTCACCTCTTTATATGTTTTATCTTTGAAATATTCCATGTATCTTAGATCTGGTTTTGTCTGATCCTGATTCATCATCAGTGGAAAATTTTTTTCCACCCAATACAATTAGGAACACTACCCTTCATGTCATTCCATATCACAACATTGTAGGAATACACCTGATCTAATCTCTAATCCATGTCTAATATCTTACTTGACAACATCATGAATCAACTATTTTTTTAATCTGGAATCTAAACCCACATAAATGATCTTTTTTCACAAATTATTTATTGTGAAGTTATCAGTTTTTAGGAATTCTTCAAACCTTCATCTAATTGAAGTACCGACGATGAACTCATGAAGAAAGTGGAGATAAAATAACAAAACAAAATTGTGGGGAATTAACCTCATCCATTATTTGGGTTATCCTAAATATGTATAGTAAGAATAGTGAAATAGGGGGAATAATCATAGCACTACCCATTAATAATTCTAGGAAGGTAAAATAATAACTTTTAATCAACGATCTACCCATGAATCGATTTGTTAGATAAATTGATTCAATTTTTTCATGGGGTAAAATAACAACGGTTAAACTAACAATAATAAAATAACGTACATTGAGCATGGATCAACCACTAAAAAATAAGGTTTTTATACCATTGTCATTATAATGATCTGGGAACATTGTTAGAAATGGAAAATACATTGTAAAATGATCATATGTCCACAATATTTTGTTATTCATCAATGTATCTCCTCTACAGATCCTCCAAAAATCTATATGGTTTTTTGGATAACCCTAGTCTTTTCCCATAACTATGTTTAAATAGGGGAGGATTAGGTTTAGTCTCTTTAATAAAAAATATATAAATTAATGTATTAATTTATTTATTAATCCTCCCATAACCACTCTTAAAAAAAGCGTAATGAAAACCAATGTTATAGGAAGCCTAAGGTAAAACTTATATTCTATATTTAATGGTGGTCTCATATTTCCTATCTGGAACACCATTTTAGGGATAAACCATTATTTCATAAAAATTGTGCGCATGTGAAATAATATATTTTATTTTTTATTATATCAACACTAATGCTCCCTTGGCCTCGAAATCCCATGAAGACTCATCACCTAGCTTCAGAAATATAAGATAAAATATTATAATGTTTTAAAATGAAAAAATAATGTAATTAAATTCTCCCCACCTTTTGGATTTTTTTCGCAAAAATAAGAATCCTACTAAAAATGTAAGAATGCTTAGCAAGAATTTGGTTCTACCACTCCCACATTCTCTCATGAAGATTCTCATGTTTCCACTTGCCACACACCAAGGGAAACACTCACAGATAAAATATATTCTCTTAATTATCCTCATTATCCACTTGGTAATCTATGAATTTAGATTCATCCTAAATATCTATCTCTTCTCTTTCATTAACAAGTTATGGGTTGTTCATATACCTCCTCAGGGGTGACATGTGTAAGACATCGTGATCTCAGTCAAACTTCGGTGGTAAGGCTAATCGGTACAACACCATTCCAAACCTACGTAGAATCTATAAATGTCTACTGAATCATAGAGATAACTTGAATCCCTATCCAAATATATATAACTATTACTGAGGTGATACCTTTAGGAACACATGTTCTCCCTTATTGAACTCCAAATGAAATCTTCATCAGTGCATATAAGACTTATGATGGCTTCGGGAAGTCCACATATACACCTGCATGCTCTTAAATTTCACTTTTTTTCTCATACAAACTGTAAGACCATGATTTAAAAGGTCCCTTGGATCATTCTATCAAATAGGTAACCTATAATATCTTTCATACAAGGCTTATAATGGTTTCATAATGATGGCGGAATAGTGGTTGTCGTTATACACAAACCCCACCTTGGGTAGGTGATCATCCCCAATATGTATAATTTCTATCATGAAATCTAGATTCATGTCACCTAGAACCTAAATAGTCGACTCATTATATCAATTTTATTGGGGTGAAACATCATACTCAACCACAACTGAGTCCCAAAGGACTCCCTACAATACTCTTCATAATCATGACATGAAGTGAACATCAGGGTCTAAATTTTTTTTCAAGGGAACTCTATCAATACATATTATCTTTTAAATGTACTTTCATCCCAATTTATCTATAGAAGTCTTTTATCAGATATCTAGGAAGTGAACAAACTATGTGAGCCATTCTATGATCTCCCATAAAATATCATGTACCGTAGTCATTTGTTGAAGACCCCTCATAAATTTCATGGATATACCATCCCACTACCACTTAGGTACCTCAAGGGGTTGATCTAAAACAACTAGAACCTATTGTATAGACTTCATCTATTGATAAGTGAGATATTGAGAGACAAAATCTACTACACACATCTTTATCCCTAGCCACCAGAACTAACACTAAAGGTCATGGTACATCTTCACCCCTCCTATATGTACTTCTAGTGGGAGTATATGCAACTCCCGCTAAACCACCTCTCTCGGTATCAATTATACCTTGGTCCACCCTCAAAAAAGTATTTTACACTCTCCACATTCATGAAAACCCATCAGGATCATGTCTAGTGGATATTTGATCATTCAAGGTAACATAGTTGGTATCTCCAAGTAGAGCCTCCCTAGAATGCTAAAGAATTATAGGCGTAACAACCATAGACTAAATGTGAGATGAACCATCACCATCAACTAAGGACAATTTTAATGGTTCTAACTACTCTAATTCCTCGCTCAACAATTTTGAACAAGTTATCCTACCAAGAGAATCTGTCACCACATCCCCATTCCTATGAGTATAGAATATAGCAATGCAAAAATATTTGGAAAAATCATTCCAATACCTCTATCTCGAGTTAATATATTTCACTGAAAAGATTTACTAGATACTTTTTTTTGTGAAAATAGATGATAAAACACTCAACCATAAAGTAGTTTCTCCACATCATCATGGAGAGGACAACTGCTGCTAGCTCTAGATCATGGGTAAGGCATTTACACTCATGGGTCTCATCTTCTAGGGCCCCATAGGTAATAACTTCTTAACACTATATCAGAAAAACCCGAAGACTAGTTATGCAGTCATATAAAAACACCACATACTCAAAACCCTCCTCTAGTAGTATCTGGATGGGGTCACTCATCAATAGCTTTTGTAACTCCTAAAAGGCCTCTTGGAACCTGCTCTTCCAAATGAAAGGATACCATTTTTTATCAAATAAGTTAATTATGATGATATCTCAGAAAAATATGGTATGAATCTTTGACAGTAGCTGGCCAACCCAAGGATGCTCTACACCTCATACAACATTTTGTGTGGCTCCCAAGATATCACTTCCCCCAACCATTATTTGGTCCACAAATACTCCCTCATATGAGATTACCCATACACTCCCAGAAAATTAACCTCTCAAATCCAAAACTAACACTTCATGAGATTCCCATAAATAATATGATTTTAGAGTATGTTAAGAACCATCCTAAAATGAATCATTCACACCACCTTAGACGCTAGGTATAGAGGGATTTCATCAATGAATACTTCCATTAACCTATTCAATAGAGGATGAACGATATAGTTCATGATCTTCATTAACACTGTTGGGGAGTTTTTCATTCCAAGAGGTATCACCAAGTACTCATAATGATCGTAGAAATTCTAGAATTCCATATTTTGTATATACTCATCTCAAGCATGGAGCTAGTGATAACCTGACCTATGTACGGTCATTGAGAACCACCTCACCACATTAAATAATAAAAATAGGTTGATGATTCACATAAGTGGATATTTATTCATGAATGTCACCTGATTCAGCCAATGGTAATCCACACAAAACCTCAAGCTCTCATATGACTTCTTGATGATCAATACTAGGGCTTCCGAGGAAGATCCATTGGATCTAAAATATACCTTCCTCTAAAAATCCTCAAACAAAACCATATACTCTAGAATCTCTATTGAATGAATATGATATACTATGGTAGATATTAGTGTATTTTATGGGTGTCATTATATGTACAAATCGTTATATTAATTGGGTGGAAATACCATCAATTCATCGATGAATACATCCTCATACTCTTCCAGCACTAAAGGAATCTTAAATAGAAAAGAATATGTTGCACCAATTTAATTAGTAGCCCACTGGTGATTTAATTTTAATGACCTCAAATGTATGAGACCATCCTTCTCTTCATTGGTTTATGTGTCACTGATGAAGTAAAACATCATCCTGTCAACTTGGACACACTACATCCTCTACCCAAAAGAGTCAATATGTTCAAGAACCATGGAGATCAACTATGTACTAATAATGCTTTCATAAGGATTCATCGTAGGTATGAAAAGATCCAAAATTGAGTTATATCATCTAATAGTCAGGTGACACTATCATTAGAATTGTGTGATCATTGAATGACTTATTGTTGGTGTATCTATATGAAAATTTTGATCTTAAGGCTCAATAGAATCTCTAGATCTAGAATGAGGGATTTGGAAAAGAAATAGAGGAACAAGCTTATGTTTATCAACAACAAAAATAATTTAGAAAAGGAAAATATTATACCTAGAATCATCCCTAGAGATTATGGGTCATAGTACTCCACTTCATCTGGCTATCCTCATCCCTAACCACAGGCTCTATGAGTATAGAATTGACCACCTACGGGTGGAGGTTGAAACATATAAAATTGTTGGACACTTTCCGCTGCTCTCCCTACTCCTCTACCACGTCTTCAAACCTACAGTAAATAATTACCTAGCCACTACCTATGCCTGGAAAGTTATTAAATTTACCACCTCCTTGTCTTCCACTTGGTGGGTCAAAAAAACACCAAAGATGTCTCAACCCATCACAGTAGAAACACATACTGTCCCTTCATTATTGTAACCATCTTGAGATCCCTAAACATTAGGACCATAATCATGAGGCTATCTCTTGATGCACCTAAAATTATTATACCCTTGTGTCTAAAATAATCTATCATCTTAAAAAGTATCATATATAGGCTTAGAACTGCTAGAACCAATTTTTGGAACCTTTATATTCAGGATGCACTCCACTAGTAAGGTATTATCATACATTCCAACATGTATAAGAATGTAAATAGATATCACTCCAACTCATATATGTTGGTGTAGACCAGGCTAAAAGATCCATGATTAAAGGAACAAATCTCAAAAATATCCATACAGTATTTTGTTATGTTATTGAAACTCAACACATACTCTGATACTATATTGATACATTGATGAATCTCTAGAAGCTTCGGGATACTTACCACTCCCAAAATAGACTCGTATAACTTCTCCCAGAGTAAACACGAGAAATTATTCCAATATATAGTCTCCTCATCAGGCATCAACGTCACCCGACTATACCATATCCTTAAAAACCCATAGAGATGACTCACTGATAAGACCATCATCTGATCATGAGGGGTCTTTATAGGGAAGGATACTCTCCCACCTTCCTTGATCTCTAAATCATCTTCCTAATGGTACTTTTCTCCAAAAAATGAGGGGTATTTACCTTTGAAACTCATGAAGTTTCTTCATGCTGTGTACGATATCTTTCAATACTACTACTAAATGATAGTGCTCAACGGGTGGTGGAAAGACCGGTAAACCACTCGGAGGCACCACCTTATGAAAAGGTACCAAAACCAAATTTTCTTCACCAAGAGAATCATCAACCCAATACGATTGTTAATCCTAATCGGATATCATCGTATAAGAATATTGAAGAAAACAAGTTATACACTGGTCGAAGAGTATATTTTCGGAGATAACTCATGAAGGATTCTAAAACCACAAACCAATCATATAAGATACATGAACCAATGTTTCCCCTGTTACCAGTTCCTACATGTATTGAATCAAAAATCATATTTTCAAAGTCCTATTGAATAGATATGTTTGCCACTAAACCATCACTAGATTCTCTAGCCTGATATCAAAACATGGGACACATTAACATTGTTTCCCTAGTTCCAAAACAAAATCTCACAGCTAAAAAATCTCCAAACTTCTGTTTCAAGATAACCTACCTATGATACCAATATTTCACAACTAAAATCATGGGGTCCTATATGGTTGAAGGTAATACTTGTTTAAGACCTCATGCCTACCTCTACTAGACCAAGGGCTAGTGAAAAGAGCTAAGTGGGTATATCACACACATGGGATGCATTAGAATATGGTACATGTGCATACACATACATCTCTTATCTCCAATATAATTCATAAAGGATAGATAAAAATGATACTGAAATGCATGCATACATATATATGCTATGTAATAGTATGACATAAGAAAGTGAAATCATAATAGGCCAAATACGAACCCACAAAAGCTATAAACAAGTCTTACCTACTAGAAATGAGGTAATTACATAAAATAAAACTATAGGAACCGAATAAGGCCATCTTAACTCAAATATTATAGGCATGCTCCTAGTCCACTAAGGAATCTATCAAAATGAAATTATTTTACATAAGACATTACATGTAAGGGAAGTTACCATGTAAGAGTGAGTATATACATTCCTAGTAGGACAAACCAAAATCTCCAAAACATAAAGCATCAATAGAATAGTGATCATATCTTCATAATCGATTGTCAATAAGAATATGAGAAAAATATTAAAGATAAAAATAAACCATATATACTCAATATAGACTCAAAAACTCAAGGTAATGAAAAAAACACACTTATATCATAGGATTACACTCATGTATTCATGTTATAACATATTTAGGATAACTCACTTGGTGAACCATGCTATCACTAATGGAACTCATCTGAGACTTCATGATCATTGGGTATCTCCATAATGAAAGTACATGCTATAAATCAAATGAAATTAATACACATATTTGGGATCACACCTAAGGATTATGGGGGCATCTAGACCCCAACTAGAATTACCCTATAGGAAGGAGATTGAATGACCCAGTATAAATTTCATGTGATTCCTGGACCAACCTTGGGAAGAATATAAGATAGAGTATTAACCCCTGTACCACAAGAAGTGATACCTGAATATATACAAGCCTAATACTATAGAGAGGAGCACATTATATGCTTTGAATGTGATTCCTCATTATAACCTCATATGGATAGAGCAAGGTGTTGCACCCTAAAGAAACAAGTCTATGTTGAAATGAATGAGGGTATCAACCAATTTTGTTTGATTGACACAGAGTTTATTGGGACTACACGACATGTCGTGATATTCTTAGATCTTCATTTGTCTATTCTCATTTTCAAAAACACATCCCAAAAACTTTGGTTGTTCACATATACACTAGTCATGCCCATATACCTTGCATTGTCTAAGTACCTAGTAATGTCTGTGTACACAGTCAGTCTCATGTACTATGTTCGTCCTTGTTGACTCTAGACATTCATGATCAGGTGTTCCTATGGGGTACACGTTGATCCACTAGCACTTAGTCACACTATGTGTATAGGGAATACATGGTGTGTGATATTAAATTTTTCATGCGAACCCTAACTGCCATAAAGGGAACTACACAACATGTGTTCATAATATGTACATGCCGTGTATGTCATGACTTTACAAAAATTTCTTAATATATCACTAATCATCACCATGATAATCAAAACCTATTATAAAGACACAAAATCCACCAAAAAACATGGAAATAGTGTTTATCGATCTTGGTTCATTATTAGTGGCTATATTCCATCCACCCAATCCACTCTTGAATGCTTCCCATCTCACTGAAACACTTATTACAAAACAAATGGGAGAAAAAAATCTAGCCTCCAATATTTGTTTGATCTCATATAAAACCACACCACACCTCAAAAATTTTCTTGATCCACCAAAGAACTCATATATAGTGTTGACCAATCTTGGATCATTATTGGTGGCTAGATTCCATCCACTCAATAAACTATTGAATGCTCTCCATCTCACTCCACCACTGTATAAAAAACTCATTGGAGAAAACTCCAAATCTAGTCTTAAATAGGCTTTTTATCTCATATAAATTAAAATCACAACTCAAAAATTCTCCTGATCCAAAATACAAACCTGTAGAAATTAGTTGTTGTGAAAATGATATATTACACAATGATTAGTTTCCCGGAATTTTTCTAACCTCTGTCAAATTTTTTTTCCAAAGATGAATCCATGAATAACATGGGTATAAAATCAATAAATAGAAACATAAGGATTAAACCATAGATATTATTTAGGTTTTCCTCAATCTATTGATAGATAATCTTTTAATGAAGGGAATAATCAATACATTTCCCATTCTTAATTCTATGAAGATAAAACAATACTCATCAATCAATGATCGACCAAAAAATATTTTTCAAAATGAATTGAATCATGTTAATAATAGGATAAAAAATATGGATTAAACCAGTATAAAAAAATTATATACCTCAAATTTGGATTAATGTCTAAGGAATAATGGTTCTCTGTTATTTGTTTGGATACATTCAGTAACTTCAATGGTGATGAAAATTCAATTGTCAGATAATCGCTACTCCACAATCAATTTTCATTCATACATACATATCATCCACGATTCCTCTTAAAACAGTTAGGATTATGTGGATAACCATATTATTTTTCTATAACTAGTTTAAAATAGAGCAGTATTACTGACTGAACATTATCGTTTTTATTGATTTTGTCAAGTATGAAATACAAGAGATACATCACGAAGGTCTAAAATATTGTAGTCCTAAAGCATCGTCAACCACAACATTGAATCCCTCCTTGGAAAAAACCCCAAGATGAAGAAGAAGGAAATAATTTGGATTGAGGGGGCCTTGGATGCCAAAAAGTCATATACCTTGTTCCCCTCCCACCATGTCTTAGAAATCTTAGTGTGAGTACCCAAGAGCTGTTTACACTACTTGATAATATAATCGATGTTCTAGGGATAATTAGCCACTCTAGAGAGAGTTTTTAAGAGAGTCAGAGAGTTAGTTTCCACTACCATCAAGCTAAGGTGTCTCTGATCACATAACTCCATCTCGGTGTCCATTTCCAGGGCCTCGCCTGCAGTACATTGCCGCTTCCATAACAAGAAGAGAAAGACTCTAAGACTGACCCTCACTATCTCGAATGAAACCAACACCACGCATCACCACGCTGAGAAGAGACCCGTCCAAGTAAACTTTGAGCACACCTGTTGGGTGCCACCAACGGACCCAATTCACATTCCCCACCCTACTGGCCTGGTTAGATGAAACTTGAATCGAGAGAAACGGCATGATCGACGGAGAAACCTGGCATTCGGTTCTCATGCTGACTAGGTCCTGTAAAATATTCATCACTTTGAATATGATACTGGTTTTGGGTCCTTTAGCTTTGTTGTGGAGAGCATTGTTCTAGGCCATCAAAATGACCCATCATCCTGCCAAGAGGAGGAGAGCCCGACCTTTCCTCTCAGGACTCCGATCGCCGGACCCCTGAAGCCATGAGCTGAAACAACTTATGAGCGAACCTTTGTGGTTATCCCGACATGAGAAGTCCTCTACCTCCTGCCATACCCATCTCTCCCAATCACTTTTGATGAAGATTTGAACCACCATTTCATGGTTATGAGCTCTTCAACAATAATATCTTGACACCAAATTCACACCCATGCATTGAATTTTATCATCTGTGGGTAAAGAATTGTGTCTCACACTCCACAATAAGAAGTTGAACTTGGAGGGAACCTCTTTGCACCACAACATCCCCACCATGAATCACCAATAGCTGAGTTCTTCCTCTCTTGAGTGAAGGCTTTGGGTGAGAACTCTCAAGACGTGGAACCCATAATGATGGGCCTATCGGGATAATCATTTAATATGATATTATAGAAAAAATCTTGTTGGTTATCATTAATTACATCCTGGATCAAACTGGGGTGGTTGAATGCCTCTCTAAAAGACATGAATAGTGTGGGACTGCCTGGAAACCACAACCTACCTCCCCCCCAATCATGCTTCTAGAAGCTGATTTCACCTCTCCCAACTAGCCAACATGTGAGAGGCTTCAAAGACTCTAGATATGGATGATGCATATTCCAAATCTTCGAAGGTCATGACCTATGTACACTAAAATCCTGGCCATATCTGTCATGCGTGGGTTTTCTCTAAAGATTCCTACCTTCAATGGGCTCCCATGCGAGTTTCACATGTAGCCTTTTCATGGAAGAGGCAACGCTTCTCAAGTTGATGCCCCCTTTCGAAAAAGGTCTAGCTAGACCCTCCTTTGAAGCCCAGTGATGCATGCCTTCCATATGTCCATCACATATAAATGACACCAAAATCATTTCCATGTTAATGATAACACCATTGGGTACCGCCAGGGTAGAGAGAACATGCATGGGAATAGACACCAGAACACTATTCAAGAGAGTACTGTGACAGACAAAAGATAAAAATCTATTCTTCTAGTTGAATATGAACCTAGTGATCTTGCTAACAATATGATCACTGTGTTGCACATGCAGAGAGGAAGGAATAACCAGCGCTCCTAGGTACTCCAAAGGGAAGGGCCATTCTTCTCATCCTCATAATGACATCCAGGTCCCTTTCCCTCCTGCCTAAGATCATCTTAGTAGTGAAATAGAGGATTTTCTCCCTATGACCTCTTTCCCGCTCCATTTACAGTACTCATCAAGTACCTCATTCTTCCCTTGCACTGATGTTCGTCTTCCATTAATTAACAAGATCGTATCGTCCGTAAACAGCACGTGTGAGATTCCCCCTTGGGCATGCCAGTTCTTGTACTGGATGATTTTTTCTCTGCGAAGGACATAATTGATTGAATAACTAAGGGCATTTTGGGAAAGGATGAAAATGGTGTGAGAGAGGGGATCCCCTTGATTGAGGCCTTGACACACCTTAAAGAAGCCAAATTTTTTACCCATAAACGATGATGAGATCCACGATGAGGGGAAACTCCAAAATACGAAGATCCCTAGAACAAGATGAGAACCCTATACAGGAGAAAAACCATAAAATAAAACCCCATTCAATCCTATAGAAGGCCTTTCTCATGTCTAATTTGATCACCAGATTGCTCCCAATGACTTTTTTATTGATTTCACTGACCATTTCTTGCACAACTCCAATCACCCCCGAATAGATTTCCCTTTGCTAAAACCATGTTGTTCTGAAGCTATCCAGGTATTCAAGTGAAGGGTCAACCTTCTGCTGATAATACTCAAAAGATACTTGTAAAGGAAGTTTCACAAACTTATAGGGAGATATTATTAAATGGTTTGAGGATTTCACACCTTCGGAAGCAGGACTAATTTGGTTGCACATGCTATACGCGGCAATTTTCCCCCTTGGAAGTAATCCTTCAATACTCTAACAAGGTCACCTTTGACAATATACCATGTTTCCCTGTAAAAAGATCCTGGAATTCCATCTGGACCATGTGCACTATCTGATTTTATGGTCCATATTTCCTCACAAACTTTATCTTCCTCCAGAAGCCTTCTTAATGTACCATCAATTTCATCCGACACACAACTGGGAATGCCATCAAACAAATCATCATCCCCACTCAGATACCCTGCAATCATGTTTTGTTGGGGGCCGGCTAGAAGATCAAAAATGCTAATGTTGTCCAATTCCCCCACATCCCCGTGGTCATTAGTGTAGGTTCCATCCCCCATGAGAATGCTAGTTATGTGGCAACGACGTCTTTCTTTAATGCAGTCATAGAAGTACCATGTATTTCTAACCCCCCCCCCCCCCCGTGAAGCCATCTGACTCTCGCTCCCTCCCTCACTAACTTTTCTTGCCTCATAAAGATATCTGTGAGATGATCATTCTTTATTCAAAGATCGTTAAACAAGACTTCTTTCCATTATTGTTCTATACCTACCTCGAGGCGTTCAACCTCCCTACTGACATCAACGAAATCCTGATCATGACATGGGAGTGACTTCCGCCATTTGTGTAATACCTATTTAAGATTCCTCAACTTCCTGTGAAATTTAATCCATGGATTCCATGTATGTGAGGGAGACCATGTTGTCTTTACCATTCTTAAACATAACTCCTGACGTAAACAAACGTTATCCCATGCCATTGATTAAACTATAATTATTAATTTAATAGAAGTAGAAAATTTCCCATCTAGAACACTATTTGAGAGATAAACCATTATTTTAGAAAAAAAAAATTCTCATGTAATATAATATATTTACTTTTTTTATTAAAGAAACACTAAGGTACCTTAGGCCCCAGGATCCTGCATTGACTCAGTGCCTGACATTAAAAATATTTCTTAAAATATTTTAATGGTTTATAAGGAAAAAATAGAGTCTTTAAAGATATCTTTTCTTAATATTGTATTATATATCATAAAACTAATCTGAAATCTAAATATTTGTTATTCTCTACAAGATATAATAATTTAAATAATTCCATTGTTAATTTTTTGTATCCTATTTAAATATTAAGAATATGATATCTAAATTTCTTCATTTTTAACATGATATTGTGAATAATTTGAATCATGAAAAATTTATGATACCACTAATTATTCTATAAGAAATTAATAATAATTATTAAATCACTATAAGAAATATAATAACTATAATCATATGGTCTAAATTTTAAGAATCCAAAACCATATATAAAAAAATGAAGAACATATATGTATAACTTGCACTGAGGTTGGTCGAATAAATTGTCTTCATACCCAACTTTGATAAAAAAAATCATTGAGAGAAATACCACATTATTATTTTCATATGATTTATCATGTGGAAAAATTGAATCCAATAACCCATTTCTTGATTCAACCAACCAGATCCCACCGGGATAGAGGTAAGATGAGCGTGACAACCCCAATCATAACTCCAATAGGCCAGGGGCTAGATACTATTGTTGAGCAGATATATTGAACATGTTATAGGAATTAGGCTAATTAAATATACATGCACACACACACACACACATCCAAAAACCCTATAATACAGAAAAGTAAAATAACACAACTGATACCAAATCATGCATACATCCAAATACAACCATCAGAGTACTATATAATATGAAATGAAAAATGAGGCCAAATAAAAACCTAAAAAACTAGAAAAACTCAATACCAACCTACTCAGAAAGAGGGAAATGTTTTCAATTTCAATATCAATACCAACCTGACATAAAAAATATTTCTTGAAAAATTCTAATGTTATATAAGGAAAAAATAAAGTCATTAAAGATATCGTTACTTAAAAAATTACTAGTAGGACACCCCAAAATCATCAAATGTAATGCATCAACACTGTGATCAATTCATCATAAGATATGTAAATTGTGATATGATACATAACAATACTAAAACTATATATAGTCATAATATATTGAATGCCTAAAAGGTGTCTCAACCTTACTACCACCAATAGGATTCCACTAAAGGATTAAAGAGAATAATCATCTAGGAGATTCCAATCCATGAGATATGATATCACTAATGATGCTCATCCAAGAGTTATTCTCACTAGGACTCACTAAATAATTACATAATAGAACTTCATGATATTGATACAGATATAAGGGATCACACCCATGTCTATTGGGAGACATTGATAACCCTAACTAGAAATCCAAATATCTCAATACATAGATTGAGGACCACATGTAAAACTAATGGGGGGACACAAAAAATCCTTTATATAAAAACACAATAAGTATGGGATTGATACCCATTTAAGTTTATCACTCTGATGCCAAAAACCACACATAATGAAATTGAAGGGTTGGTAAAGGATCCCTCCTAGATCTCATAAAGGGATACCAAAAACTCTGTCTGATACTAAATCCATAGAGGGGGTCACAATCCTATTTTTAGGATATAATTATATATTTTGACCACATAGGTATGGACCGAGGGATCACACTAAACTAATACCGATCTACACTGAAACATGTTCTAAGGAATTCACAGAAGATAATATCATAGTTCAACTGAGAAGAATGAAGGATAAAACTGTACCTTTGAGGACTACATGAATGACCCCTATAGATAAATGGTGACTCTCATTATGTTTTGACCTGCCTGTGTCTCGTTCTCATACGACGTGCATTTCCCAAAATTCAAGATATGTACAATAGGGTTACATAGCATGTAAATGTTTTTAAATCACTCAACATGTGAAAATGATCATGATCTTGTAATCACCAAAGCATACGGTGTGTTCCCCACCATACAGGGTGTGTGGAGCCACATGGGATTCTAAGAATGCATTCCCTATACTTGTTGGGTCATCCACCAATGGTTACATATGTTGTAACTTGGAACACATGGAGTGTAGCACCATATGGGTTCTTGGGCATATACTTCATGTACACACTGATCTAGATGACTACGATTCACCTGAAATGTGAACCCACCACATGGTGTGTGATATTTATCTCCATGCAGAAACAAAATCCACCAGATAAAGAGTATTACATGGAATGTGTACTTCTAGATTACATGGAGTGTTGTTATTAATTTATTATAAATTATAAAATCTTCATATGTGTTCCTCCTAGGAATAATATACCATAAGGCTCTCAAGAAATATTAGATCTGGTTGATTAAGCTTATCTATCATAGGTTTCTAGACTCCATCAATCTGATTCTCCTTGGAAATAGTTCCTGTCACACTGCATCGCACACCACAAGATAAAATATTATTTGGAACTCTAATCTGATCCTAATCAACATCCAATAATCTTCCACCATTACAACATGTCAATCGCACCTTTGATCATGAACCTGCACCCATGGTATCTATATATTTAAATAAAAAATGGTCACATATTGATATAATACTATGTATTTTTTAAAACACCAACAAATGAAATATTGATGATAAATCATTAAAAGAATGGGGAATGAAAACCATGAAACAAATAGGAGGAATAATCCAAGAACATTATTCGAGTTGACCAAAATTTTCTTCGATTAGAATGAAAAATGAAGATAAATAATAAAGACAAAATAATATCAATTTCTAAACCCTAGGAAGATAAAACATCAACTGTGAATCATTCATCGACCAGATAATAAAATTATTAGAATAAATGATTTGTGATTGATGTGGTTTAATAAAAAATGGGTTTCAAAAAAAAAATAAACTCTTCCTTAGGATATTATTGATTTCTAATGAATATCTTCTCTATCTTATTGTCATCAATGTGATCCTCAAAATCTAATGTAGAAAATGATACATGATCCACTGTCATTTTCAAATATCCCCTCCATGAATCCTCTTATCAATCCTAGTGTTATGAGGATAATCCTAGGTATTTGGAATAACATTATATTTATAGATGAGGTAATTAGGTTATACATTAATTAAACAATTAAAAACTATTTTATTTATTAATTTATTTGACTCATGGTGGTGTTCTATAAAAAACATGATGCAGACAAAGATTATGTCACACCTAGAATGCTATCGATTCAACATCCAACTCATATTTCTGATCGGATACTCATTTTATGATTTATTTAACAATTTCCGGAAAATGGTTCATGTGTGATATAACATGTTTAATATTTTATGATATTAGTATTTAGGCTCTTAGGGCCTCAGAATCTCACACTATCTCAGCACCAGGCTCTGAAAGTATTTCTTGATATAACCCAAAGTATTATAAGTAAAATAAATGGATGTTTAATTATCCCCACCTCTGATATTTTCATCCTAAAATTAATAAATCCTAATCAAAATTGAGTATATCAATATATCAATAGTTATTCCCACTCCCACAAGCTCTCCTAAAGGTTCTTGTATTTTTAAAGAACACAGACCCAAAAAAACATTCCCACTAAGGGTCTTCTATGGTTGGTACTCAACACATGTGAGATACTTTAGGTCCGTAAAAGGTAACTCCATCCTCAATGGACGTCTTATCTTGGTCAACATCATGAAATTATACATGCACATGTCTCCTCAGCTATGAAAAATGGAAAACACCAAGCACCCAATCCAGCTATAGTCATTGGGTCTAGAAATAAATCACCTTGCTAACCCAACACTATTACTAAAAAATTTCATATGAACCCCATGTATAGCCTACCATTCCGGATAAATCCCTATAATTATTTATGATGGGATATCCCTCAGAAAACATGATCTCCTTAGTGAACCCAAATGGTATATTAGTCAATCCACAAATAACTACAGACCTTACTAGAGATTACACATCCACCTATGGATAAAATATACATATTTATACCCTTTCCTAGATCTTACTTGATGAATGAAAGTGTTTTATCATACTGGATCTGACCATTATAGTTGTGACTTTTATGGTATCTCATAAATATCCTCAAATTGTTCAATATAGAAATTTGATAGGAAGTAATTATAATTCAAAAACTCCACTGATGGTAGAGGATCCCCCTAGATATACCCCCAAGCTAAAATGTTATCCAGAATGATGTTATCCAATACCAGAATGGTCTGCATTACTAGGAATATTTCCTTGGGTATAAAAGTTTTTCTCTACCACAATAGAGTCCTAATGACTCAATTAGACTCTACAATCAAATTTTTTGTAAGTTGGTCTAATTGGTGAGTTAGTTGATGATCACTCAGATAGCATCGCAATATATTTCTAGTCATTAAATCTTGAACATGAAATCCACAGTGATTTCATCTAATTTCTACTTCCATTCATGTACTTTGGCTTCCACCTACTAATAGTTGAGGCATCAATTGTTAAAATAATCAATATTAAAAAACATCCTCAGCCACAAAACTTGATGCTAAAGGATGTTGGTACATCTACATACCTCCTAGATGTATTTCGTAGAAAATGAACCTCCTCAATACCTCCTATTACAAGATAACTGGTGTCATCATTCATCCTCGGAAGGATTCTATACTCCCCATATTTAATAAATGCATCAATAATATCTCCAGTGGATTTCTAGAGATGGAAGATCATGCAATCAATATCCCAAATCTATATCTCCCTACCTCACTAAAGATATAGAGGGGTAACAACCATTAACCGAAAATATAATTCACAAGGGTAAGATAACGTGTCACCTGTCTCTACAATAGTGGATGAAAACATCATTGTGATCATATTCTACTACACCCAAACCCCTGGGTGGCTCTCAATCCAGCACTACCTCAAATTTTACTGGGTCACTATAACTCCCATGTCTAAAAAGATATATCCCAAGAAGTGGACCTCTAAAATATAGGACCAACACTTTGAGAGATTTTTATAATGTTTTCAATGTCACAAAATGTTTTGAACCATCCTCAAATGTCTAATTTTGATACACAACTTACACCGAGTACACATGGATTTCATTAGGGAAGACTTCCATGAATGAATCCAAGAAGAAGGAAATGATTCATGATCCTTAAAAACACCACTAGGAATCAAACATTCTGAACGGTATTACTATAGACCCAATGAAACTCTAACATGTTTATAAGGCCACCTTTGGTACATACTCCACTCAAACCTAGAGGAAGTGATAACATGTTCTATGGTAAAACTCTTAGAAATACTTCATTTATATCCTCTAGTAAATAATTCATCAATTATTTGGGGAGGATACTTTTCACCTATTTTAGGTGATGTCAATCCTTACCCAACGTCATGATCACATCCCCTCCTAGGAAATCGACACACGGTTTCCCGGGTAACAAAAATACATTTAAAACACTCATTCTCTACATATTTCTCCAACCACACCTCCAACTCTAAAAGATATTATGGGTGATCCTCTATGTTATCCTATATATTATTTTGTACCTAGGTTAGAGTCTTTGAATAAAACAATGTTTATAGTGGTAGATAAGTATGAAACACCCCCAAGGTATGCCTTCACATACTCCTCCAACTCTATAGGGATATAAATCTTGTAGCATCCACTACTCTAATGGTTATATTATCCAACTCATAATAAATTGATTATATCATCTTATAAATGAGCTCACCCTACTCTTCATGGAATTCCTTCTCATAAAAGTGGGAAAAATTCATCCCACTAACATGGAAACACTACAACCCTCACTAGTAATAGTCAGCTAGGCATGTAGAATATAATACTAGTCTATACCAATGAAAAAATCAAAGGTCCTCACTGCCACTATAGAAATATTCTACATGAGGATCTTCCCCTTTCTCCCTCGTTTATTCAGGTCACACTGCTGATAGAAGTGTGTCCTCATCAATTATTTTTTTAGGATCCTCCAACACAAGTGTTTATCTAAAAGGGTCCACTGATATCTCTAGGACTTGAATAGGGGAAATGATTAGTCAAAAATATGTCATACAATAAAATACTAAAAATGCATCTGAAATAGTGAATACATATTACATACATAAAACCACAGTCAAAGTCTCTAGGATACAATATCTAATGTCTTGAAAAAATCATTTTTCATTTACCACTTATTCAACACAACTAGTGATCACTCTGACAAATTATGACCCCAAACAACCTCTAACACACAATCCAATGGTATTTTCCCCCCACACCGCAACAATATCCACTTTGGTAGTATTATCCCACCTACATGGTTTTGGATTGCATATCCAGGATGTGTCTCAATGGGGGTTGATTACTTCTTCCTTTCATGAATAAATTTATTTAAAATGCTACCAACATAGTGCTCTATTAATTCCATTAGTCTCCTTGGATAAGTATCTCCTCCAGGAACCCCATAAGGATGTGTCATATCCAACTAGTACTTTTTAACCACAAGATCATGTGTGTCCAGTACCAATAGAACAGGGGGTTATGGATCACAAGGAAATATGAGTGATCTCAAAATATAGATCATGTTATGAACATTATATAATGTTACATCATCTGTTGGTACCACTAGAACCAAATATTATTTTAAAAAAATATTTTTTATTAGCATAACTATTTGATAGATCAAGGGTCTTCACACACTAAAAAACCTAGACAACCGAAATGAACTAATCCTCAACTATCCAAAGGTTTGGTTCAACACAAAAATTGATCAGTTTTTATCATTGAAACTCATTCAATGTGAGAAGATATCATATTCTATTTGCATGTACAACTGGATCCATAAACTACTCAACATGTAGATGATAATCCCCATGGACCACTGGGGTGAGTCCATGTGTTGCTCAATAGGTGTTATCACTTCTTGGTGCCAGTTTGGAGAAAAAAATCAAGTATAAGTCCCAAAAAAAGGCATCACCGTTCAACTATTCATTTTCATGAAACTATCTTGAAATCCTTGATGTCTATAATGTTGTAGGTATCTTGAAAATTTATCAATACATTCAATGGTCAATGAGTATATCGGGAGATCATAATCAACAAAGACATAGAATCCACAGCTCATTAATATATGATTAATGTACCATCATTTGTCCAATAAACTAGTGCCTACATGTTATGAGACAAAAATAATGTATTCCGAGTCTTTATGAAAGGATACATCATTCATCTCACTAACACTGGAATCCTATCCAGATAGTTGAACTTGAACTAGTTTAACCTTATTTTCCTACATCCAAAACCAAGTCTCACATATAGATAATCATCAAACTCTTTTATTGTGATAGAATCAACTTCTCTGATAATACTTGATCATGAAATCACCTATGGGGGGAAAATTGGTTGGCGATTAGCTGATGGTGAAAATTTAAAATCCATAAACATAAAGCATCAAGAGTTTGGTCAGGTCACTACAATGTATGTCAATCAGGATATGAGAAATTACAATGGAAAACCTAGATATACTCAGAATCTACTTTAATTATCAAAGGGGGTTCCAACCATACTTCCAAAAATAGGATTCCACTTGAGGATTCAATGAACACTCATCTAAGAGATTCCAATCCATGATCTATGTTTTCGTTATTAAAACACATCTGATATGTCATGCTCATCGAGCCTTGCCAATGAAATACTCATTGGATCTATAAGATCTTGATACATAGTGAGTGAATGATACCCATGATCACTATGAGACACTAAGAACCTTAACTGGAGCCCTAAAAATCTCAATACACTGATAGGGGATCAGTCCTAGGGATATTAAGGGATTTTACAAACCAAATATGGAATAACATTAAAATTATGGGATCTAAGCCCGTGCAAGTTGTCCATGATAATTCCACAAAAGACGCCTAGGGAAATAGAATGAATGGTAGAGGATACCACCCCAATCTCATGAAGTGATACCATAAAATAAATCTGATACTAAATCTATAGAGGGGATCACAATCTTATGTTGTGGAAATAATTCCACATTTCACCCTCATTGGTATAGACCAAGGGAACACACTCAATGGATATTGGTATAATCTAAAACGTGTATTATGTAACTCACCCAAGATCATATCAGAGTTAAATAGAAAATAATGATGGATCAATCCTTACGTTCAAGGAGTACACGAGATGTCCCATAAGATTACATGATCTTTCACAATAATCTTGGAACTTCACATATCTCATGATTACATGGTGTTCATTTCAAAAAATAAATGGCATGTCACAAAGTGATACACAATGTGTAGATGTCCATATGAAATATTGTGTGTCATTTTTCCCATAAATGTCTACTATCCAAAGTACATAGAGTTTTTCCCAACATTCATTGTGTGTTAATAAACATGGGATCCTATTCATGTACTCCTTGTAGGTGTCAGTTCGTATGATAAGGGTAACATGGTGTGTGACTTCGAACACATGACATGTCGCACCATAAGGATTCTAGGGCGTATACCCCTTGTACATGCCTAGTTGGAGAGATAGGATTCTCACAACATGTTTCCCCCAGATGGCTTGTGATATTTATCTCCAAGATTAAATACTATCCACTAAAAAAAGAGAACTACATGGAATGATTCCCACTAGACTATATGGAGTATAGTTTATTTTTTATTATAAATCCCATATTATAAAATCATATTCCACCCACATCATCTACACTACCAAATATGTACAAAGAGTCACCAAAAATCCTAGATCTGGTTGATCAAGACTCACTATCACCAGTGACTATATTTTGACCATTCGAATCACTAGGAAAAAGGTTCATGTTTCACCATGACACACACCACACGTCAAACAACATTTGGGAAACTATGATTCAATCCAAATCTACCTTCAATCATCCAATTACTCTATCACATCTATATCACATCTTCAGTAAAAAACCTATACCCATAGTATCAATCAATTACCTTCAATAATAATCACATAATGATATAATGATGTGTATTTGATTAATTTTTGGCCAAGGAAATACCAATTATGAATCAAGAGATGAACAAGAGAAGAAAACCATGAACCACAAAATATGAATGAACATATGGCATTTTTTTGGTTGGACGTGATTTTTTTCTATTATAGTAATTAATTAAGAAAAAAAATAAATAACAAATAATATCGATTCGTATTCCCTGGGTATATAAAACATAAAATGTAAATCATCTGTTAACAATCAAATCCAACTGTTATATGAATTGATTGGAATTAAACATGGGATAATATAAAATGGGATCAAATACAAAAAAAATTCCTACATTGGGTTATGATCTATCACTAAAAAATGAATCATTATAGTCATTTTCAGTGAGAACCTCAAATTTTGTTGGTGAAAAAGATCCTCAATCCTTTTTTTCATGATCCCCTCCATGAATCCTCCTCTCAATCCCAGGGTTATGCATCTAACCTTAGGGATTTTTCATGACCACATATTTATATAAGATATTATTAGCATAATATTTAATAAAAAATTTAAATTAATATATTTAATTATTTTTTCCTTGGTGGATCTCAAGCCAAAAACCTAACACCGAAAACGATTATATTTCTCCTAGGGTAAAAATCATGCACTAAATTCAATAGAAGTGTCTAATTTCTAATCTAAGACTCATTTCAAGATTCATTAAAATATTTTACAAAACTACAAGTGGTTAATATAATATATATTTTTTTTATATCAGTATTGAGGCTATCCAGGCCTTATAATCTCACAAAGTCTCAATGCCTTGCTCTGAAAAAAAATCATTGATATTTTATAATGTCTTACTAGAAAAAACATGGATTTTACTACCCATATCCAATATTTACTTTACTTTATTAGTACAGAGAAAAAATAAATGTCATCCCAAAAGGACCAATTGTTTTTACAATGTTGGGAGACTAGATATAAACATGATTCTATATTACATTGGAAAAAAATAACCGCAAGAAAATTCTTTTATTCTTGAAAATAATTCAAATATTTTTTCTCTATGTCTTGATAAAATGAAAAAATGAAATGTGTGATATTTGATTCTAAGTAAAAGTTATATTATATGGAAGCTATCATGGGTAGATAGGGCCTAAGAAATATTTCATAGTAGATTATCAATACATATATAATTTAATAAATAACATGATATTTAAAATATTTCCATGTAAAATATCAACATAACAATAACATAGATAATAACTAAAATAATAATAATGGATATACATAATGTTAGAAATTAAGATATTATTATCTAGGCCTCCTGAAAAGACATCATGAATGCTTTCATAAGTTTCTTATTCCATGACATTTCAATGAATTGGTTGGTATACACCAAATACCCAACTAATTAGGTCAACTATTTGCCTCATGAAATCTATTGATGCGTCAATGGGTATCTATAAACATACCCCACCCATCACTTATGTATTTTTAATGAATTACTCACATAGTGAATCAATAATACAAAACATAATTAATAGATCTTATCAATACGAAAATATTTGTATTAAATCACGAATATGGAACACCAATATTTCTCCATCATATGAAATAACTTCTATAATAAGCTTCCTTCAACTAACACTGGAAAGTGAAATGGTTTATGAATAAGATAATATAAAATTTGTTCAAATGATATTGAATATATACACGATATTAAAAATATGGATATGAAAGAGACAAATAATTTCTAATGAATAATGGAGATTGATAGATAACAAGATCACAAAAAAATGAATGATCTCAAAATAAGTTTAAATTATGAAATCAGTAAAGGATAATAGAAGTTCATCAATTTATTAGAAATAAATATTTAAAATAAATGAAAGAATTTTTGGAACTAGAGATAAAAATGAAATAAAAACTTAAATAATAACATTCCTTGAATATTTTGTAACGTTTTTTGAAAAACAAATTTATAAATTATTTCTATAAATAGTTTCAACCATTTAGAAAATAATTCCCCTTTATTTTAACATTAAATCTAAAATTTGTAGAATAATGAAAAATAATTTTATTATAAAACCCATATATTATTCTAGAGTAATATTAATATAAAATAATCTAATTTAATTTTTGATATCCATTAATTCTATATATGTTAAAATGAACTTTCCTTTCACAATTTTGTAAGAAAAATTTAAAACAAATTCGTTAGAAAACATTGAAAGGGATCATTTTAAAAAAAAATAGAGTAAAATAGACTATAAAATAATATTTCTAATAATTTTAAATTATATAAATATGTTCACAAAACAATATGATGAATATGGATATGGGAGAGAGATATTTCCAACCAAAAGAACAGAATAAGGATGACTTTTTGTAAAATCATTATTTTAGCCTTTTTTTACCAAAGAGATGAAATGTTATAATAATGAAGTATATCATAAAAATAACTATATGATAATAAAATATAGATGTTTTAATTATATAAAGAGTATAAAATTCTTATAGTTTAAATTTAAACGTGAGCAATCCTGAATAAGAGTGAAATTATAAAATAAACCATTATGGCATTAATGTTTTTGATTAAAAAGAACATTAAATACAAAACATGAATTAAAATATTAAATACCTATAATAATTAGTAATTCATGGTATAATATTTTAAATGGGTATTCAATAAACCATATAAAGAAAATTTTGTGTATAATATAAAATATCTCTAAATAGAGTTTAATTGAGATGAAAAAACTCTTACCTTGGATTATTGTTTAGTCAAACATGATATATCCTCTTGGATAATAAATTTAAATATATTTAATACATTATTAAGAAATTTTTTCATCTATATTAATTTTTTTATCCCTTTAATAATCATTTAAAATCTATTAACTTTATATTTCTTTCTTATATTGACCACTTAAGGTTGTTTGGTCAATTTCTCAAATACTATATCGGTATATTGAACATGGTTAAAGGTGTTGTGAAATGGTTACATAATATATAAAACATTAATAGTTTATGGGATGTGATTTTTATTTATTGTAGACAATTTTTAACCATCCATTCAATTCAGTGATAAAAAATGAAATATATTGTTTATTAAGCTAGTAATCCATACATATAAATGATGTTGTTTTAATTATCCTATTTTTTTAAAAGAAAGAATGTATTTAATGATTAATATATATAGAATTATATTTATGTAATAAATATAATATATATTCCTTAAATTTATACTTATGATCGTCCATGTAGATTGGAAATGAAAAACAAATCATAACTCTTCATGGAGGTGGCAGTCCACATGTACGCACAAAAGACACTATCATTTCCCAATAGATGGTAGGGAAATAATTTAGATGATATTATATCTATAAATAATTAAAATTATTTTATAAACATAGTATATATCCATTTAATCCCCTTTTATAACCATCCTTGGGGTTCATTGATGAAAAATGATATACATCGCTTGGTGGAGTCAGTAGTATGCATATACGCACAATGAATGTTTTCATTTTACATAAGATGGAGAATAGGTAGATAATAATTTTTCAAAAAACATAATAAAAAATTATTATATTTATGATACTAATTTTCTTTTAATATACTGGATAAAAAATTGAAGGTGTTTGAAGATGAAATAAATTGATAGGAGTCAGTTAAGATGATTACCTCTTCTTTGGGAAACCACATTTGGATTGAACATTAAGCCTTCCTAAAGTGGTATTTTAATAAAACCTAAACTTATAGTAAATGTATAAAAATATTGGAAAGATATTTTGGTAGGGATTGGTTGAGCTATGTGGCTCAATAATTGCAAATATGTAAGGGGAAGATGTGGCCTTTTATTTGTTATGTAGATGGAAAGCATTGTTTAAAAATGGAGGGGAAATGAACCCTTTTATTTAAGGAAAGATAACCATATGTTTAACTTGGTTTAGAGGTAACAATTAAATAAAATTAATTCCCAACGTCTCATATTGTCATTATAATTTGATGTCTTGAAGGCTTGTGGATTGAAACCCAAAGGAGATGACCCGAGGAACCAAGCTGAGCATCCACGCTTAACATCATGATCCTAATCTTCCTTGTTGTGACATCACCTTACCATCATCCATTTAATTTCAGATAATACTATGAAACCATCATATATAATTCCCTTTTGATCCACATATGGGTTGAGAGAGAGATGAAAGGTCCTTTTGAATCCATCACTCTTTCTTGCTACCCCAAAAATGACAACTTTTCTCCCTGTAACATCATCTCCCAAGATGTGTCGCCTCTTCTATATATTTTTAATAATTCACATGATGCATCTACCCATATTCCAAGAATAATCACACTATTCTACTCTTTTCAATGTATTTTATTATCACCCCTTAGTCCCATGCAGTTATAGGGTTAGCAGATAGGAGCCAGTGGACCTATTACCCTTTCAATCTACCCACCCGACAATGATACCTAATGAAATGTTTCACTAAGTACCTAATGCGGGGCATTGATTATATGGTCACTCTATATAAGTGATTTCTCTAGGGTTACTGGAAGTCTTTGTGGCACAAAGGTGAAATTATGTGGCTCAAAGGCCCAACTCGGGTGAATAGATCTGCTGCTATAGTAACTACTATAGTATTCTGAGATTTAACCCTCACCCAGATTTGATTTAGGATGACATGGATACCAAGAAGGGTCCTTTAACACTCAATCACATACTCGTTGGAAAAAGGATATCAGGTAATGAGGTATTTTCAGGTGCCACACCATGACTTTCCTTAGCGAAACCCAATACCTCCACAACATCCATGACCCACTAAATTTAACTGTGGTAGCACTCATACCTAATCCTTTTTTGTTTTTAGGGAGATTTCTCAATACATGGTACAACTTGAGTGATTCTCGGATAGAAAATAGATGAAAAATATTTAAATAAATGAAACTTAATTACATAGTTTATGTATAATCAATAAAAATGGATAAAAAATGTAATAGTTTTAAAAATAAGAAAGTTAAGGCCAAAACTAATCCACCCAATGTTATTTAATCAAATTTTGTATGTTATCTATAAACCATATATCATTATTTCAACAATTGTTAACAATTTTACCCTAACCCATGGTGATAAATTTTTCCAACGTTTAATATTGCCTATGAAAAAATGAAATTGAAATAATAAAAAAATTAGAAATAATGATTAAAAATATAGATTCCATTTTCAAATAATCATTTCTGAAAAATGGTAAAAATAAATTATAATAAAAGTACAAAAAATATAATGAAATACCATTTTTAGAAAAAAAAAATATATTTTAAACATACAATTTATTTTATGCCAAAATCCTATATAACATTTATTATTATCTATTTAATAAGGTTATGTTAAAAAATAGTATAATTTTACATTAAAACAAAACCAAAATAGAAATTTACCTTTATAACATGTTATTAAATGTGAAAAATTAAGAAACAAACTATTTAAAAAAATTACATAGATTTTAATGATTTTAAAAACAAATCTATAAGTTCAACATTGTATTTTTAAATGAATTATACTACATATAAAATGTATATTTGGTATATAAAAAGGTTTCATAAATTTTCAGGTCATTTTTATGTCATGATAATATCATAGAAGTGGCATTATGAGTATTTTTTACTATTCATTCAAAAAATAAACTATTTATAATAAAAATCAACCTAAGGTAATTTTTACATGATTAATTAAAAAAAATAAATTCATTTCATGGAATTTAAATTGTAATATTTGGTACGTCAGGTTATATTCACATTCTTAATTAAAAATATGTTTTTAATTATATTGATTATTTATAATGAAATTATTACTTACTATAATTGAAGCTCGAGTATTAGATTCTTCCCTCATTATAAATTTTCGATATAAATTTTCCCAAAATTTCACCTAATAAAAAAATGTGGGTATTTATTCCTCATAAATTTCTCAGGATCCCATTTTTCATTCCTAGTATCATTATTTCTTATATGTATATTTACTACCCTGGTTGTCTGATTCTGTAAAAAAAATTCTCTAGTGTCAATGGGATATGATCATCATCATATTATAAATTAGGATCCAAATTTATTTCTTTATAAGAGATTAAAAGCATAAGATGTAGTTTATAATTACTTAATAATAATATATGGAACACATCATTCACATTAAGTAGTATTGGTGGCATTTCAAAATGTTATGCCACAACTCTAATTCTTTCCAAAATATCAAAAGTTTCAATGTACCTAAGACATAGTTTTCGTATCATGATAAACGTTTTATAATCAATCTATAGAGATACCTTAAGCAAAAAATAATCCTATACATTAAATTTTATATCATTACTTCTATTATTAGCATACCTCTTTTCATAATTTTAACTTCATGGAAAATGCACTGAATAATTCTCACTTTCATCATTGTATTCTCAGTAAGTTCTATCTTACAATTTTAATTTTACCAGATTCAACAAAAAAAGTCATTGTACGATATCAATTCCCAAAAATTATTCATATGGAATCATTTTAATCCTTTAATGGAAGAAATTATTATTTGAAAATACCTTGAAAGTAAATGGAGAAAAACTTCTACATGTATTACAAGGTTTGATTAGTCCTTTTAGAACATTCAACTTTCTGAGGATGGTAAGTATTTCGAAAATATACATCAGTGTAAAGATATTTTTGAAGACTTTTCCAATATTTTTATGTAAACCATGAGTCATGATTAGATACATTTTAAAAAGATTCACCATGAAGTATCAATATAGAGTCATGTGAGAAACATAAGAGGTAGATCATCCTTATAGTGTAGATTTGGTAAGTCAATCAACAATAACCTATATGGAATTTTTTATTTTATGGTAATTTGGAAATCAATGAAAAATTCTATAATTATATCTTCCCACTCTTAAATTAGAATAGATAGAGACTTCATTACGTATTTATTATATTACCTCTTGGCCTTTTCCTATTGATAAATGATCAATCTTCATATTCAGTCAATAATTTCTTACTTCATATTATCCCACAAAAAACATTCTTTTAAATCTTGGTATATCATGCTGCTATAGAGATATATAGATAAATTTGATCTATAGGGTTAATCATGTAATTCTATCATGAGATCAAGTATGGATGGAACACATATCATCATTCTGAATATTATCACACCATATTAATCGAAAAATTATACTAGATTCCCATCATTCCTGAAATTAATATTATTTTGTAAAATATTTTTATCAATATGAAACCTTTTATCTTCTATAATATTGATGGTTGTAAATCATTTATTTAAGGAGTTATGTTTCCCCTTCCCTAAATATTCCCATTTCCAGTATTATTAAATAACTCAATATAAGATATTTTTCAATCCTCATTCATCTTAAAAATTAATATATTTCTTAATCAGCACATTATCCACCTTATTTTACTTCCCAGGGTAGTAATGTATTGATTAATCATGATCATTGAGTAGATTTATCCATCTGGTTTATCTCATGATGAGTGCTGTTTATGATAATATGTATTTTAAATATTTTTGATTCATTTATGTCCTATGTCCTTGACTATAGAGATGATACCTCAATATCATTAAAAAATATTTCATAGTTACTGAATCAGGATCATGGGTTGTATAATACCGGTCATATACCTTTAAAAATCTTGATGTCTAAGAATAAAATATATAATTCTGAATAAGGATGCATTCAAATCATTTTTTATGCATCATTATACATCAAAAAATTATACCTTCTTAATAGTAATATCAATATCAGAGCATTAACCAATATCCTATTTAATTCTTCAAAAAAATAATTAAATTCTTATAAATATGTGAACTTAACACCTTCACATATCAACTTGGTAATTGGGTTGGCTAATAGGGCATAATTTTGAACAAAGTGTCGACAGTAACCAACTAATCCAAGGAAACTACATACCTCAATTAATTTAATCAATATAAACAATTCCTTAATTGTAATTATCTTTAGAGGATCTTATAATACACCATCCATATAGAAAATATACTCAATGAAATTATTAAAGATATAATTCTCACTTACAAAATTTCCCATATAAACCCTTTTCATTGAGAGTTTCATAGATGATTCTCAACTGAATTTTATGCTCTTAATTGTTTTAGAGTGTACCATGAAATCATCAATAAATACCAAAATGAAATTATGAAAATAATATTTAAACACTCTATTCATTAGATCCATTAAAATATAGGTTTCATTAACTAAACATATTGAAATTACATTAAACTCTTAATGCTCAAAATTCATGTGAAATTTCATATTTTGAATATATTCCATATTTACTCATAATTGATGTTGCACAGAATAGTGGTCAATCATTGAAAAATATTAATCTCCTAGAAGTTGATCAAAAAATTCATCAATTCAAGGATGAGAAGAATTCTCCAATATAGTAGTACAATCTATTTCCCTATAATTGATGCATATCCTCAAAGACCCATCCAAAATACTCAACAAAAAGAATATGGGGTCCCAAAATGTAAAACTATAGAGAAAATAAATCCAATATTACATAAATCGCATATTTTTTCATTATTTATTCTATTTGTTTTCTAGAAATTTTATAGGTAGTATTAAATATAGATTTTTCATTATGTATGAATTCAATGGAAAGAACAACTTCATGATTTGGTGCACTTAAAGAAAACTCGGTAAGAAACACATCAATGTATTCCTTCACAATAGTTACTTCTTCTTTTCTACAGTTAATGTTCCCATATCTAGGTATTTTTTTTCTTTTACTCCTTTAATTTAATTTAGGTGAGCTACTATAGGTGGATTCAGGCATGATTCAGATAATAGAGACTCCCCTCTAAAGATAAGATATTACATATCTTCTACATCAATCATAATATCCCTCACGTGGTAATAAATTTTAGTGTGATAATTTTAAATCTAATCCATATCAAGGATTATATAAAATTAAACCATAATTATAATAATAATTTTTTCAAATAGGGTATATCTATAAATCATAATGGGTAATGACTAACATATCCTTCTTGAAATAATATTTTCACTAGGTTTCCTCATTTAAAACATCCTTCTTAGTGTAATTAGGGACGATTTAATTTTCTTGTAAAACATAGAATATATAAATGTGATTGAAGATAAATAATCAAATATATAATCAACGAACTATAATTTTATAATCAAAGTATCTACCATCATATGTTTATGAACATTAAATGTAGTTAATGTAATCATATAAGCTTGGCCTCTCCCTGTCCTCTTTCTTAGTAGGTTCCCTTGAAGCTTGGGGCACCCTTTGGATAGTTACTCAAATCCATATAATTGAATTACTATATATGAATGGTTACATTTTCTACTTTTATTTAAGATAAAATGGACCTATTATATACACTTTCAAGAAACATTCATTCCCTTTATGAATTTACCATGATGTTTCATTCCAAAATTAACAAAATGTTGAAATATCATAGTTCCATTATTCTTCATTGATTAATTTCATTTAGCATTAGTATTTTCTAACCTCTTCTTTTATTTATTTCCCTTAATTAAATTAGTTGTAGAAAATTTTTTCTTTATATTAATGGCATGTGACGCTATATTATCAAATGATGAAAATGACTAGGACACTAGAAAAATTTGGGGGTTCATCTAAGGCCTATCAAAGATAAGGTCAATAGTTCATTCAAGATTATGTTTGTAGTCAGTTACATGCCTTCCTAATAAAGTAAATTTTTCCTCATATTTAGTAACACTTTCCTCTTCCTGTATGTTTTATTCTAAGGATCTTTCTCTCTATTTCAGATTATTATTCTTGAGAAAAATATTTATTAAATTATATAACCTTAAATGTTCTTCATTCAATACTTTATAATTAATTATCTTCTTTAGTACTCTTCATCGATTCCCACCACTGTTTATAATCTCCCTTTAGAAACCATACATACAAAATAACCTTATCCATTTCATTAATTCCAACAGTTAAGAATATATTTTCGAGGGATTTGATCTATAATTCAACTACCAAAGGATTGGTAGTTCCATTAAATAATGGAGTCTTATTTAACATTAAATAGATCCAATATTTATTCTTTGTGTTGTGGAACTACTAGTTTCTTTATATTTGTATGCATATTTATCTTAATCTGGGTTAATTTCCCCAATATTTTCATGATATTCTTATCACTAGAACCCACTGAATAGAATTTCTCATAAAGTAAATCCCTAATTGAATATGAGTATTTATATAATTTTTATTTCATCTATTATGTGTCATTTCTAAATTTTGGAACACCATAATTATCCCATAACATCATGAATATTGATCTAAAACATAAAAAACACAAAATTTTATTAAAAATTATAGGGGTTTATATTAATTCTTGTGAAGGATATTTTTTTCTAAAATATATTTACCAAGGGTCCTACAAAACATACTATGACACCAACTATAGAAACCTCAACTCCGTTATCCAAGAATTGGTATTTACTTTATTAAATTTATATAATATATATGAGATTATATACTAAAGTATTGAGATGTTTAGTATTCTTGGGTGAATATATACATATATTATTTCCATATTACATAGGAAAAACAAAACATAGCTTGAAAAAACATTCTTTCATCCTTGAAAATAATTCAATTATTCCTACTTAATATCTTGTGGAAAGGAAGAAGATAAAAGAATCATGTGGATAATAGTAACTGAAATTTTATTAAAGGGGATGTATAATGTTGGACAACATGATATTTCTATCAAGGCCCCATTCCAAGACATTTTTAAACTCACTGTTAGGGACTTGATTCAATATATTTCAATGGATTGGTAGGTATACACTAAATACCAAACTAATTTGGCCAATTATTTATCTCCTGAGACAAGTAAATGCATTAAAGGGATATCTATAACCAATCCAAGTCATCACTAAATTATGTCCAATTCATTCATTTTATATTTAATTAACAATATAATATATAATAAATATTCCATATTAATCAAAAAGATCTTTATTGAATCAGGAATACCTAAAATAGATATTTCCCTAGTAAATTAAATCACTTTCATAATAATATTCCTTAAACTAACATCATATATTGAAATAGTGTATATTTAATAAAATATCAAAATAGTAGGAATTATATTGAACATACCCATTATAATGAAATATGGACATGATGGTGAAAAATAATTTCTAATGAGTAATCAATATTGGTAAAGAATGCCATCATAAGAAAGTGAATAATCTCAAAATAACCTTTAATCCATAAATTATTTAACTATGATGGAAGACTACAACGTCATCAAAAATAATTTTTTGAAATATTTTAAAGCATTTGGAATAATTGAGATACAAGTGGAAGTAAATATTAAAAAAACTTTAATAGTTTATAACATTGTTTCAGAAAATAATTTATCAATCATTTCCAAAATTCATTTCATCCTTTTAGAAAACAATTAAATTAGTTTTAATATAATAGATAAAATTCAGAGAAAAATAAAAATTTATTTTATTTGAAAACTCAATGAAGTAAGTATATAATGATAAATTAAAAATAATAGTCATAGAGGTGGGAAAATTCATTCATATAGTGATGTTAAAAAGAACATTTATTTCACAATTTTTTAATGAAATTCAAAAATTAATTGTTCTAAAAACATGAAAATTTTTCCTTTTAAACATTTTTAAAGGGGTAAAATATATTATAAATATATCTTAACCAATATTTTAAAATTATATAAAACATTTCATGATATAATCTGAAGAATATGGATATGGAATAGAATTTTTCGTTTCAAAAATAAGTGAAATAGTCAATTGTTATTAAAAACATTATTTCAGTTATTTGAGTAAAAATGTGAAGATAAGTTGGGAAAAAACTAGAATATATAGATATAACTAGAATAAAAACAAATATATTGGGATTAAAAATATAGATGTATTATAATTCTTCCAAACATATATTTAAACATGAACAATCCTAGAAAATATTGAGATTCTAAAATAAACCATTGCGTATTTTTTAAATTTTGAATAAAAACTCATTTAAAGATAAACTTTAAATGAAATATTAAATTCTATGAATAAATAGTAATTAATGTAATAATATTTCATAGGTTTAGTATATACATCATATAAAAAAATTAGTTTTATAGTATAAAATATGTCTTAATGGACTGCAATTGAGATGAACAACCCTTACCATGGATTCCTACTTAGCCAAACATGTTACCTCCTCATTAATAAATGATTAAAATTTATTATATAATATATTAATAACATTATTAATATATGTTATATTTTTATGTTCATTTCATAAAAATTTTACATTAATTCATTATATTGTTGTTATGTTGTTCGCCACTTAGTAATCTTTGATCAGTTTCTCCAAAACTAATCTAGTATATTGACTATAGTTAAAGGTGTTATGAAATTGTTAAATAATATCAATATTTTTAATATTTTAATTATTATAATTTTTATTCATTATATATAACTTTAAAAACTTCCAATCATGGTGGTGAACTAAAAATGAAATTTGTTGTTTGTGGAGGTGGTTGTATATTCGTACGAATGATAACGTTTTAATTTTGTTAGTGGTTTGGAATAAAAGAATGTATATAATGATAAACCTTTAAATGATAATATTTAGATCCTAAATATCATATATATTAATTAAATATATCCTTATGGTCATCCACGTATAGTATAAATGAAAGATGAATCACATCACTTCATAGAGGTGGTAGTCCACACGTACGCATGAGCGATGTTATCAATTTCCAACAGATGTGAGGGTACAAATATTGTTATTATTTTATATAAAAAATAATTGTTATTTTATAAAAATATATTATATATCCATTGTGTCAATATTTAAAACTAATCATGTGAGATGGTGATGAAAAATGATACACATCGCTTCATGAAGGAGGAATCATAGGCTTATGCATGAGCTACGTTTTCATCTTCCATTAAATGGAGAAGAGTTATAAAATAATTGGTATTTTAACATATAAAAATTTAATCATATATATGATAATAATATCTTTATATTAGTATTAATATTAAAAATTTAAATATATAAAATACTAGATAAATTGAAATGATTCAGTTAAGAAAATTACCTCTTCTTTGGAAACCAACATTGGATTACATCATCACCCTTCTTGAAGTGGTATTATAGGAAGAAAATAGAATTTAAGACATGTCTAATTATGTTGAGAAGATATTTGGGTATGTGTTTTTTGATTTATGTTCCTAAATAATTGTCTATAAACGAGGGGAGAAGGTCCACTTTTATAATTGTCGTGGGTGGAAAGCTTATAAATAATTGAGACATTATTATATAATATTCGTATACTTAATTCAAGTGGTTAAAAATTGAAATAGTTTCCAATTTTATATATTTAAGGTATATATAAAATAAACCAATGTGTTTTAAGCATTCTTTTGTGCTATCATGATGCCTTGTCCATTTATATTAAACCATTTTACCCTTAATAAATGTGATAGATTTTTACCACTGTTATTATTCATTATGACCAAAATTTTAATTGACCCTACAATAAAATTTTTTGAATTAGGATTAAAAATATGTAATATATTTTAAAATATCCAATTTTCATAAATGGTAAAAATTACTTTTAATATAATTTTTCAAAACACAATAAAAAACCATTTTTTTAGAAAAAGAATGTTATAAGTTTAAATATGAGTTTATACCCAAATAATATATATATATATATATATATTACCATATAATCAAATATATTTTATAAAATTTATGGATTATTAATTTAATTTCAAACCAAACCAAAAACAATGTTAAACTAGTGATGAATTGATTATAAAAGAAAAACCAAAATAATTTTTATCTGAATAACATCATTACATAGATTTCTAAAATATCAAACATAGATTTATTAGTTCAACATTATATTTTTCAATGAATTAAACTACATATTAAATTCATATTTTTTTAAAATATTTTTCATGAACTTTAAATTCATTCTTGTGTCATGATAATGTCATAAAAGTGACATTATCGGAATTTTTTTACTATTCATCGTGAAATAAACTATTTCTACAAAATATCAAAAATTCTCCCCTATCTAATTTTAACATGATAAATTCCAAAATAATATTCAATTAATCAAATTAAAATTAATAAATTTTTTATTTTATTTTTTGATCACATTCTTGAATTAAACTATGTGTGTTATGTTATAGTTTCATTAAAATGAAATTATTACTTGATATTATTGATACTCAGGTGTTACATATCAATAGAATGACCTTAATCACACAATATTTAGTTGGGATTACTCTTTACACAAATATATTCTTACATATCTTAAGGTGAATAGAGAATGCCAAAAGGCATTCAAGAGAATCATCCATGATAACACACATGACTAGAAGGAGTACCATTATAAATGCTTCAACCTCTTTATATAGGCATTGGGAATGCTGAAAAAACCGTGCATGCATTTAGTCAAACGGTATGAAACATTATAGTAAGTGACACTGATTACAGTGATTTTCTATCCCCAATTTGGGTGAGCATGCATGTATTTACCGTATAAATTCAATGTTGAATCTCTCATATTTTTATCATATGAATCATTTATAATAAATTATAGTCTTATGTAGAAGTGGAACTAGTAGTTATCTTTTAACATTAGATAGTCTCTTATTAACTATACAATATGATTAACCCAAATAATAACTCTTATGATATGTACATGTAGTAAAATACAACCTTGTAGGGGAAGAGGTGAAATATCACCATTTCACAACTTATGATATAACAAAACCTAAGGTAAGTAATATTTCATGAATTAAATATGTATTATCATAATACATATGTATATCATACAATACAATATTGAACATTAAAAACTACTGAAATATTGAAATAAATCATTATATTTTACTAGAGATTTTTATAAGCTCTCATTTATGTTAACATTTATCAATGATAGAAATGTGTGTAGATAAGTGTCAACATTTATCAAGGATTTATTTAGTACTAATAAAAGTAAATATTTATCAGTATTTTTTTAGAACTGCTGAACGATAACATTTAGCAGCGCAAATTCTTTCACTAATAAGAGTATATATGATATATATATATATATGTGTGTAAGATTTGGTTTTTTCATTTTAAAATATCTCATTATAGTATTTATATTTATATATACATATTCATATACACAATCAGACACATTTGAGACTAGATACTACTATATATAATTTTTATTTATAAAACATATTATTATCAATATAAATTTATTTACAATGAAAAATAATGTTTTAAAATTAATTAAATGAATTTGAAAAGTAATCATTTTTATAACAAGTTTTTTATAGTATTTTTTTATATTTAAATTTTAGTAAAATTATTCAATGTCATTATTTATATTATCAATAATTATTTTTATTAAAATTTAATTAATTTAATTTTAAATAAAAATATAAAAATAAACAATTTAATAATAATATATATATATATATTTAATTTCAATTTTTAAGACCTGTTTTTTTAATATTAGAAAATGATTTTCCTAAAATAAAAATGATTGTAAATTTAAAATTTATTTTAATCTGTAAAATGTATTTTAAGTACTTTTTTATTTAAATATTGTGGAAATGGTCCAAGCCACCAAGAACCCACTTGGTTGGGGGTAAGCTAATTATTTCAACAAAATCTCACTTCCAATACGTTAGGGGCTGGTGACTAGCACCAAGTAAGCATATCAAACATGAATGGATGCTTTAGCCTAATGCACCTGTATACAACACACACCTCCACAAAGAATATTAAAATTTATATTAGACAAATAAAACCAACCATAACATATGAGGCATATAAAAATCATTAAAATCTACCAAGGAGTAACAACTCATAATACATAATGTAAAGGGGGAATGAAATGCACCCAATAAATCAAAGAAAAAAACCATCCTAAAGCAAAAAAGATGGGGGAATATATGAAATAAGAAAGCACCAAAAATGTAGTTTTCTAATTGCACCTTTGGGTACTATTAATCTCCCACTAAACAAAGACAACACCCAAAGATACCAACACCAAACTTGGTATAATTTTCATAAGCAATTATATGTTCTATACAAATTCCCATGTAGATGAGAGTATATAAATAACTAGTAGGATTCCTTAAAAAATGAAAAACATAATGAGCTCAAAACCACACAGGTAAAATTTACCCCAAAAAAGGATAAAGAGATAATCATAACAACAAAACATCATACCAATATATTATTTCAGATATAGAATCCATAACACCATGACACACACTTCAAAACCCAGATAATCAATGGATCATACACTAAGAGAAACCACTTTATGAACTACCCAACTATACAAACCCCATGTTATCACACAAAATATAGTGGGGGACCCATGCCTCACCAAGATATGTTTTTTTTGATGGAGTAATAAACTCCTAATCGAGTACCACCCCTAATTAAAAAGCGTAATCGAACAACGAAGTACTAGCCTCTATAAATAGAGGCCCCAAGCTCCGATAAATTAATGAAAATAAATCTAAGTAGTTTTAAATCATTCAACTTTATGGAGTACACGCTCCTTAATGAGTAAAAGGAAGAACCTACTCTATTATCTAATTGTGGTGAATCTTTTAGCAATGTATAATGGGGGTACCAAACTCTATATCCCTGTGAGGGATCTATGACCTATCATTAATGTAATGTTAATGGAGCACCAAAAATTGAGACATTTTTAGCTCATCATTCATTAACCATAACGTCGACCATATAATGATAATTTATAAATCTATCTATATTAGATTAAATGTATATATGTTTCTTTAAATTTAGGCCAAGTGGAAGACTATGGAAATTTCATATTGTGGGTTGGGAATTTGAAGGTATTTACTTACACACCTTTCTTGTCGCAGATTTTGGGTATATTGTTCCCACATACAATGTATACTTGTTGAATTGGGTTAGGCATACTAGACCAGTCTTGTATACTCAACCCACTAACTAGGAAACTTGGAACCCCTATTCGGTTTCATGTTTGGCCCAACTGATCCCATGGGGATAATCTCCTAGGATTTGATGCACTAGGAATTCCAGGGAGTTCAGACCAATGCACCACCAATTCCAATAAGTCGGTATCATGGTGATAGAACGTCCTCCACCCATGTTTCCCTCCATGGCCATCACACTACATTAGCCATTATCATAGTGATATTCTTCCAATGCCACTATCATCCACCATATCTTGGATAACCTCATTCAATACATAGTATTGATTTATAATAGTCCCCCTTTAAGGCCATTCTTTTATAAATTTCCATCTCCTTACAATCCACCTTCAGGCATCACTCCAAAAATAAAAAAAGGATAAATTTATAAAACTATATTTTCATAAAGTGGGGGGATTCAATTGAATGATTTTTATTCATTAATAATGTGTCAAGAAATAATTTATAGTCACAAGAGAAAAATTCATGGTTAAAATCTTTAATCAATGGATTTCATGTCATTAGGATCAAGTAAATAAAGAACGGGTAATTGATCCCAAAATTAGGGGTTCAAAATTCAGGAATGGTTTAATTCACTAAGAATCAGTTTTATGTATTTCAATAATGTGGTTCAACATATTTAATCTAATATGACTCATATATTACTAAACATAAATTAAAAAACCAGTATTTATTTAAAGTTGGATTGATTTTTGGAGAACAATGTGTCTGCATTAGGTTTCCAATGGGGATTTATTAAAGAACACATTAACCCACTGAATCCTATATATAATCTCTCAAAACACCTCACTAAATATAACCATTATAGATTCTCTCCATATAATAAAGTGGTAAGGGGGTTTAAATAAATTAAATTATAAGTTTTATAAAATTTATGTAATTATGATAAAACAGAGGTTTGTCCCAAAAATATTGACGAGAACTAAAATTATAGTAATCCTTGGGTAGAAAATCATACAAAACTGAAAAATGGTTTTATAATTCCCATATGAAATTATATTTAATAGGTAAAGATAATTACTCACATATTTATTAGAACATAGTAAAAGAGATATGTTATTTTGAATACATTATTTTTGAGTCTCTGTGATGCTAGAAATTTAAAAATAAATCAAGGTCCAAATACTAAATTTTATTAAAAATGTTTCAAAGGTTAAAAATGAAAAATTCAAGGTTTCTACCTTCATCCTACATTCATGTATTTTTTACATGGAAAATACATCATAAAGAAATAGGTGAGTGTACCGATATTGAATCAGTCTATTGATCTCCCATGATATCTTATAATTTTTCTCATACTACAAAATAACTCACACTAGATGTATTGCCTAATCCCATAAGTTAATCTCATATGGGTCCTCAATCACAATTCAATAATCTAAAATTGTCGAATCATCATCGATTTCTATCTCACCCCAGAAAATTTCATGTAATGGTTCATGTACAGACATCTCCAAATTGGATATGTGGAAGATTTTATTCTCTCAATCTAATTTTCTGGGTATCAATATGTAATATCCCTGATCCATAACTCTCTCATGTGGCCAAATATGATTTGTTATGGGACCTCAGGCGTGCCTCCCCATATTCTAGAGGCTTTCGACTAGAAGCAAGGGTGTGGTAAGTTTAGTGAATTGAATATACCCCCTAGTATAGATATGTGATACAATGTAAATAATCAATAATAATAAATACTAGATTAATGCAAATAAAGATAATCATAAAACAAAAAACAGAAGTAAAAGAGAAACCTAAAAACCATTAATAATGAACCATTTAAAGATAAAATAATAACTATTTAAATATGAAATTGAAATAATAAAATAACAATCTGATAAAAATTAACACAAAAGGCCACAGTCCCATCCCCCATGTAGGTCCCATCTCCAAACTTCAACCCATCCAGCATGCAAAAATTAGCAATAAGTTCCATTACCATTTCCCAAAACTACTTCCATGAAACCTTCTCTGGTACAAATCTAAGGCCTTAAAAGGGTATGAGTAAAACTCAGTAGTTTGACACTACTGTGTCTAAACAAAACCAATCTTATAATAAGTGCATATAATTAATCAATAACCATGTGTATTAATTAAGAAATTAATATAATAAAAAGTCATCCTACTTTGTCACAATGCTAGAATATCTCTATGTATTTATCAAAACCATGAAAACCAATCCACATGTCCCTGAAATAAACAAATCACCAGGAAAATACCTCTGTATAATCATTTCATCATTCGGGCCAAGCCCTCTGTATTATAATATCAACATCCCAGGAGAATCCCTCTATATAAGGATTTCAGAATGAAACTAGATAATTCCTACAATATAATAATTTCACTGTTAATGGCCAAGCCTACTATATAATCATTTCAGAATCAAACTAGACCAAGAACATTATATAATAATTTCAACATCAAACACAATATATGTCAAAACAACAAAAATATCACCATATCACATCATAAGGCACAATGTTTAATTATTATGATTACCATTTTTCATTCAATTAAACGTTTTCTTTTATCAAGTAGGTATTAAACCATCAACATTTCAGTTTTCATCCAATCATATCATATTAAACATATCCATTTCAATAAAAATATTCCATTACTAAGGTGAATATATAACAATAAATCACTAAAGTTCCCATGTCACACGAAACACACATTAAGCCATTACCAATTCACTATTAGTCAAGGGTTCACTCACCCAATGGGTAGCCACAAGCTAGGTCACATAAAAATTTAACCCAAAGGAATCCAATGAATAATCCAATCCATGTTTTTTCATTATTCATACTTCAATTAACTTATGTGCACATTATTTTAGTGCAATTCACAATACTACACATACATTACAATTAAAAAGACTATAGGGTTTTGTTTTACACCCCCTACCTTTATCTTGTGAACAATCCATGCTTCTAATGGAACTTCCAACAATAACATAAGAAAAAAATTTACAAAGAAAGAACATAGATCACATGAGATCAATATAAAATTTATTCCATAGTGGAGATCAAAACAAAACTCTACTTGAGCAGAAGAAAGATGAATGGGTAAAAAGACCAAAGAAAGGGGACCTACCACGGATCTAACACCAAATTGTGATGTCTGGAGGTGATAAAATCCCTCTAGATCAACCGGAAGTCACCTAGGACATAAAAATAGGAGACATAAAAATGGTGGAATGAGAAAATGGGCATAAAGAACTACATAAAACTACTTCTTATGAGAATTACATGTAATGTAACCCCTTAACAAATTGTATATTTCTTCATAATAGGTTATTCCAAAAAATCCCTCACCTTGGGTAAAAATTTAACTATTATGAACATTGCACATCATGTAATGTAGATTCAAGATGAGTATTATTTTCACTTCATGAACTTGTTCACAGTATACAATTGTTCATTGAATGTTTCTGATGAAATTCACACATCTTATAACACATTTACATGGCATGAAAATTTTCTAGAGACAATTTTCATCCTAGTTTCTACATAAGGATCTAAACCACCATAATATCCTTCCAAACTAATAAAAACCCTTATAATCCAATTATTATAAATTTATACCTAGATTACATCAATTTAAACACACATACATCCCTAGTCATTAGGAATTTTTTCCCAAAAAAAACTCACAATATTTGAAAAACACTCAACCACCAAAGTTTAAATATAAGGGAAAACACTAAATGAAATACATTTGAAGAAAAACCTAAAAAGGTTCATACTTGGAAAAGTATGGGGTCTTACAACCTCCAACCCTTATAAAATCTCATCCTTATATTTCTTTAAGAATCACTATGGTGTATTAGAATATATTTCTAGTCACTATGGTTCCATATCATACTCCCACTACCATGTCTCCTCCTAAAATCACCCATAATTCCACTACAAGAGAACTATATGAATAGTCTTTCCTAATATATATTCCCTTTTATGGTTCACATCTGTATTAGATTCTCCTCAAAGGATGCATCTACACCAAGCATGGTGTCCTCAACATCTACCACATTAAAAGGGTCTGGATAAGATATTTGAAGTTGTGACATGTGAAACACATCTTTCATGACACTATATCATTATGGAAGATATATTCAGTATGTCACTAGACAATACCTTCCCACTATCTGAAATGACACAAAAAAACTAGCTGCAGACTATTAACTGATACAGTGTTTCCCCAACCTAGGCGACACCTGAAAAAAAAACTAATGACCATCCAAATACTCTAGAGGCCATCTTCGAAGGTCAGGAAATTATTTTGTCCTTCTCTTCATATTCACCTACCTCTTCCTGATCAACTAATCATACCCAGTTGTATCTTTCACAATACTAGATCCAACAAGACCTGAATCACCTACCTCCAACCAATGAAGTGGCTAACAACACGACCATATATAAAAATACTCAAACTATGCCATTTTGATTGATTCCTGAACGATTTTATTATATGAAAACTCTAAAAGAGCCATATTTTTATCCCATAAACTCCCAAAATCCAAAAAACAGGTTCATAACACATCTTCCAGATCCTGGATAGTCTATTCAGATTAACCATTATTTTAAGGATGATAGGTTGTGATCAAAATAGCCTATTTTCCTTGAGCCTTATAAATACCATTTTATAACTAAGGGTTGAAAAAATACATATATCAAAAAGGATACTCCATAGAACAACGTGAACCCAAACTATCACTCTCATATAGAGACTACCCATATTATCAATAGTTATGGTCTCCCTAATTGGTAAAAAGTTATCAACTTTTGTTAGTAATCCATGATAATCAATTCTATGTTGTTATTATAAGGTTTCCTTTGTAATACTATCAAAAAATCTAAAGTTACATCATACCATTTCCATACAAGAATTGGTAAAGGATATAAAATCCAAACAGACCTCTAATTCATATCTTTCACTGGAAAATAAGTGAAAAATTTCCTTAAAAATCACACTACCTATTTTTTATTACGTCTCACCAGTACGGTCTACAGATATCACGATACACCTTTGTCAAACTAGGATGTAACTTACATCTAGAAGCATGAAACTCTCTCACAAAATCCTCACACCGTCTTATCAGTACCCATACTCATCCATGGAAAAAAGATAATTTTCACTATCAAGATACCGTCTTGATGGTGTCTCCCCACCATATAACATATCACTAAGAACTAAACCATCTGAATTAGATAAATTTTTTGCCTTGATCTAGTCTAAAATTGTGGGTATGATATATTTTCAAGTAATATCTAGCTATCCTGGTATTTCCAAACATCTAGGTGTGTGTTTGCAAAGAGTTCCATCATCCACCACTCATCAAAAGACTCTTTCACTGCCTCCATCTGCCTCTTCCAACTCAATGAATTGATAACAATATCTCCCTTACATAGTTTATAAGATAACTCAAAGTCAAAATACTTCAGATACTCGACCCATATCCTCAACTGAGGTTTCAAGTCTCACTGAGAAAAGATGTACATGAGGATATTACGGTCCATGTGCACCATAACCCTTTAACTCATAAGAATCTTCCTCAAAAACAACAGCCCATGTACCACCATAGCTAACATAATATAATGAGTAGGGTACTTACTCTCATTTGGTCTAAGATTTCTAAATCCATAAGAAACCACTCAATCCTCATGTATCAGAACTACTCCAAGTCTAACTCTAAATGTGTTAAAATATATGGTATAAGCTTTACCCATTACATGTAATGTGATGATAGGTGTTGAGGTTAGTATATCTTTAAACTCATGAAACATTCTCTCACAAGTATACGACAAAATAGATTCCCCTCATTTCATGGTCATCCCAGATATCGGTGCTTCTAGATGGGAAAATTAATGGATAAAATTATGATAATAAACTACTAAACCTAAAATGGCAAAAATATTAAATAAATTCTTATGTCTATCCCAAGATACCATGGATGAAACATTATCTTGGACTACTATCACTATATCCTTTCAAATTACATGGCCCAACTAGTGTACATTATCATTACATAAATTGGATTTGGTTAGCATTATGTAAATATGATTCTCTAACAATGTACTCAATTTGAAATCAAGATAGTGGGCATGATCACCTATTGACTGGGATTGAACTAAGATGTATTTGAAAGAAATCACTAACGTAATCTACAAGAAGATGAAATATCATAATCATCAAATCTGTGAATATCACCGGTGCATTTTTCAAACCAAATGGAATCACAATGAAAACATAGAATCCATAACTTATCCCAAAAGCAGTATGAGGTATGTCAGATGGAATCACACTCAACTGGTGGTATCCTGATCTCAAATAAATATTGGAGAATATAAAAGAACTACTCATCTCATTGATGATATCATCGATGTTAGTAAGGGGATTTTGAATCTTTATTTCTATATAATTTAATCTCTAATAATCCAAAAATAAGTGAAAAGTCACATCAACCTTCTTAGTGAAAAGTACCAGGGAACCCCATGGAGATGTACTAGGCTATATGAAACATTTATCATTCATATCATCTAACTAAACATTCAAATCCCAAATCTTTACCACAACTATCTTATATGTTGGATAATAAAATGGATCTACTCCTGGTACAAAATCAATCGTGAACATAATCTCTCACTCAATAAGTAATTCCGCATACTATTCTGGAAATACAACCAAATATGATCTAACACAAGAGTAAAATTATCCTACTATGTTCCACCATCATCTAGAATAAGACATGCTATCTTATCCATGATTCATTTCAATCTACACGGAATTGGTCCAACATGACCAACCTAAATATCCCACTCACCCTAGAGATAAAAGCTACCTCCTTCTAGAGATCGAAAGGTAACCCTCCCTCAGTAACATTTGACATGATCCTGTTATATAAATTAACAATATATACCAGGAACCAAATTGAAACATTTCATTTACAATCCAAACAGTTCCCAAAAGAAAGGGTAACCACCATTTTCTAGGGACACGCCTTTCAATGTTTAATATTCTCTAACTATAATCACAATGGTGTATCGATGTTAAAAGAACCATCCAAGCTCCCTATAACCAAGACCAAACTATTATTAGAAATATTATATAAAAGAAATATATTTATCCTATATTAAAAAAATGAAAAGGGTGGTTGATACAATAATTTTAACTCTACTTGTAGAAATCCTTGAATCCACACCAGTGATAGTAGTCCACATAATGTGATGTCAACTAGACCCTCTACCCTAGGATCTGTTCTTACCCCACTAAGCTATTCTCTCTACCTAGAACTTCCACTCCTTCCCTACAATACCACATCATTGTATTGGCCTAAATAACCTATGGATCTTAAGCTACATGCATGATGAGGAGTAGTTGAGTCCCTACCGGACTCTGGTATATATCATGATCCACTTTCCCCACTCTGCTGCTGAATTCCCTAAAAAATATTTATAGGTTACCTATCCCATCACAAGCATGTCACTAAAAAGTGGTGTATGGACACTGAGGTCGATGTGGCCCAAATGACACACTAATAGTACTAAAACCAAACATGGTCATAATATGCCTTCCCACTAAACTACATACTCTTCCCATTGTGAGCTTGGAAATAACTATGATAATAGAGATTATTTCCTCTAAAAGAAGATCTCATAGTTCTCCATACTAAAATAACTTGGCCACATCTTTGGGTGTCTCTCAAATTCATTTCCATGATGAGTTATCAATTTATCACATCTAAAAAGATACTCATGATAAATATGTTCAACTACCACCTAATCTCATATAAAATCCCATACTAAAAATGTATCTCTTTTGATATCTCATCCTCTCATAAAGATGGAACAAAGCATTGTAGGTCGTGGAAGCATCCAACATAGTCTAGTACTAACATTCATTCCCACATCAGGTGTAGGAACTCATGATCATTCTCATCCCTCAATATCTTTAGATAGAAGTGGCTCAAGTACATTACCTCAAATTCCTTCCATGATAACTCCTCTTTATTACCATATTTCTCCAAAATTACCCACTAATTATTGTATGTTCTATGAAGAATATATGCATAAAGATTTACCCTATTATCTATGGGTGTCTCAAGATTATTAATTCTTCTCTGGACCAACTCAATTAGGAACTTGACTAGATGCTATAGCTGGAACACTCTCACCAGCATAGACATCAAAGGAACGATGTGAATATTCCCCCTTTACAAGTATTGCATTGACCTTGGGAATATTTCAAGAATCTAGACATCCATTAGATACATTGGACCTACAGGAAGATCTGGTTCAGCTATATTAAGATTGTGGAAATTTCTACTCTATTGATCCTTAACTCAATTCCAACAAGGATTCATTTTCTCAACAAGATAAGAACACTCTTTTGAAAACTGGATAAAAATAAGGTCCACCACAATAGGTGAAAAAACCAGAGAACCACTAGACCATGGACGTTATAAACAATGATTATAAGTTTTTTAGCATGATATATTAGTTCTTTCTTCATATTTATCAGACATAAAAGGTATCTCATATCACACATCATATATTCTAGTATTTATCACATGAAATAAATATGTCCCAATCATGAATAATTAATGTCAATATATATATATATATCCATATGTTCCTATCATGATGCATGTGTACACCTCATGCACCAGACGGGCCATAAGTATAAATCTACCAAAATAGAAACATCGTACAACATGATCCAGGGTGAAGTAATATAAATTGTAACACACAAACATCTTGAATAGCAATCTTAAGACAAGGAACTCTTATTTTCCCCCATACATATGATAGTTACTCTGATGCACAAGATTATTACGAAGTCCTAAAACATCATAGTCTCTATTATACCTTTACCAAATAGTAAGAAATTTAAAAAAAGTTGTATCATATGATAACACTTTTAAATGTCCCCTGATCCAACACTCTCTCATGTGGACAAACCAGGTAGTTTATAGCACCTCAAGCACACCTCCCTATACAATAGAGGCTTCCAAATATTATTAGGGGTGTGATAAGTATATTAGGGAGACTATACAACCTTGTATAGAGATATTATATAGTGGGAAAATAATAATTATAATATTTTTTAGAGTAATAGAAATATAAATAACAGTACATTATTCAACTAAAAATTAAAAGAGGAACGAAATGACCAATAATAATCAACCATGTAATGAATGTATGATATGTATCTAAATGAAAAAATTTAATAATAAAAATAAAATAACTAGACGACACAAATAAAATCAAAATACCCCAATCCTAAAACCCATGTTTATCCCATCTCCAAACTCCATCCCATCTATCAAGCACCAATTATAATCAAGGCCCATTTCCCTTGTCTGAACCTGTGTCCTTGTAACCTGCTTGAATAACAAATGGTGGACTGAATAGTGTGTGAGAAAAACATAGTAGGTTCACAACACTATGCCTAAATAACTATTTTGATAATAATTTCCTGCAATAAATCAATAAAAAGTTTTATTAATTAACGAATTCATATAACATAACAAATAAACCTGCTTTGGAACCATGAAGGAATATCTCTGAGCATGTAACACAACCATTCCAACCAATCCACATGTCAATGACCTAATAAAATCACTACTAAAATAACTATGTATATGATCTTCAACATTCGAGCTAAGACATCAATATAATCATTTCACCATCCCATGAATATATCTTTATATAATCATTTTAGCATGAAACCAGGTAAATCCCACAGTATAAGAATTTCAGTATTCTTGGTCAACACCAATATATATTAATTTCAACATCAAACTTGTTCAAGACATATATATAAGTATTTCAGCACTAGAAAAAATACATTACATAACAGAAAGTATATAAATACATCACCTCAAAATAAAAAAGGTTAATTATTATAATTACCATTTTTTTCATTTACACATTTCATTAATCAAGTGGGTCTTAATCCACCAGCATTCCATTTTCACCCAATCATATCATATCAATCATATTAATTTCAATGAAAATTATCTATTATTGATGTGAATATATAATAATAAATCACCTAATTTATCATTTCATTTTAAACACACAATAACCCATTAAACAATTCTTTAATAATCAAGGGTTTTCTCACCCAATGAGTATCCAAAAATCAGGTCAGATCAAGATTTAACTGAAAGGGATCCAAGGTATAATCCAATGAATGATTTATTAAAATTAATCATTAAATTAATTTATATTAATGTTAATTTTGCACAATTTTTAATATTACACATACATAACAATTAAAAATACCATAGGTCTTTGTTTTAGGTCACCAACTATTACATAGTGAAGAAACCATGCTTCCAATTAGAATTTCCAACAAGAAAAGAGGCATGGATGATCGCAAGAAGGAACCTAGATCACATGGGATAAATAATAACATGATTCCATAATAGGGATCAAAAGAAAACAGTACTTTAATTGAATAATGATAAATGGAGAAGAAGGAAAAAAGGCACCGACCATGGATCAAATAAAAAACCGTGTTGTTCAAAGGTGACATAATTGTTTCTAATCTACAGTGAGATGATTAGGACTCGAGATGAGGGGATTCAAAAATGATGGAATGAGGAAAAAGGCATGAATCTATACTTAAAACTACTACATGTGAGACTTACACAGTGTGTAACCCCTTTGCATGTTGTACATTTCTTCATTATGGGTTTCGCTGAAAAACATGTTGCCTTAGGAGAAATTTAATATGCCCAAACATTACACATAGTGGAATGTAGAATCATCACATGTATTCTTTTGACATCATGAACCCGTTCATGGCTTAAAACTATTAACATCATGTGTATGGAAACATTTACATGTCATGTAACACATATACATGATGTTTAAATGTTGCGAAGACGATTTTTAGTCCAGTTTCTACAATAAGGATCTGAACCACCTCAAAATCTATCCAAACTATGAAAAACTCTCATTAACCGATTCTTACACATTTATACCGAGACTCAATTAATTCAAAAAGAAACATACATAAAAAATCTTCAGGTAATTTTCCCAATAAAATATCTCCATCTATGAATAATACTCAACCAAATACATTTAAATATAAGTAAAAAACTGAAGGAAATACGTTTGATGAAAAAAATTAAAAGGGTAGTAGCTAGAAAAATTTGGGATCTTACACACTATATGATAAGATGCCTCTTTTACCCCATGTAGAATTTTGAAGTGCCTTATAAACCTCATGGATATCTTTCTCCTTCAATTTAATCTCTATGAAGCATTTCATCAAATGGCCTTTAAGAACACATAATCTCATTACTTGAACTCCAAAGGTCTCTTTAGTCATTCCATATAGAAGATTTGAAAACATTGTGTTTTCTTCATGTTCTATGGGATAATATGCACCTTCCTTATCATCAGTTAGTCTAACTATAGACCCATCATTGATGAATTTCCTATCTCTATTAATTACAATGGTGAGTTATTTAGTCACAAATATCGGTCCTCAAAAGGACTCATTATAATAGTGGAGTGGTAAATACTTTTTAAAAAAAGTTCATTATATTTAAGGGATAATATTATCTCCTAATATAATTCAACATTAAATCCATATTAATTTCATCAATAACCAAAATTATTTTCTATTTATAGTTATCTAACTAAGGGTGGAACATTTTACTTATCTGCAACTAAGTCCTTAATGCCTCCTACAAGTTACATCATAATTAGGATGTGAATCCAACTTATTGGTCTGAATTTATTATAAAACATACTCCATACATTCTGATGATATCCTCTATGTGTAATCATCTCAATATCTCCCCAAAAATCTACTCTTTAATATGATGAAAGTGGGGTGACATGGTCAGTCAATTGGTTTTCTAGAAAATATAATCATGAACTCTCATTTAATAGGGAATTATTATCACAAAGTTCATCAATTTACCATCCCACTTCCATTTTATAACCTCAATGTTTTGAACCAAACCTATTGGGATATTGTACACATCCTTCACCTACTGATAAGTGAGGCCTAATTAGTTGAAATTAGTAACCCTATGCTTCAAACGTGTCCAGAAAAACTAAAGCATAATGTATTGGTATTGCTTTTTCAGACCAAGATAAATTGATAAGGGTAAATTATGGAACTCCATATGACCCTCCATTCATATCATGGATAATATCGCTTTCTATACTTAGAAGAGGATGAAATGATCCCCACCATTCCAAAATTCTTTCGATCGACTGCTTTGGGATAATTGGTTACACAATACCTAAAAATCAATATCTCTCATTTTGGGCCTCCTGACATAGTAGAGGGGATACCACCATTTATATAGCATATAAAACTTCTCCATCAACTACTAAGGATAATTATATCACCGCCAACTATTCAGACACATTATCTATAAGTTGATCTTAGGATTTCTTATTATGAACATCACCCACTACATTTCCATTCCCTATAGTATATGAAATATAAATATTATTGTCTTTATAGAAACAAATCCCAAAACATCTACCTCATATTGAGATCAATCTAATATAAGATTTATTTTAAGCTCCTATGGTTCATGTAGACTAGAACCCACTTTGTGAGAAGGTGGTTTAAAATTGTCTTTAAGATAATATTTAACTCTACTAATGTCATATCATGGGTCATGTATTTTTTCGTGTAGGGTCTAAAAACTTAGGATCCATATGAAATCATTTCACGTTAGTTCATAAGAAAATATACATGACCATCCCTAAAGGGATCGTAAAACAAATAACAATTAATACATTCTTTATGGAAGCTCATAATAAAGGAATTCATCATTCTCTATATCATTACCACAAAAGATATTTTGAATATCTAGAAAAAATCAAAATCTTCCTTTTTTTAGTTAGGTAAGTCATGTTAGATGAAATATAAGATAATTTTTCCATAAATTTATGGTAGTAAACCACCAAATCAAGAAAACTTTGCACCTCAAAAATGATTTTTGGAGGATTTCTTGTAAAAATTTCATTGATATTTTTCTGGGTACAGAGCTACTCCTCTCTATGATAAAACATACCTAAAGACATAGACCTCTCAATTATAAAACTACTGATTTATAATACTATAATATTTCTAGTTCTACAAAAGTTGGTTTAGGAAAATCTTTACATTCCCATATCAATGAAGATGATAATAGACTAGTCTTAGTACGACTAGAATATCCAGTTCATAGGGCCCATGAAAACCATTGAGGAATTACTCACTCCTAGTGGTATCAATATAAACACATAATGTTTGTAACAACATCTAAATACCATATTTAGGATATCTACCACATGGACCAGTATTTTGTGATATCCCAACTTAAGATTGATCTTCTAGAACCACTTTACTCCCTTCATATTTTCAAAATAAGTAATAATTAAATAGTATATGGTATTTTTTCTTTAAATAAAGAAAATTTATATCATAGTAGTAAAAAAAATCCTCAAGATCATTTCTTTTTTCCTAGTGAATAACACGAGAGATATTTCATGGTACACGCAGTGTTTAATGAAACACATCTCTATAATTTCCTTAAACACACCTTCATCTCCCTATGGTCATTAGGATCCATCCAATAAGATAGAGAAGATATCATAGTGGTCCCAATATGTGTTTTACTAGATATATATTTCTAGAAATATATAATATAGGGTTAATTTCAATCTCAAAATTGAATTAAAATTTTTAAAACTAGCTCAAGTATTTAGTTTAGCTATAGTTATTAACTTTGTATAAAATAATAGTTAAGATTAATAATAAAATCATTAAAAAAATTAAATCTTTAAATTGATTAAAATACAATAAAAATAAAAATATATAGTCTAAATATAGAATAAATTGTAGTTGTTGTAACTTTATGAAGATAAAAAAAAGTGAAAAAATAAAAGTATACATACTTTAAAATTACAAAACACAAAGTAATAGATTACAATAAAAATACTACTTTAAAGGATAATATAAATACATACATTTATCTAATGTGTATGGAAAAACATTAAACATTGTTTAATTTATGTGTAATTTTATCCCTGAAAGCCATTAACTTAATACCTTTAGAAGGTGTTTTGTCTTCCTGTCCCAGGAAACCCTCAATCACAAAAGGTCAAATCTAGATATTTCATCATATACCTTGAATCCCTCAATCACACATGATCATAAATTACCTTATCTACCTTTCTATATTGAGAATCCTTGTACCATGTAGGATCGAAAAAATAAAAAATACAATAAATGTTACAAAATTGATTTACACTAGAAATCCAGAAAGTAACAGCTCTTAGAAAAAACACTTGGAATGAAAATAATTATATTAATTAGAAACAATATAAGGAAAAATAAATTTCAAAAATTAAAAATTAGTTGGAACTTTTTTTATGGTAAAAATTCATTCTCCGCATCCACAATGCTATGGCTCTATTTATAGATGACGTTTTCAAAAAATAAATGTTAAAAATTTTCCTTCCTCAGGGTCAGTTGTAAATGTATTGGAATCTACATCATCTTTTTATAAAGAATACAGTATTTCTTCTCATATTTCGATGAAGTTAGTCCTATATATCTGTAGAGAATATATATTTTTTAAAATAAAATCTATGCATGAAATTCAGTTCTCCTTACTTTCATCTTTTTTACATAAACCATATTATTTTCATTTATTATATTTTCATTATGTAAAAAACCAAATTAAAACATCATTTAATATCAAGTTAATTAATGAATTATTATTTTCAAAATAAAGGAAGCATAATAATCATTGGATCAATTATCTCCCCCCTTTTTTGAAATCACACGGCACAAAATGAAAATTGATAAGTTGTATTGAATATTAAATCAATACTCCCTATAAATTATCATGAAGTGAAAATATTCTCATTTTTATGCAGGTTTCAAAAATAAAATCATTAGTAACAATCAATATAAGTACAGTAAATATCCATGTGTTATTAAATAAATAAAATATTATTAATTTCATAATTTTCATCCCCTTTATAAAAATACTAACAAAATCAAAAATAAATAAATTTTTTCTTATATTTTCCCCCTTTTGTGATTTTCAAAAATAATATCTCCTTATTTTAAAAATATGAAAATATTAATATGAAAACACTCCCCTTAAAATTTTAAAACCACTCCTCATTTTGGACAATGTAATGTAAATAACTACAATCAATCTCCCCCACAATAAAAACATTGAAATATTTTAGAAAGCATAGTTTTTCAAAAACATATCATATTTTATAAGATTTTAATTAGAGTATAAAGATAAAATAGATAAATATATTTTTAATATCAAGTATTCATAAGTAAAACATTTAATATCCTATATGTTCCATCTATTTAAATAAAGTAACACTTCCCCTTAATCAAATAATTTCATATACGTTTCATAGTATACATGAATTTTTTTATCACAACTCAACACACATTTAAGTAATGTTCAAAAAATTAGAGCCATGATAAATTTTCATAGAAATAAATTTGTTTAGATTTATCTATGTATAATTTATATTTATATATATAAAATATATGAAATATGATGAAAAATAATTCATATAATATAAGTAAAACACTGATAAAATTCCTCTGTATTAAATGGTGTTTTTGAATGTTATGAGATATGTTAAAAATAAAAGAATTGAATATCAGTTTAAATTAATTATTCCTAAATTCTATTTGTTATATTTTAAGCTATCATAATGTAAATATTTAGAAAAAAAAGTAATATGGTTTTTATTTTCTACAAATACATGTAACAAATCTTATTTTTGAGTGTCATAAAAAATTAAACAGTTCCTTGCATCAATTTTTTTATATCACATGGGATTTGATTTGTTTCTTGAAAAAACAATTTTCAAATGTATTATCACATAGGATTTTTTTTGAGTAAATTTCAAACCAAAATATAAGGGTGTCTGTTTCATCAAACGAACCTAGAAATAATAACTTCATGATTCTAGATATTCTTCTTCATTACTGGAGAGTGAAACAGAGTGTTTCTTCTTACCAGACCAAGAAAATAAAGGCTCTCATATGAAATGTAATGTTTTATAATTTCAAATTTATTCGTACCTATAGCATCAAAATTCATCATCTAATTAACTTTTGAGAGTAAAGACAACTCTAGAAGAATATAATAGGCTGTGTACTAAAAAACCTTTCATGTAATGATTTTTTTTCAACTTTCAAATTATATTCCTTCATTTTTTCTTGAAATATCACACCCAATCATACTAAAAAAATAATGTTCATTCGACTTGTAGAAAAAAATAATAACCGTTTGATCATACTTCTATATGTTTTTAATCTAGTAGTTTCTCATATACTATAATGATTCTGAAGATGATGCTTCACAAGTATGCTTAAAACTAGACTTATGTTGCATATAAAATTGGTAAGGATCGTAGACTATGGATGATTTGAACATAAGTTCTGATAGATCCCTAATAATACCTTTGTAATAAATTTTATCATATTTTTTTAATGTAATAGTGATCAAAACTTCTATGAAAAAATGTCATCTACCACGATGATATAAATTATTTTCTATCCAAAGAGATTCAATTTGGGATGATTATATGTCCATGGTAAATCCAATAATTAAAAAATAATGTCATAGTTTTTCCCAAACTTTTAAAAAAAAAATATATAGTTAATATATAATAGAAAAATATTTTCTATATCATTTAAGTTATGAGTATAAAAATTATTAGGTATATCTAAAAGTAGAATGAAAGTAATTTATAAACATTCAACATTACATTTATCATTACTAATGTTTAAATTTATCCCCATTAAATAGTTGTATTATGATAATAATATTGTTCTTAAGTCCTATTAAATACAAAACATTTGAAATTAAAAATTTCTCAAGAAAAGAAACATAATTTATTCCTATGATATCACCTTGTGTGTTTTCTCCAAAACTAATTCATCCACTATTTAACTTTTCATGTTTTGAAAGTTGAACGTTTCTTATATCATGTGTCATGAGAAAACACTATCAATGTACCACTAGTTTATTTTGTTGACACTCATTCTCTTTTCATGAAAAAAATAAATTAAATTACTAGTTTCCAAACATACTTGGGACTTGTAATGTTTGAAAAAAGTTTTAATGAAAACAAATCTTTCCAACACTTTTATACTGAATTGTATCCTGTTATTTATAAATAAAATATTTTTTATAAAAAAATTTATAAAAAAAATATAATGAAATAATGTATCTAGTACCTTACCCTTTGTAATTTTATTCAAAAGGCTACACTTTTATGAATAAGGTAATTTTATTGAAAAATGTAATTTATTGGAAGAATATAAAATTCCATTATAAGTTATATATGGTTTGATTTATCTATAAATATTTTTGAAACTTCCCATACATAATGTAAAGTTATAAATAAACTTTTGTAAACCACTAATATCATACATAAGAATTATATTCAATTTCTGATCATCAGAAGATGAACTCGAGCTATATTTAAATTCTAATTATGAAGAAATTTTTGAAATTTTAATAGTAATTATTGAAGTTTTATCATTATTTTTTGTAAAATCAACCTTAGGATTTTCATATTTATTCATTAACCTTTTGTTTTTTTTCAATAAGATTTAAATATCTCACCATTTCTTCATAATTAGGAAAACATTCCTCATTATCTAATGAATTATTTTTTTCATCTTATGAAGAATGACATTGTTCATCATCTAATAAAATTTAATGGTTATCTTCAATGGTAAAATAATATTATGAATATAAAATTAAATAGATAAAATTTTTAGAAATTTAATTCATAAAAAAACATTTATCATTTTAGGAATATTAACATAGAAACCAACAATATTATAGATATCACTACCACATTCTTCTAATATAATTTTAAAATATGTGTCTCCTCCTATGGAATTCCAAGTATTCAAGGATTGTGGAATTTTCTTCCCTATACTCTTATAAGATATTCAATAATTTCTATATTTTTTTAATCCTAGATAATCAGGAGTTATATGAAACATATTTTTATAATTATAACAGATAACATAAAAAGGTTTATTATTTTCATATTTATCCCTTATATCTTTCATACAATCATAAAAGAAGTTTGTATTTCCAATTATTTTGTTCATTATACTTGATAAATAATTAATTTTACCTTCGCCAGAATCATCATTGAGGGCATCCAATGAAAATTTAAATATATTTTTCATGATTAGATACATAATTTAAAACAACATAATTAATCATTCAAAAATTTGATTAAAAAACAAGCCCATTATATTTATTATCTTCCTCAATATCTCTGATTAATCTATTCTCATATGGAATCATAGTTGTAATAAAATAATAGAGTATTATCTTTATAAAAGGATTTGTATCATAAATATTTTTGGTATATATTCCAACTCCTTATAAATTATATCAGACTCTATTCCAATAAAGTAATCATCCAACATCTCCTTCTAACCAATATATTTCAAACAATTTCTGATAGTCATGAAGAAATGATTAATCTAATCAATCAACTCACTAGTTTTAAAATTAAACACATAATAGTCCAAAAGTCACATGGGTCTTTATTTATTATAACTTCATAGGTTCTAAAATTAGTTACCTCAATATTCTTCCAAATATCCTTAATAGTATCACATGAATACATATGACCATAAATATTCCTCATCATGGAGAATAAAAAATTATTCTACACATTATATTTATTATAAAATTCAAGATTCACATCTCCATAAAACATATAAATATCCTTCTTGATAATATAATAATTTTTTATCATCATAAGGTATCTCTTCATTACATTATTAAGGAAAAATAATCAGTTTACAATCACACTAGTAATCACTATAGTTTTCATAAAAAATTGGTGGATGATTAGGAATCATGTTAGAAATTGAATAAATATGAATTCTTACCATCATAAATGTTAATATCTCTTCTAAAACATAGTAATTATAATAATTACAAATAAGATAATTTATGAAAAAAAATAAAAAATGAAAATTCATTTTTAGTAGAAGTTATCCATGATTGTGAGTATTGTCATTGTCATGACGCATCCTAGAGGGGCCCATTTCATGACTCCTCAAGTTCGCCTCTAATATCCTAGGGGTTAGAGACTTGTGCTGAGTAGGAATATCACTTGCATTGGAGGCCTTGGTGTATGTACACACACACACACACACTCATCTCCAAGTCAATAAAATTATGAAATTATAAAAAAACAACTAAAAAACCATTCATGCATTCATCTAAATCCCAAAACCATAGTATGATAGGAAGTAAAGAAATGTAAACAATGCCAAATAAAATTCCACAATAAATTTTCTGAAAACACAAGTCTATCCTAAAAGAATGTACTCGAACTTCTTCCAAAAATTTGAAGGAACACACATCGGTATGTCTAGTTTCACTAAGCATCATCTGGTCTTGGTTCGTCAAGGGCTCATTCAAAAGATTGATTGTCTTCACAAGACACAAAATGTGTGGGAAAATCCCATGCATGGGTGTGTATAAAAATACTTATTAGGACACCCCAAAACCATAAAACATAAAATAAAATAAATACAGTCATCTCTAAATGGGTATATTTATACAACACATATAGCAAGAATATACAAATATAATAAAAAAATAGACACATTATAATGGAAATACAAAACCATAGAATACCATCCTATGATTCTGTTTCGAAGATTCCATAAAGTACTCATCTGGTAAAACATTCTCCTATGTATGATAACACTCATAACATTCATCTGAGAGGTATTTCTCGTTGGGTCTCATCATTATATGTACATGTTGATGGTATGAAGAGAAACCATACACATATGAGGACCACTACCAAGTCCATGGGGTGATACCAACACCTCAATCTGTATTTACCCACTAAGTATAAGGTTTTGACCAATGTAGTGTTTGTTAGGATGATTCCAATAACTCCTCCTAGATAAATAATATGAATAGAGTATCTCACTTTGGGCCTCATGGTGGGATTCCAACAACTCTATCCAATACGTCTTGAAGAAGGGATCATTTTCCATGGAGTAGGACATGATACCATACTAACCATTAGGGAAATAATAAGGGGAATGATCCCTAATGAAACATGTGTAATATACAGAGGATAGGGTCTCTAAGACATATATAAAAGAGTACACAATGAGTATTTGGGGTGACATGTCATGTCCTATAACCCCGAGTCATGCCCATGTAAACAGCATGTGTACTAGTACATGGATTCATCGCATATATATGTGCACATCTAGTAATACATAGCTTAGCCCATGTGCCTTGTCTAGGTCATGTTCACATATGGGAGCACATGTTGTGCTTCGACCCATGTACTCCATCATGCTTTTGTGTACCTCTGAGGTACACGCCGAGTCTCCAAGGAGGGGTCACACGCCATGTGATGGGGTCACACACCTTATTATCCTTAACTCCTACCTAAAACCCTAGACACCACATAGGGGGATCCACACACCATGTAATCCTGGATTACACATCATGTGGTTCGCAATCATCTAGAATCATCGGTTATTCCTCCATACACTGTAACATACACGACCTGGAAGCTACTAAACTGGTTATCCGAGTTGGGTCTCCACATGACCTCACGTGTGAATCCACATATTCCTAAGGTTGCTGACAAGAATCAAGGGTCAAATAGGATGCATGTTCATATTTTACCCTCTTTACTAGAGTATAACACAACAGAACACAATTTTAAAAGAAGAAACAATAAGGAACAATTAATAACATGCATAAATAACTAACTCCCACATTGGTTACAACCACATACAACAGTAAATATGTCATTCCCTATAATAGTTACAAGTGAATGAAACCCAAAATAAAGTAAAACATTGAAATCACCAAAATGGTATTTTCTCCAAGTCCTGAACCTCATCTGTTCACATACCAAACCTGACTCACTTCCCAAGCATGGGGCCCTTTCCATTTTCTTTACCTGCAACCATGAAATCTTATCGGGTACCCAATAGTGTCCCAAATAGTGTGTGAGTATAAAATAGAAGTCAACAACAAATGATTTCTACAAAACCTTCAGTATAAATAGACAGTGCATGCATGTGATATATAATTGAAATTAAAGGTAAATAGTTCAATGAAACATTCTAGACTATCTTCCTTTAAATTATGCTACCATTGAATCCAGGTTCACTACTTAAGGACATCACAGTTTAATTGACATTTTTCATGTGTTCAATGGATTAGGAATGTTCAATATTCTCTAGTATATTTGAATAATCATCAAGTCCTATCTCACTATGAATCACATTATAATAACCAAATTTTCCTCCTTGGTTTGGGTGGAATGTAATCGTTAGGGTAATAAAACTTTGTCCCCTTCCCTAAACTGTGCATGTAGGGGGGGGAGCTAGATCCTTGGTCCAACTCAAAAAATTGGTGTAGAACCTCATGATTATACCTCACTCTAACAATACATGTGAACATTCTTATTTATCAATCACCACAATTAACCATATCACAACAAGCATATACAATATCATTTGAAAAATAAAAATAATATCAATAAATGGGAAATTGACATTATTTCACAGTCTATTAACACATTCACCATTTATATCACTTAACTCTTTATCCCCATTAACCATTTCCCATGTCTATCTCACAAAGCATATTCAAGTGTAAACATAATTCCTTATCATATTCCCTTTAATCCTGTTTAACCTATTTAAATGTCAACCAAACAATCCCCTAACCATTAATTACACTAGAAACAACTATCCACCACACATTATAACTCATTATATAAACCAATTAACCTACTCGCTATGCATATAAACCATTATAAATCAATTCCAAACCTTAAATTTCGGTTAGCCCAATTGGAAGGGCCAGCACACCCCATGGGTGGTCCTAATTTGGTCAAGTCATCCTAATTTCAACCCATGGGGATCAAGAGATGTTAAATTAATCATTTCAACACCCAATACACCAAATATTTTAAATGTAATCAAGAACACATCGAGAAGGGAAACAAGAAGAAAACCCTGGATGCACAAATCTATGAATAAACTATGTGATATAACTTTTAGACTACCTACCTTTAATCTATTTGAGAACTCACTTCGAATAGATGCCTTAGATCCCGATTCAACCACCCTTTGAATCATCATCCTATGTAAAGATGAATAAAAAAGTTTTTAGATCGTTGGATGGAGAGAAGGAAGAGATACAAAGCCCTAATCCAAAAAGAGAATCAAGAGTGGGATTAACCTTAACAAGATCTTCAATCCACAACTAACGGAACACCAAATTTCCTAGGATTGAAGGAGAAACTCATCTTTGAAGATCTTGGAAAATTGGATCGTCACTAGGGTTGAAGGAGGAAGAAGGGGGATAAATCCCAAGTTTGAACTTAAAATCTCGTAAGGTATTTTTTGTAATTTTCTCAAAAAATACTATGTCGCACTGTTTACCTATACAGTTTTCCAAACCATTCACAAACCATGCAGATTCCACTATCCAAAAACAACCCCCTTTCACAATTACATGGTATTTCCAAATGGTTTTCACTAAACACACGCAAACCATGCAGTATGCCTAGAAACCCCATTTTTCTTCCTTTTTCACGTTCTAAACCCATAGAACACCCCTGGGTCCTCACATGAACTTTGGAAAACCCTTAGTCAACCTAAATAAGGATCTTTTATTGAAACGTAAACAAAATATTACCTTAAAGGAGATCCAGGATCTTACAACCTCCTCCACCTTATGATGGATCATCCTCATGCTTCTCTTCTCGAGCATCATTGTGTTACAAAAAAAAAGAGACTGGGCCAATGGGTCTGTATATATGATTCCCACTCCCATGCTTCCTCATGAATGTTTCCATGCTTCCATAAAATGCGAACCAAAGGAAAAAACATTTCCTTGCAAGACCTTGCACCATGATCCACAATATGAACTGGATTCTCCTCAAATGACGCATCAGCCTCAAGCTCAAAATCCTCAGTTTTTGTCACAAGAGATGGGTCTTGGCATACTATTGGAGTTGTAAAACATGGAAAACATCAAGAATCCAAATATTCTATTGTTTAAGAGGTAATTGGTATTCTATGGGCTCGATCCATCCCACAATCTCAAATGTACCCACATTCCTAGGAGCCAATATTCCCTATTTCTAGATATAGAGGGGACCCAACCTTGGCGACCCCCAAAGAAATGCACTATCCCACACCATAAACTGAAGATGAATATAACACCGATCGACATATGACTTATGTCCACTCTGATCTGTTTTCATACACTTATTAATCAATTGATCCTTATTTGACCTCTCCTACACCTGACTCAGGCCTAACATCTTAGACTCCCTGACATCTAACCAACACGGTAGAGTTCTACACGGTCTCCCATGGAGTACCTTAAATGGAGCTATCTAAATTGTATCATTTAAACTATTGTTGTTGAAAAAATCAATGAGCGACATGTTCCATTCCCATGAACCCCTAAAATCTAGAACGCAATCTCTCAACATGTCTTCTGATACCTGAATTGTACGCTCTCATATCTCATATGTATGCGGGTGGTAAGTCTTACTCAAAAACACCTAGGTAACAAGTTCCTTTTGTAGTCCCTTGCAGAAGCACGAGGTGAAATTTGGATCACGATATGAAACTATTGTTCTTGGCACACCATGGAACCGTACTATTTCCTGAACATTCAATTCTCCCAACTGGTCAACTGTATATGTCTCCTAGATTGGAAAAAATGAGCCACATTGGTCATCCGAACTACCCTCACCCAAATTGGATCATTCTTTAGAGGCATCCTTGGAAGGACCACTACGAATTCAATTGTCATGTCTTTAAACCTCCACTCAAGAATAGGAAATGACTATAACAACCCACCTGGATGATGATGTTAATCTTTCACCTACTGATAGGTAAGGCATCATTCCATAAAACTCACAACTTCTTTCTTCATTCCCAGCCACTAAAACTACATACCAAGATCATTGTACATATTAGACAAGTCAGGATGCACTAGCAATTTTTCCATGTGAAACTAGTGCATAAACTCTACCAATAATTTTGTCAGCACCAAAACATGGTCATGAACATAAGCAACTCCATCAGCATCGAAAGACCTACCAGGAGGGGACTCCCAACCTTTAAGACTTTCCATTACATCAATACACTCCAGATCTACCTATTGACTCTCTTTAACTCGGCTCAAAAGTTTGGATTCAAATACTATAGTCATATGCGTAAATTTCTTGTTCCCATCCTACACATCCAAATACATCTCAGCAAACAAGGCCATCATCTTCCACTCTGAGATGAATTTCTAAACCACCTGATTCTGAGTCTTCTAGCTCAGAGCATCAGTGACACTATTTCCTTTCCGTGGGGTGTATACTAACTGAAAATTGAAGGATTTTGTTGTACCTCTCGAACCCCTCAAGGTTTTATTTTCATGATCACAATCACCCTCATATTTATCTAATCCTCTTTCAAGTGTTTTTGGATTGATAGGAATCAAATCAGGTGGCCAAGGAATTGGGCCAAGCAAGCTTAAGTGGCAAAGGAACACAAGTGGACTGAAAATCAGTCCACCGGCCAACCAGTGGCTTCACCACCGGTCGGCCGGTGGACCCTGGGAAGGATGCTGAGCCACTGCCATCTCACCGGCCAACCGGTGGCTCTGGCACCGGTCAGCCGGTGGTGCCTGGAAAAGAAGACTCAGCCACTGTCAAGGCACCGGCCAGCCGGTGGCCCTGTACCGGCCAGCCGGTAGCCCAGTCAAACTAGCCGTTGGCTTTGACCAGTCAACCTTCTTTTGGCCTCCAACGGCTCTTTTAGCCTCTCCAACGGCTCCGAAGCCTCCCCAAGGGTTCCATGCCTATAAATAATGGCCAAGGAAGCCCCGGACACTAACCGGAACTATACGGAAGCCTACAGACACCTTGTTGATCATTTGGCGTACCTCCGGCGGACTTCCTCAAAGGAACCCTCCTAGCTCCATCCAATTCCACATCCAAGGAGCTCCCTCAAAGAAGCTTGGAAGAAGCCTTCAACATCTCCAATCATCAAAGGCGCCCAAGGCTTCTCCTCATATACGGGTTTTATTGTTTTATTTATTTTGAGCTTTAAAATTGTGTTTGTGCCTACAAACCCCAACCCTTTTCTCATCCCCTCTTTCTTTGGGTTCTCACACCACCACTAAGGTGTGAAGAGGTTTTCTCAAGCTTTTCCTTTAAAAGGCTTGTGTTTCGGTGAGCTAGCCTTCACCCGTTAAAAAGGATAGTGGGTTCTTGCTATTCCATTGAAAGCAAGTGGGTTCTTGCTAAACCACAAAAGCAAGCTGTAATAGGTCCTAGTGCTACCTCAAAGCCTAGTGGGTTTCTTGCTAAAACCATTGAAAAGCAAGCGGTAGGAATCTCTCAACGGTTGAGTTGGGAGCGGAGACGTAGGCCGGGTTTTGGCCGAACTCCGTTATCAATTTTGTGTGTCTTGCCTCTTTATTTCCGCTGCATTATTTACTTTGAATTTTAATTTGTTAATCTTTTCTTTAAAAGGCAATTCACCCCCCTCTTGCCATAATTCCCTTGCTTTTTCTCCGACCTAACAATTGGTATCAGAGGGAAATTTGAGTAATACCCTAACCCGGTTTCAAATTTAAGATCCATTAAGATGGCATCAACCTCTTTCGCCCCCGAGGGCCTCTCATTGGGTCGGGATCCATTTTTTGATGGGACCGACTATAATTATTGGAAAACCCGCATGACTACTTTTCTTAGAAGTATAGGGTATCCCATATATAAAATTGTCATGCAAGGTTACACCCTCTCCTCTCCCGATGAATCCAAATGGACCCAAGCCGATATAAAGAATTTCGAGCTTGATGGCAAAGCCATGAACGCTCTACATTGCGGCTTAGATAGAAATGAGTTCAATCGAGTGTCTACTTGCACCTCCTCACATGAAATTTGGAAACTTTTAGAAGTAACTCATGAGGGCACTAATAAAGTCAAAGACACTAGATTGGACATGTATAGGCAAGATTTTGAGTCATTTTCAATGAATCCAAATGAGTCTATTTCCGATATGTTTACTCGCTTTACTGACGTGTGCAATGGAAGGAAATCTCTTGGTGATAATGTTTCAGCCGAGACGATGGTCAAGAAGATCCTATGGGTCCTTCCGAGCTCATGGGCACCAAAGGTGACGGCGATCCAAGAAGATAAGGACGTCAAAAATATGCCGGTCGAGGAGCTCATCGGATCTCTCATGACTTATGAGATCACGATGAGGAGGCAAGCACAAAAGGAGGGCACACCAATCAAGACACCAAAGAACATTGCCCTCAAGGTACAAAAGCAAGTAAGCTCCTCCTCATCTTCTTCCTCATCTCCTTCCTCATCTTCCTCATCATCAAGCGGCGACTCGGAAATGGAGAATCTCGCCCGCCAAATGCACAAATTCATGAAGAAGCACAAGAAGAAGAAGAAATCCCGCAAGGCGCTTAAGCAAGAACCCACCGCAAGATCCGAGCCCAAGGTAAAATGCTACGGGTGTGGCGAAAAGGGCCATTACAAGCCCGATTGCCCACTCAACAAGAAACGGGCCACGCAAAAGGAGAAAGGAAAGAAAAAGGTCCTCAAGGCCACATGGAGTGACTCCTCATCATCCTCCTCCTCCTCCTCGAGCGACAACGGTAACAAATGCCTAATGGCATTCCATGAGGTAACTTCTTCCGATTCCTCCTCCTCTTGTTCTTCATATTCAAATTCTTTAAATCATTTATCTTATGAAGAACTCTCACATGCTAGAGATCAACTAGAAAAAGGTTTTCATGAGCTTTCTTCAAAATTTGTTGCTTTGAAAAAGTCTTTCAAAAAACTCTCCTCCGAAAAAGAACAACTTCTCAAAGAGAAGGAGGAGATGTCCCTTAAAATCCAAAATTTTCCAAATGTTGATTCCATGGAATCAACCATCAAAGACCTTAGGGAGACCCTTGCTAAGTTCACCCAAGGGGAACAAAATTTGAACAATTTGCTTGGTTCCCAACGTATATCTAGAACCACCCAAGGGTTAGGATATACCAACCGAGCTTCCTCCTCCCATGCACCCACTATTTTTGTAAGGGGGAGCTCTAGCTTTAAATTTTGTAACTATTGTAAAAAACCCGGGCATCTCATTTATGAATGTAATTGTAAAAACGCCCGGTACGGCCAACCCAAATCGATTTTCTATTCCGATGAATTTTATAGGAGAAGACCCGCCATGAAACAAATTTGGATTGAAAAATCCCTTTTGGCAAGTCTCTCCGGGCCTAAATTTGTTTCGGTTTCAAAAACCACTCCCCAGTGATTCTTTGTTTTTATTTTGGGGGAGTTAGGATTTTTTTAAACCTTTTTGTGTATTCAAAGTTTTCATTTCAAACTCAACTCTTGGCTTTGAAATTCAAATTTTCTATTAAATTTTCTTTTTTTAAATATCCAACAGTTGGTATCGATTTTTCAAAACTCTCAATTTCAAAAATTTCATTTAGTTTCAAATTTCGAATTTCAATTGGTTTTTGATTCAAAACTTTCAATTCAAACTGTTATTCAAATTTTTCAATTCAACTTTTCATTTCAAAATTTCCAACAATTAGTATCATTTTCAATTGTTTTAAAATCTCGTTTTTCATCGAATCCCTCAATCAAGTTTTATGCCCCATTCTATTTTGATAATCACAAAGGGGGAGAAATTTTTTGATTGATTGGGGGAGAATCATTTTCATCATGCTTAGTATTTCCTTTCAATTTCAGCATTTTACATTAATTGTTTTGGTGATTGTGATCATCAAAATAGGGGGAGATTGTTGTACCTCTCGAACCCCTCAAGGTTTTATTTTCATGATCACAATCACCCTCATATTTATCTAATCCTCTTTCAAGTGTTTTTGGATTGATAGGAATCAAATCAGGTGGCCAAGGAATTGGGCCAAGCAAGCTTAAGTGGCAAAGGAACACAAGTGGACTGAAAATCAGTCCACCGGCCAACCGGTGGCTTCACCACCGGTCGGCCGGTGGACCCTGGGAAGGATGCTGAGCCACTGCCATCTCACCGGCCAACCGGTGGCTCTGGCACCGGTCAGCCGGTGGTGCCTGGAAAAGAAGACTCAGCCACTGTCAAGGCACCGGCCAGCCGGTGGCCCTGTACCGGCCAGCCGGTAGCCCAGTCAAACTAGCCGTTGGCTTTGACCAGTCAACCTTCATTTGGCCTCCAACGGCTCTTTTAGCCTCTCCAACGGCTCCGAAGCCTCCCCAAGGGTTCCATGCCTATAAATAAAGGCCAAGGAAGCCCCGGACACTAACCGGAACTATACGGAAGCCTACGGACACCTTGTTGATCATTTGGCGTACCTCCGGCGGACTTCCTCAAAGGAACCCTCCTAGCTCCATCCAATTCCACATCCAAGGAGCTCCCTCAAAGAAGCTTGGAAGAAGCCTTCAACATCTCCAATCATCAAAGGCGCCCAAGGCTTCTCCTCATATACGAGTTTTATTGTTTTATTTATTTTGAGCATTAAAATTGGGTTTGTGCCTACAAACCCCAACCCTTTTCTCATCCCCTCTTTCTTTGGGTTCTCACACCACCACTAAGGTGTGAAGAGGTTTTCTCAAGCTTTTCCTTTAAAAGGCTTGTGTTTCGGTGAGCTAGCCTTCACCCGTTAAAAAGGCTAGTGGGTTCTTGCTATTCCATTGAAAGCAAGTGGGTTCTTGCTAAACCACAAAAGCAAGCTGTAATAGGTCCTAGTGCTACCTCAAAGCCTAGTGGGTTTCTTGCTAAAACCATTGAAAAGCAAGCGGTAGGAATCTCTCAACGGTTGAGTTGGGAGCGGAGACGTAGGCCGGGTTTTGGCCGAACTCCGTTATCAATTTTGTGTGTCTTGCCTCTTTATTTCCGCTGCATTATTTACTTTGAATTTTAATTTGTTAATCTTTTCTTTAAAAGGCAATTCACCCCCCTCTTGCCATAATTCCCTTGCTTTTTCTCCGACCTAACAGATTTTAGGTACTCAACCAACCTTAATAGTCAAATATTAAAATTTTATGAGATAATATGTACTTATTACTTTTATGGTTAGTGGACACCATGAAAGGTTCTACTAAAAAGTAATACATCCAACAATTTATGCCATGAACCACAGTAGCTAGCTCCAAGTCATGAGTAGGATAATTCAATTCATTTGGCCTCAAATTTCTCAACCCATAAGCTACAAATTGATCATCATGCATCAACATTGTCCCAAGTCCAACACCTAATGCATCATAGAACATGGTGTACCTCTTATCTCTTTTGGGTAAGATCAAAATCAGTGTAGTAGTCAACCTATTCTTCTGCTCTTAAAAACCAATCTCAAAATCCTATGACCAATAAAACATAACCCCCTTCATTGTTAGACCTATGATATGTGCTTCCAAATAAGATAAATCTCTAATAAATCTTTGGTAAAAACTAGACAAACCCAAAAAACTCTAAACTTCAGAGGCGTTCTTGGGACACTCCCAAGACACCACAACCTACACCTTTTCTGGATCCACTGACATGCCTGAATTAGAAATGATATGTCCCATAAAGTTCACCTCATCAATCCAAAATAGACATTTTGATAGCTTGGCATAAATCTTATTCTATCTTAGTGTACTCAAGATGATTTCAAGATGTTTGGCTTGATCTCCATGGGTTATGGGGTACACCAAGATTTCATCAATGAGGAAAAAAACAAATTGATCCAGATACGGGTGAAACATTCAGTTCGTCAAGGCCATGAACACATCTGGTGCATTGGGTAATCCAAATGGCATCACCCAAAATTCATAAAACCCATATCAGCTTTATAAATCTCTCAAGGGTATTCCATAAGGCCTAACCCTCAACTAATGATATCTGGATATCAAATAGATCTTATAAAATATTTAGGAACCTTTGAGATGATAAAATAGGTCTTATATTTTCGCAAGATGGTATCAGTTCTTAATCTTAATCTGGTTCAGATTCTTATAAACGACACCTAGCCTCAGTGATCTGCCATCCTTAATAGAAAATAACATAAGAGGTCCCCAATGTGATGTAGTAGGACGTATGAACCCTTTATGATTCAATTCCTCTAACTAAAACTTCAGTTCATGGATCTCTTACGGCGTTATTCGATATAGTGGAATGGAAATTGGATCTGCCCCTAGAAATAATTCGATCATAAACTCAACATCTCTCTCATGTGGTAACCCTGATAATTCCTTAGGAAAGACATCCGGAAACTGGTCCACAACAAGAGGGAATATTGGATACTCCATCTCCCCATTATCTAAAATAAATAATGATAATTGGGTTTTGAGTTCTCTCAACTGCTGTCTTAGTGGCCCAACATGGCCCACTCGAGTACCCCACTCACCACGAAGGGAATAAGTGATTCCATCAATAGATGTGAATGTTACATAATGTTGGTAATAGTTGATATGGGTTTGATACAACACCAACCAATCTATACCCAAGATTAGGTCAGAAAACGAAATCTCTAGAAAAAACAGGTCCTAGAGAAAATGATACTAACCAAACTCCATAGAACAACACTTACACTACCTAATGTCCTCAACTCATACACCTAGAGTAGTATCAATAGACATTACCCCACAGGAAGTATCCATGATTAATCCCAATACAACTACGAACTAAGCAGAAATAAAGGACTGCATACCACCAATATAAATTAATGAACTAGAAAGCATATAAGCTAAAAGAATGGTACCATCAACAATATTTAATCATTCCTCACCACCTTCCATTGTAGTATGAACTACATGGAGATGACCTTTCTTTTATACTGGGTTATAGCCTAAGTTCCCTTCACTGTGATGCCCTGTTGATATGGTTGACTATGCCAGGGAGTTCCACATCCACTACCTCTACTACTATGACCTATGGAGATACAACTACCTGCATGATACAGGGTAACTGACCCCCTTACTACACTCGGCATCTGCCTCTAACCTCCATCATTCCTAGACTATTGCAGGTTCCTAAAGAACCTCTGCACAAGGCCTAGCCTGCCGCATGCTTGTAACTCGATCGGTGGGTGGGGAAACTGCTCATCCTTATTACCAATCCTAACATATTGATATCAAAATAACTTGTCTCTTCCATATGAATCGCACCCCCTCTACTGACTGCACTATGTTCTTCCACCCCGAAGAAAGATTCCAAAATAACAGTTCTTAATATTGGAAGTCACATCACATTCTCACCTAACTGTAGCAGAAGTTCATTTCTTGAAGACCCCTTTATGTTCACCCTTGAGATAAAGGCTTGTTCCACCACTTATAAAACCTTCTATGAAAAAATATATTTACCGGATACATAATCCCATGTCTCAGCCCATCATGGAAACATTTCACCACAACTTCATTGTCTCCTTTCAACATCAGAATGAAGCATCTAAAATCGGTGAAATGACTTGCATATCCCATTACCGACTTTGTCCCCAGATTCATCCTCATAAAATTTGAAGCCTTATCCAATATCAAGGTTTTCGGGTATAAGTGATCAAGAAAATTCTCCTAAAAACATTTCCATATCATTCCATCATCCTACACCGTCTAAACCATGATGTCCATCCAATGATTTGTTTTTCCTCTCAGTATATAGGATACTAAATTGATTCACTTATTTAGAGGATTATCTAGATGGTCAATAATAGTGTAGGTGGACTCTATCTAGAACTTTGATGCCTCTGTACAACCATCTCTGGTGAAGGTCATTGGGTGCATTAGTTTAAACTCCATGGTCAGATCAAACTTACTTGGTGTAGCTCACCCTAGGTCCAGTTCCATAATCATTGTAAAATGAGCTATTTTATCATGAAACATCGCTTTTATATCTTCTTGGATCACCATGTTCTCCTACTCTACTACTGGGGGAGTGTTTTTGGAAATTGTTTCCTATCTCCCAACAATCACACATCTATAAGGTGGAATTTCTCTAGAATTTTGAACATTAGCTTTAGAATACAACCATTATGATTTTATGAAAATGAAAAATATATAGGTAGGAGAATCACTTTCCATAAACAAAATAGTTCACATTCACAACCCAAAAAAGCCAACATACAACCAGAACACTATCATTGGTTTTCTCTCCTGTGTCCATGACCAACATGGTATATAATTCACAATGTCACAGGCCATATCTTTTACACCAATTCATAACAATATCTATATCCCAATTTACTCTTACAATAGGTTAATCGTCTTTAATTTCATTATCAAGAACCATTTTATAATTACTACTTGACATTTTAACTTCCATTTTTACCCATTCATAAGATCATATTAGAATAATTTCATTACTTTTAAGAAAAAAATAAATATTAACTTTTATATCATGCACACCCATCCTGTGTGTGTTCCTACCATGATGCATGCCACTTACCTAAATATGTTCCTAGAATGATGCAGGAATGCACATCCTCATACCCTTCTGGCCATGATATAAATGTCACAAAACCATTAAATCACACAATATGTGCATCACCCAATGGTGAGATATTTTCAAATATAACAGCACACAAAAAGAACAACAATTCCCTCCAAGGGTGGCTTTGGTTTTCCCTCTTACATGGGATAGCTACTCCCATGAAAGAGCTCGTTACCAAGGCCTAACACTTTCCTAACCATTTCTATACAATCACTAAATAGTAATAAAAATAAAATAACTCCTCTGATTCCACTTTGTAATGTACGCAACCCAGAATCCACTAAAACAGTGTCGAGAGCCGGGTCGCCACATGAACTCAAGCGTGCCTCCCCGTATGCTAATGTTTTCGGACTAGAAGCAATGGTTAAATAGGATACGTGGGGAGATTGTACCCTCTTTACCAGAGTAATCCATATCAAAACAAAATTTATATAGTGGAAAAAATAATTAACAATTAATAACTTGCATAAATAACCAACTCTGAAACTAGGTACAACCACATACAACAGTAAATATGTCATTCCTTTCTATAGTTCCAAGTGAACAAAACCCAAAAGAAAGAAAACTATTGAAATCACCAAAACAACCATGACTCCAGGTCCCGAACCTCATCTGTGCATATAATGACCTGACTCACTTCCCAAGAATGGGGCCCTTTCCCTTTTTCTTACCTGCAACCATGAAATCTGCTCAGTTACCCAACAGAAGCCTTAGTAAGGTGTTAGTATAATTCAGTAGGCCACCACCAATGGTTTCTTCAAAACATCTAGAAAAAATTTATAGTTCGTGAAAGTGATAAATAATGTCATATAATGTTAAACAAGTCAACAACTCGTTCTATACTATGTTCCTTTAAATTATGCTACCATTGAATCCAGGTTCATTACATAGGCACACCATGGATTAATCTACCTTTTTCAGGTGTTAAATGGATTAGTAATATTCAATATTCTCATTAATATAGGAATAAACATCATGTCCTATCTCACTAGAAATCACATTATAATAACCTCATAATCCTCACCATGAAACGTCAATTTGGGTAGAATGAAACTATTAGGGTAATATAACCTTTTCCCCTTCTATAACATGTGTATTTTGGGATAGAGCTAGAACCTTGGTCCAACTGGACCCACGGGCATAAAACCTCAAGTCTATACCTGTAACGGCCTAGGGAGTGGCTCATTGAGAATTTTTCTAAAAACATGGTCCCATAAAAAGTTTCCACCAAAATGGGGGCACCGGTCACAGTCGCACGCCGAAACGGTGTCACCATGATGGTGGCACCACTTACGGTGCTCCACCAAACCAGTGGCACTATTACGGTGGCACGGTGACGGTCGCACTATGATAGTGGAACCGCTTACAGTGTTCCACCAAACTGGTGGCACCGTGACGGTGCCACCGTGATGGTGGTACCGTGAGGGTGGCACTGTGATGGTGGCAATGTGAGGGTAGCTCGCCGAAATGGTTTCACTGCTCACAGTGGCACTATGACCACGGCATCGTTATGGGGTCTCACCGAACGATGTCCCACCCTTCATTCTTTTTCCAGTTTCTGACTTTTTCTGCTCTCGAAACATATATTTTGACGTAAAAGAGTCATATACCCCTTTCAAAGCCATTAAAATCCCATGAATAATATATACATTTCCCCAAGAGTCGGGCATGCATTGACTTACCAAAACATGTGTCTTTTCCTCGGTGTCACACCCTTTCCCCATACCTTCCAGTTCTGCCCCTCTTACATGTGTTTTTCTCTGTTTAAAGGAAATCCTTTAACAATTAGCCATTATGACCACCTCTCTAATGAGAATAGTTAAATGAAAATTAATTTCCTCACGTGAAACCACCCAACCACGTGGTGAAACCACAATCCACCATTTTTTCCATTCAATTATTTCTTATTCTATAACTCCAGGACCTCACCTTTTTATCGCACAGGGAATTCTTCTTCTTTTTATTCATGGATGGCCACTTTTTCCTTCCTTGTGTTTTTGGATTCCCCATTATCGAGGCCAGTGGGGTGCTTGGGTTGGAGATTTTCTACTCACTCTTGGATTCCTTGGAGTTCCTCCCCTGCAAGTCGCGGATCCCTAGTTCTTGGCGCGTGGAGTGAAACTTTGATCGTTGATTATCCCGGTAGGGTTATTCCTTCATCTATGCTTACTGTGTATCATGAGGGGTGTGTATGATAATGTTTCTATGGGAATGGATAATTCCAACATTAAAAATATAATAAATGGACTTTTAAGGAATTAAGGTGTGTGTTTGATAATGTTGTTCTACTCTTTTATCTTTTCCTATATGTTGTGAATTGAATCGGCTCATGTCCTTTGAAAATAGTGGTCGTTGTTGGTCATTCATCGTGAACTAATAAACTCTTGACTTCTGTGATGATTGAATTGATGTAACATGGAAATTGTTTAATCACGTAAACTCAATGGATTAAATGGATGTCCAGTGAACAACAATACTTGTCTGATTACCTTGGTTATAATTTTTGAATGGTGTGTTTGAAACTGAAAACTCCCATCCTATGCCTTGGTAACATGGGTGGTAGATCTTTTTGATGCTTTTTGGGTGACATGGGTTGTGATGGGATCTGTTGTTGTTGTGCAGATGTTGGTTTTTGGATCTGAGGTCGTGTGGGGCTGTTTGGTAGGACATGGTTTGGTTTCAGTACTTCTAGGGATCTCACTGATACCTTTTGTTGTTGTGACATTAAAAGAGAACCGGGTGTGAATGCTTAAATTGATTTTTGGTTATTTTCTCCTTCTCTAGTATGTGGTCATGCATGTTAGTTTCCCAATAGTGAGGAATTACATAAATTTAATCTTTTGAATATGAAAACAAGAACGGGTTCAACTGGGAATTGTTTTCCGAGAATGAGTTGTGACTTGGTCGTGGGTGTTGTGCTTTTTATGAATGTATTGTATTGAGGGTGTTGGTGTATGGGCTGGTTTTAGAACCCCTAGGTTGGGATGAGTTCTTGTTACCTATATGTATAATTCAGTTATTATGTTTCATTCTCGCGCCCCACCCATGTTGAGTACTTCGTACCAAACACCCCCATTCATGGGGGAGGGTGTTTTTTCCAACACTCCTACGAGTGGATGGTTATTAGCTCCTTTTCTTCTCCCTTTTTCAAGTATCCCAAGATTCTATGGGTAGGTGGGGATGGCCTAAGGTCCATTATAGCCCAAGATTCTTCGAGCAGGGTATGTGGTGGTGGTTGGGCCAGGTGTGTGCGGGCTGGTTGTTTCCCGAGTGTCTTCAGGATGAGGTCCAGCTGTCTTCGAGTGTGGAATTAGTTGTCCAGAACCATATGTGTGTGGTTGTGGATATGTTTGGTTGTTGTGGCCTAGGTGTTTGTGGGAGGGATTTGTGGTTGTGATAGCTCAAGTGTGTGCGGGTGGGGTGTGGAAGTGGGACTGAGATGAGAATGGATGGAGAGGTCTGACACATAGGATGTATTCAATAACCAGGGAGAAAGTGGCATGGGGTACCCAAATATCAATGTGTTGTTACTATTACATTACATGACTTGTGCAATTTGGGGAGTGTGACTTGGTGAGTTTGGGTGGATATTTTCTTGATAGGTGCTCTGGTTATCTTCTTTTCTCAGAGGCATTAGAATGCCTAACCAATTTTTCATGAGATATTTTGGTTTATCACTAATGAGTATACCAGTACACTCACCCAATGTATATAAAACTGCTTTTAGGTTTCCAAAAAGAATTCGAGGACTGTGCGGGGCTGTACTAGTTTGGACGTTGGGACAGTTGTTGTTGTGGTTTTCTTTTCATTGTTATTTAACATTGGAGTTTTCTTTTACTTTGTAGCACTTACTTTTGGAATATGCATATCGGAATGGTTTATTTAATTAATTTTTCCTCCAGTAGTGGTGTTGTTTTAAATTTACTATCTTATCTTCTGATCCTACTAAATAAAAAGAGAAACACCTTTTTTTGTGTGATTCTATACCCTTGGTGCTAGTCACCACTATGGGACCTATTGAAGGTGGGTCTCGGGAGTCGTTATCACTTCTTAAACTTGAAGTAGGAAGGGCTTGGAAATCTGTTGTCCCTTCCCTCATGATGGTGAAGGTGGGTCGTGAAATAATGGTATCAAAGGCTGAGGTTGAGATAAGGGATGGAGTTAGGGGTTAGGCAAAGTGAGGATTGCATGGGATAGTATGAAAACCATGTTAGGAAATCATGGTGCATAAAATGGACCAGGATAGACTAGATAGGAAATGGGATTTTAGGGCCCCCCATGATCTCATGCAAAGACTCTCGACCTAACGAACAACCAAGTGAGGCTATGATGATTGTAGTGTAGATACCCTAGGAAAGGTATATGCATCATAATGACTTGTGTTCTTGTGTGTATTGGGTATTTATGGGATTTAAAATAAAAAAATGTCTACGAAAAATTTAAATGCAATCATCTACACTACACGGGCTTAGGCATTCCTTGTTTACATTATAGCCATGGAACCCGGATGGAGACCATGCGTAGTGTGTTCGATCAAGGCCCAGGAGGAAATTTTGGCTGATCATTATAGGGATGATCGAGAGGAGGAGGACGAACAGTGACAGAGGATGCTTCCTACCATTCAGTGGAAGGCCCTCAGGAAGTACATGGGAAGTGTCTCAGACATTGAGTTGGGTATCAAGTTCATGGATCTACATTGTTTGGATCTAGACCTTTTTCATAGATGAGGAGTATTAGCCGAGTCATTTAGAGGAGGCACTCCAACCTTCTCTTCAGTATGTTATCACTCCCTTCATTCTACTGACGTACTTGGAGGTCCCGAAGGAGGATGAAGTGGAGGAAAGGATGAACATTCTAGGAGGTGTATCATGATAGGGTATCCAGTTGGGATCGTTGAAGGGTAAGTCCATTGGAAGTAGGCCACCAGAATTAGGGCCCTCTACATTTCGGCCAGTGGGGAGTAGGCCCCAATAGTTTGAGTTCAGATCTCCTGGTCCCCGTCCCTTATTTGCGGGCCCAGTACCAAGATGCATCCTCTATTGTAGTCGTTGGTACCTTCTAAATCAGTGCCCAGGTTGATTACGGTATAGTGGGTGTGGGTCTGTTTAGTGTGTGGCTCAGTTGTAGTAGTTTCCAACTAGGCGCTTTCATCAGTAGTAGCAGTGACAGTAATTTCCCACTCCTCCATGAGCAGACGTTGCGGGAGGAGGCCGACCTCATGGTTCTACTCGAGGACCTCAACCAAGTCGTGGTCAGGGAGTCGGCCGTTTTCCGAGGGGTAGAGGAGCTTTGCATGGGTATTTACATGTCACAGAGGTAGCGGTTCCTGTAGGGCCAGAATTGGTTCGAGGTACGATCATCTTGTTCAGTAATCTTTCCCATTCCTTGTTTTATTCAGGAACTTCACAATCCTTTTTTTCACCCAATCTAGTTCATTCCTTGGGTCTATATGTAGGAAGAATTTCCTATACACCTGGTTTTGAGTACGCCAATCAGGGGCCAGACCAGCTTGTCTCGTGTTTTCCAAGGGTGTAGACTGATTTTGTGACCACATTAGTCGAGTGGGGACCTTATTTTGATACAAATGAAACTATATGATATCATTCTAGGAATCTACTAGTTGTTCTCTGTGTGTGTTCTTATAGACTATTTCTGAAGAAGGATTGGGTTTTTTGATATGGGTGACCGATGTGTGACTTTCATCAGTGAGAAGGGTTGCCAAGGGGGAAGTCGACAAGTGGATCCCCTCTTTCCCTTGTTAGTTGAGCTGTCAGTGGACATAGAGGATACATTGATGGTGATAATATCAGGGATTATCAACGAGTTTATGGAAGTCTTACTTGAAGAGGTGGCGACTATACCCCCTCGACATGATGTTGAGTTTGGGAGAGACATGCAACCTGGTGCCCGCCCGATATCGATGACTCCCTATTAGATGACACCTTCTGTGTTGTGAGAGTTACAGATTTAGATTGAAGATCTGATGAAGAAGGGTTTTTTTTCGACCAAGAACATCACCATGGGGTTCTCTAGTCTTATTCGCAAAGAAGGCTGATGGTGGTCTCGGGATATGCATAGACTACCAGAGACTAAATCGGGTAATTGTCAAGTACCATTACCATCTCCGGAGGGTAGAAGACCTTTTTGACCTGTTAAATGGGGCAGGATGGTTTCCCAAGATAGACCTATGGTCAGGATATCACCAGTTGAGGGTGAAAGTGGGTGACATCTTGAAGACTGTCTTCAAGTGCAGATATGGGCACTTTGAGTTTGTAGTTATGTCGTTCGGCGTTACGAACGCACTAGCTTTGTTCGTGGAGCTAATGAACTCCATCTTTCCAAAATATCTAGACCATTTTTTAGTCGTGTTTATTGACACAATCTAGTTCTTCTCAAGATCAGAGGAGGATAATGCTGATAATCTGAGGATGGTTTTAGAGGTCCTCCGACAGCACCAGCTCTATGGGAAATTTTTCAAGGGAAATTTTTGGATGAGAGATGTTCACTTCCTTGGACAAGTGGTGTCTATACAGGGAATATAGGATGATCTGTCCAAGGTTGGAGCAGCTGTATCTTGTGCAGCACCCAAGAATGTGGAAGAGGTTCGTAGTTTCCTCTGAGTAGTAGGTTACTACCGGAGGTTCATTCCCAACATCTCCCAAGTTACAGAGTCTTTGATGGCCTTAACCCAAAAGGACAAGGCTTTTGTGTGGAATGGGTAGTTGAAGGAAAACTTCAGTTATTTGAAGGGGATGTTGGTTAGATCCCTAGTGTTGAGGTTTCCAGAGGAAGGGGTGATGATTGAGGTGTTCTATGACGCTTTAGGCCAAGGCTTAGGGTGAGTACTGATGCAACAATAGAGGTGATCTTTTATGGGTCTAGGAGGTTATGTCCCCATTAGTGTAACAATTCCACCCACGACATGAAACGTGCAGTGGTAGTGTTCGCACTAAATTTTTTGTGGCACTACCACATTGGGGAGAACTTTTGTGGTCTTTACAGATCACAATTGCTTGAGGTATATCTTCTCCCAGAAGGACCCGAACTTGTGATCGCGGAGGTGGATGGAGTTTCTTTTGAACTACGATATTAAAATTTCCTACACCTTAGGAAAATGAAATGTGGTGGCTGACGCCTTGAGTAGAAGGTCACAGAAGGATGTGGTTTGAGAGTCGACATATGCCTAGAATGCGATAGAGGAGTTGGCTTCCCTAAACCTGCATGCAAGGGTGGAGGATGGTAGAGGCTGCCTATTTCAGATGACATTGCATTCTTCTCTATTGCAGTAGGTGGAGGAGTCTCAGTGGGTTGAATTAGAGGCTAAAGTGATCGATGATCATGTTATCCAAGGTGATGCTCCAGTGGGATGGTCAGATGACAGGAGAAATCAGATGTTGTTTCACGGAAAGTTGTCCATCCCAGTGGAAATGCAGGAGGGATTTCTTGGTCAGTACCAAAAATCACCCCTGGCAGTACACCCAGAAGATTCCAAGAAGTACTGGGGACTGAGGGATCAGTTTTGGTGGCCTGTGGTGAGACATGTAGTGGAGGAGTTTGTGGAAAGGTTCCTAGTGTGTCAGCAGGTGAAGGATGAACATCATGTTCCAGGAGGATTTTTTTAACCTTTAGTTGTCCCTGAGTGGTTGTGGGAGGACATCGAAATGGATTTTGTCACAGGACTACCCAGGGTTCAAAGCGGATGTTATGCTATCTGGGTAGTGGTTGAACGACTAAAGAAATCAGCTCACTTACTAGTGATCAAGGAGTCAAGTATAGTGGATTCCCTAGCACAGAGGTACGTGGATGAGGTGGTGCGGTTTCATGGGGTTCTGAGGTCCATAGTCTCTGATTGGGATACCCAGCATTCCTCTTGGGTCTTGAGAGGTTCACAACGTTCTTTTGGCACCCACCTATACCTCAGTACTGCCTTCCATCCCCAGACAGATGGGTAGATAGAGAAGAACATCCAAACATTGGAGGATCTACTATGAGAATGTGTTTTGGACTTTGGTGGATCATGGGTATGGAACTTTCCTATAGTATAGATTAACTACAACAATAGCTAGCACTCTACCATTGGCATGGATTCATTCGAATATTTGTATGGGAGGCCATGTCACTCAACCATGTGTTGAAAAGATGTTAGGGACGTAGGTGTTCTTGGACTAAAAGTGTTGCAGAGAATGATTGAGAAGGTTCAGATTATACAATGGAGGATGAAGGTGGCTTAGGACCAGAAAAATTTATATTCCAATAACAGGAGGAGACCCCTGGAGTTCGAGGTCGGGAACCATGTGTTCTTGAAGGACTCCCATCGGTGTGGACAATGAAGGTTCGGTAGGGGGAGTAAGCTTTCTCCTAGGTTCGTCAGACTGTTCGAAGTGTTGAGGCGGTTCGGCGAAGTGGATTATCAGCCAGCACTACCACCACCACTATTGAGAGTGCATGATTTCTTCCAGGTGTCTTAGCTCTGACAGTATCTACATGACGATTCACACGTTCTCGACTGGGGAAAGCTGGATATTGAGGATGACGTGATGTTTGTAGAGCGACCAGTGATGATCGAAGGTCTTAAGGAGAAGGTGCTTCATGGACGAAATATTACATTGGATCGTTTTCTACAGTGGCATGGTGGGTTTGAGGAGACTACCTGGGAACTGGAAGCACATATGCACGCCCAGTACCTAGAGTGGTTTTGATTATTTTTCGTTTTTGTTTTGTACTTGTTTGTGATGTAGTACTCGACCTTATCATCTATGAAATTGCCTATTTCCATGCTCTTTGGATGTTTATGGAGAGTCTTGACTGTGGGGAGGGGAGGATCTAATCCCTAATCAAGACGCATTAAAATTGATGTGGTTAAACCCATCCAGGTGAGTCAGTGCTGCCCAAAGTGGATAATATCATACCATAGAGGAAGAACCTCTCTAATCCATATGACTAGATAGTATGACCTCTGAATTTTGGTGTGGTTAATTGGGGGGAGAGGAGCGGTAGTATATCCATAATCATTCTAAATATAGATGAGAAATAGGTGTTCCTAGATTTTAGGGAGGTCTACTACTTGGAGGTAACTTCTGAGTTTGTTGTTCGGTTTCAATTCTCGGGGATGAGAATAGTTTGAGAGGTATATGATGTAATGAACCGAGATGTTTATTGTTGAGGTTTTTTCCAAAAACTCAGTCACATCAAACAGTTCCACTGAAATAGTGGCACTAGTCATGGTCGCACGCCAAAACGGTGGAACTGTGATGTTGGCACCGTGACGATGGCACCGCTTATGGTGATCCACCAAACCAGTGGAACCATGACGGTCGCACCATCATGGTGGCACCATGATGATATCACACCGAAATAGTGGCATCGTGACCGTGGCATCGTTACAGTATCTCACCGAACGGTGTCCCACCCTTCGTCATTTTTCCGATTTCTGACTTTTTCCGCTCTTGCAATGTATCTTTTGAAGTAAAAGTGATTTATACCCCTTTCAAATCCATTAAACCCCCATGAATTGTATCTAAATTTCCCTAAGAGATGGGAAAACATTCAATTACAAAAATTTGTGGATTATCCACAGTGTCACACCCTTTCCCTATACCTTCATGTTCCTCCCATGTTATGCGTGTTTTGCTCTGTTTAAATAAAATCTTTTAACACTTAGCCATTATAGCCACCTCTTTGATGAGAATTATTAAATGAAAATTAATTCCATCATGTGAACCCACCCAACCATTTGGTGAAATCATGATCCACCTTTTCATCCGTTCAATTGTTACTTATTCTGTACCTCTATGACCTGACCTTTTTATCGCATGGGAAATTATTATTCTTTTTATTCCAAGATGATCTCTTTTTCCTTCTTTGTGTGTTTGGACTCCCTCTTCCCCAGGAAAGTGGTGTGCCTGTGCTAGATCTTTTCTGCTCAATCTTAGACTCCTCAGAGTTCCTCCCCTGCAAGTTACGCATCCCCAGTTCTTGGGGCGTGGAGAGACACTTCGATCATTGATCATCCATGTTAGGTTCTTCCTTTATCTCTTTTTACTGTGTTTCATGCGGGGTGGGTACGATAATGTATTTATGGGAATTTATGAAACCAAACCTTAATAAATATAGTAAATTTACTTTTAAAGAATGAAGTAGTCTGTTTGATAATTTTTCTGTACTCTTTTATCTTTTTCTATATGTTGTTAATTGAGTGGGCTCATGTCCTCAGAAAATCGTGGTCGTTGGTGGTCATTCCTTGCACAGTAATGAACCCTTTTATTCTACGATGATTGAATGGATGTAACATGGAAATTATTTATTCACATAAACATAGTTAATTAAATGGATGTTTATTGAACAACAATCCTTGACTGATCTCCCCGGTAAAACATAATTAATGGTGTGTTTGAATCTGAAAACTCCCTTCCTCTATCTTGGTAACATGGGTGGTTGATCTTCTTGATGCTTGTGGGGTGAAATGGGTGGGGATGGGATCCCCTGTTATTGTTAAGTTGTTTGTTTTCAGATCCGAGGTCATGTGGGGATATACGGTTGGACTTGGTTTGGTTCCTATAGTTCGAGGGATCTCACAGATCCCTTTTGTTGTTGCGACTTTACAAGAGAACCTGGAGTGAATGATTAAATAATGGTTTGGATGTTTTCTCCTTCCATGGCTTGTGTCCATGCCTTTTCATTTCCTAGTAGTGAATAATTACTTAAATTGAATTGTTTTAATATGAAAACAAGAATGGGTTCAATGGGGAATTGGTTTCTGAGAATGAGTTGTGACTTGCCCGTGGGTGATGTGCTTTTTATGAATGAATAGTAACAAGGGTGTTTCGGTATGGGCTGGTTCTGGAACCCCTAGGTTGGATTGAGTGCTTGTTACCTATATGTATAATTTAGTTCTTATGTTTCTTTTTCACACCCCACCCAAGTTGAGTACTTTGTATCGAATAACACCATTCATCAGGGCGGGTGTTTTCCCAACACTCTTATGTGTGGCTGGTTATTAGCTCTTTTATTTCTGTATTTCCCGATTAGTCCAAGATTCTTCAGTCAAGATGTGATGGCCTGAGGTCCATTATAGACCTAGATTCTTTAGGTAGGGAACGTGGTGGTTGTTGGTCAAGGTGTGTGCGGGCAGTTTGTTTCCCAAGAGTCTTCGAGATGAGGCCCATGTGTCTTCGGGCATGACATTAGTTTTTAGGACCCAGGTATGTGTGGGTGTGGTTACATTTGGTTGTTGTGGACCAGGTTTTTGTTGGAGGGATGTGTGGTTGTGATAGCTCATGTGTGTGTGGGCAAGGTGTGGCAGTGGGACTGTAGTGAGAATGGCGAGAGAGGTCTGATCCGTAGAATGTCTTCAATAACCAGGGGAAAATAGCACAGGGTACCCAAAAGGGTAATTCCTTTCTTTTTGTGTGTGATTTTATACCCTTGGTTCTAGTCACCACTCCGGGACCTATTGAAGATGGGTATTGGGGGTTATTATCTCTTCTTCAACTTGAAGAAAGAAGGGGCTGGAAATCTACCATCCCATCCCTCAACTTAGTGAAGGCGGTTCGTGACCATACCCCCACTATACCAAGCCATGTGCACATGCTTATTTATCATCCTCCATAATAACCACATCACAATAAGAATATGTAATATCATTTCAACATAAAAAAATATCAATAAATGGGGAACTATAATCATTCTTCAATCCATTAACACATTCATCATTTATACCACTTAACCCACTTAACCCATTTTCCCTATTTCCCATTTACCATTTATATCTCACTAAGAATATTAAAGTTTAAAAATAATTCATTATCATATTCCCATTGTTCCCATTTAACCTATCTAAATATCAACCACACAATACCTTCTCCTTTAGCCACGATATAAAAAACTAGCCACCATCCATTATAACTCATTACATAAACAAATTAACCTACTTGTTAAGTCTCTACATCATTATGAGTCAATTTCATGCCTTAAATATCTGTTACCCCAATTTGAAGGGTCAGAACACCCCGTGGGTGGCCTTAATCTGGTATAGTCATTCTTCTTGCATCCCACAGGGATCAAGAGGTGTTTAATTAATCATTTTGACTCCCAATACACTACATCTTGTTAATGTCATCAAAAACACATCAAGAAGGGAAACAAGACTTAATCCCTACATGCACAAATCTATAAATAAACTATGGGATATAACTTGAATACAAACTACCTTGAATCCATTGGATAACACACTCTTAATTGAGGCCTTAGATCTCAATTCAAACACCTTTTGAATCCTCAAACTATGTCTGACTGGAAAAGATAGTTTTTTGATCTTCGGATGGAGAGAAGGAAGAGATACAACCCCTAAACCCAAAAGAGAAGCAAGAGTTTGATTAGCCATACATGGATCTTCAATCTGCAACTGAAGGAACTCCCAACAGCCTTGAATTTAAGGATACCCACCTCTTGGGAAATATTGGAAGCTTAGATCGTCAATAGGGTTGAAGGAGGAAGAATGGGGAGAAATCCCAAGTTGGAACTTAAAATCCTGTAATGTCATTTTTGTAATTTTCTGAAAAAATACACAGCCACATGGTTTACCCTCATGGTTTTCTAAACTGTGCACAAACCATTCAGATGCTACTATCCGAAAAAACCCATGCATGGTTACCTAGTCTTTCTACTTGGTTTTCAATAGCCATGATCAAATACTGCAACATGCCTAGAAAAAAACATTTTCATCCTCTTTCATGTTCCGAACCCACAGAATGTCATTGTGTCTTCACATAGACTTTTTAAAATCTTATTTAACCAAAATAACAAAGTTAAAATAAAACATAAACAAAAACATAGCTTAATGTAGATCCTAGATCCTACATCACATTCTATGCTACTTGGGCCTCCAATATGGCGATTCCATTAAAAATAACTCAAGGAAATTTATTTTCTATTAATATTCATAAAAACATCAATTTTCATCCAAAAAATATTTTTAAAAAATAGATTTGATCATTGTTATTCATTACATGACAATGAACACCGATTAATGTGAAATCCGTTTTCCACCATCGAGTGATTCATTATCACTTCCATCATCGGACAATTGTCGTGTCATACTGATCTTGGATCTATTATATCAAATCATTACACCATGAAATCAGTTATTAAAGATCAGTATATCGATATATGTTGAACCGTGGTCCAAACAAATAACACCCCTGATAAATTCAGAATATGGGGAGTAAAGAAAAAGAAGAAAAGATAAGAACAAATCTTGATTGATGTTCATGTCGATATCATTCTATTTTTATGAGAATAACAATGAATTAAGAATCAAATCAAATTAATTCAAAAAACATCACCCAAAAATAATCTCATTTAGAAAATACACAAAATCCACTTATCAATGTGTTGGTCAATTTATCTCTGTTAATCATAAGAATCAATAATAGGGAGTGGTAAAGAAATCACACCACCAGCCTACATTGATTTGGATTTATCAAAGATGAAGAATGATGCAACATCATTGCCGTTGGGAAGGGAATTTGATTCCATTTTATATTGATCGTCGATCCATGATTCAATCATCATTCACCAATGGGATATCCTTTAATGGAGGTCTAAAAATTATAGGTTTACATAGATAACCCTACAATTATATCATAGGCATGTATTTTAAAGAACCAAAATTCAATTATTTCTTCACAGCATCAATGAAACAAATTAAAAAACTTATTAATTATTTTTTTCATTTTACATTTGCAATTAATTTTCCACAAACAACCCACTTTTACTATGGTTAAGTCTCTCTAAGGGTAATACCAGCTCTATGAACACAACGATGGCCTAAAATTTCATATCTATGTACACATTTAGAAGTTATTACATTTAAAGGAATACTACATAGACATACTATTTGATATATTCCAAACATTTATTTTGGGAACACCGAGCCTCAGAATCACATGCTACCTCAGTGCCTGGTCTCAAAAATAATCCATACAATATCAAATAATAAAACCTGAAAAACACCAGACATTATAGGTATCAGTCAAAATTTATTGATTCCCAAACACTAATAAATTTAGTATATGATTCAAATTATTTTTCCAATATATTTATGTAATTTAAGATATAATGGGGGTTAAATACAATCTCAATATCAATTTTCACTTTTTTAACCAACTCAAGTATTTATTTTACTAATATATGATAACTTTTAATAAACGCATGGATAATAGAAATAATAAACATAGGAGAAATTTAGAAACTATTAAAATGATGTCAATGTTGTGGAAAAATAAAAAAACTAATTAATTATAGTGTAAACTCATTTTTTAAGATCATCAGGAAAATACAACAAAAGTATAAATACTAATGTATGCATAGATTAAATTAACAAAACTTTGGAGTTTTGGATTTTATTTCAAATAGTACTTCAAAGGATATTCTTAATCCAAACATTTATCTAAAGATTAAAGAGAACCATTAATCCTATTTTTAGGTATCTTTCTTCTTATTATAGAAATAAATTTATCACACAAGATTGGATATTGATATATCTTTCATATTCCTAGAAACCCTCGTTCACACTTGATCAAGAATACTCAAATTTATATTCTTATACTTATAATTCCTTGATGTTGTAGGATCAAAAAAAATAATACAATAAAAATGGATACATATATTTACAATGGAAACCAAAAAATAATATATCATAGAATAAATTATAAAAAATAATAAAATTACTTATTATAAGTTCTCTCTTCAATAAGTGATTTCACAACTTCAATTATATAATATACATTTAGAAAGATCAATATTATTTCTTATAATCCATGATGTTGTGGTTCAATTAATTGATGAAGCTATAAATAATTACAATGTTATAAATATGCATCCTTCATGATTTTTTAACTACATCATAATAAATTTACATTATTCAAATATAAAAAATAGAAAAAAAATTCTTACTAAGTGTATTTTAGTTTTATGAAAAATGGTGTCACAGAAGAATTTGGATAAATAAGGTACATATTTTTGCTAAATTTGTTCTCTAAATGAGAGGGAAATAAAATTACATATTTAGGAATTATATTCATATACTCCTCTATAAATATAGTAATTTGATCATATAAATAATTTTTCACACAAATTCCAAACATTATAACAGACGTGTGATCGGTTATAACTTCACATGCATTGGCCCTACTCATCTCGACTAAGATATCACTAAGCCATTAATTATAAACTTGATCTGCCAGCATAGATGTATATAAACATATGATGATAGTATTTTATCTAGGTATAGATAGAGGATATCAATTCCATACACATGATGAAGTTGTAGGGATTCATCACTACCACTATATATTCCCACAAATAGATCTCTCTACTATGCTCTCTCTTGTATCATTTGACAATTTGTGGATATTATGATTTGTTTTAGTATGATAATTTATTCAAATAGGTAAAAGTAAGGTTGTTAATATGATTTCTAACTCTCAAAATAGGTATGAAGAAATTAAAGAATAGATCACAATGGTGTAAATGTGTACAAGTTTCAATATTTAGTAGACATACATCATAACTAGAATCATAGTGGGTGATTACTAGTCAGTCCCCTCAATAACCTACATCTAGACATGTCAATAGATACCAACTCACTATTCTGGATGTAGACATCCTATGGTGGTGGTGGTGGAAGAGAATCATAATGAAATCCACATCTATCTTCTCCACCTAGTAAACTGACAAGTCCTCTTCCAATTTTTCCTCCCTTAGTACGACCCTATCCATATCATGGAGTTCCCTGATCATGTTTCTTCCTATGAAGTGGGGGTCCATCTACTACCTAAAATCCCTTTGATGTGTGTCGATTAATGGATTCATGGGACATATAAACATCTCATTCATAGATATACAAAATCTTATATCCTAACTATCTGAATCATCTACGTGACATCTGGGATATTAATACTAGATTCTATGACCACTCTTGCATATGCATATAATGTCCTGACCATATCAGCTACCAACAATATGTCATATTAGCTGAATTCTCCCTTGGATAACAACCTTTAACTCTAGCTACAAGCCTATCCTATTCTCAAAAAATCTCAATCTCCATGTTCATCTCAGGAACCCTGGCATAACTAATGATTATGAGCTGAGAAATGATTATTGGGATCTCTCTATGAATCACTCACTCAAATAGCAACACATGATGTAATAAATCATAAATCATGAAAATTGAGTGATCCATGAGTTCATTAAACCTCAATGTGCACATTGAAATATAAATTCAACCCTATTGTAGCTCTAACAATTTTTAAATAACTATATAAGTCAATATAAATGTTTAGTACTCCTCAGAAAAGATGTTCATAATTCAAATAAATCATCTGTTGATGAGTATACTTATCGCGGGTATGGAGGATCATAGGCCACTAGTGACTCGGTATGACAGGGAGAAGGATGTATAATAGTACTACCATCTAATCTAAGATTTTATGGTCATGAAAAAATAAAAAAAATCACTAACTAAAACCAATCCTCTAATTCATGAGTGTCAGTCCCACCATTGAGACTGTTTTTTCATTTTTGATAAAACTCAGTAAGAAAACCTTTATGAATCTTCATCTTGTCCCACATGAATAATCAATTTCTTGGAATATGTAAGAATCCCCACCTACACTGTGGGAGATGGGTCTATTCACTACACTATGGGTGGTGGTATTACTAAATGCATTCTTATTTGGGGAATTACATGATCTATTCCTTGAATATAAATCATGTTACTTAGTTGGTAAATGAAGTTACATTAAGTCGGTGTTATAGAAATATCATGACCCTACTACGAGACTCAAACTAGATATATTCACCATGTCATCTTACAGTATACAAGATGTTCCATGTTCATTAATACATATCTAGGGAGATGACCCAAATAAATTATAAATCAATGAGAAAAACCTAAATGATCCATGTATGCTTGCATGTTTCCTCTAAATGATTCACTATATTTTCATGTCTCAAAGCAGGTTATCAGAGTCCAGGTGAATTGATACATCGATTATTACACAAACACTAGTTTCTCTATCCTGAGATCTAAACTCATGACTAATTGGAACCATTTAACTATGATCCGAAATCAATCCTCATGTAATAAATAACTTGAACATCTTTCCCCAAAGAATACCAACTCTGATACCACTCAAACATGACATAAGCCACTGAGATCCCTCATGGGTGATGTACATCCAATATTTCCACCCCATGATCACCTCTAATTATCTATGGTCTAGTTAATCTCACTTATAAAGAATATATAACATGATAGGTGTTCATGTCCTAATGAACCTATAATCATTGAACACCTCTAAAAACTATATAAAGATGCATATTATATAAATAAAACCCATAAAAACAAATAAGTCAGGAAACAAACACTAGAATCCATCGATGTGTAACAACATGTAATACATAATGTCAAGGTGAAAATGTACACTCCCAATAAACCCCAAGGGAAAAAAATAAACCTAAAGTGAATAAGGTGAGTGAATCTCTTCAATAAGATAGCACAACAAATATCATCCGATAATACCAGTTCTATGTATTACTAAGATCCCACTCCACCAACACTATGTTAATTGAGATCATAGAAAAACTACCCATCATCTTCATGCTACAAAACACATGTGGGAGAAACTCCCATTTATGGTTCAATATATACATACCAATTATAATTCACCTAGAAAATAACAAAAAAAATAAAATTAAAACCCTAGTCAGTTAAGAAACATGAAGGTAAAAGCTCTCCCATATATTGATGGAAGGGGAATGCTAACACAAAAACACTAAACTAAAATTTTATATTAGGTAGATAAGTAGATACACTAAATCGCACAATTAATATCACATCCAATAAAAGGATCTTACACAATGAGAAACCATTTTGTAGACTACCAAACTATCCAACACCAAAATCATCACACTAACTATAGTGAGGAACCCCAGCCTCACCATGATTTGTGCTAGTTAAGGGGGTACCAAATCCCAAATGAATAACCTTCTCCTCATATAGATTCATCATCAAAAGAGAGAGTAACATACTCTATAAATATATGGTAGTTACCTCAAATAATTAAGTAAAGTTAATTATAAGAGTACCAACTCTATCTACAATATGGATGACTTTTACCTTATCATGTTAAAGGGAGTATAAACTCCACACCCATAAAATATAGGGCATGTTTCTCATGTATGTGGGGTAGTAAAAAATCTATAACCTAATGAGGGAAACATACCCTACTACATTTATAAAGAAATTTTAGCACAAAAATATAGTAAATTTTCTTCTAATCATAACAAGACCCCAACATCAGCACTATAAAAATAAATTATACGTATTCATATCCCACCTTGAAAATTTCCCTAGATTGAAAAAAGGACAAGTCATTTTTCTATGGATGAAAAAATTATTAGGGAAGTATATTTTCTTAACCCAAAACAACACATGATGGATAGTTCATGAAAAATAAAATGTAGATGAATACCCATTCCATGTGGTGTCATATGGGCTAGATACACATTGCACTAGGAGTACAGTTATCTTCTTGTGCCTTATCCACACTATGGTGTGTGGGAACATGGTGCACCCACACATCGTGCATGATAACTATGTCTGGTTGAGATAACCTAGAAAGATGTTCCAACCTATCCCACAAACTGGGATGCTCATTGCCTCGAGTCGATGCATGGACCACCCAATTGGAATAATGGATTTTGGCCTATAAGACTAGGCCCATGAGTTCAGTCCATCTAACTAGAGAATTAAAAGGATAATTCTAAAAACATTTTATTCATTTTTATGTATTTTATTGTTAGGATGAATTTATCCAAATTGTTTTGAAAAACACATGATTTATCATGGGATAGATTGAAGTTATAATTGTAGGAATTGACAAAAGGAAGGATAGAATGTAGCTAGTAACTAATAGAATTTTATGATTTATATGGAATCTGATATTTGTAAAACTATATATCATAATGTAGATTATATTGAGTAAAATAAAAATGGTGTTCAAGAATGAAATTTTTTATTTTCCAGTGACATTTGATAATTTATAGAACAATGTAAATGACTATTATATACTAATTATATTAAAAAAAATACATTATTATTCATATTGAATCTATATAATTTGAAAGGTGTAAAAGTATGGGGTGAAAATAACCAAACAAATATAATTTCTCTATTAAAATATATATTACTAAATTATAATTATCTCCCTTATCAAAAATATAATGATATGAAATTTTATTACTCAATGGGTATGACTTATGATAGAACACAAGAACATACCAATGTTTTTAAATAATTTTTAATGGACTATGAATCACTGATAAAATTCACTAAGTATATGGTAGACTGATACAAGAAAGATGAATCAATTACCTAAACATATGAATAATAATTTACAATCATTACATGTTCTAGATGTCTATATATATATAATTATATTATAAGTTAATTGAAATGACATGTAGGAAAAATAATTCATAACAGGAAACCTCATCATCTAGTACTGTATACATAATGAATGAAAATTGAAAATGAGTATAATAAATTTTGAAATGAGTTTGGAAGCCTAATTTTTTTATCTATGTAAGAATATAATAATTTTGGTATAAAAAGTATTACTACAAGTAAAACAATGTTTATATTAGGAAGGTATTCCATTACATTGTGGTTTTACATAAAGTTCATGTACATTGTATTATTACATGATCGTGCCACTACCATATGATTTTGTACTGTGGTATACCATTGAACCATCACACAACTATGAGGAAGTATCCTTATTTAATCCCCACTACAACAAATCACTACCACTATATTCTCTTCCATCAAATGTATCCTAATGAATCAGCGGTTTTTTGGAAAAATTTCTAAACCTTTATTTCCCTGGTATGGGGGTTTGAATCCAAGGATAAGGAATCGTTTTTCATATTTTCATCTGAATAATTAAATTATAAGGAAAAAATTTAGGATTAAAGTATCTTATCTTTGGTTTTCATTGCATATGGAAATTTGAAAATCATGAAGAGGGATATAATCCCAAAATCAGGAGTTCAAATATCATGAACTAGGAAAATATTTTACGATTTTGATGTAGATATCAAAAGAATGGGGTTCAAAAAATATAATCTAAAATGAATCCTGAAGAATAATGAAATAATTCAAAATAATAAATATTAACATGTAGTTGGATCGATTATTAGGTGAGATCGGGTTCGTGTTGGGTTTTTGTTGGAGATTTATAAAATAATGCATTCACCGTCAGATTGTTTCTCCAAATATTCTCACAAAATTCGGCACTAATTATAGGTTTTATGGTGAATCAACCTAAAACATAATGTTAGAGGAGTTTAAATATGGTAAATCCAAGGTTTTTTGTTATTTAATTAAAATATTTTACACCATGGTCGGTCCTAAGAACTGCCAAAGCTAACTCAAATTATAATACTCCTAGAGTAAATATTCCATTCCAAACTCAGTAGTTGGGTCAAAATTCCCATATAAGACTACTGGTATTAGTAGTTCCTCGCAAATATGAAAGTGTGGATTCAAAGAAATAAATTATATATAATACATTACGTATGAGGTTATGCGACACTAAATAAATCAAAATGTGTTAGTGGCCAACCCTAATAAAATTATTATAAATATTCAAAATGTTCAGAAAGAAAAATTCAAGATCTCTATAACAATACAATTTTAGTGTTTATAAAAAATAAATATGTTTTTTTATTTAGTGAAAAATATTTATTAACTTATATTATTAATAATATTTTATATAATATATCCATAATTTTTTAAATATAATTATAATTATTAGTATTTTTTACATATAATATTAATATTGTTATATTAATTTATATAATATCTAATTATTGATATTTATATAAAACTATTAATTAATATTATGCATGATTTCTAAAAATGAATATGTATGGTATAAATATATATACACATACAAACATACATAGACACTGTCACACATACATTTTCAATGTGTATATATTAATATATATATATATATAAAGTTTTAATATAATATAAAAATATTATATGACAGTAAAATTATAATTTCAATTAACATGAATTTAGTTAAATAAATTTCTAGAGAAATATTCGTAATTTATAAATATTATTAATAATAATATTATAAATATATCATTATTTAAAATATTAATAATTAATGTTATTCAAATGTAATTAATGATTTTTTTTATAAAAATATAAATATATATAATGATTTAATCTAATATTCTCCATAGTAGACATCAATTATATATTTTTATTTTTAAAATTTATTGATTTAAAAAATAATGACTTATATATTTGAAAATCAATTTATTGTATATTTGTATTTATATATAATTAGAAAAAAAAATTTCTCTCTTTAGAGATAATACATTAGATATTTATAAATAAAACAATAACTTTTTATTTACTGCAAATTATTCGTTAATTTACATAATTATGAATATTTTTAGAATTATAACTAATATTATATAAATATAATTAAAATTTTCAATTTTTATATATAATAATAATATTATTATATATTTATATTATTAATTTTTTTTATTATTGTATATATATATTTATGAAATTAGTTATTATTTTAGTTTGATTTTATCCGTGTTAATTTTAGCAATGAAAAATCTTCCTATATCAACATTATATTTAGCACTAATAAAAACTTTCCTTATTAGTTCTTTATTATTTATCACTAAAAATTTACTTTTATCAAATTTTTTTAGTTCACATTGGTAAAATACTTTAAAACTTTTTTACGGAACCCAAATGGTCACACCGCTCATTCCTATCATTCATGATTTTATAGAATCCAATCTTTTTATCACTTGTGTGATATATTTGGAATGATTAAACCCTTGAAAATAAAGTTATATTATTTATAAATTGTTTTTAGATTTCTCAAACGATCATGAATGTTTTTTTCATGATTTCTTTATTCTCCATTCTATAATGATCAATAAACCTAATCCCTGGTTCTCGATATATTTAAATTTGTTTGTCTAGGAGTGTGTAAATTTATAAAAAATGGTTGAATTAATTTGATCCCTATTTTTTAAGTTGTTCTTTGCAAAATCATCTGTATATATACATACATATATGTGTACATAGATATAAATATTTTTGGATCATCTATTTTTATATGCATAATATTTATATGTTTTTTTCTTTTTTATGGTGTATTTTTTTCTATGTGTGTTTGTATGTATATATATATAATTAAATATTTAAATATAAATAATTAAAATATACATAATAGAATGTATGTTAATTAAATTTATATTTACATTTGTATACATCTTTTCCTAAGATACCGTGCAATTACTATTGTCAGGGGGGAATCCCAGTGAAGGACTAGTGTCTTAGCATGACACATGCTACTATTTTGAGACTTCATGTCATCTCCTCTAAAATTACCTTGGCATACATTCAGTTTCATCTTCAATCTATCCATTACTTTGTCCTTCTAACTATAAATAAGTAATAAAATAAGTCCAATGGGTGCTTGATATTCCATATTGATAGAGATAATGGTTGATTCATTATGGTTCCTAAGTGTGTGAATTGTTTATAGTTTTCAATCCCTTATACCTAATATAGAAATATTTTACAATGTATTATAATATATAGTATTTGTATCTATTCTTTTATATACTTTATATATGTATGTATTTTAATTTCTAAATATATTTTTAAATGTAAAACTTTATAAAATATAAGCACCTAAAAATTAATACATTATTTATATATCATATATGTATTGAATTTTTTTAATTCCATGTGAATAAAATTGAAACAAATCGAATTAATATATAATGAAATTTAATTGATTTCAATTGTATTACAAAGGAGTATACAAATGGGTTTAAAGTGTTCAACAAGTTTTTAATAGATCATATAAATGATACTTTTAAAATAATGTTTCCATATTTACATTATTGTTTTCAAGATGAATTTTTTCAAGTTACTTGTTAGAACACATGATATATCATGAAATATATTAATGTAATAAATTTTTCCTTAACCATATGGAAAACTGAATATATCTAGTTACATGAAAAATAGTATAGTTTTTGGATCATCTAATAGGTGTACAACCAATAAATAATGAGGGAGGTTATATTAAGTAAATCATTGTGGAGATTTTATATGTATATCTCCATTTTCAAGTGTTGATTTAAAATTTAAATAGTTGAAAAAATATGACATTGTATGCTGGATAAACTAAATATATGACATTTATTTCTCTAATAAAACTATATCATTTGAAATATATCAAGGATGGAGTGGTAGCATGATAATGAATTTATTTCTATCTTGAATGATATATTATAACAATATAATGAGATTATTTATCAAAAATGAGATATAAAATAAATTTCATGTTCAATAGGTGTGAAATGTAAAAGAAAAGCACATACCCACTTAAATGTTTAATTTTTTACAATGACAATGAATCACTTAAAAATTCCATAAGTGTGGTGTATCTTGATGCAACAATACGATTCATATTCTTTGAATTTTATATGGTTCATTACAATCATTCCAATTTTTAGATGGATATAAGGAAGTGAAAAGACTGTATGGAATATCACATGGAATGCTGGTAAAAAACTTCTATTTGGAAAACTTCCTTACCTAAAAAACTACCATCAGTTGAAAAAAACATGATCATTAGTATCCTGAATTTAGAGACATGTCATGAAACATCAATCTTATGGTATTTACTATTAGCAGAGATCAATTTATTTTAAAAATAAGTATTCATATTATATTTCCTATTATATTGGTTAATTTTAACGTTCCACCATAATTATAAATAAAGTGTATATACTTCCTACTGTATCTACATATTCCAATACCGAAAAAACATAGAAATAATATTGATTTTAATTTGGATACTTTGACCAATGAACTCAAAATGAAGTGGTATACATGTGTTATGTTGCATGACTTAGATAAAGGTAAGGATTTTACATTAAGATCTATATTATTTGGGATAATAAATGACATCCATACTTATTAAAATTTTTTAAGATATAAAATTAGAGGAATGTTAGGTTATCCTATTTTTGGAGAAGTTATACATCCAGTTAGATTGAAATATTCTTCGAACCTAGTGTTTCTAGGAGATTTTAAATGTTTACCCCGATGGCATGAATACTAATCCTAGATGGAATCATTTTAGTGTAATTCGATAGAATGTGTAGTTCTGTCTATATTTATAGGTGATAAATACATTAACAATATAGAGAATGTTTTCATGTTTCAGGAAAAAAATTTCAAAAATACTTATTAATGGGTTAGAGAAAGAGATCTATTTTTTCAAATTACCGTATTGGAATTATTTTTGCGTATGAAATTTTATTTAAATAATGTGTATAGAAATATGTATGTGATAGTTTAATTTTCATGTTATTAAATATACAAGGAAAAACAAAATATTTCATCAAGGTTGGGTTAGATATAATTTATATATAGAAATGAAAATAGTCGGTACCAGTGAAGGTTGAAATATGGAATTTTCTTACTCCCTGCAATTCTAATATTTCTCTATGATAATGAATTAATTTTTGAAACCTATTAAATTGTATAATGTTTTCATATGATTATTCATATAATAATAATAATTTCTTTTTTATTACTGGATTTATGTTATGGGTATTAAGGTCATATTATTTTCATATTTTAATTCCAAATTCAATACTTGTGGTATTACATTTCATTCTACCTAAAAATTTATAATACATGTTATCCAAACCGTTATTCTTTTTCATAACTACATATAATAAATTTTTAGACCCAATAGTGTTTCTGACTAAAAAAATAATTTTTTTTCATATTAAGTGAGATGTAAATGTTCTTATTATCATCATTATTTGATATTATGTTTTACGTGATGGCTGATGTGGTTAGAGAGATATGTCTATATGGTCCTATGAAATACATATGGATGTACCACATTAAATGGTATATGAAAATTTTTAAAGGGTACAAAAAAATTTAAAGTTCCAATAAATGGTATATTGTGAAGTATTATACTATTGAAAAAGGCATTAAATTCTTTACTAACTATATATCTGATGTAAATATAATTGGTATCCTAATATCTCAACAAACGAGGTCTCCTTTTGGGTGGAGGAATTCTAAGAAGATATGTTTTCATAATTACCATCACAGAGATGGAGTATTATCACCATTAAATTTTAAATCCTATTATAGTGGTTTTTCCATGTATTGAAAATCATATAGAAATTATTAGATAGTTTAATTCATCATGGGTTGAAATCTTTATATCAAATACCCATAATCAATAGTTTATAATATTGTTTTGAGACAATATTTTTAGGAGTAATCTCAAAATATGATTTCAATTTTAAAATAACATAGATGATTTGAAATAGGAATAAGTTTACATGTATTGATATTCAATGGTAATAAAATTTATAACTATAAATTATATACAATGGAACAAGATGATTATAGTATAATGAAAATAGATGTGTAAATATTTTGCTATAGGTGGTTCATGTATCAGTTACTAAGGATATAAATATAATTTACATTAATATTTTATACTTTCATATAATTGAAAAACTATTAATGATATATTATATAACATTACTAGTAATTATTTTTCAATTCTAATGTTTTGATAAAGATGTGCAGTTAAAATTAATGAATTTGGATTTATGAAATCTATTTTCAATAAGTATTACTATATAGATGAACCATTTATAATGATATTATAGGTAGTAATAGTATTTTATGGCATGTATTTTCAAACAAAATTTGGAAAAAAATTCATTGGGAATTAAAAAAAATGAAGGGTCAAATGAAAATTCCATTGCATATCACCCTTTTATAAGGGAATCATAATAATTTCATGGTGGTCCCAATTTTGATGGTGTATTTTATTCCGATTAAGGACTGTAGGGAGTGTATTTGGATACATGTTAGTGATTCCAAATCCAATCATCCTTTTAGGAAAGAAATCATTCAATGAACATGTCAAATGTAGCTAATTTTTTTATATACAAATTCTTTCTTCAAAATATTATGTATCAATACTATATTTACAAATGTAAATTAATTATTTAACTATTTTACATTTAAAGGAATGTTTTTTATTTATTCTTCCAATATATATAAACAATATATTGGTGATATTGAAATTTTAAAACAGCTAGAATCTAAAAAAATATAATGGTGATAAATAACTTAAAAGTGAAAAATTAGGAAATAGAAATAAATTATAAAGAAAAGAAAAGATCATTTTAGAGTGATGGCATTAGAAAAAATTATTAAGGTGAGAATTAGAGTACATTAATACAAGGTTGAATGGGATTCACGCAGCCAACATATTTATCCAAAAAATTTCAATTCTATTTGTTATATACGGTCCAATGATTGAATTCATGTATAGACTGATATTGATACATGACCAGTATTTGTGAAAACATGTGTTACAAGAGCACCATTCATCCCTAAAAATGGAGCTACATATACATTAAATAATCTTTAAAAAAATTCTATAGTAAATTAATTTACATCGCTTTGAATAAAATAGAGCTTCATAACATGCCTGCTATGGTTTAAAATAATTATTCAGAACATGTGAGGAATCATATAAATAAATAGCGAGTAAACATTAATAGAAAGAGTATTGAGATATCAAAAGGATATTGGTAGAGAATTGGAGGGGAGAGTTATTCACATATGATCATTTTAAATATTTATTCTCTTAGGGACTCTGGTACCTCATCACATTATCATTGTATTCTTTTTAGACTAGCCCTGGGTGGGTGAACCATGTTAAAACTTCATGTGTTTGTTTTTTCTTACATTATCGCTTCATATTAAATTTGATAAAGGGAGGTGTTCATATTAACAATTGAATAAGATCATTGAAGAGAGTAATTTAAAAAGAATTTACATACCCCAATTTTCTCCTATCACCCTCTCCCCAAGGTATTTACCATACCTAGGTCTAATAAGTGGTATCAATGCTAATGGTTGAAGTCAGTTGTATTCTCCTATAAGTAGAAATTACGGTAGTTGTAAATTGAAATGGTATTTTTATATTTTATGAATATAACTTTAAACTCTAGAATAAGCATATATAAAACTATTTCTAATCATTTATCAATGATGTTTACACAATAGTTAATTATGGGATCTTAGAAAGTGTGGATAGTAGAAAACTATCAAAAATATATCACAAATAGTTATATGTCGATGATAATGAAAACAATTTCTTAGTGGGGTATTTTCACAAATAAAATCTACATGAAATGTTTTTGTGTAAATTCACACATGTTATGCAGGAATTTTTTTTTAATATCATCGAAGGGGACTCATATATATGAATAGTCAAATGTTAGGTTCTATGTAAAAATTATGAGTACTTTTGGATGCACCTAAATGATTGTATTGATTCATTATTTGATTGGGTAAATGTGTGATTATACAATATATTCATGGAATCTAAGAAACCATTGATGATGTGAATAACATTAATAAATATTAAGAATATTCCATAACTCTTCGTAATAAAAAATTACATGTGTTAAAGGATAGATATCCCAATTAGTTTACATTGGATAGTCTTCATATTACTCTCATTGCATATGAGATAAGTATTTATAGTAATGAGGTCGTTGAAAGAGGGATGTATGAGGATGTGGAATTCAATAAACTTTAGCAGAATACATTGGTCAATGTTTCTAGAAATGTAGAGTTTCATGAAGTTATTTCAACCCATTATAAAAAACTAAAAATGGAAAAATTAAAGTTTAAATGGAAACTTCCACTCACTTTCTTTCAATGTCGAAAGGTTGGGTACCACAACGAAAATCATCTCAATAATTTTCAAGAATATGATGAGGGGGATAATTATGTTCCTATGAAGAAATAATTATATAATGTGAAATGTAATATTTTTTATATGAAATAGATTCTTAAGAGGAATAACCTACTATAACTTGAGGAAAATAGTTTAGAAGAAATATAAGTGGAGTGAACTAAGGATTATAAAGACCTCAAAGAAGATGTTCTCATGGTTTTTATAGAAAATTAAAATAAAAGGGAAGATAATGATGATGATGAAAGAGAATTAGAAAGTATATTTGACCACAAATGTAAGTTAGTTGTTTCACTTTATAAAATAGAAATGCTGAGAGTTTTGAAAAATAAATCCCTTAGAGTGTTATGTGATGCCAATATTTACATGAATAAGTGATAATAAGAGAATTAATATCTAAGGTAATAAATTTAGATAGTAAAATAGAAAAATATAGAATGAGAAAATAAGGTTATTAAATTAAACTAAAGATCAAATAGAACACACATATTTATTATTTTTTACTAACATTTTGAAAGACCGAGTCAATCAAATTGAAGAGCATGTCTGTGAATTCAATAATCAAAGGTAAAAAATATAAGATCCCGAGAGACATTTGAATCCTTGTATGACATAAGGAATTTATATCGGTAGGGATACAAAATTTTTGAATGTAGACCATGGAGGTCCATAAGGATAGCTTTAGAATTATCCATGGAAACAAAAGGAACATCAAAATTATAAATCATGTATAGGGATTCATTTCAAGTAAGTAGTGGTTGATTCCAATCCACAAGCACCCACTGAGTTAGGCCACATGTGTTGTTAATTCTTATACCCCTGTACTAGTTTATAATTTCTAAACATGTGAAGGAAAATCACTAAATATACAATTAATTAGTTTAGTATTTTAAATTATGAGGTTAACCCCTTAGATACTTATAGGAAAAATAATTCAATCAATAGCTAAAACGTAGAACCAAAATTAAAAAAAATTATCTAGATTAAGAGAAAACAATAAAGATGATAGTAAAAGAAAACATATATCCATGTATGAAAAATAATGAAGCACACAATAAATTCATATACTTATGATTTTATCAAAATCAGGTTTATTTATATCCTTTTTTCATAGTATACACTCTCTAATCATTAAAATTTCTTTTTCTCATGGTAATCTACTTAGGGTCACATAAATATCAGGTGACCTAAAACCATATTTAATCATTTAAGGATATAAACCTAGTGTTCATGTTAGATATCATAGACTAGTTTATGCATGAAGATATAACTCTCTCACCCCAAGGAAATAATCAACTACATGTAAATGAGAAAGAGTATATAAAAATGAATTATTGCAAAATACCATCATAAGATATCATAAAAATAACGAAACTAAATTAAATCAGTCCCCATTGAAAACATCACCATTAAACAGTTACTAGTTTTTCATGATATCCATGGGAGAGAGGAAACTAAAACACCCAAAAAATTGTAAATATACCACATTATCCTCCAGCAGATAGTATTGGACGAATCTCCATAAAATTAAATTCCTTTGAGTGCATAGTGGATGCCTATATTTATTGATGATTTGTCATAAATATATATTCTATTATATTTTTTTCTCTTTCTGTATCTCGGTATATCTTTAAAATATTTAATTAGACTTTAAATATAGATATATATTGTAAAATATGTATGTGTGGCTGCATCAATATCCTCAAAAAAAATATCAAAATTATTATGAGGATAATTTTTTTTATATAATATATTTTCAATAAAAATATATTCAACATGGTCATTGGATCACTGAAAACATATACATTTCATCTTTATCATTACACATATACATTAAAAATATCTTTATACCTTTCCATATCAACACATGAGCCCATGTGATACACCTCAGAATATAATGAATTCCTACCTTTGTGAATTTCATTACAAGTTTCATATAACTCTATTATACACACATTTCCACATAAAAACTATGATCACATTCATAGAAATTACCCCCGACATTTTAGGCCTAGAAAATCCATGTAGGCTATATCATTTCACTCCAAAACACAGTTCATGTTGTTTAAAAGATCATCAAGAACATACAACATAACATATAATCATTTATTTAAAAAAATTCACTCTATTCATGCCTCCAATAAGAACAGAACATTAAATTTATCATCCTTTTATCCTCAGAAGTTACTTAGGAAACATGGTGTCTCATAGCATCTCACCCATCGTGGAAGTGGTCCTTTCACATCTTCATGAATTGTCAAGATTTCTCCATTTTCATTCATTGATTTTATTCTTCTCACTGATTCAATTGGATTATAAATAGAATCAATAAAACTATTAGTGGTTCGAAATTGATCTCCAAATATTTTTGGTAATATCTTGGTGATCTTTGGCATTTGGGTTGGCATTTTCATGAATGCTTTTAATTCCACAATAGAATCCCCATACTATAGTGTTCTCTAATGTCTATTACAATAATTTTATGGTGTCTCAATGCTTCGCTTTAAGAATCTATGGTGGCTCTCTGGTCAAGAAGGCATAGTGTGAGTTGGAATATATTATTTTTGAGGAATACAATTGGAAATTAACATGGAACACTAATGTTTCATTTAGTGATTAATAGTACACTGACAACTATGTTCCAAATTTGTTATTCTATCAACCCTGAACTCATTTATATATCATTTTTCTACATCATATTCTTTATGATTTTCTTACGAGACAACCTATTTATTTGAGATCTCCCCCTCCTAGCTTGAAGTAAAATACCTATGTCAATATATCCTCCCTTTTTCTTCTCTATGAACACACTTAATTTGTAATGTTTGTGCCCCTCCACCTTGATTAACTAAATAAGAAATCCTTTTCACCTAAATATAATAAAATTTTCCATTACGTTAAAATATTCTTCGGGATCATAAAAATATTTTTTAAAAATTATATTTTAAATATATTAATCCCATTAATGAATAAATATTTTAATAAATAAACATGAATTATAAATTTAATTTTTAAATTAATGAAATTAATTTTAAAAAAAATGTGTTAATGAAAAAGACACATAAAATTCTCCAAAACATATAATATTGTTTGTCATGAATTGTGTAATTTAAATATAAATCACAAAGGGAATCCATTATATCAATATTTAATTCTAAAATCCAATAAAATCAAATGATTATCAATATGGAAATAAACATTCCAACATCACATCTAAAATATCTTTCCAAACCCTCATTTTTCAAGGAAACCAAGTCAATCAATAATTTTACTCATCCCTTTGAAAATGATAAAACATATCCTAAAATATACTAAAATATCTAAATTCATTATTATTATTGACTCTAGATATGATCCACCATAACATGAATTTTTTCTCATCAGACAAGGTAATAATTGAGAATGAGTTATTTTCAGACTATAAATATATGATCCTAACCATAGGCCTGTAAATAATCTCATATATCTATACTATAAATACAAATTTAATAATTAATAATTAGTAATACATATTAACGATTAAATTTATATAAGGATTAGGGTAGAAAGGGAATTTATGTGAAAAAACCTTAAATATCAAAATTGAGGTTATCATTAAAGAATATTTCATTATAATCAAATGTTAATATCAATAAAAAAATCATATTCTCAAATGAAATCACCACATAATTACCAACTCAATGAATAGGCTCATGAACTATATGAAATCATAAAAGAAGGATATAGTATTTTTCAAATTTTCTATTTTTCTATTTTTTCAAATAGTGTAGTTGGATAAAATAGCATACCCCCACCCAACTCATATTTCATATCCACATGAAACTAATTGTAATAGTTAGAAAAATATTATAGGTTGGGTATGGTGGTTTTTAAGTCTCCCAATTCATAGGCCATTTTTCATTATTTTCCTTTCTTCGTCATTTTCATTTTTTATGATCGCTAAAAATGAAATACAATGAAATACATTTTATAAACCTTCCCACATCCTATGAAAAACACCCACAGATATTTTCCTCAAAAAATTATTACCATTGACACCCTAAAAACTTCTCCTCCACACTTGAACCAATGAATATCGTTCAAATCACTATTTATATAATAGGAAGGAAATAATATACTTTTAATGTGGATACTCCCATAAAAATCACTTATGAATTCAATAATCTCAAAAGAAAGATAAAATTTTAATATTTTTGTCTTAAAGATAAGGGCTCAGAGAAATATTTCATGAATAATTTTAAACGTGTATTTATACAATTATACGTTTGAAAATATTCTATCCATGTCCTATAAGGAAAATGTGCACCAAGTTACTCTCAAGAAATGGATATTAGAATGAAAAGTGAAAAATTGGATTAGAACCCTTTTAAGAATGAGGGCAAGTAATATTTAATAAAATATCTACTAGAATTCATAATAGTAATAAACTAATCTCCATGTATTTCAATATTTCAATGAATGTAAACATTTATGGATGTTTTATTTACAAATAATAACTACCCCCGTCATAATTCATTAATTTAATACCATTATGATTATATCTAATCATTAATCCCATCTATTAATAATTCAATATTATTAAAAATGGAACTGAAAAAATTACATCATTGAATTCATAAGTTACTTTTCACTCCAAGATCAAAAAACAAAATAAGAATCTATAGTGGGGTATGAAATGTTCATTTAAAACTCAAAAACAGACTGAAAAAATATAGGGTAATAAAAATTAAAAAATTAATGGCTAAAAGAAAAGAAAAAAAAGATATTGAAAGAACAATGTCTATTTTTCTTTTATGCTAAAAATGGCAAGGAAGTTGAAAAATACATCCTTATATAATATTAACCTAAATACATTGGAATAAGTCAAATGAAATAAATAAATAAATCCTAATTCCATACTAAAAAATGCTTTTAGTTAAGGTTATTGGCTCTAAATTAACTCAATGATCATGTAATTAGAGTGTAAAATAGATATACCCATCTCGTAGTGATCTATGAATAATATTATCATTCACCTAGAACACCTCTACTTTTCCACATCCTTAAAATATTCTTAAAAGTTTTAAGATGAGAATATCAAAATCTAGGGATCCCCATAGAAGCGAAGTAAATCTTGGATTATCCATATCTGATACAACTCCTCATTCTTTTATACCCGAAATTTGGATTCAAATTTCGAATTTTCTTCTTCAGTTTCAATAGCCATATATTATTATTACTTATCTTCTTCCATATCCTATTCTAAATAATCAATTTTCACGAACCATCTTTTCCTAAACCTCACACTCTCCATTAGAAGTATCATGTGATGTCCCCAAGGCGTGTTCATAATCACCAAAGGCTGGACCCAAGCACTAAGGGAATCATATGAGAGCTATAGGGAATGATTTATCCTATATAAAATAATTAAAAAAGAATGAAATTTCCAAATTTTTTGTCCTTATGTTGGACTACCACACCTATTAAAATAATTATAAATATAATTTTAAATAAACCAACAAATAACATACCATATAAATATTATCTAACTCAGATTAATTAAGATAGGAATAAATATATACAAATATATAGGGATATTTGTGTTTGATGATACAACTAAAAATAATGAAAATTAAGATACTAAACAACCAAAAACAGTCACCCAACCCAATCTCCATGAGCCTTCACAATTCATCATCCAACCTCAACCCATGAGTGGTCAATGAGAGACTAGAACTAAACCAGAACCTAAAAGTTGGATGGTAAAGTATGCATGAGCATAATGTATGTTATGAATTCTTGAGAATGAAAACCCAAACGTATTGCCTTTAAAGAGAAGTTTGAATTCTATCTAATATAAATTTTAATTTTACAAAAAAAATAAGTTTTACATTTTATTTTAAATACCATAAATAGTACATTTCCCTTTTTACATCAAAACCATCCATTTAAATAGGAGAGGTTAAAACATTTGAAAATAGGTAATTTTTTAAATATTTAACATAAAAATGGTTCCAAATACATATTCAAAAAATTTTAAATTCACTGGTTTCCATTTTATGAAAATAAAAAAACTTAATGGAAAGATTGAAATAAGAACTAGAGTAGTAGTAGTTGTACAAGAGAAACATGAAAATAAATAGTTAGTAATTACAGTAACAATTAAAACTATCTAACATTGTTTAACAAAAAACCATTGATTAGGGGAATCCTAGGAACTAAGGGAATTGTCATGAACAAAAACAAATGAATTTCTAAACCAATACCTAAATTCATCAAAACATGGCATGCATGTCATTCTTGATCCCCATGGGTTGATGACTAGCAACTAGGCATAATAAAAAAATACAGAGGGGATGAGTTCAACATAATAATTTATTAAATATATAAAATCAGTAGAAATATTATACAAAAATTCAGTATACCAAATACACATAAAGATAAAATCACAACATGCAGATGGATACCGTTCCCAAAAATAGTATATCGACCTGAAGAATAACAAAAACATCAAAGACATCATCCCAATATCTATTCAAAATAAGTGGATCACATGCTCCACTAGTCACCACTAACTCCAAAGGTCCCACTAATCAAGAATAGCCACCACCTCTATGCACATTTTCCCTTTTCACGAACCATTGATAAGAATGTCTACAAATTTCTAAAGGAAAATTGGGGTGTGAGAAACACTATCATAGTAGGATCCCACAAAGTATTAAATAATAAATCCATTTCCAGTAAATTAAATATACTACATGATAAATAAAACATTTCGTGGCAATCTTTCCACAATTCATAATAAAACATTATTTTCAGTTCCTTTCAATGGTGAGTATAAAATAGGTATAAAAGCTAATTTCCATCAAAATAGGAATGAGTAAATCATTTCTATTAAAATAGGAATGATTAATCATTTTATCAACATTGGAATGAATAAATAATTTATAATCATATGACCATCGTTAATAGTATTAGGGTTAGATTGGTACAAGTATTCTCACACATCTTAGTGAACTATAACTCCATGTGTGCACACGTCCAAAGATCTCAAGCCTAGGGGGAATATGAAAACACGCTAAAGAATAAACTGCCAACCCTCATCATATTTTAGTTAGTATTGTCAACATAAATAAATTTTGAGGTAGATAAAATGAATTTTTATCATGTGTTCTTCCCTCCAATCTACCCAAGATCACAATTACATCAAGTAAATAAATCATATAGTGGGGTTATATTTAATTTTAATTAATTTTAAATCATTTCAAACAATAATTTCAAATCACCCCCAACATCACGTTTTAAAAGATGAAATTTTATTAAAAAAACCAACATCAAATGGTTTTCAAAAAAACTCATTCCTTTAAAAAAAATCAATTAATTTCAAATAATAAATCAATTCACGTAATTTTTAATACGAAATCCTAATCGAATTATTTAATAAAATTGGTCTTTCATTACAAATACATTGTCTGGGAAATCATAACTTTATTTTAAAATCCACACCATATTGATTCTAAACCTAAAGTCCATTCCATTTATAAAAACATATCAAGAAACTCAATTCAGCCAGTTTAAATTAATTAGAAATCCAATTTAGGATAAATACTCAAGAAAGGTTTCAACAGATTTGAATTCCATTAAAAACCCACTTTCCTAAATCATGGTGTGGAAAAACTGTAACACTTGAGACTTTTATGTTATATAAATCATCAAAGGAATATTTTTCTACACACAACACTTGCTTGTCTTTCTTTACACGAAATCACAACCGTTCTCGATAGCTTGCGTCGTACGCAATACCGAGTTTCACTAAACAATGATATGCTAATAAAATATTATTAAAACTAGCCGTTATGAATTGTAATAACCACTTTTTGAAATTTTATAAATTTTATTTTTCAAAATGGACTTCATTTTTGGATTCAGAATATCGAAATTATCCTATGGTGATATTTTGGTATTTTTCTGAAAACTTTCAATTTTTTGATGAATAGTGAAACCACTAATTGGTAGTTAAAAAACTGAATTTTTCATAAAACATAATTTTACCAATTCTGTGAGTAGAATTTCAAAACTCCGAGAGACAGGGTTGATGTCAGTAAGTAAAATGTGGTTCAATGAGATGAAAATAATTTTTGGTGAATAGTAACGTTTTACATTTATTTACCACGGTTAAAAGTAAATAGGGTAATTAAAGGTAAAAATGATATTATTATTACACTAACAGATGTCCTAATTATATTAGACAAGTGTAATTCGACCAAAAACAACCTTAGGAATAAAATATTACCATTTAGGCCCACTTGGATTAGATTAGGACATTTATTATTAATTTATTTAAAAAATGGTTAAAATAGTTAAAATCAATGTTTAATAAGTAAACCATTTTTAATATGGGGTTATACATAAGATAAATTCGACTATAAATATTAATTATAAAGGTAAAAATCTTTCCTACATAATGGTATTTTATTTATAATTTTTAGACGTTAAATAATTTAATTTATTTATGACACAAAGATGATGCAGTAATTATCATATTAATGAAATATTGACCTAATTGATTTTATAAACACCAAAATAAATGTAATTTGAGACTTTTTATGAATTACACTAATTTTTTAGATTAATATGCCATGTTAGTATTTATTTAATTAACTTTTTTTGAACTAATTATTCTGTTATGATTTTCACAAAAATCAATTACTAAATAGTGTCAAAATTGACAGAAAATATTTTTTAAAACAAATATTATATTATTAATTGTTATTTTATTCCTAAAAACCTTAAGTTTAACAAAATGACTTATATAAGGTTATATATATTAATAATAAACAACTTGGGGCTCGTTTTGATTGTTATAGTAAGTTTATTAACCTTATATAATAAGAACACAAGAAGACACAGTAAAAGTAAAATTATTTAACTTAATGTTAAATCTAAATGTTAAGGTTAAAATAGGAACCTATACTTGTATAAATTCGATTTTATGAGAGGATTGCGACCCATACCCACCTTATCTTCGAAATAAATCAATTTGGATCTATTTAAAACCAAACATGACTTTATAATAAAATAATATTTTTAGTTTTTCCAAAGGAGCCCCTCTCCTCCCTTATAAAAGGGCACCTCCTCCACCTCTTACTCACACCCCTTTGAGCCTTCATGCTCGGCCAACCTCTGACAATTTCTCCTCTCCACTTCCCTAGAAACATCCTAGAGGTTCTGGTCTTCTTCAAAGACCTATTTTAGTGCCCTAAAAGGAGGTCTCAAAGAAGCACTTCAAAGAAGAGGTAATGTCCATTACCAATTCATTCATCTTTATTTCTTCTTACACTTCTTCTTATTTAGTTGTTTCATTATGAAGTAATAACATCAGTATCACTCATATACTGATATGTTATTATATGTATGAAACAACCCTATTTCACCATCTATCCATCCTACGGAAAAAGAAATCATCGCGCGTGCGTACGTACGGAATGCCGTCTCCACGCCGTGGTGTAATCTATTTTCCACCACCACCTTACTTGGATGGGTATAATGGTGTAAATAATGACTATATATGACTATTATAAAGTGATACTAATTCTGAAATATTATACATACTCTCCAATACAATTCCACGATCATAGGAATGAAATCCTCACTCGTGCGTACGTACGGAATACCGTCTCCACGATGTGATGCGACTCATTCTACATGATCTTCATTTCATAATGATTATATAAATGAATTGAATGAATTAATATGATTTATATTACACTAATACCATTATGGAAATGAGGTATATATTACCTAAAGAGAAGAATAAGAATTTATTCAACAAAACACGCATAAGAACAAAAAGTTATAAACACCCGAATAACAAGTAGTAATGAAATATTACTACTAAGAAGCTAAGAATATGAACATATATGATATCATAAAAATATGTATGATTCTGGAATAAGTCAGTAACATTATTTAAATCATTATACAGGAGGTTCGTACACGTACAAAGCATATCAGACCTAAGGTAACTGAAATATCACAATCTCATTTTTATCCTTGATTGTGTATACTTTGGTATTTACTGGGGTATATTTTATCATCCACATCCATGTTTCCTCAATATGTAATATTATTTCCATCCACCTATAATTTTTTAAATCTAATATTACCCTTCGGTGAGTTTTTAGTGAAGGATATGAAAGGAATCTTTTGTCGTTTTTCATACAAGGTACTTTTTGACTTTTCCGACAAAAGTATGAAGAATGTTTTTTTAACTTATAGTGAATGAATGGATTTTTAAAACATTATTTCCAAGAAGGTTATTTTACAAGTTTTCCAATTTATTTTTAACCAACTTCTTTTAGATTAAAAATTGTATGACATGATAAGAAAGGAAAATATTTTTGAATTTGAAAGGATATTTTCCTCAAGAATGGAGTTCAAGTGTTTTGTCAAAATTATTTTCCATATAAGATAATATAGGGTTCTGTTTATATCCCTATTATTACATTGATTTGATTATGTTGTGATGGAATTATTTTTATTAATTCATTTATCTTATATGAATTTTTTAATGATGTCACGATGTTTAAGATTCCCATTTTTATTACATGGGTTATGCAATGATGTATGATTTATGATTTTGTGGGACACATAAGAATGGTATCATTATGAGATGGGTGGGACCTATATCTCCCTCCAATGCATTGGGTAAAGATTTTATATCTCATGAGATAGACATGGCTGGAATGCTAGGTTATACTGGTTCAGTGAAACAGGACTGAAACGAGGAGTGAACTCGGTTTAGAGATGGACTTTGTCCACTAAGATAGTCTTGGAAATGAGTCTTGAATAATAAGTAATGATTTTCTATGATTATGTGTGTATGCCACAAAGTTTCATGTTTTATGTTATGATTATTGGGATTACATTTCACTGCTATGATTTATCCCATGTTATGAAATTATGATCACTTTTGCAGGTTACGATTTCCAAAAGTTATGTGCTTATGTATATGATGTGATTGATATTTCTTTTGTTTACCATTACTGAGAATTTGAGCTCACCCTTTTGTATGTTTTATTTCCCCAGGTCAGGAAGAAGGTTATTAAGTAGAATATCCCAAAAAGGGACTCTAGATATGATGAAATAAATGGGAGGCAAAGTAGATGCTTTATGAACCAGTTGTTTATGTTTCCCAGTTTATAAATACACTATACCTATATGGTCCTTTCATGGTTTTGTTATATGTTTTAATAAGTGTGCTTCAATTTTGAACTAATAACAATGTATGTAAAGTATGGGTTGTTATAGTTGGTATCAGAGGAAAGGTATAGTCAACCTTTGGAAACTAGGATGTGAAAGCCTTAGTAAGAACCCTAAGGATAAGTCTAAGCATAGAACACAATCTTAGTGTTTTAGAAATGTCCATGAATAACCTAGGATAAGACCTTAAGTGTGAAATTTTGTTCTTGATTATTTGTTTTTCCTATTATAATTAGTGTTGCTCACACTATTCTTCTTGGTTTTAGTCAATGTCTGGAACCCGAAGGAACCGTTTTAATACGGAATGCGACGGGCAATGAAATGATTGTCCCCCTGAGCAACCAAACGTTATGGGATATAGAATGCAAAATCTTGTAGCCATGCTCACACAATATTCTCAAGCTATGAATCATGCAAGACTTCCAAACGAGCAATGGAAGGAGCAACATTCTGTTGAATCCTTCATGAGACAGCGTCCACCTTCATTCAGCGGGTCTACTAATCCATTAGTTGTTGAACAATGGATTAGTACTACTGAAAAGATATTTTCAGTTCTTCAATGTTCTGAGCATGATAAAGTCATCTTAGTAGTGTATCGTTTGTAAGGTGATGTTGATCAATGGAGGAATGTTATTAAGAATACGGGGCAATGGGATGAAATTGAGTCCATGGAATGGGATGAGTTCAAGAACTTATTTTTCAATAAGTACTTCCCTCGTATTCTCCGAACAAAGATGGAGATAGAGTTTCTTGAACTGAAGCAAAAGGATGATGAATCTGTTGGTACCTATGAAGCAAATTTTACAATACTTTCAAGGTATGCTTCTGGTATTATTATCCAACCTGAGAGTAAGATCGATCAATTCTTTAGTGGCTTAAAACCAAGTCTTCGAAGGGCCTTAGACATGATGGACTTCAATAGCTACGAGGAAATCATTCGATGTTCTCTCAAAGTTGAGATGGAGATTGGAGTAACCCATCAGTTATATGGGTTTGATAAGAAGAGGGAAATGGAATTAAAAGGAAAATCCAAAGAGCACACCGAAAAGAAGATGATCTTTCCCTTATGCTCAAAGTGTGGAAAGAAACATGGAGGGAGTTGTCTTAAAGGGACAATTAAATGTTTCAAATGTCTAAAGGAAGGTCATCGGGCATTTGAATGCCGCGATGATGTGAAGAAGATATCTAATGATGCAAACAAAGGAAGGGATACACAGAATGAACCTACTACACATCAATGATTCATGTGCAAGGAGATGGAACATTATTCCAATAAATGCCTTAATCCAAGGGTTGATGATGATGGTCAACGTCAACAAACTCTTAAGGCTAATGACAAAGGAAAGTCACATGAAATTTCTATCAGCAATGTGGAGTACGATAACGATGTGGTGAAAGGTACACTTACCATCCACTCTAGAGTAGAAAATGTTTTATTTGATTCTAGATCCACCGACTCCTTTATTTCTGAAGAATTTTCTCAGGGTATCACTGTATTACCTCAACAATTAGATGTTGAGTTAGCTGTGAAAACACCTAATGGCACAACAGTCGCATCAAAAGTTTATAGTTCTTCTCCGATTGAAGTTTCTGGGAAAGTGATTCCTGCAAATCTTGTGATCCTTTCTACAGTGGAATTTGATGTGATTCTTGGCATGGATTGGCTTTCTCTACATGGAGCTCATATCAATTTCCACAGAAGGGAAGTCACATTTCATATTCCAGATCAATCTATGATCGTCTATCAATGCAAGGATGAACATAACCTTACAGTGGATATTTCATCCATTTTATGGGTATTGATTCCACTAAATGAAGGTTATTTATCTCAAATGGTTGGTGAGAAACTCACTATTAAGAATATGCCCATTGTATGGGTGTTTGATGATGTCTTTCCGGAGGAATTACTGGGTCTTCCACCGAATCATGAAGTTGAGTTTTCAATAGAACTCGTACCAGATTCTTTGCCTATTTCAAATACCCCTTATAGAATGGCCCCAATTGAGTTGTAGGAATTGAAGATTCAACTTCAAGAGAATCTTGATAAGGGGTTCATACGCCCTAGTGCGTCACCTTGGGGATCACCTATTCTATTTGTTATGAAGAAAGATGGATCAATGAGACTCTACATTGATTATCGAGAACTTAGCAAGATCACTATCAAGAACAAATATCCTCTCCTACGCATTGATGACCTATTTGACCAACTACACGGAGCTCAATACTTTTCCAAGAATGATCTTCGTTCAGGGAATCATCAATTAAGGGTCAAAAGGGAGGATATACCAAAGACGGCTTTCCGTACAAGGTATGGACACTATGACTTTATAGTGATGTCATTTGGTCTTACTAATGCCCCTGCTATCTTCATGGATCTAATGAATAGAGTCTTCAGTGACTATCTTGATCAGTCTGTGGTAGTCTTTATAGACGATATTCTTTTCTATTCAAAGATCAAGGAATAACATGAAGATCACTTGAATGTTTTTATTGAAGACCCTGAGAAAGGAGAATCTTTATGCCAAATTTACCAAGTGTGAATTTTCGATTAAAAAAGTTTCATTTTTGGGTCACATAATCTCAAAATAGGGGATATATGTGGATCCAGCAAATATAGAGGTTATCGAAAGATGGTCGAGACCAGCAACAGTAACCGAGATCCGAAGTTTTCTTGGTTTGGCTGGATATTATCAACGTTTTGTGAAATATTTTTCACGATTATCTAATCCACTCACCATGTTGACTCGGAAAGGAGATAAGTTTATTTGGACGGAATAATGTGCAGATAATTTCAAGGAGTTGAAAAGAAGGTTATCCAGTGCACCTGTGCTCACACTGCCTTGTAGTAGAGAAAGGTTTGTGATCTATAGTGATGCATCCAAGAAGGGATTGGGGTGTGTTCTTATGCAAAATGATATGGTGATAGCTTATGCCTCACGACAGTTGAAAATACATGAGAAAAATTACCCAACTCATGATTTGGAGTTAGCTACGGTAATATTTGCATTAAAGATTTGGAGGCATTACCTTTATGGTGAAAGGTGTGATATTTATACTGATCATAAAAGTTTAAAGAATATTTTCACACAAAAGGAGCTGAATATGCAGTAAAGAAGATGGTTGGAGCTGATTAAGGATTATGACTGCTCAATCCATTACCACCCTGTGAAAGAAAACAAGGTGGCAGATGCATTAAGTCGACAAGACCATGCTAGTTTATCCATGATGAGGATCACAAAAGATCCAATATTTATGGATTTACAAAGGATGGATCTTGGAATTATAAAGGAAGTGGAAAAATCTTATCTTTCTCAAATGAATGTTCAACCATCTATACATGTGAAGATTAAAGAGGCACAGAAAGAAGATGTCGAGTTACAAAAGAAGGTGAGAAATGTTCCTGAATTCAACCATGATTGTGATGGGATAATAAAGTTCAGGAATCGGGTTTGTGTTCCTCCCATCCCCGAATTAATGAAGGAGCTACTGGATGAGGCTCATAGTTCTTCATTATCTATTCATCCTGGAAGCACGAAGATGTATAGGGACATGAAAGAGTACTCTTGGTGGGATGGCATGAAAAGAGATGTTGCTAAATATGTCTCTCGATGTTTGGTTTTTCAGCAAGATAAAGCTGAGAGACAAAAGTCTAAGGGGAAGTTACAACCATTACTCATACCCGAATGGAAATGGGAAAACATCACTATGGACTTTGTCACAGGACTTCCTAAAACATCCAAAGGCAATAATGCTATCTGGGTCATAGTTGATCGTCTTACCAAGCCTGCACACTTCATTGCTATTAGAGTGGATTTCTCTTTAGATCAGCTTACCAGGATATATGTAAATGAAGTGGTAAGATTGCATGGACTACCACTTTCTACTATATCTGATCGGGATCCGAGATTTACCTCAAAGTTCTGGCGAAGTCTTCAGCATACTCTGGATACAGAGTTGAGTTTCAGCACTGCTTATCATCCTCAGACAGACGGTCAGTCTGAGAGAACAATTCAAACTCTAGAAGATATGTTGAGAACTTGCTCTATGGATTTCAAAAGTGGTTGGTATCAGCACCTACCTTTGGTGGAATTTTCATATAATAATAGCTTTCACTCCAGTATTCAGATGGCTCCTTATGAAGCTCTCTATGGAAAGAAATGCAGGAATCCAACTTTTTGGGATGAAGTTGGTGAAAGAAAGATATTAGGACCTGACCTCGTTGATGAAATGGTAGAAAAAGTCAGATCTATTCAAAAACACATAAGATCAGCTCAGAGTCGATAGAAAAGTTATCCCGACAACCGAAGAAAAGACCTAGAGTATGAAGTGGGTGATAAAGTTTTCTTATTAATATCTCCCTGGAAGAGGGTCATGAGATTTGGAAAGAAGGGGAAGTTGAGCCCTAGATATATCGATCCTTTAGAAATACTGGATCGTGTAGGGAAGGTAGCTTACCGATTCGCGATTCCACCAAATCTCTCTCAAGTTCACGATGTGTTCCATGTATCTCTCCTGAGAAAGTACATACCTAATCCTTCACATGTACTCAGCTCAGAAGTTGTACCGTTGGAGCAAGATCTTTCTTATGAAGAACAACAGATAGAGATTCTGGATCGTAGCGAAAAAGTCCTACGAAACAAGACCACTCGATTGGTGAAAGTTTTATGGAGTAACCACCAATTAGAAGAAGCTACATGGGAGCTTGAGGATATGATGAGGGAGAGGTATCCTCATCTGTTTGTTACCATGTGACGAATTTCGAGGGCGAAATTCATTTTAAGGGGGGTAGAATGTAACACCCGAGACTTTTTTGTTATATAAATCATCCAAGGAATCTTTTTCTACACACAACTATTGCTTGTATTGCTTTACATGAAATCACAACCTTCCTCGATAGCTTGCGTCGTACGCAATACCGAGTTTCACTAAACAATGATATGCTAATAAAATATTTCTAAAACTAGCTGTTATGAATAGTAATAACCACTTTTTGAAATTTGATAAATTTTATTTTTCAAAATGGACTTCATTTTTGGATTCGGAATATCGAAATTATCCTAGGGTGAAATTTTGGTATTTTTCTAAAAACATTCAATTTTTGATGAATAGTGAAACCACTAAGTGGTTGTTAAAAAAACTGAATTTTTCATAAAACTTAATTTTACCACTTCCGTGAGTAGAATTTCAAATATCCGAGAGACACGGTTGATTTCATCAAGTAAAATGTGGTTCAATGGGATGAAAATAATTTTTGATGAATAGTAACTTTTTACTTTTATTTACCACGGTTAAAAGTAAATAGGGTAATTAAGGGTAAAAATGATAGTATTATTACCCTAACACATGTCCTAATTATAATGGACAAGTGTAATTCGACCAAAAACAACCTTAGGAATACAATATGACCATTTAGGCCTACTTGGATTAGATTAGGACATTTATTATTAATTTATTTAAAGAAGGGTTAAAATAGTTAAAATCAAAGCTTAATAAGTAAATAATTTTTAATATGGGGCTATACATAAGATAAATTCGACTATAAATATTCATTAGAAATATAAAAGGATTTCCTACATAATGGTATTTTATTTATATTTTTTAGACATTATATAATTTAATTTATTTATGACACAAAGATGATGCAGTAATTATCTTATTAATGAAATATTGACATAATTGATGTTATAAACACCAAAATAAATGTAATTTGAGACTTTTTATGATTTACACTAATTTTATAGACTAATATGACATGTTATTATTGATTTAATTAACTTTTTTAAACTAATAATTCTGTTATAATTTTCACAAAAATCAATTACTAAATAGTGTCAAAATTGACATAAAATAGTTTTTAAAACAAATATTATATTATTAATTGTTATTTTATTCCTAAAAATCTAAGGTTCGGCCATATGACTTAGATAAGGATATATATATATTAATAATAAACAACTTTAGGTTCTTTTGTATTGTTATAGTAAGTTTATTAACATTATAGTATAAGAACACCAGAAGACACGGTAAAAGTAAAATTATTTAACTTAATGATAAATTTAAATGATAAGGTTAAAATAGGAACCTAAACTTGTCTAAATTCTATTGGATGAGATTATTTCTACCCATCCCCACCTTAGATTCAAAATAAATCAATTTGGAGCTATTTGAAACCTAACTTGACTTTATAATAAAATAATATTTTTAGTTTTTCCAAAGGAGCTCATCTCCTCCCTTATAAAAGGGCACCTCCTCCCCCTCTTCCTCACACCACTTTGAGCCTTCAAGCTCGGCCAACCTCTGAAAATTTCTCCTCTAAACTTCCCTAGAATCATCCTAGAGTTTCTGGTCTTCTTCAAAGACCTATTTTAGTGCCCTAAAAGGAGGTCTCAAAGAAGCACTTCAAAGAAGAGGTAATGTCCATTACCAATTCGTTCAACTTTATTTCTTCTTCCACTTCTTCTTCTTTAGTTGTTTCATTATTAAGTAATAACATAAGTATCAATCATATACTGATATGTTATTATAATTATGAAACAACCCTATTTCACCATATATCAATCCTACGGAAAAAGAAATCACCACGCGTGCGTACGTACGGAATACCGTCTCCACGCCGTGGTGTAATCTATTTTCCACCACAACCTTACGTGGATGGGTATAATGGTGTAAATAATGACTATATATGACTATTATAAAGTGATACTAATTCTGATATATTATAAATACACTCCAATATAATTCCATGATCATAGGAACGATGTCATCACTCGTGCGTACGTACGGAATACCGTCTCCACGATGTGATGCGACTCGTTCTACATGATCTTCATTTCATAATGATTATATAAATGAATTTAATTAATTAATATTATATATATTACACTAATACCATTCTGTAAATGAGATATATATAACTTAAAGAGAAGAATAAGAATTTATTCGACAAAACACGCATATGAACAAAAAGTTATAAGCAACCGAATAACAAGTAGCAATGAAATATTACTACTAAGAAGCTAAGAATATGACCATATATGATATCATAAAAATAAGTATGATTCTGGAATAAGTCAATAACATTATTTAAATCATTATACAGGAGGTTCAGATACGTACAAATCATATCGGAACTAAGGTATGGGAAATATCACAATCTCATTTTTATCCGAGATTGTTTATACTTTGGTATTTACTGGGGTATATTTTATCATCCACATCCATGTTTCCTCAATTTGTAATATTATTTCCATCCACATGAAATTGTTTAAATCCAATTTTACCCTTTAGTGAGTTTTTAGTAAAGGATATGAAAGGAATCTTTTGTCATTTTTCGTAAGAGGTACTTTTTAACTTTTCCGAAAAAAGTACGAAGAATGTTTTTTTTAACTTATATGGCATGAATAGATTTTTAAAAAATTATTCCCAAGAAGATTCCTTTAAATGTTTTCAAGTTTATTTTTAACCAACTTATTTTAGATTAAAAATTTTATGAAATGTTAAGAAAGGAAAATGTTTTTGAATTTGAAAGGATATTTTCCTCAAGAATGGAGTTCAAGTGTTTTATCAAAATTATTTTCCATCTAAGATAATATAGGGTTCTGTTTATATCCCTATTATTACATTGATTTGATTATGTTGTGATGGAATTAATTTTATGAATTCCTTTATCTTATATGAATTGGTTGATGATGTCACAATGTTTAAGATTCCCATTTTTATTACATGGGTTATGCAATGATGTATGATTTATGATTTTGTGGCACGCATAAGAATGGTATCATTATGAGATGGGTGGGACCTATATCTCCCTCCAATGCATTGGGTAAAGATTTTATATCTCATGACATAGACATGGCTGGAACAGTAGGTTATACCGGTTCAGTGAAATAGGACTGAAACGAGGAGTGAACTCGGTTCAGAAATGGACTTTGTCCACTAAGATTGTCTTGGCAATGAGTCTTGACTAATAAGAAAGGATTCTCTATGATTATGTGTGTATGCCACAAAGTTTCATGTTTTAAGTTATGATTATTGGGATTACATTTCACTACTATGATTTATCCCTTGTTATGAAATTGTGATCTCTTTTGCAGGTTAAGATTTCCAAAAGTTAAGTGATTATGTATATGATGTGATTGATATGTCTTTTTTTTACCCTTACCGAGAATTTGAGCTCACCCTTTTGTATGTTTTATTTCCCCAGGTCAGGAAGAAGGTTATTAAGTAGAATATTCCAAAAAGGGACTCTATATATGATGAAATAAATGGGAGGCAAAGTAGATGCTTTATGAACCAGTTGTCTATGTTTCCCAGTTTCTAAAGACACTATACCTATACGGTCCTTTCATGGTTTTGTTATATGTTTTAATAAGTGTGCTTCAATTGTGAAGTAATAAAAATGCATGTAATGTATGGGTCGTTATACAAACACCCAACGTGGCGTCCACAATAGACAAATGAAAGGGTTAGAATCAATCGAGGAAGAACCCTATAACCATAAATCATCAAAAAAGATCCAGATCCATCAACATCATGATGATCCACCATACTCTAAGAAGTATAGAAGTGATTAAAGATGAATTTACAACCAAATCAATATTACAATTACCAAAATAGGTTCAACGCATCAATTGGGACTTCGATACATGAATAAACAAGGTTATAATATCAAATTCCAAGCAAAGGGAGTCCTTAAAATCATGAGGATCGAATTAGGTTTGAGGTAGATGTTTTTTAAAATAAAATGGACATTAGGAGAAAAAATGTAATGACACTACCATTTCATTTATCACTTATAATGGCATCACCCCAAAGTAACTGGCATCCACTATCTAGCCAGTGCTATCAAGAAATAAACCTAGGATATTATAATTTCCACCAGCTAGAAGGTGGGATCCTACCGGCTAGCTGCTGGGATTCCTAAAGGAATCCACTTTTACCAACACTCCACTGGCTAGTCGGTGGCTCTGATCAAGAGGCTAGTAGAATTTCTTTGTGAGGATCAGCTATCCCTCATTCCACTGGCTATATGGAGGCCCTCGCCAGCTATCTGGTGAAATTCATATATCATATCTATCTACAACACAATGTGTACCCCCTTTCCTAAAAATCTATGATGCCTTATTAAACCTCAAAGGAGAAATAAAACACACTAATGGCCCCTTAAAAGGCTCAAAAGAGTAGAATTTAGGAAGAAATATTAGGTACAACCAATAATAAACATGAAAAACAATATGATATGTGGTAAACTAATAACCATACCAAAAATAAGTTATCGGGAGGATATAAATATTACCACCATAAATGCTTTCTACCCTAAAAATTCTATCAGGATGACTACCCCATAAAAGATGAGGCTATTATTATCTCATCCTTACCTAACTCTCCCATGTTTCAAGAGTATCAGAACTATGATACCATATAACCTAAACCAAAGTTATGATCATTCCAAAGATAATCCTTATTATAGAATCAATAAGTTGAAGTACATTCTTGATCACATTCATATAAGGTTCGACATCAAGGACATACAATTTCAAAACATGATATTCTACTAAAAGATATTTTCTGAGATAAAACATGTTATTCAAATCGTTAACATATTTCATCTAAGGTCACAAATCAAAATAGTTATCCACCTTACCAATCCTCTCAATAACCCTAAATTGTACAATAAACATTAGTCCAACTTTCCCTGTTTACCCAATCATCAGTGACCCAGCCAAGGAGATACTCTTAAAAACACATGGTCTCGAACTAAGAACTCCAAGGGATATTTATGATAACACATGTATTATTTATACTATATTTATTTCATACCAAACCTATTTAATGTATTATTTATTTTCACCACTATATCCTTGACTTAAATGGGTCCCACAATGGAAGGTTTACCGATATCCTTCCAAAAGCGTACAAATTTACAAGGATGATAAAAAAGGGATAAAGGTTCTATTCTAATTCAATACTACTAACTATTGTTAATGGAGAGCTCAAACATTCCCAAATGAAAATCCCACTCCCCTCTAAATTAAAGGATTCAAGCCTGAATCATGTCATCCAGGATCTATATAATTGTTCCATATGAAAATATATCTAGGGATAGTATGTCATGATCAAATTCACCTAGGATACAATATCCTTCTCGAGGACTCTATAAAAATAATATGTAAACTAGTTATAATCATGGAAAAAATGGAATATGTAATACCATGAAATTTGAAAGCCTCATTCAAATAAAAATGTCAAAGGTTCTGAACATTGGTTATATCATGAATGTGAATAAAATGATCGGATTATTTCAATTAATCAATCATCACCCAAACTGTTTTCTAATTTTATTGAGAAGGTGGTAACCCAACAAAAAATACCATCAATATCTCATCCCACTTTAATTTCATTATAATAAATAGTTAAGAAAACCTGAAGGTTTTTAATTCTTGGTCTTGATCTTCTAACAAGTATAATAACAAGAATCAAAATCTATAATTTCCTATATCATACCTAGACACCATAATATATGTATTATATAATAGAACATAATTTTTATTCTGAGGTAAACTACCCAGTGTAAATGATTACAATCCTCTATCCTAGAATTTCTCATAAAAAATATAATTACATGTTTATTTCCTAAATAAAATCATTCCTTATAAATATAGATACCATTTATCAATTGTATTCCCACCATTTAAATAATCCATAATTCCTAGAAACTCATAATCAAACTACTAAACCTTGAGGACCATCTCAAGAAGAGAACACATCAATAGAAAACTATCCAAAATAACCTAAAACTGATCCTCTAGGACTCAAAAATGTATGTGAGAAAAAAATAAATGAAGTACCATTCCACAAAAAATTCATTCATGATAAGGGAAGGGTGTTTCCCACATAGAGAAGTGGCAACAACAATTCCCTTTCTTGGGGTGTAGGAAAGGTTAATGTCAAAATATTTTAGGTACTCCACCCTAATATTCTATTTGAGACTGAAATATTCTTGCGAGAATATATAACTCTTTATTTTCTAATCTGAGTAAATAAAATTCCTTTATCTAAAATTTATTATATTCAACTATTTAGAGTGGGATTCAGAGAGTTGAGTTCAAGATTATGTATAGGATAGTTCTTCCCCTATGTATGATGATAAAGAGAACCATAAACCACCACAAGATGACCCTAAATGAGAATATATCCCAAATATGAAGTTGATTCATCACAAAAGACAACATATACATGTCTTACCAATGGAGGTTCAACACTGTAGCTAAATTAAAATAGTACTTAAACTCATCAAAGGAAGACTGAAAATTCAAATCCCATAAGAACATTAATCCCTTCTAATTGAGAGTGTCAATAGAGAATCTAATTTGAGAAATTAATTATAAACAAGCGATAATACCCCACAAAACCCAAGAAGCATTGAATCTAAAAGATGCTATGTGGTTCTTCCCATGACCTGAATAGTTTCACCTTCTTGGGGTAAACATAGATTCCATGTTATGTGACTACTTTCTCGAAGAACATTAACTATTGATTCTATAATAATAAATTTAAAATCTTGGGAAAAATTTAATGATTCCTCAAGATGAACATAATTATTCTTAAATAACATGAACGATACTCCTTGGTTTTAGAGTAAACTAAGATGTTATCTTAGTATACCATAATGAAAGATTCTAGGTTCTAGCGGCAAATCATGTTTATCAACTCCACCAGCATAGAAGGAAGAAAAAATTAGTCCAACATGAATAATATGATACTCATAGTGGCCACACCTTCTCTTAAAAGTGGTATTTATAATATTACACTCAATAATCCTATTTTGGTGGTAACTAGACCGAAGATCAATCTTAGAGAACCACGTCTCCACATTCTACTAATCAAAAAACTCATCAATATGGGAAAATTGATAATTTTTCATGATCAAAACCGAATTGAACAATTTATATTCAATGAACATGTAAAGGGTTTCATTTTCATTATTGAAGAAAAGAATTGGATATTACCAATACGTCACACTGGTTCAAATGAAGCCTTCAAAAATTATGTCATTCATCTAATCCATTGATTTATTATATTCATTCGGTGACATATAGTATGAGGGTATTGATTATGGTTAATTACCTTCAACAAGGTCGATAAAAACTCTCCCTACCTCTCTGGTGGATGGAAAAAATAGTGGTTAAAATACATTAGAAAACATTATAGTAACTAGAGGAATATCATAGCATAAATATTTGTTCTATAGATTAAAATCATACATGGATGTTATCCTACCCATATTCAAAATAAGAAATCTATATTGGATATTCATTGGGTCCCATTCCCCCAGAAAAATACCGAACTCCCTATCAGGGGTTGAAAAAGAGACCTGTTGAAGATAACTGTAAATTTGGGAGTAAGGAGTAATTAGCCATTTTATCCGATGAAGTAAGTCTAGTGGTTTCATATCATAAAATAATAAGTACTAGATGAGACCGATTTTCAATAAGGATAAAACACAAGAGGGGAATTTGATACCCGTTTATATCTTCTTCCCAAGAGGTGTAGCGATTTCTATCCCAAAAGGAATGTGTTCTATAATATTATTCAACAAGTATAGAATTTCAGTTGATATTAAATAATTAGAGTCACTAATATCAAATAAATAAGTCACTAAATTAGAATAAATTGTAATGTTATATATAACTATCATCAAACCAACATCGCTCCCCACTATAGACTAATCCAATTTCTTAATAAGATTCGTTATTAATATATGTTTATAGAACCCTAAATTTCTTGAATTATATGATTGTGACTTAGATACATTAATCATTGATAACTTCATACCACTTAAAATAGTGGTACCAACATGGAGAAACCTCTATAACTATAATAAATTACCAAAAGATATTTATATTTGGTGGGTTAATAGAAGAACACTTTTATTCTCCAAACATTACACGTTTATAACATATCAATGGTATTTTACTAGATATGGTAGACGATTTAGAAAAGTATTCAATCAAGGAACACCACTATTGTTTCTATAAGAAGATTCATTTTTATTCCTCTTTCCATTAAACAAAATACTAAATCTACCAATATGAGTGGGAGTAACTCCTATCAACCCTGACTTACCAGCCAAGTCAATTTTATCCATTATATCCCTATACAAGAACATCATCATATGCATCAAGAATTATCATTATGACATGATAATGCATAAATGATTGAAGACTCATCTAAAACCTTAGGGACTTCAACTTCTCAATTGAAACTACCTTATGAAAGAACTAATAATGTTTGGAAAAACTATTGGGATACAGATTCACTATCCAATCACCATGATAATGGTTGAAAAAAAATGTGGACTTATCCAACACAATCAACTTTGGATTTAATTTCTCCATAATAGGGTCTTTAAGTCATTACACTTTAATCCCTAATTTTTATTTTCCATTACTATATCATCCCACCACATCCATCTAGGCCCCTAAATATTGAATACAAAAAATTCCACCTTAATAGAATCTAATGCCTCCAAAAACATGATGAGTTTCTCAATATTTCCCAATAAATACTCTTCCTAATAAATATTATTCATTCCCAAGAATGATAGAGTTTTTTTGAAGAAACTACAAGGAATAATCTCTAATATCATCACATTTTATGTAAAACCTCTATATCATTTAAAATAATAGGTGAATATCTATGGCCCAGTGCTTTGACCACACACACTACTACATTCATTAGGTTTTGGTCCACTTGAGGTTTTTCTTATTTTGGTTCATTAAAAGGTCCCTCCAAAATTATATTCAAATGCCTTCTTGGGGATATGTTACTACACATCATCAAAAATGATAAGGTAACATTAGTCGTGAGACAAGGGATCATCAACTCTATCCATTATAATTAAACATGGGAGTACAAATATCAAATCAAAACATGGGAAAATTCTATAATCTGATAAAATAACTCTTCAAAAAAACTTCTACATAATATCACTTGGTAACATAATGATCATTACAATGATATTTTTCTAGGATCTCAATTGTAACATAGCCCTTTTGTCCAAAAAATCCTACCTACTATATACCAAAGCATCACAAAATCAATTTTTACATTCAAGAAGAGGCTCGACTACAATTGATACCAATTTTTTACAAAACCATCCTAGAAAAGCCACTATACTAATACAAAAAATAATCCTTCCATGACCCAAAGAGAGCACCCAGACCTCCTGGGTTAGAGACTAGTGCATAAGAGTTATAAAAAATAAATCGGGAATGATTTAAACCCAATAATAACTCAATAAGATTACAAAGTAAAAAAATTAGATAAATAGTTAGTATGTCAAACACTAATCAAGATAAAAGGTATGATAAATGTATGGATACAAGTCCAAAAAATAGTACGTTAACCTGATACATTTCATAACTATCACAAACTTCATCCTATGAATTAATCATAATAAGTGGACCACAAGATCTATCAGTCACTACCGTCTCCCAAGGATCTACTAATAAATAACACCCACAACTTTGGAGTGATGCTTTCCCTTTTCCTATACTTGAAATAATAAATTATACAAACACCCAAAGGAAAAAGTAGGGTGTGAGAGGCACTATTCTAGTACGATCCCACCAACCATTATATAATAAATCCATGTCAAGAAAACCTAACATGTTCAATTTTAAATAAATAATGTATTGGTAATATTTCTACAATTTATAATAAAATAAGTTTTTCATATAATTTCTCTAGAGAGTATAAAATAGGTTCCATAGTACATTTCCATGAAAATAGGCATGAATAAAAAATTTCCATCAAAACAAACTTGATTAATTATTTAATAAATTTTGGCATGAATAACTCATTTAAAATCATTTCACCATGGTTAAGAGTCATGAGGTTAGAATAGTATAAGTATTCTCACACATCCCATGGAAATACTGCTCCAAGTGTGCACACATACCTAGATATCAAGCATATGAGGAATAGGAGAACATCAAAAATTATTAACTCTCTACTCTAATTATAGTTCAGTTTTCATTGTCATCATAAATCAATTTCTAGGTAGATCTAATGAAAGAATACAATGTTATCCTCCCAAATAAATACCCATTATTATATGTGCATAACATAAATCAAACATTCAATGGGATATATTTCATTTCAATGAATCTAAAATCATTTCCAGAAATCACATTGATTCTACCAAAAGATAAATTTTCAATACATACCATTTCATTTAAAAAACCAACATGATATGGTTTTCATCCAAAGTCATACCTTTCAAAAAATTCATTTCATATCAAATAATAAATCATTTCATGCTATTATTATAAATAAATCATCTAAAATTGTTTCTTCAAATCACTCATTCACTTCAAATACATTTTCCTTGAAATCATCATTTTATTTTAAAATCCATACCAAAGTGGTTTGACACACACTGACAAAGTTACGTTTGGAAAACATAAATGAAGAAAATAAATTCGATATATGGAAATCATTTATAATTACAATTCAAAATAATTAATCATATGTGGATTTGATAGATATGAATTTTCTTATGAAACCACCTACCTCAATCAAGATTTCAATGAAAACCCAAAATGATATCCACAATGGATAGTCAAATGGGATAAAACGAATCAAATAATTATCCTAGAACCAAAAATCATTTGATAAATATATAGATCCATATAGGACATGAGTATCCATCGCTCTCCAATAAGTAGAGATATGACAAAAGAGTAATTTATTATGAAATAGATATTACACAAACTAAAATATGTTTAACACATCATCGAGAACTTTAATCCATGAAGAAAAAAGTTAGAAGATGAAAAACCACCCCAAGGGAGTCACTAAATTCATGAAGGTTGAATTAGGATCAAGGGAGAGGTGTTTAGAAATAAAATATAGATTAGTTAAAAACAAATTATGATATTTACCACTTAATTCTCACCCAAAATAGTATCATAGGCTAGCCAGTAGCACCAAGAAGAATTCATGGGCCATTAGAAATTACACCAGATGGATGGTGGTCTCCTTACAACTAGATGGTGGGATTCTTGTATGAACCCACATCTGTTACCACTCCATCTGTCAGTTGGTGGGTCTCGCCAGCATGGTGGTGGAATTGTTATAGGAAGACCCAGCTATTATCCTTCCATTGGCTAGACAGTGGACCTCACAAGCTATATGGTGGACCTCTTATTTATTTTCGTTCTATATGACTATGTCTACACCTTAACTAAAAATATTAGTCACCTTCCAACACCTCAAACCAAAAAACCACTCTTCCAACCCCTTGTATGGTTAAAAAAACAAAAACTGAATATATTCCATGGGTACAGCCACAAATGATCATTGATAAGAAATACAAAATATAATACAACAATCATAAATGTAATTAGATTTAATGATGTTTTACATGATTTTTGGAAAATATTAAACATGATCGATCCAATATGCCAGCGTAATGAATCTTAATAGCCCTAATGCTCAGTATTTCCATCACTGGCCTAACTAATGGGAAATTTCCCGAAGAAAGTCATGATCTATACTAAGGTCCAGTAGCTATAGTGTGATCTAAAGCTAGTGAATTAAGTGTTCACAGAAGTTCCACTAGCTACACTCATATTACCACGGTGTATAAAATGGGGGTGATAAAATTGAAATATTGGATAACACTATGGAAGTAAATACATAATGAAGTGCTTGAAAACGAATCATAAGAAAACCATACCCTCTAGAACCCTTTATAAAAAAACCTTCTCTTATAATAATATAATTATACTGATGGTTTCATACACCAGGGTTACATTATCCATTCAGAAACTAACAAAACAAAAGTTTCATGTTACACAAGAATTTATCAAGAGAATATCCCCTTTATCAATGTCCCAATAGAGCCTTACATGTGTCCTTTAAAACCCACAAAAAAATTACTTTTTTATAATTACAATATAATCTTTTGAAATTTATTTAAACCCTTATAAATCTATTTTAATAAAAAAACATATAAAATACATTAAAAAAATTACATTTGATCATTTTATAAAACACACGATGTGCACAATTGAGTAAAACCACTTTGAACCATATTTCAAAAATAATAAATTATTTCGTATTGAAATGAAAATCAAATGAATCTTGGTTTTATTTTAAAATAATCCTTAGAAATACCCAATACAATCATTTAATAATCAAATCATCAATTGAAATCCACACAAAATAATGAATCAAAAATAAAAAATTGCTAATTCAATGGAATACTACATTAAAAAAGTTAAACAAGTTGCTTCCACCATGAATGATGTTAATATACTATTAGGAGGAATATATGATCATTAGAAACCAAATAAAACCATAAAACAATGAATGTACTGTTTAAAAATTGATTCAAATGCCACCCTAGGGCATTGTGGCGATAACCAGATAAGAACATGAGAGAAAATGGAACGGGAGAGGATAAATGAATAGGAAGTTATTATAATGATAATATAGAATTGAAACATAAATAAAACCCATTAATTCACCTTGATGAGAATGTTAAAATGAAGGGGAGGTTCACCTAGGGTTTGTTGATCCATAAGGGAAAGAAAATATGGCATGAGTGTTAAAAATGTAGGAGAGAAATAGTTAAATTAATTTTTTTAAAATATTGGGAATACTAAACCTTTTTTATAAACAATGCACCAACCCTGGGAGGCTCTCTAAAATCACATAGAACCTCACATGGTTTGGATACATGGTTTGGGAAAACATGTTCTAACTGTGCGAAGTAGATCTATTAAAAATATCATACATCTACATGGTTGCTACATGGAAAAAATAACTATATGGGGTAACTATATTCAATGCACTGAAACCCCAAAACTAGATATTTTCATGTAAATTTGTCCTGAAACTCGAGGAGATAATAATAAACCCACAAAAGTGAAGGTTTTCGTATGAAAATACTCCCCACGATATCACTTTATAACCCCAAAAATTCAATGATCTCCAAAAAAGAGAATAACAATCCAAAGTATCTAACTAAAAAGGAGAAAATCACCTCTAACTAAATCCCCAATTTCATTGAAATCATCTAAATTCACTACATACTAACATAAAACTAATACATAACCCACACTCGACCACTATAATGAGTATATTATAGAAGAGAGGCCCACAATGGTTCTCCCCATCATTTAAGAACCCACTAGTATAGTGGATCAATAAGATAAGGGAATCATCAAAGGACCACTATGAAACATGATTTTATATTATAATCATAAGAAACTCAAACAAAACCCCCAAAAAAATTAATTCACTATATTTATAGAACCACATGCTATTATATAAAAATAAACTAACCCTAATATTTTCCAAAAAATTAGGGTCAAGTCACCCACCGAAATCCTTCTAAATAAAGGATAAAAGGGATGATCCATAGATTGTGATCCTTCCCTAATAAGATATCATGGGATCCTTCGATGGATTAATTAATAAGGGTAACCTAAAATTGTATTCCTGGGAAACCGATAACATAAATCCCATGTAAAATAAAACCTATACCAACTATAATGCATGCTCGATTGATCCAACATTGGTTTTAGTTACTCGATACACACTCCCAAAATTTTCTCATTCTTAATAGTACTGAGATTAAACACATCACTACCAAAAACTATACAATCAATAGAGGTACTTACTCACATCAATAGGGTAGGATATGGCCCTAAGAGTGACATCCACATGAGTCCCAAGACACAAACACCCAATCACAAGCACACGAGTCCAAAAGAAACTGAGACTACAATAAAGGGTAAATTCTAGAAGTGTCCTTATAAAACATGACATGACTCCTAAATGATAATGGACCTCAAATAGAAACTCCATCACAAAAAACATCCCAAACATCAAGAATCACACTTTCCATATCCAAAATCCATGATATAGGACATACGAGCACAATTGGATAAAGATTAACAAGGGGGAATAAATAAATAGGAAACTTAAAACTTGAGTGTTTAGTCTACCACTCCACTCTGAGTACGGGTATGAATAACAATAAAAATGGTTACACTCAATCCCTAGGAGAAATAGTTCTAAAATGATCCATAAGGGACCAAATATATGACTTTTTCTTACTATTATGGGATTCATACTTTAAATGGAACATGAAGTTCAATATAAACCTTGTAAGAGTAATCTGGACTCCTTCCACTCCAACCTCTCAAGATACTATGATACTAGCTCCAATATACTAAACACATCTGAATAATGAAGGATGGTTCTATAATCAATGACCTTAAAATAATATAGTATTTGATACCATTTCTTCATCAACTAGACCAGACCAACCCCTAAACAAGGCTCTCGAGCCATCCCATTACATATTTGACCAATGTTCCCGATTTCCCTAGGGTTGGAAAAAGCGCCAAGGGTATCAAATGAGTTATAAAGGGAATGGTAACATATGTAGAAAAATAATTTCACATGAACCATGACATCTCTAGAAATTCCATCATGAACTATACATATTTCAAACATCCATAAAAATAAAATAAAAATATTAAACATTATTTTAAATAAACAAAAAAAGAAAGAACATTAAAGAAACCATCCAATTCAAATAAATTAATAAACAAAGAAACAAACACAAATGTATAAATATGTTTATGTTTTATGACATAAACACAAAAATAAAAAAACTAAACTAAAAAAACCAAAAATAAAACTGAAAAAAAATCCCTATGTTGACTTGGAAGTCACCATCCAACCTCAATCCGTGAATGATTCATGAGTGACTAGAATTGAACCTAAACCTAAAATTGATATGGTAAATAATGTTTTAGAATCATTATTAGTAGGAATTATAGATAAACCTCAACCCAATGCATTAAATATAAATAAAACATTAGATTTATTCTACTTATGAATTATAGTTTACAACACATTGGTTGTCCATTTTAGTATAAACTCCAAACATAGTATGTTTCCATTTTTCCTTAAAACCCATCTATTTGAAACGATAGAGGTTGAAAAAATTGTAAAAAATAAAATTTATAAAATTTAACATAAATATAGTTCCAGATTAAATTATGAATTATCTTAAAATAAATAATTTCCATTTAAAGAAAATAATACCAAAGAAGTAAGGAATAATTGAAATAAGAAAAAGACCAATTTTATTATAAAAGGGAAACATGAAAATAAAAAATTTCAAAATTTAGTAACAATGAAAAAAAATGTGTAATAAAAATATACCGATCATGGGAATACTAGAAGATGAGGGATATTTATAGATCATATTAAACATGATTTATCTAAATGGTTCCCCTGATGAAATCTAATAACCCTAATACTTGGTCAGGAAATGACTGGACTAATATAGGGAAAAATTACCAAAGTAAGGCATGATCCATACTAAGGGCCACTATCCATATCATGATCCTATTCTAGTTTAACATGTGTTCAAAAATGTTCCAATAACTAAACTTATATTCCCATGATTTAGAAAATGTGAGTTATCTAAACACAGTATTAAATAACACTATAAATATAAATACATGATGAACATCATATTCGAGAATAAATCGAAAACATCACCCCTGAGAACCCTTTACAAAAAAGTCCGTTCATTCACAATAATATTATTAAAATGAAGGTTTCATATACCATGGAAACGTCATCCATTTTAAAAGAAAAAAATGGGGCATATTCAGTGGTCATTTTTCATGAAAAATCAGCTTTTTCAATGTGCCAAATATACCTCAAAAGCATCCATTAAAAACCAAGATATAAAGAACTAATTTAACATTACAATAACGTATTTATAAATTTAGGATGGGATATATAATTCAATTTAAATATTAATCAACTCTAAAAATATTAAAATAAATTTAAAAAGACCCTTTGAGTATTTTATCAAACACTCAGTTTGAGAAGTTTAGTAAAACCACTTTGAAATATATTTATATATTAACAAATAACTTTTATTTAAATTAAAATAAATAGAAACATGATTTTACTTTTAATAAATCCATATAAAAACCCAATACTATAATTTAATAATCAGAATAATAATTTAAACAAACAATAAGAATAACAAGTCACTTACATGATGAAATATGGTAAAAAACTGTCAAGAATAAATTATGATCATTAGAAACTTAAACTGAACCATAAAATAAGTAAGGTTCAAATTAAAAAGAAATCCAAGGGCGTTCCTGGGTCATCGAGACAATAATTGGGAAAGATCATGAGAGAAGAAAGAAGATAGAGAGAGATGAGATGGCTAGGATGTGATTGCATTGAAAATTTGACATTGAAACATGAAGAAAATACATAGATTCACCCATGGGAGGATGGAAAATAAAGGGGAGGCACACATAGGGTCATGTGAGTTAATAAGGGATTAAATTTGGAATTAGGGTTAAAACGGTGGGACATAAGTGAATTCCTTATTTTTTTAAATCCTCATGAAACCTAATGGTTTAGATACATGTTTTTCTAAATGATGTGCCAATAATGTAGGGATCATTAGAATCCCCTGGAACATGAAATGGATTTGGAAATTTTGCACCATATATAATACATGGATCTATTAAAAATGAGAGACATAGACATGGATACTACAAGGTTTTTACTTATTGAGTAGGATAATAATGTACAACACATTGAAACTAAAAAATTATAAATTTTCAAAGAAATTAGTTGATAATTTGAAGAGAAAATCATAGAATTAAAAATAGTTAAAATAAACAGGAAAGATAAGATTAGGGTGTAACATCAAGGGTGTCCTTTATTATTCAAGAAAGCATCCCCTGCTCTTCATTATCATGTTTATATTCAGTTGAGGATTCCTTTTCGTCCTTTTTCTCCTCAGGTTTAGTTTCATCTTTTTTCAATGTGGGGCCAAAAAATATATATTCATAGAGAATATAAATGGAATTATTAGGCTATCCAAGCCTAGTAATACTTCATTGAGGATTATTATTTGTCTTCCTCCTATGGATCACTATTAATAATGGTGTCTTCCTTGGTAAATTAATTTTCAGTTTCCTCATTGGATTACTCAATTTTTATTCTATAATTTCAAGTCTCGACATTCCTCTATGAAAACAAATTCAAGATCATAGAATATTTTCTCTTCAATTATTCTGTATAGTTGTGGTCTATACCCACCTTTCCTTTATAATTATTCCTTAAGTTTATGAATTTG